>OY728131.1:637967198-639201261 GCA_963277665.1 Viscum album | reverse complement strand
ATCGATATACCTAAGGATTATATTCCCTTTCTTCCTGAACCCCATTATCCTTGGGATAGATTCTTAGAAACAAATTCTCACCCATATATAAATCTATATCACACCCTTGGTTTTTAAAATAAATTTTATGATAACTTTGAGCTACATTGATATTCTGTTTAATGGTTCTAACCTTATCATCCATTTCATTGGTTATCTGAAGTCCTAATAACTTTATTTCTCCATCCACATACTAGCACATTGGAGCTATGTAATTTTTAACATTGAGGACTTCATTATGTGCCATTTGAATGTTGGTTTCAATTCCATTTTTAAAAAAAAAAACCCAACTAGTGGAAGGTGTTGATCCCGAACACCTTTAAAAATCAAAAGAACTAGATATCAACATATCCTATAGGGTTGAAATTTTTCATTCTAACTGAACATTTGTCTAAGGATGAAATTTAGTGATGAAACTCAATTCCATACCATGTTCTTGATGAACACTTCACTAGAACATAAGGGTAAACATCATATCCTGATATAATACAATAGAATGTGGTACTCCATGTAGCCTAACCACTTATTTAATGTATATCCTATCAAAATGATCTTGAGAGAATCTGTTTCAGATAGCATCAAAGTGTGCAGAAATTTTAAGGAGTAGACTACCACCCATATAGAATTAAACTCTTTAGTGTTTTTATATAATTAATGGTCAAAATCCCCAGGGATGTTCTCCAATTTCCATCCTGGTATGGGAAAAGGATTCACCATCCCCTTTTACTTTTGTATTTCATCCAAAACCTATTACCATACCAAGTATTGAGATGAAAAATTTATGTTTTATCTCACTATGCCATCTCACCGTAAGTACTCTTTCAAATCCCTATATATCTTCAAGCTTACAGAATGAATAGAGAATGAATAACTATAAGATTTCTCTACTAGATTATTCTTCAAATTTGGTATGGATGTGGCACATTCATGTTTTATAAATGTAATTATTCCATCCCGGTCATGGTTAAACTACATGAAATTTATAACATTATTTTTTAGCTCTAAATCATTATTATGTTCCTCCTTAATCATTAATTAGATAGGGGTGAAAAATTCATTTGAGAAATATATGATTTCCCCCTTCTTTCATGATTTCTAAATCTATCCTTTTCAAATACATAAATATTTTATCTTCTTTGTACCACATCATGGATATGCTAGCATGATCTTTTCAACTCATAACATTAGCCACATTGTTCACTTTTATTGGGTGGTAATGTATTGAGTAGTCATAATCCTTTATCCACTCTAACCATTTTCTCTAGTGCATGGTCAACATATTCTATTTGAAAATATATTTCAATCTTTTATTATTGGTATATATATATATCACTTTTCTACCAAATGATAGTTCATGAATATAATAAGTGAAAAAAATTAAAACTACGAAATCAAAATCATGATGTGGGTAATTTTTCCAATGAATTTAAAATTCCAACAGGCATAATTGATAACCAAGTTATTTTACATTAGGACCAATCACAATACCTTCATTGATGCATTACTAAATATTAAATATCCATATCTAATTTAAGGTAATGTATGAACAGGTGAACTAACTAATCTTATCTTCATTTCATTGTAATTTACTTCACCGTCATCTATCCATATAAACATGAAACCATTCTGAGTTAAAATAGTCATAGGATTATATATTCATGAAAAATGTTTTACAAAATATAGATTACGTCCCTAAAAATAGAAGAAAAATTTCTATGTTTTGTTTTAATTATGATTTATATTTTTTAAATCTAACCTTTTTATTGAATAATGTTTTAGATATTTAGGAAGATGAAATTTTTGGATACTGGGAATTTTCCTTTGGTAAAATCAGAGAAAGAATGAACATACTATGTTAGAAATAAAGATGTTGCTAAAGACATAAGTTGATGAATAAATAATTTTTTTTGTTTATGAATAGTTTTGAAAGCGGTTGTTGGTGAAGATTTATAATTTAGGTGTTAGAATGATCTTTCAAAATTTATAAACAAAATAAGATGATTATTTTTATGATCTAGATGTCATAAAAAATAATGAAAACTATCAGGATAAAATCATTTTATGAAATGGTGGTGAGGTTTGAAGAAATAAAAATCACAAAAAAAATTTCAAAAAATTAGATCCAACTTATTGTTTTGAAACTCAGAACAATGATTCTGATAAATTATGAACCATGTTTTCAGAGAAAATTGGATCCATGTTTTATTCGAAAATCAGAATCATGTTTTTTGAGAAAATCCCAACCATGTTCTCTAAGAAAATCAGAACCATTATTTCTTAGTAAATTCAAACCATGTTTTCTTCTAAAAAGGAACCTTGTTTTCTGAAAAAATTAGAAACAAGAATTATGAGAAAATAGGAAGCACATTTTCTGAGAAAATCAAAACCAAGTTTTCTGAGAAAATTAGAACTAATTTTCTAAGTATAAATGGAACCAATATTCTAAGAAAATTGGAAATAGTTTTTCATGAAAATTGGAACCATTTTCTTGGGAAAATCCTATCAATTTTTATCAGAAAAATCAGAACCATGATTAAGAGAAAATTAGAACCAGTATTCAAAGAAAAATTAAAACCAATATTTTATGAAAACTAGAACAAGTTTTCTATGAAAATAAAAACCATGATTCTAAACATATGAGAACATATTTTTAGGGTAAATGTGGAATGATGTTTTTGAGAAATTCTGAACCAGTTATCTGATAAAATATTAACCAATATTCTAAGAAAATAAGAACCTTTTTTGAGAAAATAGGAACCATGATAATAAGAAAATCAGAACCAGATTTCTTAAAAAATAAAGACCATGATTCTGAGAAATTCAGAAATATTTTTTTAAGGTATTAAGAACAAAAATTCTAAGAAAATCAGATCCAAGATCTAGATTTATTATTCTTATAAAATCATAAGAAATATCCATATTTATGACACATAGAAAATAAAATTTAAGATCCATCATTATTTTATTGAGAAAGATATAATGATTTTAAGAATGAAAAAATGAATTATAATTTTCCATAATTCTTGATGAAATATAAGGAGGTTTTATGAAGTTAAATATTGAAAATTTAATGAGAAATATTTTTAGTGATTTTTATATTTAAGGAAGGAAGAATGATTTCTAGTTTCATACCTTTTGTTTTTTTGTTTCCTATAAAATCTTACTTTGATGCTTCATTTATTTTCAACTCTTACATATGTGGAAAAGGTATATCATAGGAGAATTCAAAGTGTAATGTTCCCACCTAATTGAAGAATATTATTATTGAATTTTTTCGTAGATAAAAATTAAAACTATCATTACCGTACTGAGAAGATCAGACTCAACCAAATTAGAAAGAGGATTCAGACTGAGAATTATGTGGATAAGATTCAACAATGTCTTTATTCTTTTGTTCGGATCAATTGTTTTTTAATAATAAATTTTAAAATAATAAGAGTTATATTAATAATTTCTATTTAGAGAAATAAGGTCTCTAATGGGAATTGGATCAAGTTGTATTCACTTATTCGTAATAGTGTATTTACATAGACCCATGTGGGTGGATATGGTAAAGATGATGGTTCTCAAACTAAGGATGAACCTTGTAAATCATTTTTTAGTTTAGTTCATTACTACATTTTCATTCATGAGTATTTACAGATGGTTTATGAGGTTATAAATATTATCAAGTTGTAGGGGTTATGTTTTAAGATGTTTTGAAACTTATAAAAAGTGAAAAACTAATTCAAACCCCGTTATCGGTTGTTATTTGATATTTAGAAATTTAATTGGTAGAAAAGGGAAGGTTCTATTGTTGAATCCTTATCATAGTTAATATTAATTCTATTATAAATGTAGGAAATCTTATTTTCTATAGAAAACATTATTATAGATGGAAAAATAAGATGATTCCATATCTCTTATCTCTTGGAAGGAATTTTTTTTGATGTTTCTACAATTGGGTTTCCACCTATTGAGAAAGACGATCTTATGGTGTTTTCCCATAAGAGAAATATAGAATTTGATGGAATAGAAATAAATTCTATCCTTATGTATTTATAAAAAATGTTTATTAGATGGATATGTGTCTCAAAACATTAAATAGTATGTCAGATAATCTAGAATGTATTTTCAAAGAGTATACTAATGCCAAGGAAGCAAAGCTAAAAATATACCATAGTAAGTATGAAGATATCAAATTGAGGAAGTAAGAAACAATTAATGAATACTTCACATGAGTAAATTAAATTTTTTGTATCATCAGAGGATTCAAAGATGTCCCAGAACAATCAACAATTATAAAAGAACTTATGAGAAATATTCAAGATAGTTTTGATTGTAAAATTAATTCTATAGAAGATAACGATAATTTATATCCCGATTAATTACATAACAATATTATTGCTTATGAAATGAGGAAATCCCCAATGTATAAAAATAATATGAATGATGAAATTAATTTTAAGATTTGAGATTGATGATTATCCAAGATAATTAATAATAAATTTTTTTGAGTATGAAGATAAATAGGATAATGAGTTGGATGAAAAATTCATGTCTTCTGTATCCATGAACTATCAATGAACAAGAGTAAGTATAGAGCTAAAAATCTTCTAAATTGTTTTGAGTTCGGTGGAATCATAAACTTTGATATGAATTTACCCAAGAAGAAATTTGGATAATATAGAGATTATTCTGATGAAAAACCTCAATGGAAGTGGTGGAAAATGATTATGATAAAAATTATTCCAAAAGATACCGGAATATGTTTACTAGAAACAAAATAAGTTTGTTGATTAAAAAAGTTGAATTAGACTCAACTGAAAACAATTCATCTGAAGGTGAATGTTCGGAAAAATTATGGACCTTCATTGTATCGTTAAGAATACAAAAGATTCCTTTGATATTGAAGAATGTGGTGATGAATATTATAGAGATATTCATATCATAACAATACTATTTTTCATTTATGGAGAAAAAAAATCCCAGGAATGAAATTATAGTAATAATGAATGATAATGAAGAAGTTTTTGATGTATGAAATATGTCCTCAATAAAGAGGATGAATACATACAAGATATTTTATGTTAAAAACTTATAATTTCTGACTAGGGAAAAGGTGATTGAATATTTGATCAAGAATATTAAAACTATGTAATAAAGGAATAAAAAGTACCAATAAAATCTTATTGAGTTTGAAATTACCTTAATGAAGATGAATGAAAACATCAAGAAAGCATCAGTTGTAAAACCTGAGAATTATAATGTAATTGAGATGGATCAATATGAGAATCAGGTGAATTATTATCTTATCAAAAATAATTTTTCATCTGATTCCTTTTACATTTTTGGTTCCTAAAAAATTATTAGGAATTACTGGGTGGAGAACGGAATTTAGAAAACTATCAATTCCAAAAATGTAGAAAACATAGTCAATGGAAAAGATGGTCCAAATCCTAAGCATGTTATAACTGAAAGAACTTACCAACCTTAATAAAATTTCAATAAATAGGGATCATTCTTGAATAAAAAATTTATATTTTATGGTTATTAATAATGTTATGGAATCTATGTGAACAAACCATATAATTTTTGGAATAATATGTCTTTACATAGAAGAAGGTTTTATAAATATTAAAGAAGTTGTCAAAGAAGAATGAGAAATTTTCCTAACATATAGGAAGTTGAAATGGTGAATTCTTATGATGTTAAAAGCATTCCAACACAGAAGAAATATGACTGTTTGGAAGACGTTTTTTGGAATATTTGATCAGTCTGTTCATCATGAAAAAATATATATGAAACTTTTTCCAAAAGAAGTTTCTTATGATAGAAATGAAATGAAAATTGAAATGAAGAAGTTTGAGGAATGAGATATTGTTATTGAGACAGATTTGAAGGAACTTAAGAGGAAAAAACATGGATACCTAATAGTGGTTGTTCTTTACATATGAAAGGTTATATAAAAATCATAAACATGTAGAATGTCATTATGGAAGAGTAGTTACTTTTGGATATGATAGTTCCTTAAAAATAAGAGGAATCAGAACGACATTGTTTGAAGCAAAGAAATTGAAATCTAATGATTTTTTACTTATAGATGTGATAAAACATAACATACATAGTGTAAGTCAACATTGTGATGAAGTAAAATAAGTAATAATTAGAAAGAATTATTATATCATCAAAAGTATGAAAGATAGAAAAACCATTAAAAAAGTATAAATAACCAATATGAATATCATTAAAATAGTTTAATTCAAAAACTCTTATAAATTGAGTACTAAAGATGAAATCATATTGTGGCACCGAAGACATGGCCACCTTTGGTAGAAAAACATCAATAAACATTCCAATGTTTTTGCTGTTCAGAAATGTCTAGAATTGAAAAGAATGGATGAATATGTTTTTATTACTTTATTGAAAGGAAACATGACTAATAAAAATCATAAAAGAGTTGAGATTCAATATATAATACCACTTGATCTTATTCATACCAATTTATGCAGACTTATGAGACATCAATAAAAAATAAACTTATACATTATCAATTTTTTTGAATATTTCACTGAGATGACAAAAAAAATGTTCATGAAACACAAGTCAATGGGTGTTGAAATGTTCAAATTCTTAAAAAAAGAAGTTAAAAAAGAATTGGGGGTTTCAATCAATAAGTTGAGAATAGATAATTATACTAAATTCTCAAAAAAAATAATTTTAATCTTAGTTAAGAAAACATAGTATTAAAAATCAGTATAGTGCTCCCAATACTCCACAACCAAATAGATTAGTAAAAAGAAAGAATAGATTCTTTGTGGAAATAAGAAGAAGTATGTTAGCAGAATACAAACTTTCTAAATTCTTTCGAAGAGCAGCTATTAGTACTGTTGTACATGTTCAAAATAGATGCATGTAGACACTAAAAACCAACATGAATCCTTATGAAATGTGGTATCACAAAATACCTTCATTGAAATACTCATTTTTTTTATATTTAAATATTTTATTAATTTAAAAATTTCATATTTTTTAAAGAATGATGAGAATGTTGTGGAAGTAATTGTCATGGGTTATTCACAAAACATGGGATGTTTTAATTATTAGAAAAAATGATTACCTAAGAAGGTAGACTCATATGATGTGTAAGTAATTAAATATCATTGTTTCATAAGAAATATTGTTTATAATGTTTAGGAGGATGAATTGGAGATTTACAGCAATAGTGAAAGTAATTCAAAACATTCTTGTCAAGATTCAAAAGAATCATGTGATGAAGAAATTCCATCTAAGAATGAAACTTTGAAATTTAGAACCATACAAAAACATGTCAAATTCAATAAAATTATTGGAAATCCGAAGGCTCTTGTATAGATATGAAGGAAGTTGAGATTAGAAAATATGACCTCACTTATATCAAAAGATAAACCAGAATCAGTTCCAAAGTATCTTTAACATAAAGAATGGGTGCATGCTATAAATATAGAACTTGTTCATATTGAGAAAAATGAAACCTGAGAACTTGTTCCAAGGCCAGAAAAATATGTTATCAGAACCAAGTGAGTTTATAGAAACAATTTTAATGAGCACTATGAGGTTTCATGAATCAAAGTAAGACATGTTTGTAATGAAAATGAATTTGTGTAAGGTACTGATTTTGATGAATAATTTTCTCCCGTTACATAGATAGAAACAATTTGAATATTTTTGGCAGTGGATGCTCATTAGAATTACAAATTTTATTAGATGGATGTATATTAACCTTTCATATATATTGATATTTAGGAATTAGTTTACAATGAGAAACCTAGTGGGTTTCTACATTATAAAAATGAAAAAAAGTTTGTAAATGGAAGAGAGATTTGTATGGGCTGAAACAGGAATGAAATTCTTGGTATTCAAAGATTAATTTTTTATATTAATTAACTTTTCTAAAGTAAAAGTTGATAGAAACTTGTATTTGAAAGATGATAAATTTGAATCATTTATTTTAATTCTATATGTGGATGATATAATTTTTTCTGGAGATGAATAATATGTTTGTGAAGAGTTTGTTGATTAAATGTAGAAATATTTTGAAATTCCAATGTTGGGAGAATTAATGTTCATCCTTTGATTACATGTTCTAAAAATGATAAATTTACTTTCTTTTCACATAGAAAAGTATTCTAGGGAATTGTTGAATAAGTATTAGATAGGTGAATAAAAATATGCTTTAAATCCAATTTTAGATAGCACAATGTTGAGTAATGTTGAATACAAAATAAGAGAGAATCCAAATGACATTTGGAAGTAGATAAGAAGTATTACATACTTTACAGGTTCAAGGAATGATATTGTTTATTATTTGAATCTATGTATCAGGAATCAAATTTATATGAAAGAATCACATATGTTGGATACAAAGAAGATTCTGAGATATGTAGAAGGAAACACATCACATAGGTTTATTATACAAAAGAAATTGTGAGATGATATTTATTATTCATATTACTATCGATTGGGATAGAGAATATAATGATAGAATGTAAAATTTTATAGGAGCATATGTTTTGTGGGAATGTTGTATGAACTGGTATAGTAAGGAAAACTATTCAGTAACTTTGAGAAATCCAAATCCAAATATGATGCAACCACTTATTTTTTTTCTCAAATGTTATAGATGAATGTTAAGTTGAATGATTTTAAAGTAAAATTTCTAAATCATTGAAGATACTTTGTGATAATATTAGTGGAATTGATCTTCATAGGAATCATTTCCAACATTCAAGATCAAAAGACATTGATAAAAAGTATCACTTTTTAACATTGAATGTTGAAGCTACTAATGTTTTTGTAGAATACATTTCAAAAAATTATTAGATTGTTGATATCATTAAAAAAGAAATGTAGAAGGAATGTTTTGTGGAATTGAGGCTGCAAATTCATGTTCATCCCTATCCCATGTCCTTAAAAACCTTATAAATAAGAACCCCCACTGTGCTTTGGATTATGTTAACAAAGGGGGAGGGAAAGTAACAACATTAATAAGGTTTTTAATTAACTATATTTTATGAATCTAGTGACATGGTTATCATATAATGGGGGGTATAAGAAGAAAAGTGAGAGAAAAATAAAATCAAGAAAGCAAAATAGAATATTGTAAGAAAAAAAAGTGAGTGGGAGTTATCTTTCAATTTATGAAAAACTGGTTTTCAACTCAGGGATGGAATTACTTCAGAAAAATTACATTATCCAGTAGTGTGGTGTCAGGACACTCTCTTTTTAGAATGTATATGTTATGATAAAATTTAAAAACATGAGTTTTTTTTACCAAAGTTGATTTGTGAAAAAAATATAGTTGGTAAAGTTATTAATAAGGGTTTTAAACAATTCCCAAGGGGTAGATTGAAGAACCATTGGGATTTTTTATTTTATCAATGTTTTCCATTTGTTGACAACTAATCTTTTATAGAAGAATTTTTTTGATATTCTAGATTAGGAAGTTGCTGGTTGTTGAAAGTTTTTATTTGTTGTAATAAGAGATGGAATGAATTTTTTGAGTAAGAACTAAATAATTTCTAAAAGATACAATTTGTAGAATAAAGAAGTATTTTTTGTTGAAGAGTTTTGAAATAAGATGTTGGTGAATATTGAGAAGTCATAAGTTAGACAGTTTTTTCATGAATTCTAAACAAAATAAGACAATTATTTAATGATCAATATGTTCTTAAAAATCATGAAGCATTTCATGATAAAAGGATTAGAATAAATGTTATAGAGGATTAAAGAAATCAACATCAATAAATAGAATCTAAAAATTGAATCTTGATTATTGTTTTGAAAATCAGAACCAGGTTTCTGAGAATATTAGAACCATGATTTTTGAGATAATCAAAAACATGTTTTCTATACAAATCAGAACCATTATTGCTAATAAAATCAAAAACATGTTTTCAAAGTAAATCAAAACCAAGTATTTTGAGAAAATCAAAATTATTTTACATAATAAAATTGGAAATAGCATTCTAAAAAATTAGAACCAAGAATCTAAGAAAATCGAAAACAGTTTTCTTAGAAAATTGGAACCAAGATTCTAATAAAATCAGAAAAAGTTTTGTAAGAAAAATTAGAACCATAATTATGAGGAAATTAGAACCAATTTTCTACAAAAAATCAGAACCATGATTATGAGAAAATAAACACCAGTTATCTAAGAAAATTAGAAAATAATTTCTAATCAAATCGGAACCAGTTTTATGAGAAAAATCATAACCAAGATTCAGAGAAAATAAGAACCAATTTTTTGAGAAAATCAGAACTATGATTATGAGAAAATTAAAACCAGTTTTCTAAGAATAATCAGAACTATGATTTTGATTAAATTAGAACCAATTTTCTAAGAAAATAGGAACCATACTCAAAGAAAATCTGAAACAATTTTTAGAGAAAATTAGAACCAATGTTATGAGAAAATCAGATCCAAGATCTATCTTTATCACACTTAGAAAATCAGAACCATGATCCAGATTTATCTTAAATCGAAAATTAGACACAAGATCCAGCATAATCATACTGAGAAATATATAAATATCAGAAGAAGTAAAACACGAATTTCATTTTTTTTCATAAATCATAGAGAAATATAATGAGGTTTTTATAGGTCAAATGATGAATATTAAATCCAAACTTAATTTGGATATTTTTTATCTAAGGATGTGGAAATGATATCATGTTTCCCACCATTGGTTTTAGAGTTTTCTATAAATACATGCTGAAATCATTAATTTAGTTTTAAATTTTACATATGTACAAATAGTGTATCATTGGAGAACTCTATGTGAAAATGATCAACTAAATTGAATAAGATATTAATTGAGATTTTGAGAAAATATAAACCAGAACTATCATTACCATACTAAGAATATCAGGATCATCCAAATTGGATTGAAGATTCAGACTAGTCATTTTTTGGAGTAGATTCAAAAAGTCTTTATTATTTGTATGGCTAAATTGTTTTATGAGAAGATATTTGAAAATGATAGGAGTAAGTATAATCATTCCTTTGAGGAGATATAATGTCTCTAATGGGAGTTGGTGGAAGTTGTATTCAATTCTTCATAATAGTGGATTTTTATAGTCCCATATGATTGGCTATGGAAAGGACGTAGGTCCTCACACTAAGGTAAAACATTGAAAATCATATATTATTTTGTTCTTTTCCTCTCTTTTCAGGCATGTTTATTTACTAAATTTTTATAATGATATAAATCATAACAGGTTATAGTGGTTTAGATTCTAGAAGTTTGGAAACTTATAAAAAGTGAAAAACTTACTCATCCCCATCTAAGTTATTATTCAATCCTTGGAACCTAAATTGGTATCAGAGCGAATGTTTCTTTGTTAAATACTTATCATTGATAATATAAATTCTATCAACAGTACATTAATTCAAATATTCGATGGAAAAAATTATTATGGATGAAAAAATGGGATTATTATTTATATCCTATCTCTCAACCTATATGTTTTTGAGGCTGCTACAATTTTTTTCCACCTACGAAGAAAGATTCTCCTATGATGTCTATTGATAAGATACATATAGAAGTTGATGTAAAGGATCAATATTCAATCCTTATGTTTTTATTATAAAATTTTTATTAGAAGGTGATGGGTCTCAGAACATAAAAATGTATTTTTGACAATATGGAATGTGTTTTCAAATAGAATAATAATGTCAAGAAAGAAAATATAAAAATCTAATGTAGTATGTACTAAAAAATCTAAATGATGGATAAAGAAAGAACGCATGATTTCTTCACTAGAGTAAATGAAATTGTTTACTATATCTGATAATTTAGAGATATCCTGGAAAATTATACTATTTTGAAGAATCATATGAGAATCATTTTAGATAGGTTTGATTCTAAAATTTATTTTTAAAAATAAAATAATGTCTTATCTCTTGATTAATTGACTTAATTTCTTGTTTCTTATGAATTGAGGAAATCCAGAATGTATAAATATAATATGGAAGATGAAATGAATTTTGAATCATTGAGAAAGATGAAAATCTAAGATAATAAAGAAGTAGATCCCTGTGAGTCTGAAGATAAAGGGGACAATGAGATGAATGAAAAAAAAATTATGCATCCTATATTCAAGAACAATATTAGAGGAAGAGGAATGTATGGAGGTAAAATTCATCTCAAATGTTTCTAGTGTGGTGAAATAGAACACATTATAATGTATTCACCCTAGAATAATGTTTAGAAAATATCAAGATGTCTCGTATGAAAAATATTCATGGAAGAAGTGGAAGAAAAATGATAAAGAAGATAAGTTATCCAATAGTTACAAGAATAATTTTACTGAAAACAAAAGGAGTATGGAATTTTAAAAAATTGAATTAGACTCTAATGACTACAATTTATTTCAAAATGAATGTTTAAAAAAATTTAGAGCATTCCTTTAAAAAGATTATAAAACAAAAGCTTCATCAGATAGTGAAGCAGGTGGTGAAGAATATTATAGAGAGTTTCATCTCAAAACTGAAAATATTGCATGTATTTTGAAAAAAACTCTCTATAAAGTAATTTGAGTAATGAAGAAAGATCGTAATGAAGTTTCAGATAGAGTAAAAGATGTTATCATGTTGGAGGATGAATACATTTAGAATAATTTACATTATAAACATAGAATTGGTGAATAGGGAAAGAAGATTGAAAATCTTAGTAAGAAGCATGAAGATAAGGATGAATATGATAAAATTATTCAATGAAAACCTATTTATTTCAAAATTACAATGAGGAAGATGAATTAAAACTTCATCAATGCTTCAAAAGGGAAATCTATGAATTCTAAAGTTGTGGAAAATGCTCAATACGAGAATCTGGTGAAATATTTACTTACAAAAAATAATGTTTCATCTGATTCTTTAATCATTTTAGGTTCCATAAATGTATTGGGAATCATTTGGTGGATAATGTAATTAATAAACCTATAAATTATAGAAAAGTAGAAAACTCACTCAAAAGAAAATATGTTCCCTACATCCTATGAATGTCAGAGCTAAATGATGTTTCCAACCTCAAATAATGTTTCTTTAGAGAAAGATCATTCATGAATAGATTATCCAGATTTGATGGTTTTTTCTTGTGTTATGGAATCTATGGGCATTTATCTAGTAATTTTTGGAACAACATATCTTTACCTGAATGATGGTTTTAGAAAAATTTAAGAAATAGTTAAAGAATAATGTTTAACTTTCTTACCTTACAGGAAATTGAAATCGTAAATTCCCATGATGTTAGAAGCATTCCAACAAAAAATAATTTTGAATGTCTAGAAGAAGTTTTCGGTTGAATTGATTAGACTAGTCTTCATTCTGAAAGAGTTCTGTCACTCCTTCTAGAACAAGTTTATTATGATATAAAAGGAAAGAAAGTTGAAAAAAAGATGTTTGAGGAAATATCTTTTTTATTGATACAATTTTGAAAGAAAGTAAGAGGAAAACCCCTTGGATACTCTATTGTAGTTATTATTCACATATGAAATTTGATATAATAATCATGAAACATGTTGATAGTCATGGTGGAGGAGCAGTTCGTTTTGGAAATGATAGTTACTAAAATATCAGAGGAATTGAAATGAAAGAGATTTAAGTAGAGAAATTAAAATCAAATGATGTTTTACATGTTTATGGGACAAAAAATAACATACTTAGTGTAAGTCAACCTTACGATGATGGAAAAGAAGTAATATTTAGAAAGGATTGATGAATCATAAAAAGTATTAATTATGGAAAATTCACTAAAAAGGACAAAGACATAGTGGGAATCTCTTTCAATTTGAGAATTCAATAATGTCGGTTACATGATTCCTGAAGATGAAAACATATTTTTACATTGATGACCTGGCCACCTTGGGCAGAAAAACATGAATGAAATTTCAAATGCGGTTGTTTTCTAGAATTTTTTATTATTTAAAAGAAGATATGAAGATGTATATATTAATTTCAAGAACGTAAATATGACAAGTAAAATACATAAAAGTGTTGATAATCATTCTACCAGACCATTGAAGTTATTCATTTTGATTTATGTGGAACAATGAGACAACAAATAACAAATATATATATATATATTACCAATTTTATTGATGATTTCAATCGGATGAAAAAAATTATGTTCCTATAGCACAAGTCAAAGGCTATATAAATGTTCAAATTATTCCGAAAATACAACGAGAAAGAATATGGGGGTTCCAATAAGATATTGATAACAAATAATTGTTCCAAATTCTGAAAAACAATTTTGTTGAAGATTATCTGAGAAATCATAATATCAAGACTGATTATTGTACTCCCTATACTCTACAACAAAATTTAGTTTCAGAATGAATGAATAAAAGCTCAGCGGAAATGGAAAGAAGTATGTTAGTAGAATACAAACATTCCAAATTATTATGGAGACCAGTTTTTAGTAATGTTGTATATGTTCAAAATAGATATTTTTTGATACTGGAAACTAATATGAACCCTTATGAAATTTTTTAAAACAAAAAACCTTCATTGAAATACATCAATGTTTTTTGAAGTCTTTGTTTTCTAAAGGTCAAAAATCTAGATTTTTGAAAGATTGACGAGGATGCTAAGGAAGGAACATTCATGGGTCATTCACAAAATGAGTGATTTTTAAAATGTTGTAACAAATATATTAAAAGCATAGTAGACTCATATGATGTGAATGTAACTGAAAATCAGTGTTCCTTAACAAATATTATTGTGAATGTTGAGGAGGATAAATTGGAGATTTCGGTAATAGTGAATGTAATTAAAAACATTCTTTTCAAGATTTAGAATAATCATTTGATGATGAAATTATAGATGGGAAAGAAACTTTTAAATTTCTAACCTTACAAAAACATGTTGATTTGAATAATATTAATAGTAATCATGAGGCTCCAATTTAGACTAGAATGATGTTGATATTAGAAAATCATACTTCAATTATGTAAAAAGTTGAACAAAATCAGTTTCCGAGCCTATTCAACATTAGGAATGGGTGGATGATATGAATAAAGAATTGGATCAGATCGAGAAAAATGAAACATGGGATCTTATTCCAAAGATAAAAAAATAAAAATTTTATCGGAACGACGTGGATTTATAGAAAAAAAATTGAATGATCACAGAGAAGTTTAAAGAAATAAATATTAACTTGTTTGTAAAGGATATTCACAGGAGGAATTTATGGATTTTCAAGAAACATTAACTCTCATTGAAGGTCTAAAAAATATTGTAATTTTTCGGGTAGTTGCTTCTCATTCGAATTACAAAGTTTATGATATGGATGTAAATTCATCTTTCATAAATGGAGATATTGAGAAAAAACTTTACATTGAGAAACCTTGTGTTTTTTTACTTGATGAGGATGAAAAAAATGTTTAAAAATCAATGAAATCATTGTATGGTATGAAACAAGATCCACTTACATAGTATTTCAAGCATGGAAATTAGTTGTGAATGATGCAATTTTCTAAAGGAAAAGATGATATCAACATGAATGAGAATATTTTGACTCTAGAATGTTATTTTTAATTCTCTATGTGGATGACAAAAATTTTGATGGGGATGAATAAAATGTTTTTGTGGAGTTTGCTAAAGAAATCAAGTAGAATTTGTATATGCCAATGTTGGGAGAATTAACTTTCATCCAAGGATTAAAAGGTAAATAAATATAAATAAATTTTTTTATCTCAAGAAAAGAATGACACCAAATTTCTATAGAAGTTTGGGATGGATTAATACAAAGAAGATTCAACTCTTATTTTAGTGAGCATAAATTTGTGTAAAGATGAATCTGGAATAAGTGTTAATAAAAAATAAATTCTTAATACAATAGGTAGTAGTGTTTACCTTAGAAATTGAAGGCCAAATATTATTTATATTTTGACCTTATATGCCAATTATCAATGTAATCCAAAACAATCACATATATTGGATAAAATATAGGATTCAGAGATAAGTCAAACAAATAATATCACATGGGTTTTTATAAAAAAGAAATTGTGCGATGATGTTTCATGGTCATTCTGATGTCGATTGGGCTAGAGATTGTAATGATGGAATGTAAACCTTAGGAGGAACATTTTTTCTAGGAGAATATTGTGTGGTTTGGCATAGTAAGAAACAATGTTCTGTATCATTGAGCACAGTCAAATCTAAATATGTTGTATCCACTCAGGCTTATATTCAAATATTGTGGATGGAATTTAAGTTATTATATTTGAAATTAAAAGTTTCTAAACTATTGAAGAGACTTTGTGTTAATCATAGTGTAATTGATCTCTCTAACAATCATATCTATAACTCTAGATCAACACACGTGGATATAAAGTTTCACTTTATAAAAGAGATTGTTTATACTAATGATGTTTTGATGGAATATATTTCAACAATTTATTATATTATTTATATCTTTAAAAAATCAATCTAGAAGGAAATGTTTCTTGAAATGAGGTTTCCACATCATCTTTAGCCTCATCACATGTCCTCTTAAACCTCATAAAGAAGTACCCCACCGTTCTTGGGATTATGATAGAAATGGGGGAGTGAAGGTAACAACTTTAATAAGGTTATTAGTCATCTTTACATTATTAATCTAAAGCTATTTGTTCACATATTAGGAAATAAAAGAAGAAAAGTGGGCGAAAAGTAAAAGTTATAATAGAAAAGATAATATCAAGAGAGAAAAAGTGAGGGGAGTTGTCATATCATAAATAAAAAAATTTCCTACTATCGAGGGATGAAATTCCTTTACAAACATAACATTATCTTATAGTGTGGTGTCAAGAAACTATTTTTTGAAAAAGGATATATGTTGATAAATGATAACAAGTTTATTTGTTTACAAATGTTGAGTTGTAAAAAAATTCTTAGAAAGGGTAATGTTATTAACAAGGGAAATGAATAAATCGATAGTGGAATATTGAATAACATTTGGTATATTTTGTTTTAACAAATTTTTTTAATTGTTAACAACTAACCTATTTGTTGATGAATGATTGTTATATTGCGGAATATGATTTTTTGGTTACTGGATGTTTTTTCTTCTCATAATAAAATGAATAGGGAAGTTTCTGCGTTAGAAAGAAATATGTTGCTAATCATAGAAGTTTCAAAATAATGAAGTTATCTTTTTGTGGAAGAGTTTTGAAAGAGGATGTTTATAAAGATTGGGAAGTTAGATTTTTTAGTGTTTTTTCATACATTCTAAATAATATTAGATGATGCTTTACTAATCATGAAATTATAATAAATCATGAAAACAATCATGATAAAATGTTTTAATGTAATTGTAGAGAGTTTTGAATAAATCAGAATCACTAAAAAGGTTAAGAATATCGAATTTTTATTATTTCCTGAAAAGTAGAACCAAGCGACTTGGAAAATCAGAACCAGGTTTTCTGAGAAAATAGGATCCAAATTTTCAGATCAAATCAGAAATTAGTATTCTGAGCCTATATGAACCATGTATTCTAAGGAAATCCTAACCATGTATTTTTGAGAAAATTATAACCATGTTTTATGAGAAAATCACTACCAAGTTTTCTGAGAAACTAGGATCCATGTTTTCTTTGAAAATCAGAACCAAATTTTCTGAGAAAATCAGAACCATGTTTTAAAGGAAAATTAAATGCAATATTCATAGAAAATCAGAACTATTTTTCTAAGAAAATTGGAACTAAGATTCTAAGATGATCATAAACAGTTTTCTAATATAAATCAAAACCAATATTCTTAAAAAATCAAAACTGGTTTTATATGGAAAATCAGAACTAAGATTATGAGACAATATGAAAAAATCTATTGGGATAATTAGAACCAATAGTTTTAAAAACTCAGAAAACGCTTCATAAGAAAAATCAGAACCAATATGCTGAGAAAATGAAAACCAATTTTCAATGAAAATCAAAAACAATATTTTAATCCAATCAGAACCAATTGTAAGCCAATCACAACCAAGATCCTAAAGAAATCATATCATTTTTTCTAAGGAAATTATAAAAAAAACTATGAGATAATCAGAACCAAGATCCAACTATAACATACATAGAAAATCGTAACCAATATTCAGCTTTATAATACTCAAAAAATCTTACCCATGATCCAGCTTTGTCACTCACTAAAAATTAGACCCAGGATCTATCATTAATGCACTAAGAAATATATGAAATTTAGAATAAGTCATACATGAATTTAAATGTTTCATAAATCTTGGAGAATTATATAGAAATTTTAAGCAGTCAAATAATGATCACAAAATGTGAAATGTTTTTGGATATTTTGATATTTATGAAACTGTGGAAGATTTCAACTTTCTCGCCTTTGGTTTTTGAGTGGAATATAAATCCTTTTGAAAATAATTTATTCATTTTCAACTTTTACATTCATGAAAAGGGAAAAGTGATGAATAATTCAAAGAGATAAGTTCCCACTTTATTGAATAAAACTTCCCTTATGTTTTTGACAAGAGAAAAATTGAAACCATCATTATTATATAGAGAATATCAGACTCATCCAAATTAGACTAAGGATTCAGACTCATCATTTTGTGGAGCAGATTCAACATAATGTTTATTCTTTTTTTTGGATAAAATATTTTACTATAAAATATTGTAAACTAATAGGATTCGGTATAATCATTTATATTAGGATATATATTGTGTATGGAGGGAGCTGGCACAAGTTGTATTCACGTATTTATAATAATGGATTTCATAGACCAAAGAGAGTGGATTTAGAAAGGACATAGGTTCTCACACTAAGGACAAACCTTTAAAATCTGGTGTTCTTTTCATTCATTCATACCTTTTCATATATTATTATTTACTAAATATTTATATGGATATATATCTTGATTGGTTGTAGGGATTATGTTTCTATAATTTTTAAAACTTATAAAAACTAAAGAACTGATTAAACCCCCCACCCCCCTCTCACATGTTATTCGAGCCTTGGAACATCAAAAACCCAATAATTATATGAATAACAGTAACCATGGTTAGTATATTAAAACATTAGGTTTCCTACATCATTGATGGATCTAATACTATACCACATATTGAGATTATGTGACAAATAATTAAACATTTTTCATCCAAAATTCACACTTTATAATTTTTTCATATAGTTTTTCCATCCTTAGGGACTTTAGTAAAATTATCAAGTTCTTTTCATGTGCTTACATTCTATTTTAATTGATAATAATATCATCTATAAAGACTACCGTAATACTGATTGATGTAATTAGTAAATACACTATTCATTAGATCCATAAAGATAACAGATAAATTATTAAAACCAAAAGGCATAAGTATATATTTATAGTGTCTATACATTGGTTGTAATGAATCCTTGGTTATATCTTCTTTCTGGACCATCAATTGATGATATCCAGTGAAAAGTTCAATATTGGAAAGGTATTAATCTCTGCATAATTGATCACACATTCATTAATACTCAGAACCATATATATATTCTTGATTTTGATCTTGTTTAACTCCCAATAATCAATTTAGAGTCACATTGATTCATATTTACTTTTCCCAAAAAAGAACCGGTGCACCCCATGGTGATACACTTGGTCGAATTGGTCCCTTATTATGTTTTTATTTTATTTTCTTCGTCAATTCCTACAACTCAATTAGGGCAATTTTATAGGGAGTCTTTAAAATTGGCATGGAACTATCTATGAGTTCTATTGGGAACTCAACTGCACATTTTTGGGAAAGGAAATGAAACTATTCTATAAAGACATTCAAAAATTATTATACAACATGAATATAATCAATGTTGATTTTCTCCCAACCCATTTGAGAAAAAATTCCTTTATAATGTGAATTAATTCTTGTAAACTGGATGTAATCTCCATAAGAAGTTCATACAAATCCTCACATAGATGGAGGAAAATCGAAGGGTTTGAAATGTCAAACGTAACCTGGCTTTCTTGATAATTGATGTGGGATTTAGGGAGGGAAATCCAATCCATCTGTAATATGACATAAAATTCAAACAATGGATGAATGAAGTGATATTTTGGAAGAACATTCCCACAAATATCAATTGGATAGGAATCATTGACTTGATAGGTAATAGTCGTACCATTAGGGGTGTGCACTGCTTATTCAACATCTTATAGTTTTGGTGGAATATTAATACCATTATAAAATTCCCTTGATAAGAATGAGTAGGAAGATAAATAATAAAATAATAAATTAATAGTTATCAAGTGGATGGGATTTGTACATTAGAAAAATTCATTATTGTGACCCTAATCAGAAATAGTGATCACATGAGATTTCCTCTTATCCATTGGCCTGAGAGGTTGTTGACATTAATCTTCATTATTTTCTCTTGGGTTTTGGAATTGGTTAATATAATTAAATTTCTCTTTATAATTTTATAATAGAATCATGTGAGTAGAATTACATGACTCTTTATATACATTCACACTGTTAGATATCTTCATCCCATCACATTAGAAATCCAATTCCCGATGGACCTCCCTTCCACACATATCAAATTTATTAGACCCCTTAATTCTATATCCTATATGATTATTCCCACAGTTATAGAATAAAGAAAAATTTATCTTCTTCTCTTCATGGTTTTTAGATTTAATTTTAAACTCCATCTTCTTTTTCTTGTCAAAACCTTGAGATTGATACATGAATCCAACATCAATATCATCCTTTATTGAAAAATACACAATATCATCATAAATACTAAAATATATTTTTCCTTTATGGCCTCTTGAGACTTATATTTAACCCACTAAATAACCAATCAATTTTCCTTTCCGGTTGGATGGTAATTCAAGAAAAATTCCTCACATGTCTTGTGAAATTACCCTCATAGATACTATGGTATTCATTATCCCATTGATTCAACTCAAGGAACTCTAATTCCATCTTTGTATGAAGAATATGAGGAATGTACATATTGACGAATAATTTCCTGAAAGCATCACAAATCAAGGATTCTATTTCATCATCAATACTCATATTATTGAGTTGAGTCCACCACTGATATGATTTAACTTCTAACTAATAAATATAAAGAATAAATTTCTCATGATCCAATCATTGGATAACATTGAATAAATTTTAAGTGGTACAGATCTTGTATTTGGAAACAAGTGGACCAGAAGGCCCACTAAAAGATGTTGGATGTTTACTCATGAAGGACTCAATGGAATGTTTTTCCCTCCATTAGTCATCTGGAAGTCCACCATGATTTATATATTTAGAGATTTGGGTGAGAATACTAATGAGATTCTGAATTCCTCCTCCCATATCATTTAGTTGCTCATGAGGGTAACCATTTATTTTTCTGTTTCAATCACCATTAACACGGTTACTTTGAGTTCAAACCATTTACTAAATCCAAAAACATATAGTAAGAAACAATTATCATAATGAGGAACTACATAATCATGAATTTTCACATATAGGATATCTAAATTATGAGACCTCCCTTTATACATGAAACATTAGGTTCATCATAGGTTATTCATATATAAATATTATTTATTTATTTCATGATTTTTCCTGAAGATTTCATTAATGCCCAAAGAATATCCCACAGGAGTGTCAAATTAGGTGTGCGGTAAGTCTCATTGTTGTGTACCAAGTTATGCAATGTAAGGCCCGACACACCTTATTAGAGTTGTTACTCCTAGGTAAATTTTTTCCTGAGCCACATCCATATCTATTATCTTGAAATTGATTTATTTATAGGAAACCACTTATTCTACCCATCACCAAAATTTCAAGATATTTTCCTATACGTTTTCTTATCCCTAGACATATCCTTACTCATGTACATAGGGTTCTCAATAAGGTTTCCTCATCCTAACATAAAAAAATTTAACTAAACATATTCTCTAATAGCCACCCTAATTTTTCATTAATTCACATTCCATAACAATGGTGGAATACATAAAACAATATAAAAATAAAATCTAAATGACCGTACTAGTCTAGTACCTTTGGAAATATAGAAACAAAATCATCAAAACATATACGAGATACATTATCTCCCAATAGGTTCTTTATAACCGGAACCCTTCTTAGACACATCAAAAAGATTAAATATATTCATAACATGGTTAATGAAACATAAAAAGTGGTTAGATCTGATTCTTAGTACGAGTAAATAGGGGAGACATGCAATCATAAATATGAGCACTAGGGTATGTGAATATGATCATAACATTAGAAGATCATAACCTACATATCATATGATCATAAACATAACTCATGGAATAAAGTTTAAATATTAAAAAAAGATGAATCATAAATATATAAATAATATAATCCAAAAATGAATACTATAGGAATAAGACATGGAATTTTGGCCTATAAAAACAAGTGATATCATTGCCTATAAGTAAAGACGTATTGCTAGAACTTATGAAGGCACTTAATGGGAACATCACTTACTCAAAAGGACACAACACCATCCCCAATCACTCTCATATCCTTTTAAGGGACTGAGTATCCCCATTTTTCTATATTTCATTCGGCTTATTCATCTTTCAACTTCACTATGACAACACCTACTGGGAGGGAAACACCACCATCCCCGGTTGTAGTCCTTTCCTTATATGGTATTTGGTTTTCCACCTTCCTATAGTGGATCAAGAAAATCAAATTGAATAAAATAATTAGATCCTGAGATATTAATCATTAATGAATTCATTGGAGGGAGATATATGTCTCACCGACCTCATAATAGGATTATTCTTACATGTTCCCAGAGATAATAAATCATCCATCATATCATGACCCATAAAAAGAGTTGTTTTTAAAAAAAAAAATACTATCATAATCACATGAAATTAAATGGGTGTTATAAACATGCAATTTTATCTAAACCTATGTAAAAATATAGTTTTCATATTAATTTAATCAAATTACAATCATTGAAAAGAATCGAGATTATGTAGCAGAAAACCCATGGAAGAGGAATGAGTTTCATAATAATCATGAGTTCAAAACATATACCATTCAGAGAGAGAATATGAATGGAACCTTTGAATATTTTCCTAGAAGTTCATCATTAACATCAAAGGATTTAATCTTATAATGAAAAAAACATGAAAATATATGTTGAAAACATTTCTTGAGGAAAATATTATTTATTATTTGAAAATAGATCTTTAAAACATAAAAACAATAGTAACCAATTTTTTTGAAGATAAACAGAAAAAATATAAAGAAATATATGTCTTTTTAAAATATTTGTCTTTGAATACATATAAATAGTGATTGAAAACTATTTGAGAACCATTTTTGTAGAAAATATATAAAAGAATCATGAAATAGTTTTGAAAACCATTTAATTGAAAATACATTGAAAACATTTAAAGGAATAAATAAAACTATAAAACACTTTTTAAATCATTTTTAATTTAAATTTATAATAAAATGTCATATTTGAAAAGATATTTTAAAACATGGATCTTGATGATCAAGGCTTGTGCCTCATGGAAGGTAAATTTAGACAAAACTACTTTTCCAATATTGGTAAATCGTGAAACATAAACCTCATGAAATAGGGATCATAAAATAGAAAAGAAAATTCCAATTAAATTAAGGATTTAAATTATATAATATATTAATAGGTAGTATAATAAACACACAAAAGAGATGAGTGCTGAATAAAGCATAATTATCAGAGAAATAAAAGTCAGACTAAAAATCCTATTACCTTGTGTCATGAATCTCATAATAGTCATTTAGTCATAATTTATAATAAATTTGAGTATATTATACATAAAAATATTATAATATCTAATATCATATGTGGTTTAATTATAACATTATATTACCCTATTGTTAACAATTCTATGTTAAGGTTTCACATCGGTTAATATCCACTTTTTTTTTCCCATGTATCCTAATTTGTTATATCTTTGATCCTTATATATATATAATGATTTGCATAATTTAAAACATGATATAAATATCATGTATATATAGTATATCTTTATAATAAAAATACATATAATATAGAATAATGAAATGAAATACACCATTCATAGAGATAATAGGTCATACATACGCCTGAATAATGTTTCTGTTTAATTGTACTATTGAAAGGAAGAAGGAAATGAAATATATTTATATATAAGTATATATATATAATAATTATATTATAATTAATATATCAGATAATTTCACTAAACTCATATTTAATACATTTCGTATAGTGTGTTAATAAATCAAATTTCTTTGTGGGGTGGTAGTCGATATTTCCTCAAACAAAAGTATCTTATTTAGAAAAAATAGAAAGTATCAGGATATGAGATGTAAAATAAATAAGTAATATTTAATATATAATATATATCATATATAAAAAGTTTCTCAATCATAACATCTACAATGATATGTTTTAAAGTACAACAAACAATCATCATTTAGTGTGGTGGTTGTTCGTTGAACATATAAACTGTATGTTCGTGACCCATAAAATGGGTGTGTGTGTGTTCGTTTTGGTGAAAAAAAATATTTTAAAAACATATCATTATAATAGGGATACTATTTTGGTTAAATAATAATATCATAATGTGAATTTAAATTGGAAGAAATAAAATAATATAAATGACCTCCATGTAGGGTGTTACCTCTTAATCGCGTAACTCATGTTGGATTTCAACAAAGTGCTTCCTTGTAAGGTTTTCTTCCCAACGTGTGGCTACAAGGAGGAATAGAAGGATTTTGGGATGTGTATTGGAAATATCATGACTAATCCTAATATGTTTGAGAGATGAAAAAATGGGACGAGGTGGTGGAATTTTATATGAAAGGGAGGGGATATACATAGATTTTAAAAAAAAAGATTGTTGCACCAACTTTTTTACATAATAAAAAACATAAAAAACCAACTTAACTTAATAATGTAAGGTTTATGAATGAATAATGGAAATAAAATGGTTTTTAGACAAGTAATTAATTTTAATTACATACACTAAAAAGTTTGGTAAAAAACTAATTTTATCTTATTATACATTATAAATTATTACTATTCCAAATATTGAATCAATTTTTCTAAATTATAATTAAATATTTGTTAGAAATTAATTTAAATTTAACCCCACTGATGGGACAACACTTTGAATTTTTGATGTAAAAATGATCAAAAGTTTTCTATGTTTTCATATCCAATTTCTATTTGAAATTGGTTCCAATTACATATATTGGATTAAATGATAAAAAATTAATCTAATTTATATTTTAAAAAAATTAAAATATAATTTAAACATATCAACAAATTAGAAGAAAACGTTTTCTAGAATTTAAATTCAGTATTATTCACTATTAATCCAAAAATGTAGTTTTTTAGAAAAATAACAAAATTTCACCCAGAGATAATATTGAAAGTCTAAATTCAAAATTAAAATTTAATTTAAATCTGTATACAAATTTTTTTCATAGAAGGACGTGAAAACAATGTCATTTGGGAGAATCATATTTTTAAATATATAGTGACTTTACTAAAAATTATATAACGTGTTTACTATATGTTTAAATTATATAAAACCATAATAAAAAAATTAAAATAATTTATTAATATCCATATTAATAAGTTCAATTAACAGTTTAGAATTATCTCCTTTAAATAATTATAAAAAAAGATATGTTTTATATAAAATCAATGTTGAGTTTAACATATTCCAAGTCTATATAGTGTGTAATGTACACCATGTTAGTGTTGAATGTATTGTATGCCAAGTCGTAGACCAAGTTAATGTTTTGTGAAAGGAATTTTTTACTTATTTCAAGGAAATATATTAATGAAAAATTTAATTTATTTGAGAAAAAAATGACAATAAAAACTCGGGGTGTTACAAGGTGGGACTTCGTTATCTAGAATACTTCAATATTTTTTATTTTGAATTCAAAATAGCAAACAATTTCAAAAGGAAAATTGAGGATATTATAATATATTTTCATATTTATAATTAAATATTTGACTTTTTGTGAAAACATTACTTTTAATAATTATTGTTAAATTTTCAAATTGGTTTCCTATAGATACTTCTTTTCACAAAATTCATTTGTCACTATATCGATGATTAATCAAGGTATAAAATAAGAATTGAAAATTTTTAAATAGATAGAATCATATTTTCCATAATTTATTTAGTCCCAGACATATTTTATTTTCAAATCTCCCATTGTTTATCTCATGAAATACATTCATTTCCCAGCCTCCCGATGGTGAACAACATGACAAGGGAAGACTGGGTTGTGATATTGATTGACAAATAGTGAACATGATGCTGATGAGGCATTGAATTAACGAGGTAATCAATTGATCACGATGTAATAGTGGTATATCATGAATGTGTATAATACCACATGATTGTGCGACATATTAATCATTAAATAAATTTCATATCTTTGATAACGTTTTTTACACACACCACCAGGTTTAAAAAAATCACAATATATTATTGAATTATTGTAATTTAATGTCAAAATTATCACCAAGACATTAGATCTGATAGTATGAATAAGACTACCTATATTATGTAAAATTATTTTTTAAAAATTTATATTATTTATTGATTGGTTATCAATTAATAAAATTATTTGAATGTAAAGGAGGGATGTTTTCTTGTAAAATGGGTTTTTATCAAGGTAATGATTTTTTCATAATAATTTAAACTAATAAATATTGACAAATTATTTTAGCGAAGTTTATATATTATATTTTTAATCTTGTTTTTTATGTTTATATATATTTTTTATATAAATGACATATGAATAAATCTAGTTTTCTTCTTAAAAATATATTTTTTAAAAATGTTTTTGGTAGCATTTTTCAAGCTTGTTCTAAAATAGATTTATTCCTATAATATAAATTTAATTTGAAAAATGGATTCAATATTTTTAAATTTTATTTTTAAATTTGGACATAAGATGATTTTATTTTAGTCTATAATGAATAGAAACCTTGATAATCAATTTGTCACTATAGTGAGGGTAAAATACGTAGAATAATTTTAAAACTATGAGATAAGGATTTAAAATAATCTATAAACAATTATATTTTTTATAGGAATATATTAATTCCACTAAAATAATAAAATAGTTGAAAATATATAAACCTTATTTCATTATTCAGTGATAAAAAAACATTACAATATTTTTTGTGACGGAAAATTCCAAAAATATATCTTTCTTTATTTTAATCAATATAATATAATTTCATGAGAATAAAAAGATGTAATGTTTTGTTATTAATAAATATTATAAATATTAATTATTTTTTATCTTGTTTAATCAATTTTATTATTTATTTATGGAATGATAACCTTAAATATTTTCACAATGCTAACATGGTACTAGATTAATTAGTTAAGAAAATAAAAATAAATTATTTAAATAATATTAAAAGTGATAAAAATGTATAATTAATTTTTTACATGAATTTAATAGATAAATATAACATATTATTGACTTTTTAAATGTTTTTATAGGAATTACATTCCTATCTAGTTGTCTTAAAATTAAACATTTTGAATAGTCTTGAAAATAATAGTAATTTTACGTTATCTCAAATAATGTTTTATTAAATGACTTAAAATTCATAAAAATATTATAATTTTCTAATTTAAGGGGATATGGTATATAGTTTCAACTATTTTCCACTTATGGGTCTCTTGTACTTTTATGTTAACTTTATTCACCCCTAATGGGGAAAAACATTGATATTGTGGTAATCATCGAAAGGGTCAACGAGTCATTAAAACTAAGAGATAAAGGTTAAAACATCACTAAAACATGTCAAAAGTATATTCTATGGGATTATATAGAATAATAATACTAATTTACTATAAATATATAAATTTTTTCGTCCTAATAATGTTAATAAATTTATATGAAATTAATATTTTAGGTAATTCCAATGATGCCCCTCTCTTAACTAACAAAGGGTAACCAACACTCCCCCTTATCCACATTGTTTGAGAAATATATACATATTCTTAAATAAAAAATATAATAAAATTCTATATTCATTCCCAATGTCATAGATATTATTTATCTACTAATATAACATTCTTTTAGATATTAATGTTTAATAAAAATGAGGTTTATTAATGAAATGCTATTACTCTTATTAGAGGAAATTAAATTTAATTTCATATTATACCCCATCAATATATTTTTAATTCATTTTAAAATATTTACTTAATTATAATAAATATGAAATATTGATTTAGTTATTATGTACCAACCATTATCCACCTTCTATCAATCTTATGAGAAAGGAAAACGTACGTGGGATCGACCACCTCCATAAAGTGATTCATTACTTTTTTCATCGCCGATTCACATTGGTGGTTATAATGATGATTTTTCATAAATTATATGATATTTTTGATATTATTATTCTTATTTATAGGTGAATTATTATTTATATTTCATTCCTTTTATCCATCAGAAATTCAAAAAAACCCTCATGTGTGAGTTTAGATTACTATCACTACAAAGTGATGTAATTCATCTTACATCACCACTTTATACGAATAGTAATAAAATTATATATAATGATTAAATACTATCATCCTGGAATAATTAAATTTTTTTAGATTTTGTGATGTTGATTAATATGAAATGATTAGGACTGTCGAACCAAAGAATGAATGAAAAACTAAGCAGTTATCACCAAGAACATTGATTTTAATAAATAATATTTAATAAATGAGTTATAAGATGTGATATGTAAATAATATGGTATGATATAAATAATTATGGTTATTAAATTTATTTATAATAAATTTATATTCATTATAAAAGTGTTTCTAATGATTATAAAGTAAAACAAGACTTGATCAAAGAGTTTATGTTATAATCTCATTTATTTTGAGGAATGTCAATGTTAAATTTATGTTGAAGGAAATGTTATGGATATTTTCATTTATCCACAATATATTTTAATCTCCCGTGATTATTATTATAATTTTTATAAATTTGTACAATTTTTATATCTGGTACTTAAAATTATTATGAAAATGTTTCTAATGAAAATATTTCCATATTACCGATTTGATCGACAAAATTTTTTCTTCCATGTATATGAACTTCAAAATTGCCTTCTGTAAGTTCCAATTTTTACTATTTTTTTAAATGGATCTTTTATCATCCATTTAAATTATTTTAAATGGTTCAAAAATGAACATTTCTATGTGTTTTATAAACACGACATTTTTTAATTTTGACCAAAGTGTGAATATAATGTTTCCCATTATGGTATATATCATAAAAAAATTTTCCTACTATAATGATGTTCATTTTAATTGAATATTCCTTATCATGTATAAATTATTATTTTCTAAGAAATGTATTTATTCAATATTTGTTGAATTTTCCATAAAATTGTTAGAAATAATAAAGCATTTTTTCTAATGATTTCAAATATAGACTTGAATATTATATTAAATGTATTTTTAATATATGTCAATATATTTTAGTTATTTTTTAGCTTCAACATGGAAATGATATTAGTATAAAATACACTCTATTTATTTCTAGGTATTTAATTATAATGATTTAAGGTAGATTTTATGAATCCCTGTATATTTCTAGAAATTAATATATTTTATGATGAAACCTTTTTGAAACCCATTTATATTCCCTTAGTAATTACATGATTGAAAGATAAGATTTTTATTATACTCTTTTCATTTATATGAGTTGGATATTTTGAATTGATGAATGTTTTTTGATCTTAGTCTACAAACATGTATGTTTTTCATTATGTATTAGGTGGGCCCTAAATTATATACCCCTCTAAATCATTAGGTAATGAAATATATATCATGATATAGTTATGGTATATAGGTTTATGATATTGATCCACAATGTGAAACATGTAGGTGTGTCTTGTCAAGTATGATATGTGAAATAAGTGGTGATGCATGATCTTCTTTGATATGGGAAACATATGGTGATTCATGATCTACTATGATTTGATAATCATGGTAGTATAACATGACAAGTTATATGGTTTCTATACCTATAATTGAAGAAATATATTATGAAGTATGGATATGATTATAATTTGAAATCATAATAGTTGATTTATTTTTTATGATTCCAAAATATTGACGTACTGATGTTTTTTTCCTTTCCAAATTATTATGATATATGGTGTCTGGAGTGTAATTTTATATTGATAATAACATGTTATAATACCCTTATGCTCATGATATTCCTATATATGATAATTGATTGATATCTCTAATGTTTACCCATATTGAGTATCATAACTCATCCCTTATTTGGTTTTAATTTTCAACTTGTAATGAAGAAGGGAAATATGAATGATTAGAATATATGGGAACCTTATATAAAAAAATATAATAGATATGATAATTAGTGTACATAAATAGTATTCTTCTGTATCAAGTTTCAATGTTCACTAATGATTTATGGTTCTCAAGAGTGTATATTTTAGAGATAAACTTAATATTCAAAAAAACTTGTAATATATATGTATGCAATATTTGGGTCACTATAGTTGGTAATGGATACGGGTTTAATTATATATAAATATTATATTATAAGGAGTGTGGGGATAGAAACTAATAAAAAATATGTTGAATTTAAAGAGATATAGGATGAACCTTTTGTTTCATAGGTTGATAAAAATGTGCTTTATTTTAGGACAATATAAGAATTATTTTAATGATTATATGATTTACCAACCTAGTTATTTTTTCTTGTTTCATACACAATGATTTTCATCTTTAATCAATGGAAATAACTAGAATGAGTCATGATTAAAAAATAATTGATGGTAAAATTATTTTCATACTAATAAACCAAATTCTACGATATATGGAATATATAAAATTTTTACTATGCTAACTCAACATTCTCAGGACATGAATCATGATACAAAACTGAGTGATCAAAGGAGGGAGTAATGTACTATTGAATCTTTCATGAGGAAACAACTCACTTTAATTAGTATTCCATCTAATCCATTATTGGATGAGTACTGATATAATACCACAGAGAAAATATTTTTCATTATACATTACTAATAATGTGAAAATGATTCCGCATAAAATTATCATTAAGAAGGATAATTAGATCAATGATGGAGTATTTTAATGAATACAAGGAATGTGGAATAAATTGACTCCAAGTAATTTGATGAGTTTATGATTTTTTTCATTATGTAATTCCATCCTATCAAATATACATAAATGAAAAATGAATTCAATGAGTTTAATAAAAAGGTTTATAAATCTATTTATAGTTCTAAAAATAAATTAACTTGGCATTAAAGTTATGATTATGTTTTAATAATCTATATTAAATGTTAAATTGATTGACTCCCTGGTGCCTTAAAACCATGTCTCTAAATGGAGTTACCTATAAGATACAAAAGTAGATATGAAGAAATCATTTGATGTTGTCTCTAGGTAGAAATTGAAATGGGGGATTCCTATCATTCCCATGGTTTTGGTAAGAAACAAAACAGGGATTATAATGAAACTAAAATTAATCACATATATGAAAGAACTTACAATCACCTACATACCAAAAATATGGGATAAATCATTAATGAAAATTATATTAATTAAACATGGTGGTGATTTAAATGATGAAGGGCTAGTTATAATGATTTTGAATGTCAAAAAGTGATAAAGCATTATTTGATTAAGTTAAAAATAGAAAAATTCCGACTAATTCTCCAACCACACATAAATGTATCAAATATGTGGAGCATGGTCATTATTCTAACAAGTTCTCATATCTGATGGGCCATGATTATGATCAATGTCAACAACCTCTTATGACAAAAAAACAAAGGGTAATCTCATGTGATCATGACATCCAAAGTGGGTTATGAGAATAACATGGTTAAAGGTACAATTATCATCTACTATATAACAACTAATTCATTATTTTATTCTCTATATACCCACTATTTTATATCTATGCTATTTTCGTAGGTAATTATGTTACCACCTCAATAATGATATGTTGAGTCAGGAATGAAAATTCATAATGGTATCATGATCACATATAAAGTAAATAGTTCCTCTCTAATTGAAGTTGGTGGAAATTTTCTAAATATGAATCATGTGATTCAATTTATAAATGAATTTAATATTAACATAGGCATGTATTTATATTATTTATATATATAATGAATTAATTATTGAATTAAAGAAGTCAAATTTCATATTTTGAATAAACAAATTAATTTTTATCAGCGCAAGGATGAATAAAAAATTCAAATGGAAATTAATTCTTTCTTATGGGTCTCAAATTCATTTCATGATGGATATCTATCTCTTATGGTAATACTGAAACTAGATATTTATTTTATTTTTATTGTACATGATTTTTTATTGCCTTTATAGAATATAATCATAGTATTACTTCAAATAAAGATATTTATTTTACAATATAACTCATATATATTGATACACCCATCTCAACGACTATGTATTGAATAGACACATGTTAATTGTAATAATAGAATAAGGAACTCTATTAGAATCTTGGAAAGGGATTAATATTCCCTAGTATGTCACCATTGGTCACAACTATTCCTTTTTTTAGTAAAAATGATGATTCAATATGTATTTACATATGCGGTCAATAACTTATAAATATGAATATCAAAACCAAGTATTTCATACTATGTATCATTGATTTATTTGATCAATTATAGGAATTTTAATACTTTTAAAAGACATAACTTCATTATGAATATCATAAATTTAGGGTCATAGAGGAGGAAATTCCCAAGACACCATTCCATAGGAGGTATTATAATTATGAATTTATAGTGATTTCATTTAGAATTACTAATTCCCCTATTATCTTCTGGAATTTAAATAATAGTGTCTTTATAATTTACCTTGATCTATTTGTGGAAGTATTTATAGAGGATATTATTATTTATTAAAATATTAATGCCTAACATTAAGATGAGTTGCTGGTTTTTTTGAAGACTCTGATGAAGGATAAGTTTTATGCGAAATTTAGCAACTGTGAATATTTTCTTCAGCAGGTATCTTTCAGGGGTCATATAATTTCAAGTGAGTGTTTATCGTTGGATCCATTGATGTTATATGTTATTTAGAAATTACCTAGACCAACCATAAAAACTAATATCCCCAGATTTCTTAGCTTTCCTGGATAACACTGTTTCTTTTTATGTAATTTCTCATGACTATCTAATCCACTGACCATGTTGACTCGGAAGGTCATTATGGTGTTATGGATAGAAGAATGTGAATATAATATCAAGGAATGAAAGATAATTTTGGTCAGTATACCAATGATCACACTACCCGATAAAAGATAATGGGTTTTTATCTGTTGTGAGATATCAATTATGAGAATAGGATGTGTCATTATTCATAATGAAATAGTGATAACACATACTTCCCTCCAAATATAAATAATAGAAAAAATATTACCCTAACCATGATTTATAGCTGATAGCAATAATTGTTTCATTAATGAAAGTGAGGATTTATCTTTTTTCATTAAATCTGTGACACATATATAGATCATCAAGGATTGAAGTATATATTTACATAGGAATAGTTTAATATGCACTATAAAAGATGGATGGAGATGATTAAAGTTTATGACAACTCAAAAAATTACCACCCTAGGAAGGAGAGTAAGGTGGATGATGCTTTGAGTTAGAAGGAACATAATTTTGTACATGACGATGGTTTATAGTGTTAGAATACCTATGGATTTCCATTATATGGAAATTGAAATCTGGAGGAAAGGGGAAAAATCATATATTTCACTAATTAAATTTCATCCATCTGTCCATGTAAGGATTAAAGAGGCATAGACGGAAGATGTTAAACAAAATATGATAGTTAGAAATGTTCTTAATCTGAACCATGATTGTGATGGAATGAAATGGTTAAAAAACCATGTATTGACCAGTCAATACTAAACAAGATGAAGAGAAATTATATGATTCTCATAGTTCATCATTTTTTATTCATCCTTTAAGTATTATGATTTGTAGAGATATGAATCAATATTTATATTAGGACAACATGAAAAGTTGTATTGTAGAGTATGCATATTGATGTCTATTTTGTTATAAAATTAATGATGATATATATATAGTGTATTGGGATATTAAAATATCTATTCATACTTGACTGTAAATTGTAAAACATCAGCATGGATTTCATCATTAGACTCCCCGAAACATTGAAATACCAAAGTTCTATTTGGGTTGTAGGCAATCAAATAGTGAAATAATTATATTTTCATTGCATAGATAATATTTTACTCTTAATAAAATTATTGTATTGTACATAAAATATTTTGTGTAATAACATAGAGTACTACTATAAATTATATTTTACTAGGATTTGGGGTTAACCTTGATGTTCTGGATAACCCTCTAGTAGGGTTTGGAGATAGAGTTATGTTTTAGAACAAAATATGATCTGTATATAGATTGTAATTCAGAGAGAATGATTAAAGAACTATATGATATGCAATTATATTACCTTACAAATTTAATATGTGGTTAGTAGGAATACTTTCCTTTTGTGATTATTCTTACAGTAATAGCTCTCAATCGATCATTCAGATGGATCTATATGATTCCCTCTATGGAAGGATGGAAAAATCTATAATGTGATGCAATGAATTTGGAAAAATAATCTTAGTGGGACCTAATGTGGATAATAAATTATAAAATAAGGTTACAAAAATTCAATATCACATTCAGGTAGCACTGAGTCCACATAAAAGTTATGTTGAAAATTTACATTTAGATCCAATGTTTGAATTTGGTAATAAGTTATTCAAATAAATATCTCTATTGAAAAATGTTATGAGATTTTTAAAATAAGGGACTATTGAGACCTATATATATCAATCCCTTCAAAATTCATGATGGTATTGAGATAATAGATTATCACTGGGACCTTCCATCAAGCATCTCTTAACGTCATGATGCATTCCATGCGTCTCTATGGAGAAAGTACATACCTGATCTTTCATATGTACAAAACATATAGGTAAAGTTAGAAGTGAAATATCACTATTTAGAGGAGTAACATATGTAGATTTTAGGTCTAAGATAGAAAGTGATGTCAAACAAGACCAATCATCTCGTCAAGGATGTGTAGAGAAATCATAAATTTTTTGAACCAATGTGGGAAACTGATGATGTAGTGAGGTGAATGTATCATCAATTGTTCATATTGGAGTGATATAATTTTGAGGTTAAATTTTTTATTATGTGGGTATAATGTAACAACACATGATTTTCTGATATTTTTCTCTTCAATAAATTTTTTAGATATAATGATTTACACCCAACACAGAGTTTATATGAACCATGGTATACTATTGAATTGTTATTATTTTATGTGATAGTTTCTACATGATGTTGGATTAGAGACAATTAATATGACAAAATAAATTATTAAATATTATGGTTTACACATGTATGAAATTAATTCATTACTAGTCAACTGATATAAGCATTTGATTGCGAAAATATATGATTTTATGAAAAGTGTATTTTACAAAAAAATTGATTTTACCTAAGTAAATCTATTTTATATATATTGAAGATTTTTTATAAAATCCAAATATTATATAGTAAATAAAATGTTTTTGAAATTTATCAAATGGTTTTTACTAGGCATGGGATATAAATAAATCCAGTTTATACTTAAAACATATTTGTCTAAATACATTTTCCAATTTTTTTAAAGATAATTTTAAAATAGATTTATACCACTTATAGAAATTTAATCATAAATTATATATTAAATATTTTGAACTAATAGGTTGAAATTTGGTAAATAAGATCCTATTATTTTTTGTTATAGTTAATTGTAATATTGGTAATAATGTTTTCACCTTGTTAAGGGTAAAATAAGTAGAACAATTTTAAATATATGATATAAGGCTTACAATTTATCAATAAACACACCTAAACATCATTTTCTTAGTTTTAATTCAGAAAAACCTTACAATATTCAATAAAATTGAATTTTTGTGACTTTATTCTTCAAAAACTACCTTTATAAAATTTGAATTAAAGGAAAATTCATAAATAAATCATTATTTATTTTAATATCTCTAATATTTTATGATTGTAATAAAAAGAGGTTATGTTCTATTATAAATATTTATTTTAATTATAAATAGATTTATTTTACCACGTAATGTTTTTTTAATTATTAGTGTTGGAATAATTAATTTAAATTCATCTGCAATGCCGACACCATACTTGATCAAGTAATAGTAAAATCAAATAATCAAATAATTAAATTTCAAAAATATTAAAATTATTAAGATTTGATAAAATATTCATTTACAATAATTTAAAACATTAATATATCATATTAGATATGTTTCAATTTTTATTTTAAATTAAATTTATATCTTGATTTATTTAATGCCAATGTATTTAAATATTCCACAAAATGACTTTAATGGTATCTTATGTTAAATAATATTATATTAAAAGATTTAAAAATAAAAAAATAATTTTATGGAATATTTAACTTTATATGTTCTATAATATCATTAATCCTCCACTTATTTTTCACTTTTCATTTTATTTTTTTTATAATGATCCTTATGGAGTAATGATCTCAGTTTCCCCTATAATCAGAAAATGGTTTAACGGTAGGCTAAAACTAAGAGATAAGGGTTAGAAAACAACTAAACTTTTGTAAATTTTATTATAAGAGATTATGTATACTCACACATATACTTGAAATTAAATATATCATTTTTTCACTAGGTGAACATAAAAATTAATATATATATATATATATATTAAATTAATATTTTTCATAATTCCAATGGTGTCCCTCCACTCACTTATAAAAAGTATCCTAATATCCCCCCATATTTAAAAGTTTTGTGTTATACATCATAAAAAATACTTACCATAATACCATTTTATATTATTCTCCGACATCATAGAGAATTTTTACTTTCCAAAATTCTATCCTTTTAAGGAAAAATGTGTTATCGAAAGTAGGTTTCTCAACGAAGAGGTATTAATCTTAAATGAGTGCTTTAGATTTTATTTCTTCTTTTACACATCAAAATATTTGTTATCAATAAAAAAATAAGGAATTTATAATCCTAATTATAAAATATATATTTTTAGGATGATGGAATAATAATTTTCCAATTCCTTTCTAACCCATGGGAAAAGAAAAAATAACTCATGTGTATTGGTAGGCTACCAACTCCAGGGAGCAATACATTTCATTTGGCATCACTCCATCACATTGGTATTTATAAAGATATATTTAATTAATTAACATAAAATTAATTATTTTATTATAAATATTTAGAGATTAATTATTAATTATTGTTATTTTATTCCATCCATTTGAAAGTGAAAACATTACAAATGCGTACGTATGGATCAAAATCACCTTGAAATGATGTAATTCATTATTCATCACCAATTTATACGAATAGTTATAAAAGTGTATATAATTTATAAGAATGAAAATAATAATCTGATTATAATTCATGATATGATGGAACCATGATCAAAGTACATGTACAGGTACATACCAACAGAAATATACAAGAAAAACAAAGTAGTTATTACAGGGAACAATAAGTTTAATAAATAAATGTTAATAAATGGGTGATAAGATGTTATAATTAAATAATATATGGTATGTTATATATTATTATTACTTTTTATAGATTTATAGTAGATATATATTTATTATATTGGATTTTATAACATGTATGAATATAAATGATAGTTGAGGTAAGGGTGTATGTTATTATCTCATTTAATTTCAGGATTTCCTATGATAAATTTACATTTAGGGATATTTTAAAGATTTTATCTTTTAAACCCCATGTATATTTTTTCTCTAACTATTCCTATAATATTAATGTATAAGTACCATTTTTCTCCCTTTGGTAATGAAAATGATGAAGAAAATATTTTTTAAAAAATCCAACCATATTTCCACACTTCTGAAAGAACGTTTTCTTAAAATTTCATGATCTTCAAAATGTTAATAATACTTCTTACCTATACATGAAATACTAAAAAAATATCATTTTCACTACCTTTTACTATATTTATAATGGTTTAAAAAGGAATCCTTCTAAAATTTGTCTGAACAAGTTAAACTTGTCTTTTAACATCAATGGAATGAATTGTTGTTCCCACAATCTTGTATATTCTCTGATTTAATATTACATTAAATGTTTCCTAGGTTATTTTAAAAGAAAAATATTATATGAATATTCTAGGGATTTTAATATAATTTTTTTTCAAAAGAAAAAGATATTTTCCCTCATTTTTATAGAAAGGTTTGAATGTTCCTTTAAATGTACTTCTCACCATTGTCAACACTTTAATGGATTGTTATACTTCATTCGGGATATGAAATTTTGATACCATACACTCTATTTCTCTTTATGTAGTATATTGATAATGATTTTTAGATGTTTCTATGATACCACTATCTATCCCATAGGTTAATTATGTTATAATGAAATTTTTTGACACCCTATTCTTTTCTATGGGTTATGCTATGATTAAATGGTGGACTATATATAAAACCCATTTCCTTTCTACATGCTATGATATGATGAATTAATGTTTTTTTATAACTTAGAACACATATATATATTTTTCAATATTGGATGTGTTGGAAAAAAATTATATAGTATTACAATGCATTGGGAAAGCCTTATATATCATGAGATAAATATGGGAAACATGGTTATGTGATCGATTCACTATGGGAAACAAGTTGGGATTCCTGATCCACTATGATATGAAAAATGGGGGGTGATGCCTTATGTGCTCTAATATGGAAAATATTCTGTGATACCTAATTTGATGTGATATTATGGTCTCAGTAGTCAACCATGACACATGATATGGTTTTTATGCATTTGATAGTGCCAAAATCTAATGACATGTAGATATGAATATGATTTGAACTCATAGATCATTATTTATTTTTCATGATACCCTAATCTTGACATACTTATGTTTTATTCCATGGATAATGATTACAATATATGAATTTTTGGGTACATTCTTATATACATAATTACATGTTATCATAACTTTATTCTCATGATATTCATAAATATGATCATTGATTGATATCCCCCAATTATACCTTTACTAAGAATCTGAGCTCACCCATTCTTAGATTATTAAATATTCCCTATTTTGTGAAGAAGGTTGATATATATGATTTCTCTAGAAGGGTATATTATATCATTAAATGTTTAATATATTATGAATATTTTACTTATATAAGATGTTTCTATCCATTATCTAAGTACACTAAATCTATACGGTTATTGAAAAGGTTTATTCAGTCGATATATTGAATATTCATAAATAATATACTATTTATATATGTTATTATTGGGTTTCTATACAGAATCTATTCTGAATGGTGTTTTAGAAATAGAGGTCCAACCTAAGGATGATGACGGCAAGGTGCCATAATTATTAGTACTTCATCAAGGTGAAATAGTGACTCTGGGTGCATTGGATCTGGTTAATAGTAGTAATGTGAATTGAAAATACAAAAAGCAACTCATAAAGAATAATTGTCAACATAAATAGTGAATATTTTTTTGAACCCAGAAGAAAACATGGGTCTAGAAGAAAACTCAACTACGCTGCATGTATTCTAGAGAAAACATGTTATGCAACGTTTATATCTAACACACTTGGGTTTATATGATTTATAATTAAAAAAAAGTTGAGTGAATTTTGGTAATACCCAATGTATATTAGATCACACCAATCAATGCCTACCTGAGTACATGTCTGGATGAAGATATGGACACACAATACATGTAGGATAAGGTGCATTAAATTTATAACTTTGGATACATGATTCTGGTCTTAGAAATACACACCATTTGACCCTCAAACCTTGACACATAATCTATCATTTGATTACACATTATGTATGGAAAAAACATATGGATATATATATATATATATACATACGTGTTACACATAAGAAATATACATTATCTCTATAGGTCATGTTCTAAAACAAAAAATTAAATGTTGGATGACTTTATATGGTGTAAATAATAGGTTCTATGATTATATCGGGACCATATTGACATGATAACATTATAGTGATGAACTCTAATGATTCATGTGATTCTTCATATATTGTTGATTTACACTATGGTGTGACTTAAAATCAAACTATCAACATTATATTTTATAATTCTATCAATATTGATAGAAAAACAAATTTTTTTGATATATTATCCTTCAAATAGTATTCTAAGATAGATGCGAAATATTTTATCCCTAATATTGAACCTATAAATAATTTCTAGGATAACTTATTTCTAGTTCCACACTTATTGTAGAGTTTTAGATGACATTTTGTATTCCTAGGTGTTTCTATGGGGTTTTACTTACAATATTTGTACTCACCCCTATATGGGATCTATTCCTACAAATGTTATGTGTGACATCACAGCCACATAGACCCCTTAACTAGTTCTCCATGTCGGCAGGTCATATGGACTCCGGAATTCCTCCCGATATTTTAGATGCTATCGACTAGTAGTGAGGCTCTATGGTGGTATATTAGAGAGACTATAGCCTCATATAAGAGTGACACAATAGATAAGAAAATTAAATAGACAATAGTGAAAGAATAATATACCAAATGTATAATTAGAAAGAAAATAATGTAATCAACAATAGAATCATAACAACCAACAAAATAGAATAATTAATCAAAGACCATATGTTAAGTCATATACAATGATCTCGTGTCATGTTGATTTTAAAAACGTGAAATATGGAACATTCATATACATCATGACATATAAAAAATAAAAAAACCAAATGTTTTCTCCACTAGAATCAGTATCATATGCTCTATCCTCTAATCACATGATACATGCTATAGGTAAATTAGATCAAGAACATATAGTAAGGCATGTGACCATTTCCATACCTACAAAAATGAATCATACTTAGGTACCAAAGTTAGGTTAAGTAGGTTTGAAACACCAGAATTATAAAGGGTGAAATAACAAAATGATATGGCTCATGTCAACAAGGTGAACATTTCTTTTTGGGAGTCTAGCTGATTAGAAAACCACAATTAAGCCTGGTTGGCCTAGAGTAGTGACCCGGATGGGTGATCTTCTGGGATGTTTCCCAGCGTTTGTGTGAGTGATGAAAAAACACACTGGAAAATACATGTATTGGCCTGTTGAGATTGTCATTAGTTAGATGACCCGTTTAGGCACTTGGGTGGGCCCTATGGCATGGACCACGTGTCTGTGGGGAAACTAGTGGTACCTGGCAGGCCAGGACCTGATGCTCATGTTAAGGCTCGGTGACTGTGCACTAAATGGGGGTGAATGTAACACCGCAAAATGATAAAGTGTTAAATGACTATATAATATGACTAATGTCAATAATGTTCACATTCCTTTTTGGGAGACTACCTTATTAGAACTTTACTATTAAGCATGCTTGTCCTAGAGTTGTGATTAGGATGCATGATCTTATGGGAAGTTTCCCTGGGCATGTGTGAGTGGAGAAAAAACACACAGAAAAGGATATGTGATGGAATGTGGGGACAATCATTAGTCAGATGACCTGTTTGGGAACATGGGTGGGCCCCAGGAAAGGGAACACGTATCTATAGGGAAACTTGTGGTACATGGTATGACAAGACCCAACGACCATGTTAAGGAGGGTGGTTGCACTGTCACCAGTACATAGTTGTTATAGTAGGGTGTGAGATAATACTAGTAAGACACCAACAATAGTGTCTTGAATAATCCATCTAATGTTGAGAGAATAGAAGTGAACATGTATAAATGCATAATAAATAATGATGAATGATAAATTCTAGTAAGATCATGTTTCTACAAGACACCTAGATGGATCTAGATGAATTAGAATATGTCGGAATGAGTATGATCAAATTATATACATATATATAGTAGTCATATATATATAATACATACATATATATATAAACTATAAACAAATACATTCAGAGCCATATACATGGATAAAATGTGCTTGCTGGACCTGGGCAGTATCTCATGTTTCCTTGATAAGTCCAACGATCTAATGGATTCAGCAATGATGTAAACCCATAATCTAATATGAATGAGTGACATCATTCTCATCCCATGATATGGTGAGGTGATCCATCATGCCTAACATCCAATGATATGGAATGTGGAGCATCATTCCCATCATCCAAATAAATGTATAATGGTGTGAGATTTTATTCCCAACACCCATTATAATGGGGCATGAAACTACATTCTCAACAAAACCCTTATGAATTATTCACCATCTAATAGTAATTATATACTCATAAAAATTATAATATTATCCATAATGGATTACCTCAACTGAATTTCTAATCATTAAACCTAACTAGGCACGGGTAATAAAATCATGTGATATATATAAAGGTAATATTGAAACACTTAGAATAACCCTTCCACCCATGAAAATTTAATTCATTTCATCCATTTAATTATTAGGAAAGGTAAATACACATAAGGGTTATTAGAAATGCATTTATGGTTCTTTTTTCATTTTATGAATTATATAAAAGAGGAAAACCCCATTTAGCACACACCAAGGGGTGTCAATCAATGGGATAAACCTTATCTTAACATTTAATTCAATCTATAGTAGTAATTTGAAAATGAATAATTAATTTGATACTTTTAACACATTTTACAGAAAAGTGTAAAAATTTCTAACATGCATCAAATTATAAAAACACTATGAAAATAATTAGACTTTTCTAAAATATTTCCAAAACACCTACCATAGGTCTGTGGATGACCACTCGTCCAATGTCGACCTTTTATTCAATGAATAAAAAAATTAAATAGAAAAATTAAATAATAAATTAAAAATTTGGGAAAATGTGATCACACCAAAATAGACCAAGAGATTGAAAGATAAATGATGGATAAATGTAAGAGGATTATGGAGATTATCGCTGTTGATCCTATGCTTTTGAAAACATTGGATTTAGTGTAAAAATTGATGAGTTATCAATAAAAAATAAAGGGGGGAACTTGAAGAGTAAAATTTGGGAGTTATATCAGCTACATATTAAGTGAAAATAAGTGTGAATTGTTTAAGAAATTTAAGGATGAAACCATAAATTCACACTAAAAACTAGGATGCATATTTTGGCCACACGGTTGGCCAAGCCTTAGTCCACCACTACATGACCCACTGTCCTTGAACTCCACTAGCATGGGCTTGGTGACCAATTTTACTAACCATGTTCAAGCCATGTGAAAATACAATGTCACCATGGTCTAAAATTGTTAATAAGTGTTCACCCCAACTCACACAATTTTGGCCAACAACATGAAATGATTCTATACAAAAGTGTCCCACATGATTAACTTTCACGGTTACCACTAACCATGCACTAACCATTCATCCCACTATGTTTGTCCAATTTTTGGAGCTTCGGGATCTAAACAAGACCTAAAATTTCCAAAAAAACATCCTTAGTCCGTAGAGAATGTTTAATAGGGTAGAAAGAAGTACATGAACTAAAAAACTAATGATCCATACCATTATAGAAATCATGGTCGTTAAAACCTCTCCTCTTTAAAGACCCTCTTCCAAGTGGTCACCTTTAGAGGGTAAAGAGGAATTTTCTAAGAAAAGATCCACTCACTAGGCTCGTATATCAGCTTATATATCCTAGGTATCATATTTTGAATGGTCATACTTGTGTAGTTCCCATACTAAAGGAACGTACATTCCTCCAAGTGTCCTCACACTCTGATCCATGGTATGCATTAGATAATCCTCAAATCAAGCATCCATCTATAGCTCACCCTCATCAAGATGGAAAACATGTCCTGGGTCTCAATACTATGGATGAAAATAAGATATGTGAAGTACCTAAAGCATAGATTTGTATCAATGAGCCATTGTTTTCTGAAAATATACTTTTTTGGTTTTTTCTAAGAACTTAACATGATCGATAAATCATGGAAAGTGCTTACCATACCTATGAATTTTTTAATGGACTAACCAATGAAAAACATGGAATAAAACACAGTAACGGACCACAAACACAATAGGAAATTAATAGTGGTTGTAAAATAACAACTCTATAGATTGATATTTGAACATGTGCTTCCCGATCAGTTGGACCTGTTCTGTTGTTTACAAGATGAGATGTCATCCATGAAGTGCTACATCCACTAAATCTAGCTATACTAGAAGTATCTACATGGACTACCATATAAAGACTTGTAAGGAACTATCTGTATGGTAGAATGAAAACTATTATTGTAGGAGAACATTAATAGGGGAATACTTTTCCCCCATGAATCCCCCATGTTCAAGGAGATATGCACAACGCATGTCCTCTAACACCAAAATCATTTGCTCAATGAATCCATCTGCATAAGGTTGATAGATCAGGATTTGAAGCTCATGTGTATCCAAGGAATTATGAACACCTACATGAATTAATAAGTGAATCCATCATCTTTTTAAAATATGATAGACCGGGGAGCTCCATGAATATGTATGACCTCTCTATTATTGAGCCTCCTTATATCGTCTATTGGGAATGTTTTTCAAGTACGTAAGAGGTGATAGATCTTTTTAAAAAGGAAAATGACAACACAAACTGTATTTTTACCTCTCAGAAATCTATAAAAACATTTCATGAAGTTCATAAGGATATATTTTCATTTCCACTCGAGATTGGACACCAACTATAAAAGTCATTTAAGTTACTAATTTGGAATTTTCCCCTTCTAACGAGTGGAATACTGAGTGATGAAGCTGGATATCTCCCATTTCAAACTAGGAAACCATCAATGGTGTCATAAGTCTTGATACATCTTAGGGAAACATGGATTTACTATGAAAACTTATGTGTGAAATCCAAAAATTACCTCATTTCTAATATCTGTTGGGACCAAAAGATGCCCAAGAAATCATATGGTCTTAAAAGTTCCCATGTGACCTAGTTGAGTGATGTGGCTATGACAGGTTCAGTCGTAATTAGTGTTTTTTAGGACTTTCACTAAATCTCATAGAGATAAGATATATATACCTACTTATCAATCAGGATATCGATGATTTGGATCACATCTGGTAGGTAGATGGAACACCATCAAATGATTAGGCCAAGTTAGCGGTTGTGCAGAGGAAATCTGAAAAATTATTCTAATTTCTAGTACAGTGGGCCTACTCAAGGAAGTTAAGCAGTGACTCAAAGCCTTGTTACATGAATGTTTTATGTAGCCCAACATATTCATGAAGAGTCAAACATAGAACCTTCTACTATACAAGGTAAAATTCATGTAGTCTTATATTTGGTGAATTCTTTATTTGAAATAGGCGTGTCTCACTATTTTATATCTAAAACTGTTATGGGAAGTATGTTCCTCTATATTGAGAAATATCATGTTATTATGGCCCTAGAAACACCCTTTGGTATCCTTTTAGATGGGGTTTTCTATTTTAAGGATTGTCCCCTTGAGATAAGATATTACCTTTTCATGTTGAATATGCACATCCTCAGCATAATGAGATTTGACGTAATCATCAAGATAGAATTGTTTGGTTTCTATCAAGACCATATAGATTAACATCATCATACTATGACATGTATATCACCATAGGGAATTAGGCACATGCATAAGGGATAGTGGGATGTTAGTGAATCTATAGGTAGACCTGGGCCGTAGAGGCTGTGTAATCTAAAAACTAAAATCACTAGTATTTTTATCGATGGCCATAGGTTATGACTCATTGTTTTTTATCCCACATTAGAGTGTTTTAGATACATACTTCTAGAAAACCTCTCTTGTATACCTGGAGTGAGAGCGGTAGAGTTCACTATTGATATTTCACCTAGAGTAACACCAATGACCATTCCACCTTATAGGATTGATCCTGAGGTGATTATGTAGCTCAACAATTAATTGGATGATCTGGAGTCTAATGGCTTCAAACACCCCTACACATGACCTTGGGGTTCACCGTTCCATTTCTTCAAAATGTTAGATGGTATACTTAGGCTCTGTTGGGACTATCATATGTTGAATATAATCAGGATAAAGAATCAGTATTAGCATCATAGAATGGATGACCTCTTTGATCAGCAGTGAAGAGTCAAATTGTTTTCAAATATATATTTGAGGTCGATATATCACAAGGTTTGTGTCAGAACATCGAACACACCTCACAAAACATTCAAGAGAATGTATGTCATATATGTGTACCAAGTCATTCTGTTTGGACTTACAAACACACCAATGGTTTTCATGGATCTTATGGATTGGGTCTTCCATTGAAATCAAGATTCAAGTGTGGTTATCTTTGTTGAAGATATCTTGGTGTATTCAAACTCTTGGCATGACTATGTAAGGAATCTTGAGATTTTGATCAATTCATAGAGAGAAAAACCATCGTTATTCTATTCATAGTAAATAATAATTCTAGAACAATGATGTCCACTTCCTGGGTCACATTATCTCAATATTAGGAGTTTCAGTAGACATAGAAAAAGTGAGAGCTATATTTTCCTTTGATAAGTCCAAGAAAGTATTTTATATTCAATGTTTTTGGCAGATTTTTGGATGTTAGAGATTATTAATCCAGAATAAATTATACCTTGATCTGCGGCTAATGGGACGGACAAATAAAGGTGTGAAATTCATATGGTCAGAATCTTGTAAATCATCCATTTCATAGTTGAAGGGTCATTTGACTTCAGTACCGATATTGATTCTGTTAAAGCCACGATGGAGCCATACTATATACTATGACACATCAGGTATAAGTATTGGAGCTATTCAGTTTCATGATGAGAAAATTGTCACATACATGTATCATTAGTTGGGGTCTTATGAGGGGAATAGACGGACGCACAACCTTGAGCTCACTTCAGTGGTTCAGGCCATACATTTCTAGAGATACTATCTATTGGTAAAGTGCATTGTGGTATTCAATAATAAATCAAATCCTTAGATACAACATTAGACAGTGGGATTTCAATATCAGGAAACACATGTAGGTTGAGTACCTATAGTCATATGATTTACAGAATTTCTACATTCCTGGAAATAGAAATTTATTAGCTAATGCTCTGATCCAACAGACTAAAAAACAATTAGTTCCAGATTCTGTTATTGAATGAACACTTATGGAATTATTCTCAGAGATTCATGTTGAGGTTCTAGAGGTCCATGGTTTGACTATCCTCATAGAAATAATAATTAATTTTACTCTTCTGGAATGGGTACAAATGAGGTAGGTATCTAATCATGAAGGTGTTATCATGTGGAAACATATCTCATATGATGATAAATATTCATATTGGACCATATATGGGGAAGATAACTTATTGTTAAATGGGAATATATGGGTCCCAGAATACATCATAGGGTATATGACGTGGTAATTCAATGATTCATCATAGGAGATTCACCCCTGTGTCACCTAAATTTATTGAGATCTTTGACATTGGTATTGGTGTCCTATAATGAGGTGTGGGATTTCTTCTTTCATCACTAGGTTATCCACTTGTTATAAGGTGAAGGTAGAACATCAACGTATGAAATGTATTTTAAATTTATTGTCAATTCATAATTGGAAATGGGAAAATTTTTCAATGGATTTTGTGCCTGATCTACCAAGATTTCATCAATGAAATGTTACAGTGTTGGCCATCGTTCATCTTTTCATAATGGTTTAAAACTTATTACCTGTGTGAGATTCCTTCTTGGTTGATGATCTAAAATGAATGTATGTAAGAGAGGTTGTACCTCTTCATGGATCTCTTTATTCTATCATTTACAATAGTAACTTGTTTAACATCAAAATTTTGGAAGGGGTTATAGAATGCTTTGGGTACTATGGAACATAAGTGGATTACCTATAATCCATAGACCAATGGAAAAAGGAGAATATTATTCTAGTGTTAGAAGATATTCTCTATGAATGTGTCATTGACTATGGGGGATCTTGGTAGACACATATTTCTCTCTTTGAGAATTCTTATAATAATAGCTTTCAGGATACCATAGATATGTATAATTTGGAATCCTTATATGGTAGGCCTTCCCACTCACCAATGTGCTAGATAAAGGATAGAGAAGTATTAATTCTTAGTCCACGTCTCATACCAAAGACTACAAATCTTGTCCAGTTGATTAGAAAGCTCATGTCGAAAGCTTAGTCCAAACATCAGTCATATGCCACCAAATTATGAAGAACTCTAGAGTTTAAGGATGGATACTAGGTTCTCTTGTGAGTCTCTACCATGTTTGTCCATAGACATATTAGAAATGAGGGAAAGCACTCAATGTTTTTTTGGATCCTTAAAGGCTGTGAAACAAATCAGATCAGTTGCTTACTAGTTGTAAGTTTCTCAAGGATACAGAAGTAGGGATGATGTCTTTCAAGTTTCTAAACATCACTAATATCATCTAGAGATTTCACATGTAATAAAAACTAATGAGATCGAATTGGATATGCATTTTTACATTGAGGAGTATCCAGTGCGTATAGTGGATCAGAGTGTGAAGATACTATGAGGCATGTTTGTTCCTTTAGTATGGGTGTTATGGTGGCTTGTTAAGGTAAAAGACATGACCTGGGAGAAGGAAGATGATATACATTCTCATTTTCCATAATTATTCACTGGAGATACCTCTTTACCCATGGAAGACCAACATGAGTACGAGTTTCTTTAAAGAGGGTAGGTTTTATTGACTTGTCTTTTCAATGCTAGTACAAATTGTTATTATTTCAATATAAATACCTTAAATGGTCCTAATTACAAGTCCCAATAAAATAATGGAGGTCTAGAGAGTGTATGGAGATCATTTAGATCTCAAATCTATAAAATGTGAAGAAGTAACAACACAACACGATTTTTTCTAAAACTATCCATCCCAGGGAAGACAACCATGTGACTGGTTGCAGATTTGCGCATAGCTAATTTTCATAGTCTGTTAATGGTTAGTAAAAATAAAAAAATGATCATGCATTGTTCCCTAATTAGTAGTAAAATGAGAACATTTTTCACATAGATTGTCTAAACTGTGTTATAAAACCATGTGATATGATATTTTGGGGTAAAATTACCATTTCCCCTCACATAAAGTTATAACACATTCAACTCTTCCCTTTATTATTTCATCATACCATCAACCAAGTTATTCTACTTTGAGGTTAAGAAAACCCTCAACCTATTAATTAAATTAATTATATCATCTAGTTTCTATTCCTTTATCCTATAGAATCATTGGATCCATATTGCTAATCTCCCTTAGTCTCTTACCTACAATATTTAATTTGGATCTATTGCGCAGTTTAGGTTCTTGATCATTTGCCTCATTTTTATGGAATTGGATCGTTTATCAGATCTCTTTTATCGTACTTCTAATATGAGGCCAATATTGAGAAAGAAATAAACCATGGCCTTGATTTAGGTGGTCACATCACTTTCCAATTGAGTTTTGATGTATGGTAATTACATTGTTGTGCTGTAAACTGACTTTTTTCTATAATTTCATTTATATTTATTCCTTAATTTATAATTTATCTTGGATCCTTAATAAATTTATAATGATACTTTTTGGGTGTGTTATTGGTTGTACATAACTTATATGGTCACCTTAGAGATTTTCCATGTGAAAATGACATTTTTTCAATTTTATCAAATGAATGAAACTACTAAATAGTTTTGGTCGTAGGAATTAAATTAAATAGACCTTGACATATGAGAATTAAATGGATCAAAAGAAACTAATTAGGTGTTTTCCCTTCTTATGATTAGAATTATCAAGGTTTGCAATTGACTTGTTTCCCCTTTCACCTCATAAGTGAACCATTGAGCCATATAAGTGAATTTTTAATGTTTTAGTAAATTGAATTGGTAGGTTTAAATGAAATACCTAGTGAATGATGGGATTTAATTCATTAAATTAATAAATTGGTTTAAAATTTAAGGACTACTAGGGATAGTAAGTCCATGAAATTTTTCATTATTTATAAAATTATTAATATGAACTGTAATGTTCTAAATAGAATTTAACTTATCTAGCATGGATCCTGGGAGGTAATGTATCATGATGTAAATTATAAAAATCGAATTCCTCTTCTATATATGTGGTCTTGATAAAATAGATGGATATGAGGTAATTCCCCCTCACAGTTATAATTATAATACTTCTTTATAGAGGTTGTGTGCGATGCTAAGGCATGTTGAACATGACATATAAAAATGATCCCTTATATTGGGTGTGGAGAATGGAATATTTCACTATTTATACTATATAGGAAATGGAATTTAGCCACAAAATTCCATGATTATAGTGTTTCCATGAAGGCTCAACCACCATCATGAGTGTTGTTGCATGAAATCTTTTGATCTATTTGAATGTACATAATTTACCGTATTTCATAAGCATACAGTCTCATTAGACTAGTCATGGTTGTATTAGTTACACCCTAGTATAACCAAAAATAGTTTTCTAGGAGTATGGCCACATATGTTCGCATGTACTTGGTTCATTGTGGTAGATTCAATATATATAAATTTACTGTATGAATTTATATTACTACTATATATATAATGAATGTCAAGACATTCCTTTTGATAATGAATTGAAGCAGGTAGAGCCATTAGGTTTCCATTGAAACATGAGTGGGTTGGTTATTTAATTAGTAGACATTATTAAATAAATAAATATGCTTGTACACTATTTGGTTTTAAGCACTGCTTGGATTACACATAGACACCAATGGTGGTGGCCTACTGATATTGAATATCATACCCTAAACAGACATCCATTTATATAAAAGAAAATTATCTGTCTATAGATTTTAATAAGATAAATCCCCATGTGACTAGTCTTTGACATGATTTACATTTTATTTGAGTGTAGGAGCGGCAGATCAGGTGTAGGCTTGAGATGCAGGGAGTTGTTTTACCTTTTTGTTCTTTTGTACTATTGTGTAGTATGATTGTATTTTCCAATTTTATTTTTGTATTACATCATTAAATTCATCCATCTATCATAAACTACATAGAGGATTTTGATATTATTTTTAGTTTTTAGGTAATCCATTTTTTCTGCTTCTTACTTATTGAGTTATCTATTTATGTTTATGCAGTTTAATTATTCTGTCTATTTATATTATGTTTCCTCTAGTGATTGTATTTGATTGAATCTACTATGACAATTTGATATGAGGGTATTGTCTCCCCATTATACCACTTTCACACTCTCGATTCTAGTCAGTATCTTCTAGTCTATGAGGAGTCATTCTTAAGGCAATGTGACCAACCAGATCGGGGGATGAGTTAAGTGGACCCCGGTTTGGGACGTCACACCTAATTTTTATCATGTATCACCTAAAAACATGTTTATTCACATAATGAGATTTGTATCTCACATCTTTCTTATGTATGTCCCAATGTTATCTCTTACTATTTTAAAAGACATGGAATTTTAGAATCATTATAACGACCCATACTTTACATACATCGTTATTACTTCAGAATTGAAACACACTTATTACAACATATAACAAAACCAAGAAAGGACCGTATAGGTATAGTGTCTTTAGAAACTGGGAAACATAATCAACTGGTTCATAAAGCATATACTTTTCCTCCCATTTAATTCATCATATCTAGAGTCCCTTTTTGGAATATTCTACTTAATAACCTTCTTCCTGACCTAGGGAAATAAAACATACAAAAGGGTGGGCTCAAATGCTCAGTATGGGTAAACAAAAGAAATACATAAGAACATAACTTTTGGAAATCTTATCCTGCAAAAGAGATCATAATATCATAACATGGGATAAATCATAGAAGTGAAATGTAATCCCAATAATCATAACATAAAACCTGAAACTTTGTGGCATACACACATAATCATAGAGAATCATATCTTATTAGTCAAGACTCATTGCCAAGACTATCTTAGTGGACAAAGTCCATTTCTGGACTGAGTCACCCTTGTTTCAGTCCTGTTTCACTGAACCGGTATAACCTACCATTCCAGCCATGTCTATCTCATGAGATATAAAATCTTTACCCAATGCATTAGAGGGATATATAGGTACCACCCATCTCATAATGATACCATTCTTTTATGTTCCACAAAATCAAAAATCATACATCATTGCATAACCCATGTAATAAAAATGGGAATCTTAAACATCATGACATCATAAAACAATTCATATAAGATAAAGGAATTCATAAAAATATAATTTCATCTCAACATAATCAAATCAATGTAATAATAGGGATAAAAACAGAACCCTTTATTATCTTAGATGGAAACTAATTTTGATAAAACACTTGAACTCCATTCTTGAGGAAAATATCCATTCTGCTTCAAAAACATTTTTCCTTTCTTAACATGTCATAAAATCATAAACTAAAAGAAGTTGATTAAAATTAAACTTGAAAAATTTTAAAGGAAGATTCTTGGAAATAATGTTTTAGAAATCCATTCATGCCGTATAAGTTAAAAAACATTCTTCATACTTTTGTCGAAAAAGTCAAAAAGTACCTCGTACGAAAAACGACAAAAGATTCCTTTCATATCCTTTACTAAAAACTCACTGAAGGGTAAAATTTGATTTAAAAAATTGTAGGTGGATGGAAATAATATTACATATTGAGGAAACATGGATTTGTATGATAAAATACAACCCAGTAAAGACTAAAGTATAAACAATCTCGGATAAAAATGGGATTGTTATATTTCCCTTACCTTAGGTCCGACTTGCTTTGTAAGTGTCCGAACCTCCTGTATAAGGATTTAAATAATGTTATTGACTTATTCCAGAATCATATATATTTTTATGATATCATATATGGTCATATTCTTAGCTTCTTAGTAGTAATATTTCATTGTTACTTGTTATTCGGGTGTTTATAACTTTTTGTTCTTATGCGTGTTTTGTCAAATAAATTCTTATTCTTATCTTTAGGTTATAGATACCTCATTTCCAGAATTTTATTAGTGTAATATATATCATATTCATTAATTCAATGCATTTATATAATCATTATGAAATGAATATCATGTAGAACAAGTCACATCACATCGTGGAGACGGTATTCCGTACTTACGCACGAGTGATGGTATCGTTCCTATGATCGTGGAATTGTATTGGATTGTATTTATACTATTTCAGAATCAATATCACTTTATAATAGTCATATATAGTCATTATTTACACCATTATACCCATCCATGTAAGGTGGTGGTGGAAAATAGATTACACCACTGCGTGGAGACGGTATTCCGTACATACGCATGCGCGGTGATTTCATTTTCCATAGGATGGATAGATGGTTAAATAGAGTTTTTTCATAATTATAATACCATAACAGTATATGAGTGATACAGATGTTATTACTTCATAATGAAACAACTAAAGAAGAATAAGTTGAAGAATAAAGAAATTGGAAAGGATCGGTAATGGATATTACCTCTTCTTTGAAGTGCTTCTTTGAGACCTCCTTTTAGGGCACTAAAATTTGTCTTTGAAGAAGACCAGGACCTCTTGGATGTCTCTAGGGAAGTGGAGAGTAGAAAATGGTAGGGTTTGGCCGAGCTTGAAGGCTCAATGTGGTGTGAGGAAGAGAGGGAGGAGGTTCCCTTTTATAAGGGAGGAGAGGGGCACCTTTGGAAAAACTAAAAATATTATTTTATTATAAAGTCTAGTTCGGTTTTAAATAGCTCCAAATTGACTTATTTCGAGTATAAGGTGGCGATGGGTCTAACTCCTCTCATCAAATAGAATTTAGACAAGTTAAGGTTCCTATTTTAACCTTATCATTTAGATTTAACATTAATTTAAATAATTTTACTTTTACCATGTCTTCTTGTGTTCTTATACTATAAGGTTAATAAACTTACTATATCAAGCAAAACGAACCCAGAGTTGTTTATTATCAATATATATAACCTTATCTAAGTCATTTGTCCGAACCTTAGATTTTTAGGAATAAAATAACAATTAATAATATAATATTTGTTTTAAAAACTATTTTATGTGAATTTTGAAACTATTTAGTAATTGATTTTTTTGAAAATCATACCAGAATGATAAGTTAGAAAATAGTTAATTAAATCAATAATAACATGTCATATTAACCTTTAAAATTAGTGGAATTCATAAAAAGCCTCAAATTTTATTTATTTGGGTATTTATAACATCAATTATGTCAATATTTCATTAATAAGATAATTACTACATCATCGTTGTGTCATAAATATATTAAAATATTTTAGGTCTAAAAATTACAAATAAAATACAATTATCTAGGAAATCTTTTTAGCTTTCTAATGAATATTTATAGTCGAATTTATCTTATGTATAACCCCATATTAAAAATTATTTAGTTATTAAACATTGATTTTAACTATTTTAACCCTTCTTTAAATAAATTAATAATAAATGTCCTAATCTAATCCATGTGGGCCCAAATGGTCATATTGTATTCCTAAGTTTGTTTTTGGTCGAATTAAACTTGTCCAATAGAATTAGGAAATGTGTTAGGGTAATAATAATGTCATTTTTACCCTTAATTACCCTATTTATTTTTAACCGTGGTAAAAAAAGTAAAAAGTTACTATTCATAAAAAAATTATTTTCATCTCATTGAACCACATTTTACTTACTGACATCAACCGTGTCTCTTGGATTTTTGAAATTCCACTGTCAGAAGTGGTAAAATTAATTTTTATGAAAAATTCAGTTTTTTTAATGACCACTTAGTAGTTTCACTATTCATCAAAAATTGAATGTTTTCATAAAAATACAAAAATTTCACCCTAGGCTAATTTCGATATTAAAAATCCAAAAATGAAGTCCATTTTGAAAAATATATTTATAAAATTTAAAAAATTGGTTATTACTATTCATAACGGCTAGTTTTAATAATATTTTAATAGCATATCATTGTTTAGTGAAACTCGGTATTGCGTACGACACAAGCTATCGAGGAAGGCCGCGGTTGCGTGTAAAGCAAGCCAAGCTAGTGTTGTATATGGTGAAAGATTCCTTTGATGATTTATGTAACATAAAAACAAAATATTTCACATAAAAGTCTTGTGTGTTACATTCTACCCCCCTTAAAATGAATTTCACCCTCAAAATTCGTCACTTTGTAACAAACAGATGAGGATACCTCTCCCTCATTATATCCTCAAGATCCCATATAGCTTCTTATAATTGGTGGTTACTACATAAAACATTCACCAATCGAGTGGTCTTGTTTCGTAGGAATTTTTCGCTACGATCCAGTATCTCTATCGGTTTATCTTCATAAGAAAGATCTTGCTTCAGCGGTACAACTTCTGAGCTAAGTACATGTGAAGGATCAGGTATGTACTTTCTCAGGAGAGATACATGTAACACATCGTGAACTTGAGAGAGATTCAGTGGAAGCGCCAATCGGTTTGCTACCTTCCCAACATGATCCAGTATTTCGAAAGGACTGATATATCTAGGGCTCAACTTCCCCTTCTTTCCAAATCTCATGACTCTCTTCCAGGGAGATATCCGTAAGAACACTTTATCGCACACTTCAATCTCTAGGTCTTTTCTTCGGCTGTCGGCATAACTTTTCTGTCGACTTTTAGCTGCTCTTATGTGTTGTTGAATAGATCTGACCTTTTCTGCCATTTCATCAATGAGATCAGGTCCCAATAGCTTTCTTTCCCCAATATCATCCCAGCAAGTTGGAGTCCTGCATTTCATTCCATAGAGAGCATCATAAGGAGCCATCCAAATACTGGATTGAAAGGTATTATTATAAGAAAATTCTACCAAAGGTAGGTGTTGATCCCAACCACCTATGAAATCCATAGAGCAAGCTCTCAACATATCTTCTAGAGTTTGAATTGTTCTCTCAGACTGACCGTTTGTCTGAGGATGATAAGCAGTGCTGAAACTCAACTCTGTATCCAGAGTATGCTGACGACTTCGCCAGAACTTCGTGGTAAATCTCGGATCCCGATCAGATATAATAGAAAGTGGTACTCCATGAAATCTTACCACTTCCTTTACATATATCCTGGCAAGCTGATCCAGAGTGAAATCCTCTCTAATAGCAATCAAGTGTGCAGACATTGTAAGATGATCAACTATGACACATATAACATTATTGCCTTTGGATGTTTTAAGAAGTCCTGTGACAAAGTCCATAGTGATGTTTTCCCATTTCCATTCGGGTATGGGTAATAGTTGTAACATCCCCTTAGACTTCTGTCTCTCAGCTTTAACTTGCCGACAAACCAAGCATCGAGAAACATATTCAGCAACATATCTTTTCAAGCCATCCCACCAGAAGTACTCTTTCAGGTCCCTATACATCTTCGAGCTTCCAGGATGAATAGATAATGAAGAACTATGAGCCTCATCCAGCAGCTCCTTCTTTAATTCGGGGATGGGAGGAACACAAACCTGATTCCTGAACTTTATTATCCCATCACAACCAAGGTTGAATTCAGGAACATTTCTCAGCTTCTTTTGTAACTCGACATCTTCTTTCTGTGCCTCTTTAATCTTCACATGTATAGATGGATGAACATTCATTTGAGAAAGATAAGATTTTTCCCCTTCCATTATAATTCCAAGATCCATCATTTGTAAATCAATAAATATTGGATCTTTTGTGATCCTTATCATGGATAAACTAGCACGGTCTTGTCGACTTAATGCATCTGCCACCTTGTTTTCTTTCCCAGGGTGGTAATGGATTGAGCAGTCATAATCCTTAATCTGCTCCAACCATCTTCTTTGGCACATATTCAGCTCCTTTTTTGTGAAAATATACTTTAAACTTTTATGATCAGTATAAATATCACACCTTTCACCATAAAGCTAATGCCTCCAAATCTTTAATGCAAAGATTGCAGTAGCTAATTCATAATCATGAGTTGGGTAATTTTGCTCATGTATTTTAAACTGTCATGAGGCATAAGCTATCACCATATCATTTTGCATAAGAACACACCCCAATCCCTTCTTGGATGCATCACTGTAGATCACAAACCTTTCTCCACTACAAGGCAGTGTGAGCACAGGTGCACTGGATAACCTTCTTTTCAACTCCTTGAAATTCTCTTCACATTCCTCCATCCAAACAAACCTAACTCCTTTCCGAGTCAACTTGGTGATTGGATTAGATAATCGTGAAAAATCTTTCACAAAACATCGATAATATCCAGCCAAACCAAGAAAACTTCAGATCTCAGTCACTATTGTTGGTCTCGACCATCTTTCGATAACCTCTGTTTTTGCTGGATCCACAGATATCCCCTATTTTGAGATTATGTGCCCCAAAAATGAAACTTTTTGAAGCCAAAATTCACACTTGGTAAATTTGGCATAAAGCTTCTCTTTTCTCAGGGTCTTCAATATAATTCTCAAGTGATCTTCATGTTCTTCCTTGCTCTTTGAATATACAAGAATATCGTCTATAAAGACTACCACAAATTGATCATGATAGTCTCTAAAGACTCTATTCATTAGATCCATGAAGATAGAAGGGGAATTAGTAAGACCAAATGGCATCACTATAAATCCATAGTGTCCATACCTTTTACGGAAAGTTGTCCTTGGTATATCTTCCCTTTTGACCCTTAATTGATGATACCCTGAATGAAGATCAATCTTGGAAAAGTATTGAGCTCCACGTAGTTGGTCAAATAGGTCATCAATGCGCAGGAGAGGATATTTGTTATTGATAGTGATCTTGTTAAGTTCTTGATAATCAATGAAGAGTCTCATTGATCCATCTTTCTTCTTAACAAACAGAACAGGTGCTCCCCAAGGTGACACACTAGGGCGTATGAACCCCTTATCAACATTCACTTGGAGTTGCTTCTTCAATTCCTGCAACTCAATTGGGGTGTAACATCCCAAGTAAGTAATGAATAATAGATATTTTTATCTATGTCTATTAATGATTAAGATAGTGTTTTAGAGTCTTAATATGAAAATAAATACAATCTTATGCATGGAATACACTAACATTCTTAAAAGATTGTTTTACTACCTTTTGATGGCAAACCCTTTTTAAATCAATATTTTGACAATTTTATAAGATATGTTTTTCAAAATAAAATTATTATTTATGATTGTGACATTGAATTTTACATTGGATAAATTTTTGGTATTTTTCTGACAATGTTCATTTTTTAATGAATAGTGAAAAATACTGCATTTTACATCAAAACAGCTTTTTAATCTAATTTATTTATATGATTAGACTATATTTTGAATTGGTTTTGAATTGAAATTAGAATATATATTTTTACCATTTAATCCAGTGGTGGTCATTGGAATCAATTTCACTTTGAAATTGGACTTAAACTGGTGTCAATCTTTTGATACTTATTGTTTCATAAAAACATGCTTTTTGTCATAACAATAGGAATTATTCATTAAATTAATTAATGTGACTTATATGTATTGAATTTTGTAAAATAGACTTCATTTTTGAATTCATAATATCAAATATAGCTTAGGGTTCATTTTTGTTAATTTTCTGAAAAACATAAATTTTTGATGAATAGTGAAACCACTAAGTGGTAGTTAAAGAAACTGATTTTTCGTTTAAATGAAACTTTGCCACTTTTGTGTTTTTAATTTAAAAAATCCGACATACATGGTTGTCATTAAGAAGTAAAATGTGGTTCAATGGGATTAAAATAATTTTTTTGGTGAATAGTAACTTATTATGTTTTTAATCGCGATTAGTGGTAATTAGGGTAGTTTAAGGTAAAAATAATGCTTTAATAATATGAAATGACCTATACACATGTCCTAACATTATTGGATGTGTCATGGCCGACCAAGACAAGCCATGGGTCAACTTGGGGACCCCATGGAGCCACTTTGGTTGGGAAATGACATAAATAACTTTTTATTTAATGTTAAAGTAAAAAGGACACAAACATGAGTAATTTTACGAAAACAGTTTTTATATGGGGTTATACAAGTCCGATTTTTGACTATAAATATTCATTGGAACTCTAAAAAGAATTCCTACATCATAGTATTTTCTTTATAATTTTGTGACATTATATAAATTAAATTATTTATGACATCATGATGATGCAGCGATGACCTCATTAATAATGGATTTAAATAAAATGGAAAGATAATGTAAAATATAAAACCTAAACTTGGACAAAACCAATTGGGTGAGTGGATTTAGAACCCTTATCACCTTATCCTAGAATTATATCAATTTGGGACCTTTTGAATCCGAAAATCATTTTAAAATAAAGTAACTTTTCTTTACTTTCCAAGAGTGCCCCTCCTTTCCTCTTATAAAAGGCCCCCACCTCTACCTCATTTCACACACTCCTCAAGCCTTTGGCTCGGCCATCCCATACCCATTTACTCTCTCCACATCCCTCTCCTCATCCTAGAGGATTCCCTTTGGGCAGAATCCTTTCAAAGGAAGCCTTTAGGCTCAAATCAGAAGGAGTTACACTTTTAAAGGTAATTCATTCTCTCATGTTCATTTGTTTTATTTTGCTTCTCCAACACCATAAACCCTTTTATTTACTTCTTTTGTAACAACAAAAGTATCTTAAATATACTAGGATGTTGTTATAAGATTTATTCGAGCTACCCTCTCAGACAACTACATCAAATGGTTAAAGAACATACGGTTTCCGTGGATGGCGAAATTCTGCCTCCTGAAACGATGATTGTTCAATACTAATTTAACACCTTCAAAGGTGGCCATTATGATGTCACTATTTTTATATATGTTATATAATATGTTTATTCTTTCCTTAAGCTTCTGTATTTTTCATTTATGGCATACCATTATTGTTTCCATTATGGGTAAACACGATATCTTCATTTTAGGAAGTGCAGACTACTACCCCCTGAAAGTGATTTGATTCGTTAATACCATATGTGGGATGTGTAAAGGATAAAGTTAATGATATTATATATGTTATTATACTTGAATTATAATATACTCTTATATCATTATGATTCCATTCCAGAAAATACGAAATAGAAATGGAAGTAGCGTTCATGCGTACGTTCGGCTTACCGTCTCCCTGAACAGTGCATTTCATTTCTTACCTCTAAAGGTGATGTAATATTATAAATACATGTATATGCTGAATATATATGATATATATTTTATCCAAATCATTAATATCATTTTGGATATAACTAACCTTTGACCAAATTAACAACAGGTAAGTGTAAGAAGTCTATTTTTGACTTAAGAACCAAATACCGTAAAAATGAACATTATTAACTTAAATGATTACATGATGTTCATAACATGGTATAAAAGGAATAATGAATGTGAAAAAGGTTATTAAGCAAGTAGATATTAACTCAAGTTAATTATTCAGGAGATTAAAGAACGGTCGGGTCAAGTCGGATACGAGGTATGGTACTTCGTCTCAATCTCCTTTCATTGAGGCATATTTTATTTTATACACAACTTTCTTTTATACGGTTTATAAACCCCTTTGACTTTTACATTTATCCAAAAGGAATATTTTTTATATGAAGCGTTTTACAAAATGACAAAAGGGAATGTTTTTGTCGTACGTATACGGCGACAATGACTTCTCCGCCGCTGTGACCATTATTTGGGTTTCGGCTTCCTCTACAAGCCATACCTTTTTTTAAATGAAAAATAAATACCATGTTTTACTTTTCTTTTATTTTTGTATTTAAAATGGTTTTGATAATGTTTTTTTTATATCACTGTGTTTGATATCTTGTGATTGAAATGTGGAAATTTTATGCTTCCTTTATGTATGTTTTATGTGATACGATTATGTTATGGTTCTTGGGCATTATTATGAAGACGGGTGGTTCTGTGATAAACTAAGGGCGGGTGAGCCCGATATAGCTCTCCAATGCATTGGGTAATGCGAAGGAGTGAAACGTTAAGGTTTCTCCGAAGAGATTTAGGGAATATACTGTGATGGGTATTCCAAACGTAACCAAGAGGGTTACTCCCTACGTAATAATGTTATGAATGCCTCAAGTTACCTTTATGTCTTATGATTTTTATGATTTACTCATTATTTGGTGAGGTATGTTAAAGTGCTTATGTTTTATGGGTAATGTATGATTTTATTCTTATGTATATATGTACCCGTGTTTCCTTTCCATGTTTTTATAACCCATAATGAGCTTTTTATGCTCATCCCAAGTTTTTTTGAAATTATTTTCACAGGTCAAGGGAAAGGTACATGATATGATGATAGTGTCAAGGAAGTGTCAAGAATGAATCCATGTTTTATTTTAAATATGTTTCCATTGATGGGAATGAAGAATACTATTTTATGTAACCACTTTGTTTATATGTGGAATGTAATGCAAGTTTTATGATCTAATTCTCTAAAAGTCTAAACCTAAAAAGATCCTCAATGTGTAATCTTGTAATAACTCAATATTAAGTAAGGTTTAAGGCTGGGGCCTTATAGTTGGTATCAGAGGTCGGTTTAGATAACTTTAGGAGTTAGAATTTTATTAAATGATTATCCAAAAATATTTTTTTTTGAAATGGCATAGCATTTGGAGATTACCATGTTGCTTCATCTAAGACATGTTTGTTCATAATGGTTTTCCACAGAGGAAACAGGGAAGCAGTGCTAGGAAGGCATACAGAAGGAAATAACCTTCCGAATCAGCATCCCGAGATGGTCGGAATTGGAACTGGATAGTTTGTTGCAGTGATGGCACAGTTGACTCAGGCTATAAATGGTGGTGGTATCCATGCACGAGATCATCCAGATCAACCGCAGAGGAACATGTCAGTGGTGGAAAATTTCATGAGGCAACATCCCCCATTATTTAGAGGATCATCTGACCCTATGTTAGCTGAAGGGTGGATTAAAGCACTGGAGAAGATTTTTGATGTCATGGGGTGTTCAGACAATCAAAAGGTTAGTCTTGATATTTATCGTTTGGAGGGTGAAGCAGATCAGTGGTGGTCGATGGTTAAAAATATCAAGGACGCTGATGAGATTGATGCTCTCGACTGGGATGAATTCAAAGGTATGTTTCTTGAGAAGTATTTTCCTAAGGTTGTTCGACTTAGGATGGAAAAGCAATTATTTGAATTGAGGCAAGAGGAAGACTCAGTGGCTACCTATGAAGAAAGGTTCACTCGATTGGCAAGGTATGCTCTAAATTTTATCCGAGACCTTGATAGTAAAATCAATCACTTTTACTCAGGATTAAAGCCAAAATATCGAAGGGCATTAGCTTCTCGTGAGTTTAAAAGTTATGAAAAGCTTGTTCGATGTGCTGAGAAGGTGGAAATGGAGTTTGCCGATGACCAAGTGCAAAAGGCATGTTCGGGAATGTCATCTGAATTCTGGAAAGTGCTACCGATGTGGTAAGATGGGACATAAGGCTCGTGATTGCACTGAAAAGGATCAAGGTGAAGGTAAGACCAAATTTGATTTACAGTTAGTGAAATGTTATAAGTGCAACGAGATGTCTCACTATGCAAACGAGTGTCCGACAAAGAGCTTGAGTGGTGGGAAGCAGTTAGAATACAAGCAGAAAGGGTTGGTGAAATCTTTTTCAACTACTTCGGCAGACGTCGGGCCATCAAATGATGTTGTATCAGGTACTTTGTTTGTTTTTTCAGATTATGTTAGTGTGTTGTTTGATTCGGGGTCTACACATTCTTTCATCTCTGAAAACTTTTCATGTAAAATGGGAATACCATCTCAAGATGTGACTCATGAACTTGTGGTAAAAGCACCTGGGGGAAATTTTGAGGCAAAAAAAATTTATAAGAATCATCCTATCCTTATCTGTGGAAAGAACCTTCTTGAAAACCTTATTTTTCTACCTCTAGTAGAGTTTGATGTTATCCTGGGTATGGATTGGATCTTTACTTACCATGCTAAGATTGACTGTAGAGCTAAAGAAGTTTCATTTCAGAAAGGATTTCAGTATGTGTACAAGAATGAACCCTTACTGTTGATAACTTATCAGGAGGCCGAGAAACTTTTAAAAGATGGAAATGAATGTTACCTTGCACATATCATTGAAAATAAAGGAACTGTTCAGATTAATGATGTGCCAGTGGTAAATGAGTATCCTGATGTTTTTCCTGATGAGTTTCCTAGAATAATACCAGATCGGGAAGTTGAGTTTACTATTGACTTAGTTCCTGATGCTAAGCCAATTTCAAAACCTCCTTATCGAATGGCTCAAATTGAACTTTTAGAGTTGAAGGAGAAATTGCAAGATTTATTAGAGAAAGGTTTCATTCGACCTAGCACATCACCATGGGGTGCTCCTGTTTTATTTGTTAAAAAGAAAGATGGTTCTATGAGACTTTTCATTGATTATAGAGCCTTCAATAATATCACTGTTAAGAACAAATATCCTTTTCCTCATATCGATGATTTGTTTGATCAGCTCCATGGAGCTCAGTTTTTTTCAAAGATTGACTTGAGATCGGGGTACCATCAGCTGAAGGTAAAGGAGGAAGATATTCCGAAGACCGCATTCCGTACAAGATATGGCCATTGCGAATTTGTAGTAATGCCTTTTGGGATAACCAATGCACCTGCTATATTCATGTACTTAATGAATAGAATTTTCCATGAGTTCTTGGATAAGTTTTTGGTGGTTTTCATTGATGATATTTTGGTATTTTCTAATTATGAGCATGAAAGACATTTAAGGGTTATCTTTCAATCCTTAAAAGAAAAGAAACTGTATGGAAAATTAAGCAAGTGTGAGTTTTGGTTGCAACAAATTTCTTTCCTTGGTCATATTGTTTCTAAAGATGGAATAACTGTTGATCCTGCAAAAAAAAGTTGTGGAAGAATGGACAAGACCCACAAATGTAACCGAGATTCGTAGCTTCCTTGGTTTGGCAGGCTATTACCGAAGGTTTGTTAGAACTTTTTCACGATTATCTAGTCCAATGACTAATCTAACTTGGAAGGGTGTTAAGTTTATCTGGACAAAAGAATGTGATGATTGTTTTCAGGAATTGAAAAGAAGATAGGTGAATGCTCCAGTTTTGGCACTACCTTCCAGGAGTGGTGAGTTTGTTATATACAGTGATGCTTAATTGAAAGGACTTGGTTGCGTCCTAATGCAGAATGATCAGGTAATTGCTTATGCTTCACGACAGTTGAAAACTCATGAGGTAAATTACCCTACACATGATATGGAATTAGCTGCTATTGTTTTTGCTTTAAAAATTTAGAGGAATCATTTGTATGGAGTAAAGTGTGAAATATATACTGATCACAAAATTTTAAAGTATATATTCACTCAGAAAGAGTTAAACATGAGACAGAGGAGATGTCTATAATTAATCAAGGATTATGATTGTACAATTAATTACCATCCGGGAAAAGCAAATAAAGTGGCTGATGCTTTGAGTCAAAAAAGTAATGCTTCATTAGCAATGTTGCGTTTAGAACATGATACTTTGGTTAAGGATTTGATGAACTTTGGCATAGAAGTTGTTGGTGCAGGAAGTCCTTCTGTTTTGTCTCAGGTATCAGTGATATCTTCTCTATGAGGCAGAATCAAGCAAGCACAGAAGCAAGACAGTGAGTTGCAGAAAAAGGTAGAGCTGGTTCAAAAAGGTAAGTTGCCTGAATTCAACATTGATAATGATTGTGTTTTGAGATTTGGGAAGAGATTGTGTGTGCCTTCTGATTCACAGTTGAAGAGAGATTTGTTATGTTAAGCTCATAGTTTTTTGTTTTTTGTTCATCTATGTAGTAATAAGATGTATAGAGATCTGCGGGAGTATTACTGGTGGGTTGGAATGAAAAGAGATATTGCTGATTTTACTATGAAGTGTTTGACTTGTCAACAGGTTAAAGCAGAGCGGCAGTTACCGAAAGGGATGCTTCAGCCTTTACCAGTGCCAGAGTGTAAATGGGAGAATATATCCATGGACTTTGTTGTGGGATTACCAAAGACATCTCGAGGTAATAATGCAATCTGGGTTATTGTTGATCGCTTGACCAAATCTTCTCATTTCCTTGCTATACGAGATACTTTCTCTCTTGATCAACTTTCCCGTTTGTATCTAAAAGAGATAGTTAGGTCACATGGAGTTCCTTTCTCCATTGTATCGGATCATGATCCCAGGTTTACTTCTATCTTTTAGAAAGGCCTTCAGAAGTCATTTTGTACTGAATTAAATTTTAGTACAGCTTTTCATCCTCAATCAGATGAGCAGTCAGAACAAACAATTCAGAACTTGGAGGATATGCTACGAGCTTGTTCGATGGATTATCAGGGAAGTTGGGACCAACATCTTTCTTTGGTTGAATTTTCATATAATAAAAGTTTTCATTCCCGTATACAGATGGCACCATTTCAGGCATTATATGGGAAGCGGTGTTGAACTCCAGCTTTCTGGGATGAAGTGGGTGGAAGGAAGTTGATGGGACCAGAATTGGTAGAAGAGTTGGCAGAAAAAGTTCAGCTGATTCAGAAGCACATGAGAATAGCTCAGAGTAGGCAGAAGAGTTATGCAGACAACAGGAGGAAGGATCTATCTTTTGAGGTAGGTGATCATGTTTTTCTCAAAGTATCACCATGGAAAAGTGTGATGAGATTTGGTAGGAAAGGAAAGCTGAGTCCAAGGTTCATTGAACCATATGAAATTCTGGAGAAAGTTGGATCAGTTGCTTACCGAGTGGCTTTACCTCCGAGTTTATCTCAGGTACACAATGTTTTTCACGTTTCGATGTTGAGAAAGTGCATGCCAGATCCATCTCATGTTTTGAGTCTAGAGGTAGTTCAGTTGGAAGAGAACCTATCTTATGAGGAACAACCGGTCCAGATTCTTGACCATAGGGAGCAAGTGTTATGGAATAAGGTGATTTACCAGGTAAAGGTTTTGTGGAAAAACCACATGATTGAAGAGGCAAAATTGGAATCTGAAAATTCAATGAGGGATAAGTACCCCCATTTATTCAATAAGTAAATAAATAGCGGGGACACAATTTTCTAAAGGGGGGAAGGATGTAACATCTCATGTAAGTAATGAATAATAGATATTTTTATCTATGTCTATTAATGATTAAGATAGTGTTTTGGAGTCTTAATATGAAAATAAATACAATCTTATGCATGGAATACACTAACATTATTAAACGATTGTTTTACTGCCTTTTGATGGAAAACCTTTTTTAAATCTATCTTTTGACAATTTTATAATCTATGTTGGTCAAAATAAAATTATTATTTATTATTAGGACATTTAATTATACATTGGATAAATTTTTGGTATTTTTCTGACAATGTTCCTTTTTTTAATGAATAGTGAAAAATACTGCATTTTACATCAAAACTACTTTTTAATGTAATTTATTTCTTTGACTAGATTATCTTTTGAATTAGTTTTGAAGTGAAATTAGAATATATTTTTACCATTTAATCCAATTGTGGTCATTGGAATCAATTTCACTTTGAAATTGGACTTAAACTGGTGTCAATCTTTTGATACTTATTGTTTCATAAAAACACGCTTTTTGTCATAACAACGGGAATTATTCATTAAATTAATTAATGTGACTTATATGTATTGAATTTTGTAAAATAGACTTCATTTTTGAATTCAGAATATCAAATATAGCTTAGGGTGAATTTTTGGTAATTTTCTGAAAACTTCAATTTTTGATGAATAGTGAAACCAGTAAGTGGTAATTAAAGAAACTGATTTTTCGTTTAAATGAAACTTTGCCACTTTTGTGTTTTGAATTTAAAAAATCCAACATACATGGTTGTCATTAAGAAATAAAATGTGGTTCAATGGGATTAAAATAATTTTTTTGGTGAATAGTAACTTATTAAGTTTTTAATCGCGATTAGTGGTAATTAGGTGAGTTTAAGGTAAAAATAATGCTTTAATAATATGAAATGACTTAGAAACATGTCCTAACCTTATTGGATGTGTCATGGCCGACCACGAAAATCCATGGGTCATCTTGGGGACCCCATGGATCCACTTTGGTTGGGAAATGACATAAATAACTTTTTATTTAATGTTAAAGTAAAAATGACCCAAACATGAGTTATTTTACGAAAAAAATTTCTATATGGGGTCATACAAGTCAGATTTTTGACTATAAATATTCAATGGAAAGATAAAAAGATTTCCTACATCATAGAAGTTTTTTCATAATTTTTTGACATTATATAAATTAAATTATTTATGACATCATGATGATGTAGCGATGACCTTGTTAATAAAGGATTTAAATAAAATGGAAAGATAATGTAAAATATAAAACCTACACTTGGCCAAAACCAATTGGGTGAGTGGATTTTGAACCCTTATCACCTTATCCTCGAATTATATCAATGTGGGAACTTTTGAATCCGAAACTCATTTTAAAATAAAGTAACTTATCTTTACTTTCCAAGAGTGCCCCTCCTCTCCTCTTATAAAAGGCCCCCACCTCTACCTCATTTCACACACTCCTCAAGCCTTTGGCTCGGACATCCCCTGCCCATTGACTCTCTCCACATCCCTCTCCTAATCCTAGAGGATTCCCTTTGGGCATAATCCTTTCAAAGAAAGCCTTTAGGCTCAAATCAAAAGGTGTTACACTTTTAAAGGTAATTCATTCTCTCATGTTCATTTGTTTTATTTTGCTTCTCCAACCCCCTAAACCCTTTTATTTAATTCTTTTGTAACAACACCAGTATCTTAAATATACTAGGATGTTGTTATAAGATTTATTCGAGCTAAAATCTCACACAACTACATCAAATGGTTAAATAACATACGGTTTCTGTGGATGGTGAAATTCTGCCTCCCGAAATGATGATTGTTCAATACTCATTTAACACCTTCAAAGGTGGACATTATGATGTCACTATTTTTATATATGATATATAATATGTTTATTCTTTCCTTAAGCTTCTGTATTTTTCTTTTATGGAATACCATTATTTTTTCCATTATGGGTAAACACAATATCTTCATTTTAGGAAGTGCGGACTACCGCCCCCTGAAAGTGATTTGATTCGTTAATACCATATGTGGGATGTGTAAAGGATAAAGTTAATGATATTATATATGTTATTATACATGAATTATTATATACTCTTATATCATTATGATTCCATTCCAGAAAATACAAAATAGAAATGGAAGTAGTGTTCATGCGTACGTACGGCTTACCGTCTCCATGAACGGTGCATTTCATTTCTTACCTCTAAAGGTGATGTAATATTATAAATACATGTATATGCTGAATATATATGATATATATGTTATCCAAATCATTAATATCATTCTGGATATAACGAACCTTTGTCTAAATTAACAACATGTAAGTGTAAGAAGTCTATTTTTGACTTAAGAACCAAATACGGACAAAATGAACATTTTTAACTTAAATGATTACATGATGTTCATAACATGGTATAAAAGGAATAATGAACTTGAAAAAGGTTCTTAAGCAAGTAGAGATTAACTCAAGTTTATTATTCAGGAGATTAAAGAATGGTCGGGTCAAGTCGGATACGAGGTATGGGACTTCTTCTTAATCTCTTTTAATTGAGGCATATTTTATTTTATACACAACTTTCTTTTATACGGTGTATAAACCCCTTTGACTTTTACGTTTATCCAAAAGGAATATTTTTTATACGAAGCATTTTACAAAACAACAAAAGGTAATGTTTTTGTCGTACATATGCGGCGACAACGACTTCTCCGCCACCGTGACCATTATTTGGGGTTCGGCTTCCTCTACAAGCCATACCTTTTTTTAAATGAATAATAAATACCATGTTTTAATTTTCTTTTATTTTGGTATTTAAAATGGTTTTGATAATGTTTTTATTATATCACTGTGTTTGATATCTTGTGATTGAAATGTGGAAATGTTATGCTTCTTTTATGTATGTTTTATGTGATATGATTATGTTATGGTTCTTGGGCATTATTATGAAGACGGGTTGTTCCGTGATAAACTGAGGGACGGTGAGCCCGATATAGCTCTCTAATGCATTGGGTAACGCGACGGAGTGAAAAGTTAAGGTTTCTCCGAAGATATTTAGGGAATATACTGTGATGGGTATTCTAAACGTAACCATGAGGGTTACTCCCTACGTAAGAATGTTATGAATGCCTCAAGTTACCTTTATGTCTTATGATTTCTATGATTTACTCATGATGTTGTGAGGTATGTTAAAGTGCTTATGTTTTATGGGTAAAGTATGATTTCATTCTTATGTATATATGTACCCATGTTTCCTTTCCTTGTTTTATAACCCATATTGAGCTTTTTATCCTCATCCCATGTTTTTTTGAAATTATTTTCATAGGTCAAGGGAAAGGTACATGATATGATGATAGTGTCAAGGAAGTGTCAAGAAAGAATCCATGTTTTATTTTAAATATGTTTCCATTGATGGGAATGAAGAATACTATCTTTATGTAACCACTTTCTTTATATGTGGAATGTAATGCAAGTTTTATGATCTATTTCTCTAAAACTCTAAACCAGAAAATATCCTCAACGTGTAATCTTGTAATAACTCAATATTAAGTAAGGTTTAAGGCTGGGGCCTTATATGGGGCCATTCTATAAGGTGTCTTTGAAATAGGCAAAGCACCCAGTATGAGTTCTATTGAAAACCCAACTTCACGATTCAGTGGAAGACCCGGTAATTCCTCCAGAAAGACATAATCAAAATCCCATAAAATGGGCATATTATTAATCGCGAGTTTCTCACCATCCATTTGAGATAAATAACCTTCATTTAGTGGAATCAATACCCATAAAATGGAAGACATTTCCATTGGATGGTTATGTTTATCCTTGCATCGAAAGACGATCATAGATTGATCTGGAATATGAAATGTGACTTCCCTTCTTTGGAAATTGATATGAGATCCATGTAGAGAAAGACAATCCAAGCCAAGAATCACATCAAATTCCACTATAGGAAGGATCAAAAGATTTTCAGGAAGCACTTTCCCACAAACTTCAATTGGAGAAGAATTATAAACTTTTGATGCGACTGTTGTGCCATTAGGGGTTGTCACAGCTAACTCAACATCTAACTGTTGAGGTAATAAGGTGATATCCTTAGAAAATTCTTCAGAAATAAAGGAGTGGGTGGATCCAGAATCAAATAAAACATTTTATACTTTAGAGTGGATGGTAAGTGTACCTTTCACCACATCATTATCGTACTCCACATCGCTGATAGAAATTGCATGTGACTTTCCTTTGTCTTTAGTCTTAAGAGTTTGTTGACGTCGACCATCATTATCAACCCTTGGATTTGGGCCTTGATTGGCATAATGCCCCATCTCCTTGCACTTGAAACATTGAAGTGTAGTAGGTTCATTCTGTGTATCCCTTCTTTTGTTTGCATCATTAGACATCTTCTTCCCATCATCGCGGCATTCAAATGCCCGATGACCTTCCTTTCCACATTTGAAACATTTACTTGTCCCTTTAAGACAACTCCCTCCATGTTTCTTTCCACACATTGTGCATAAGGGAAATCTCATCTTCTTTTCAGTGTGCTCTTTATATTTTCCTTTGAATTCCATTTTCCTCTTCTTATCAAATCCATATGACTGATGGGTTACTCCAATCTCCATCTCAACTTTGAGATCACATCGAACGATTTCCTCCTAGCTATTGAAGTCCCATATGGCTAAGGCCCTTCGAGGACTTGGATTTAAGCCACTAAAGAATCGATCGATCTTACTGTCATGTTGGATAATAATACCAGAAGTGTACCTTGCAAGTATTGTAAAATTTTCTTCATAGGTACCAACAGATTCATCATCCTTTTGCTTCAATTCAAGCAACTCTTTCTCCATCTTTGTTCGGAGAATACGAGGGAAGTACTTATTGAAAAATAAGTTCTTGAACTCGTCCCATTCCATGGACTCAATTTCATCCCTTTGCCTCATATTCTTAATAAGATTCCACAATTGATCAGCATCACCCTCCAAACGATACACTACTAGGATGACTTTATCATGCTCAGAACATTGAAGAACTGAAAATATCTTTTCAGTAGTACTAATCCATTGTTCAGCAACTAATGGATCAATAGACCCGCTGAATGAAGGTGGACGCTGTCTCTTGAAGGATTCAATAGAATGTTGCTCCTTCCTTTGCTCGTTTGGAAGTCCAACATGATTCATACCTTGAGAAAGTTGTGTGAGCATGGCTACAAGATTTTTCATTCCAGCTCCCATAACGTTTGGTTGCTCAGGGGGACAATCATTGCATTGCCCGTCACATTCCACATTAACATGGTTCCATTGGGTTCCAGCCATTGACTAAAACCAAGAAGAATAGTGTGAGAAACACTAATTATTATAGGAAAACCACATAATCAAGAATAAAATTTCACAATTAAGGTCTTATCCTAGGTTATTCATGGTCATTTCTAAGACACTAAGATTGTGTTCTATGATTAGACTTATCCTTAAGGTTCTTACTAAGGCTTTTACATCCTAGATTCCAAAGGTTGACTATACCTTTCCTCTGATACCAAGTATAACGACCCATACTTTACATACATCGTTATTACATCAAAATTGAAACACACTTATTACAACATATAAAAAAACCAAGAAAGGACCGTATAGGTATACTGTCTTTAGAAACTGGGAAACATAAACAACTGGTTCATAACGTATCTACTTTGCCTCCCATTTATTTCATCATATCTAGAGTCCCTTTTTGGCATATTCTACTTAATAACCTTCTTCCTGACCTAGGGAAATAAAACATACAAAAGGGTGAGCTCAAATGCTCAGTAAGGGTAAACAAAAGAAATACATAAGAACATTACTTTTGGAAATATTATCCTGCAAAAGAGATCATAATATCATAACATGGGATAAATCATAGAAGTGAAATGTAATCCCAATAATCATAACATAAAACCTGAAACTTTGTGGCATACACACATAATCATAGAGAATCATATCTTATTAGTCAAGACTCATTTCCAAGACTATCTTAGTGGACAAAGTCCATTTCTGAATCGAGTCACCCTCGTTTCAGTCCTGTTTCACTGAACCAGTATAACCTACTGTTCCAGCCATGTCTATCTCATGAGATATAAAATCTTTACCCAATGCATTGGAGGGAGATATAGGTCCCACTCATCTCATAATGATACCATTCTTATGTGTGCCACAAAATCATAAATCATAAATCATTGCATAACCCATGTAATAAAAATGGGAATCTTAAACATCATGACATCATAAAACAATTAATATAGGATAAAAGAATTCATAAAAATATAAATCCATCTCAACATAATCAAATCAATGTAATAATAGGGATAAAAACAGAAACCTTTATTATCTTAGATGGAAAATAATTTTGATAAAACACTTGAACTCCATTCTTGAGGAAAATATCCTTTCTGCTTCAAAAACACTTTTCCTTTCTTAACATGTCGTAAAATCATAAAATAACAGAATTTGATTAAAAATAAACATGAAAACATTTAAAGGATGCTTCTTGGGAATAATGTTTTAAAAATACATTCATTCCGTATAAGTTAAAAAAACATTCTTCGTAATTTTTTCGGAAAAGTCAAAAAGTACCTCGTACGAAAAACGACAAAAGATTACTTTCATATCCTTTACTAAAAACTAGAAGAAGGGTAAAATTTGATTTAAACAATTGTAGGTGGATGGAAATAATATTACATATTGAGGAAACATGGATTTTGATGATAAAATACACCCCAGTAAATACTAAAGTATAAACAATCTCGGATAAAAATGAGATTGTGATATTTCCCTTACCTTAGGTCTGACTTGCTTTGTAAGTGTCCGAACCTCCTGTATAAGGATTTAAATAATTTTATTGACTTATTCAATAATCATACTTATTTTTATTATATCATATATGGTCATGTTCTTAGCTTCTTAGTAGTAATATTTCATTGCTACTTGTTATTCGGGTATTTATAACTTTTTGTTCTTATGCGTGTTTTGTCGAATAAATTCTTATTCTTCTCTTTAGGTTATAGATACCTCATTTCCATAATGTTATTAGTGTAATATATATCATATTCATTCATTCAATTCATTTATATAACAATTATGAAATGAATATCATGTAGAACGAGTCACATCACATCGTGGAGACGGTATTCCGTACGTACGTACGCATGAGTGATGATATCATTCCTATGATCGTGGAATTGTATTGGAGTGTATGTATACTATTTCAGAATCAATATCACTTCATAATAGTCATATATAGTCATTATTTACACCATTATACCCATCCATGTAAGGTGGTGGTGGAAAATATATTACACCACGGCGTGGAGACGGTATTCCGTACGTATGCACGCGCGGTGATTTCATTTTTCGTAGGATGGATAGATGGTTAAATAGAGTTGTTTCATACATATAATAACATATCAGTATATTAGTGATACTGATTTTATTACTTCATAATTAAACAACTAAATAAGAATATGTTTAAGAAGAAAGAAATTGGAAAGGATCGGTAATGGATATTATCTCTTCTTTGAATTGATTCTTTGAGACCTCCTTTTAGGGCGCTAAAATTGGTGTTTGTAGAAGACCAGGACCTCTAGGATTTATCTAGGAAAGTGGAGATGAAAAAATGGCAGGTGTTGGCCGAGCTTGAAGGCTCAATGTGGTGTGAGGAAGAGAGGGAGGAGGTTCCCTTTTATAAGGGAGGAGAGGGGCACCTTTGGAAAAACTAAACATATTATTTTATTATAATGTCATGTTCGGTTTTAAATAGCTCGAAATTGATTTATTTAGAGGCTAAGATGGGGATGGTTCTAAATCCTCTCATACAATAGAATTTAGACAAGTTTAGGTTCCTATTTTAACCTTATTATTTAGATTTAACATTAATTTAAATAATTTTACTTTTACCATGTCTTCTTGTGTTCTTATACTATAAGGTTAATAAACATACTATATCTCGCCAAACGAACCCCAAGTTGTTTATTATTAATATATATAACCTTATCTAAGTCATTTGGCCAAACCTTAGATTTTTAGGAATAAAATAACAATTAATAATATAATATTTGGTTTAAAAACTATTTTATGTCAATTTTGACACTATTTAGTAATTGATTTTTGTGAAAATCATAACAGAATGATAAGTTCTAAAAAAGTTAATTAAATCAATACTAACATGTCATATTAACCTAGAAAATTATTTTAATTCATAAAAAGTCTAAAATTGTATTTATTTGGGTATTTATAAAATCAATTATGTCAATATTTCATTAATAAGATAATTACTACATCATCATTGTGTCATAAATAATTTAACTTATTTAATGTCTATAAATTAAAAATAAAATACCATTATGTAGGAAATCTTTTCAGATTTATAATGAATATTTATAGTTAAATTTATCTTATGTATAACCCCATATTAAAAATTATTTAGTTATTAAACTTTAATTTTAACTATTTTAACCCTTCTTTAAATAAATTAATAATAAATGGTCTAATCTAATCCAAGTGGGCCTAAATGGTCATATTTTATTCCTAAGTTTGTTTTTGGTCGAATTACACTTGTCCAATTGAATTAGGACATGTTTTAGGGTAAAAATAATATTATTTTTAACCTTAATTACCCTATTTACTTTTAACCGTGGTAAAAAAAGAAAAAAGTTACTATTCACCAAAAAATTATTTTCATCTCATTGAACCAATTTTACTTACTGAAATCAACCGCGCCTCTCGGATTTTTGAAATTCCACTCACAGAAGCGGAAAAATTACGTTTTATGAAAAATTCAGTTTTTTTAATGACCACTTAGTAGTTTCACTATTCATCAAAAATTGAATGTTTTCAGAAAAATACCAAAATTTCACCCTAGGCTAATTTAGATATTATGAATCCAAAAATGAAGTCCATTTTGAAAAATAAAATTTATAAAATTTCAAAAATTGGTTATTACTATTCATAACGGCTAGTTTTAATAATATTTTAATAGCATATCATTGTTTAGTGAAACTCGGTATTGCGTACGATGCATGCTATCGAGGAAGGCCGCGGTTGCGTGTAAAGCAAGCCAAGATAGTGTTGTGTGTAGTGAAAGATTATTTTGATGATTTATATAACATAAAAACAAAATATTTCACATAAAAGTATCAGGTGTTACAATCATGTAAAGGGTTTTTTCCAAAATATTGTTGTATCCAATATTCAAGAGGTCTTGCTATGTACCTAATTACCAAAGGCACAAGATTTTAAAATCTTCCTGGATGTATAACATGTAATTTTATGTAATAAATTCTAAATTGACATGAAATAAAGGGATGGGTTTTTATATGGTCTATTTTTTCAAACATTATGATAAATAACTATATTAAATAATTTTCACCCCTGTAAGAGTAAATATTGTTATTAAGGATAAAAATATTATAGAATGGACTAAAAATTACCTTAAAATGTATATTTATATTATTTTATGAATGGAGTTCATCACACACATCATGGTTTTGAATATACAGAACCTTGGTGCCATATTTTGTTTACCGTTATAATATTTATGTAAATGGTAATGCTGAAAATTTTAATTTCATTCTTTTAAAATATAAAATATTGTGTGATAGTGATAAGTAAAACATATGTTTGGTTCTAAAAGATTATTTTAAATATAAATATTTTTTAATCATGTTAATTTTTTTTATATTTAAAATGATCAAATAATTAGCTCAAATTCTTAAACAAGGTCAAGACAATGTTTATTCAATTAATTGAATAATAAAATAAAATATTTTAAAAATATTAAATTGAAAAAATCGGAATGAATTATTGTTTCCCATGAATTTAATAGATATATATTGAAGGTTATGAATGTGTGGAAGGATTATATTCTAAATGAACCATTTTATTGATGTAATTAAGAAAAATCAATGAATAGTGTCAAAATGACAAATACAATATTTTATAATAAATAATACTTTTTTACATGATTTAAAATACAAAAAAAAATTATTCCTAAAAAATATTGGTATATGGTTAAAAATATACATAATGGTCCTTTTATGAGTATATATTTTTTATGGTATCATTATTTAACCTTAAATAGTTGAAAAAATTAATATTGTGGTAATTATAAAAACTATTAAAATGTGGTTAAACCTAAAAGATAAGGGTGAAATAATAGCCAAAATTTGGTATGATTTTATTGGATGATAGGATTTTGACTCATAAACATATTTTATTTTAATTAAATAATATTCGATCCATTTGGATTAAAATAATAATTTATATTAATTTAATACCTTGAGAATTTCTAAGAATTCACATTCCCTAACTTATAATAGGACACCAATTTTATCATTTCCTTACACCAATTGGAAGAACCTAGTTCAAAAAAAATGTTATCGAATAACATTATAAACATAAATATCTAATTTATTTAGGTTTTTGACATTCCAAAAGACTCACCCTAGGTCCCCTAAAAGGATATCTAAGAGAATTATATCATAAAAGTGGTAATTTTCCATATTAACTATTTCAAATTTATCTATTCTTGTACTTCCTCTTAATGTGTTGTGGCCATAATAAAATTATAAATTTAGTATTATTTGTATAATTAGATGTTATTATGATTAAAAAAATACAATATTGTAACACCCTGATATTATAAAATAATACTTGATCGATATCTTATGTTGCACACAACAATGAGTTTAAACGAACCCCAAGATATTATTATTTAAATTTGACCATTATACCCTACCCTAAATTTGGTGTGTATGAATATTAATATATTAATTTTTAATTAAATATATAGGTCCTATTTAATATAAATGTATAGTTTAATTATTAGAAATCATTTTTTAAAATTCATTTTATTCTTCAGAAAAGCATCTTCTTCATAAATGATTTTTTCTTCATATTATGAGTAAATATTAAAATTAATTTATAGAATATTTAAAAATATATTTTAAAAAATGAAATATTTTTTTAAATCATAATATAAAAATTATAAAATGGTGAAATTGGATAATTTTCAGAAAATGTAAATTTTGGGTGAATAGTATAAATACAAGTTTTCAATACATTGAATTTTATGATGTCATCCACAAATAATTATAATATATAAAATTATTAAAATTGTTTAAGGAAAAATTTATTATATTATAATATAAATTTCATACATAAATAAATAATATCATGTGAATAATAATTTATTTCATGATAAATCTGAAAATCACTCTCGGTGTTAACCTAGTTCTTAGACAACACTAGAAAAGTCCAATTTGGTATGATGAAAATATTAATCTGTATAAGATAAGTCCATGATCGACTTACATAAAAAAATTAATTTTTTATTTTTTATTTTTTATATGAATTTTCTATTTACATTTAAATTTTATTATCCAAATACTTGTGCAATGCTTGTGCAAGGCCACAAAGTCAAAATAACACATTAAAGGTTTTGTCTGGATACATATATGAGTTAAAAAAATATTGAACTAATAAGAATGTTTATTTTTATAATAATAAACTAATATTCATTATATGAATTTATTTATGACCCTATAGGGATACATAGATAAGATTATGACCGTTATAGTATTTTATTTCAAGACAAGTCTAACAGGTCACTCTCTTGTTTTAATAAGTGTAGTATTTTTAATATGGTGTTATCCAGATGTTATATTAAACTATAAATACTAATTTAAAATATAAAATATATATTAACCTGTTTTAATATTATTTTTAATTTGTATTAAAGAAAAAATTACCTTAAATTATGGCACAACACTAATATAGTATTAATTTAATTGCCAGAAAATTAACATAAATTTTGCTAAAAATATTATTTTTGAAATAATTTTAATGAGTTAATGTTAAAAATTAATTTTATAAAAATAAATTATGTATTACAGAGTTATTAATGTATTATACTCTAATTTCTCCCTTTTAATGATGTATTTGAATTCAAATTAAATAAATAGTGTCAAAATGACATAAGGATATTTTATCAAATTTTATTTTATTAACATAAATAATAATATAAAAATATAAAATAATAGAAAATTAGATAAGTTATGGTGAAAAATTTCATCCCCTATACATTTTATGCTATTTTTATGAATTTTCATCAATCATTGTCTTATGAAATTTTAATATTTTGAGAAATTCAGAAAGTACCCCCATTTAAAATATAAAAGGCAACCCTTCCTTCACTTCCACACACCAAATTGAGTAATCAAGCTCAAACATACCCAACGTTATTTCTTCTAAACATACATATCTAATATCTGTAGGTTTTAGTCATTTTATAATAACAACCCTATATCAATTAAGATTTGATCTAAAAGAATTCCTCCTCTGAAGAGGTAATCATTTTTACAAACTCTTTTGTGTTCATTTCCTCAAAGAATTATTCCATATTTTTTATTTGAATGATAAAATTAAAAAACTAGTATCATCAATATTTTAATATTTTTTCAATATTATTATGGAAAAACCATATTCCACTATGTATCCATGCTATAAAAAATGAATGCACTTAGTATTTGTACGTATGTGTTAACATCTCTTCATTGGGGTGTAATTTTTTTTCATCATCGCATTAATTAGATAGTTATAATTAGGGAAATAATGTATATATATTATAATAATGAAATTATATCAGTTTTTGAAATTAAAGATTTCATGCACTCCCTTACCCTTTAAATCATTATGATAATGATTTAATCACTTATGTGTACGTACGACCGAACATCTACATTAAGAGATGTGATTTATTTCCCACGTCCAATATTTTACAATGGTTATAAAAATCAATATAGTTATTAAATATTTTATTTATAATAGAAATATAATTCTAGGAAATATTCTAATCTATAATATGATCATGAGCTGAAAAATATCATGAAAATACATATATGAGAAAACAAGGAAATTAAAACCCAAAATGGTAAAAAAAAATATTATAAATAGACTAGTGGTAAAATGTTATATAAGTATTATATATGATATTATATGTTGACCTTTCTTTTTTTAATGAAAAAAATCCTAATTCTATTGATATCAATGAATTTTAGGTCTTCTTTAAGTATTCAATAATCCTAGATAGGTGATGAAATTGACTAAGTATGAGTCACCACCAATCAATACTAATGCTGAGAAACTATTGAGACTAACACTACCAAAATAAACATTTTCCTATGTGTGTGTCACTTTTTTCCACAATAATCTGTTTTTTTAAATCTCTCTATGTCTAAGATATATTTATCAATGTCTACCCATTATGATGAGATACAACCAGCATGAAAAATTAGTAAAGTATGAGATACCCACAAGATATCTCACTATCACGATGTCATGCCACCAGAGGAAGACACTATTAGACCATGAGTCACCACACCTCCAAACATGAAATTTTTCTATGTACAAATTTGAGACACCAATATAGAAAGACACTATTAGACCATGAGTCACCATCATATCAAATCACTGCTAGTCCAAGACAATTCCATTGTTTTCTTTACTTATACTTATTTTGAATTATTAATAATGGAAAGCTTATTGAATTAAATGAAGAATGATTTTTTAATGACTGTATCTAAAATGTTTGAGATAATTAAACGAAGTTTTAACTATAAATTCTATATGAGGAAACATGATATCTAGATACACGTGGATATTCTTCTAGCAGCTATTGTCTCTATTTATTAAAGGAAATAGACTACCTTATGCATAGAGGTGGATGATCATTAAAAGTATATAAATATAAATATAAGACCTCAAGATTATAAAAAACACACATAGATATTAAGAGATGAGCTAAAATCACATGAAGATGGAATCTGAAACTCATATACATCACATGCTTTCCTCTTGTCAATAAAAAGAGTCTCTGCAACTCTATTCATCAAAATATTCCAGGATAATATTTAATATGAATCTAGTCATGGATACATGAGCTCCATTACATACAGGCCAAGATATTTAATTCCTTTACACTCTTAGTTTCCTTATTCTGATTACATTAATTTTACATTTTGAATGGTGTGCTTGCATACTCTATTTCATCACAGACATATGGTGTCATGGTAGAAATTATAAAATAATTATATCTTCTCAATCCCATTTTATTTCCCCCTTGAAAAGTTTTGTATAGGTTACATTATTTACTATTTATTTTATCTCACAAGTAAAACTATGGAAGAGGTTTTTTGTGTCCTAGACAGTAGTAAACTGTGGTAAAACCTAGTCCAGATTGTGGATTAAACTATTTATTTTATATACACTTCATGGTGATGAGTATTCACCAAGTGGAGCGGACTATGTATCATCTTGATACTAAGCCACTTATATTCAAAATTCCACTACGTGTTTTATTTTTTACCTTTAATGTGTTCATTAAAACTAATTTTTTTAAACAATATACAAAATATATAGTTTGATATTTAACATTATTGAGTGGTTTAATAAATTTTTTATCATGAAGATTAATTTTGAAGGACTAATTACTATGTATATTACATTCATTAGAACTAAAAAATGTGTAAAAAATATTTTTTAAAATTATATATTGTAACAATCTTATGTATTGGTTAACTGTGCTGTTTTTAAATAAATTAGGGGAATAATTTTTAATCCTTTTTTTAACATAAATTTTTATTGAATACTCAATTCACCCCCATCATGAGATACTCACTCTAACCAACATTTGGTATGAGAGGATTGTTTCTCTATAATAATAAAAATTTCCAATCATTTAAATTGTGATTTTAGTTAATCTTTTAAAATCATAAATTAATATTTTTTCTGAATTTAGTTCTTCAAGTTTATTCTATACAAGAAGGTTATACTACCCACATAACTCCCCTATTTAATTGTAACAATTTTTCTCATTGGAAAATCAAGATGGTAATGCACATTGAGTATATGGGATTTGAAATATAGACTATAATAGAAAATAAATATGAACTACCTAAGGAAGTTAGATATACTTGGGATGATGCTTGAAAGTTAGCTTATAATAATAGTTTTAAAAGAAATAAATTCTCTATGTTGTTCCCTAAGAGATGTAGAATTTAATAGAATTTCTGCATGAAAAACTTCTCATGAGAATTGGGATAATTTATATATTCTCTTGAGGGAAAATTTGATTTCATGGTCATGAGAATAAATATTTATACTATTATGTATGATAACATTATGATTAATCCTTATGAACCTATTTTTAAAATGTATATTTAGATCAAATAAATTTTAAGCACAATGAGCTCTCTTTGGAATAATATATCCAAAAGGAAAATATCATGCGATTTTTGAGATGTCTACCTAAAATATGGAGATGCACATATGTATTCATTAGAGAGTTCTATGATACCAGAAATCTACTAGTTAAGGATTTCCTTTGTATACCTATGATGTATGAGGAAGTGTTAAAAGTAATCTGATAAGATGATAAAGATCTGCAAGTAAATAAGTACAATTTAATAAAACTATATGTAGAAAAAAAGGTAAAGGGAAATAAAAAATCAAAAGTCCAAGATGAAAATTAAATTGATATAGAATCTCAAATAGATAGTGATGAGTAGAAGGCTTCTCTATCCATAATATTCCTAAAATTTAATAAAAAAATGTTTTTCTCATAAATCCCAATAATAAAAGAAATTATGATATTAAAAAAATTAAAATAAATAATATAATAAGAATGGAAATGAATTCATGTGTTATGAGTTTAAAAGGAATGTACATGTCAAAGATTAAATTCCAAAGTTAATGTAAAAAAAGAAATATAATGACAATTACTAAAGATATAAGATTTAAATGAAAGCTACATGGAGTTCTTCTAAAGATATCTCCAGTCATTCAAATACACCACATGAGGAGAAATCATATAGATAAAAATTGTTCTTTATGGAAAACATTTCTATGGAATATGTTTTATCTATTTTACATACTATATCTACAACCTCACCTATTAATATTGATTATATTTTTTATTTTTATGAAAATTAAAATGATGATGACATGTCATGGGATGATATGTTTGAATATTCTAAAATGATATAATAAAATTTTAATGAACTTAAGGTTAAATATAATGTTCCTAAGAGAAAACATGCTTTATCTTCAAATTAAAAATATGTATGATCTATTGATAATGATATGAATGTTCAACTCTAAAAAGAAAATACTGATCTTAAACTATCAAATGAGAAGTTAAATAAATTCTTTGAAAATATTAATATGGTATAGAATCACACAAAATGATGTTACGAATGAATGTTTTGACTATAAATGATTTTGGTATTGGATATCGATGTGGAAATTGGAAAGTAAAAAAAGAAACTTTTTATATCATGTCCAAAATTGAAAGCACCACTGCCAATTATTTTTCAACAGGACCTAATAATGATTTTAATTCAAAATACATAAATCTATTTATATGAACAATGATAATAAATTATGGGTTCCCTAATCATTAATTATTATCGTCTCTAATTCCAAATAGATCTGGGTACCAAATTAGTTCTTATATACATTTGTTTTTTAGGAATATTATTTGAAGACCTCATGTCGAAGTCTATTATACATGGAAAAAGGTTGTTCAATATATATGATAGGATATTATTCATTCTTCAAGACACTTGTTAATGTTGATGGTGTTCTTTTCACTTTTGCTGACAATGAAAAATTGAACATCATTAGCCTAAGACAAATTAGTAAGAAAAAGTAAATATTGATTTCTAATTTATAATATCTTGATTGTTTGAAATATAACATGGTCAGTATTTCATAGGTATGTGATGATGGATTGTATGTCAAATTTGAAAATTATTATTTTCAATTTTTATGATTCAAAAAAATCATTACTTTCTACTACATTAGGAGTGATATTTGTTAGTTAATTCATTTAAACTTTTTAGTTCAACAAATTGATTCCGGATTATATTCCTTTCAAAAAGAATCTTTGATTTAGAATAGGATAATAGACCATTGAAACATTAAATCAGTTAGAATTTTTATTAGTAAAGGGTCAGTTAGGGATCTACCTAAGCTTTAGTTCCTACTAATTATGTCTCTAACCTTTACCAAAAAGGGAAACAACACAAAGATAATTTTAAATGAAGGAAATAAGTGCTAGTTTTTAAAATACTTGATTTTTTTCATAAGGATTTGTTTAGACCTTATAGAGTTTCTATATTAAATGTAAATCACTATGTTTATATTCTTTTAGATGATTTCTTAAGGAATACTTGTGTATACTATCATTCACTAAAATGTGAATCTTTGTCTTATTTTACCAAGAATCCTATGTTTATAAAAATCTTAGTGGACTTAGAATTATGACCTTAATAATTGATCATGGTAGTGTGTTTGAAAATCTAGATTTCTAATATTTTTTTCTCACTTAATGGATACACTCATAACATCTATAATTCTAGGACCCCTCTGCAAAATAATGTTTTAGAAAGAAGAAATAGAACTCCATATGAGATAGAAAAACCATGCTAAATGAGTATGACATACTAGTTAATTTTTTAGAAGAATAATTCAATACAACCTATATGATCATAAATAGATTCCTGATCATAACTATCATTAAGAAGGCCCCAACTAACTTTGAAACAATAGGAAGCGTAAGGATAATTACATATTGTTTCTCATTAAAAATTATTCATTCCTCACTCAAAGAATAATTAGAAAAAATTTTACTCCAAAAGTGATGAAGGAATTTCCTTTAGTTATTCAATGTCTAGAAATTCCTAAAAAGTTTATTCTAAAAAAGACAAAACCATGGAAGAATTATTCTATGTAAAACTAGTTGAAATAAATCAACATAAACCTAATACCTCCCTATAAAAACATTAGGATTATTTTACATCACTAAACATTGGTCCTAAACCATTATATTCTACTGTCAAAGAGTTGGATAAATCCTCCAGTTCTAAATAATTTCTAGATCATCAACAACATTAACATTTAGAACCTAAAGTTACTAATAATTATTTTTTAAGAGTGTTTGGAACCCTAAAGTACCACACATTATATTATTATTTCGAATATTTAGATAGGGATACACAAACTAGATCGTCTCTATGAAATCTGGTTCAACATTTAGTTTTCTTATCTTAGCATTAACTTAATAACATCAATGAAACCATTAATAATTAATTTTGGGTAATAAACATGCTTGAAAAATTAAATTAGTTTGAAGGAAACAAGGTGTGTGAATTTATATATAGTTACAAGGACACCCTGAATATAGGAACTAAATAGGGGCTTAGAAACAAGTGATGATTCATGCATTATAGATAGAAGTAAGCTAATACATGTCACCCATGTTTACAGTTATGAAGAAAGAATAGAAGTTGTGGAAAATTTTCCCCTATAGCCGGCCTTGAATCGATATGAGTCATGCTTTCCATTGAATCACATCTAAATTTCAAACATTATCAAATAGATGCCAAGATTTCATTTCAGAATAGTTTTATTGATTAAGATATTTTTTGAACAAACCCTGGTTTTCCGTATCCTACTTTTCCAAATCAAGTTAATAAGATAACCAAATATTTATATAGTTTGAAATAGGATCCTATAGGTTGGTATAATAGTATCATTAATTTTCCTATTTTATATATTTTTTTTAAATGAATATATGACCCCAATATTTCCATAAAAAAATATAAATAGGTGTTTTATTATTAAAAATCTATGTTAAGGATGTAATTTTTGGATCTTCAATAAATTCTCTTTTTACTGAATTTTCTAATATGATGCAAGATGAATTTGAAATAAGTTTAATTTCTGTTATCAAATTCATTCATGGATTTCAGATAATTTAAGAAAATAAGGAATTATTTTGAATCAATGTAAATATACCAAAGAACATTTAGTTTTTTTATCTTGGTTCACAATAATAGTAGTGATACTCTTATGAGTACCACATGTAAATTGAACCTTGATGAAATTGGGAAAATAGTTGATCAACCCTACTATATACGTTTAATTCGAAGTCTTCTCAAATTTACTAATATCTAAGATGATTCAATTATTGGTGTGTGTTTGTTTGATTTCATTTATGATAATAAAAAATAGTCACACATAAATGCTATTAAATGTATTTTCAAATACATTAAGTATACAAAATAATTAGAGTAGTTTTACCCTAGATGACATGTATTTGATATAGTGAGTTTTTTCTGTTGCTAATTTTGGTGGGAGAAAGTTAGACTGAAAAAGTAACTCTGGAATATGTCACTTTTTGGTCAAGAATCTAGTTTCATGGTGAAGTAAGATAAAATACTATGTTTCATTGTCTATTACTGAAGTTAAATACATAGTTGGTGGTAGTTGTTGTAGAAACATTTTCTAGGTGAAGCACACTTTTCTAGACTACATATTCTAATTAAGACCGGTCCTCAAAAATTTAGATAATGAAAGTGTTATAAATATTTCTAATAATCATGTTTAGCATTATAGGAAAACCACGTTGCTATATGAAATCACCTTTTGAGATACCATTTTAAAAAATGGGATATCACTCTAATCATTATTGGTATAAAACATCATTTAGATGATATGTTGGTATGACACACCATTTGTATGAGAAACTATTGGTATAATGTAACAATGGAATGAAACACCACTAGGTTGTCCCGCCATTGTGATTTTTTATAACTTCTAATGTTATAAACTTCCAATTTCATTTCATCACGTTTATGTTATTTTTAGAGACCCAATATGTGTATATTCCTATTTTTAAATATCAATATCATTTTCAATTTTATAATAGATAAAATAAATTTACACAGATATCTCAAGGTCCATATGTGTGAGATATCAAATCCAACATCATTTCCTTGCTCCTTGGTCTATCAGAAGTTAATTTCTGAAATATTAAAGGCTATGGGACTAGTTGATGAGGATGATGGATCTTGTGAATAATGTGGTGGTTTCTATATTTGATTATTATGTGTTATTAATGATAATTATCTAAAACTCTTGGAAGATAGAATGGGTTGGATATAGTGATAGGTTGTTAGATAAGTTTTCTTCAGTTCAGCACCCAGTAAGACTAATGGATATAGTTGACCAAGGTTTAGAGATTGAATAAGTTTTTTAATACTCATATGATGAAGAAGAATAGTTTGACACCAGAAAAGAAGTTGAGAAGGAACCATTAGATGGAGAGGGCAGTGATCCACAATTATCTTTTAAATCTCCACCAATTACTTTTAGAGATTATATCCTACCCAAGAGATCCATAAGGAGAAAAGATGGTTTAATGTGAATGTTGAAACTCCATTCCATCAAAGAGAATAAAAATAACGACAAAGGGAATCCATTAGAATGAAAAAGGGGAATACATAAAGAAAAATCAATTATTTTCAAAGGCATATGTTTTTTGTCACCTTAGTTTAGCCAAAATTCTGTCAGCGCACAACATACTTGCACACCGCTATATGTCACGCAACCCACTTTCATGCCACCATGCTGGAGACGAAGGAATGTATAATTTTGGATAAATCATAAAGGTGTATCCCGAGTCTATCTAAAACACTATCAGTGGCCAATATACTTATGCGCCCCAATTTGGTGCACAAGTCACTTGCGCGCCCAACTTATTTTTCCCAAGGTCACATATTAGCATATGAATAGACCCTTAGGGACCCCATTTGAAAAGACGAATTTCATTGAAGCCTGATTGCTGCTTTGGTCTCCCCCGTACATCATCCTAGTTGTATGATACTTTCGAGGTAGTTATTCAACAACTTGAGTTGATTATTTAAGGGAGGATCATTGGACATAAGTACTTTTAGTGTTTGAATGCCATAACACTTGCGCGCCTAAAGTGGCCAACCTCCCCATGTCAGAAATACTTGTGTGCCACCCATCCTCTCATAAGAACTTGAGCGCCCCACTTTCTAGATCACCTATGAATACTCTTGAAGGATTTTGCAAAGTCTCGCACAATTATTACTATACTTTTTGTTCGTTGCCTAATTGATCATTAGGTTGCCCAAGCCTACTTGCGTGCCCTTAATTGGGCACCCTTACCTACTTGTGTGACCTTCTCTACATGGGAACCCCTTTTTAATTCACTTACATTCTTCACTCTCTTCATTCTATGAGACATCAATTCTTCTTCAAATCCATTCATGACAATTCTTCTTCTTCATTGGCTCCCTTTTCTAAAAGGTATTCTATTGAGACCTCCACAAAAACCTTCTGAATTATCAGATATTTGGGAAAGGCACATCATTATGTCTCTTATTTGGGTTTGTAAATCTATAGTGAGAGGTTTCCCACATTTGTTTCACAATTGGGTTATGATTCATGGAGTGTCTATGGGTTTGTATATCCATAGTAACATAGACCTTTATCCCAGAAAAAATTATTGGATTTTCCTAGTTTGGAGGAGGGTTGGGTCCATGCCTCTCCCTTCTAGAAGATATGACTTAGAACCTCAGGTCTCTAGTAGGGGAAGATATGATTCAAACCTACTTATACTTTTAATGATATAAAATAAGTCTCCCTCTTCTACCAGGATCAATTTTAGGGAAACCATATTAGAATAATCTCCAAGATTTTCTTCCAAAAGGTGGCATCATTACACATCCTCTCTTATTAGGTGCCAAATAACAAAGGGGATATGGCCACAGGGACTCTTGTTACACTTTCCCTACCCCGTTTCTCTTTTTTCCCATGGGAATCTGTCCTAGTGTAAGCCCATAAACTTCATCTCATCCTCCTTTTATTAGACCCATGTCTAATGTAAATAGAAGAGAGGGAAGACTCATCACCTCACCCTCTTCCATGGTTGTCGCGACCTCGTCCACCCTCGCCTCCATAGGTGCGCCCTCTTCCACCAGGGAAGGTGGAAAATATTAAAGTGTGAATGCCTTTGTTGAATCATTAACATCCTCTTGTTTCTCACACTAAGCTTGACTCACCTGGGCTTAGAGATTTTTCAAGGTCACTATATTTGTACAATTGAATGAACTACGAGAGCGTTGATTCCTGTAAAACTAGGATATGTAGGAAGCCTTTTTAGGTCCTGAGCTCAGTGGACATCCTCTTCAAAAATCCAATCCTAATTCCTTTAATATGGGAATACTCCTTAAGAATAAGAACCAAATTTAACCCCAAATCATCAAGGCATCCTTTTCTAGAAGTAATACCAAACTCTTCTCTCTCAATGGATCATACTCTCCTATGAGACTTATCGAATTACGTGGGCTTTTATTCCTATCTATATGGGATACGTAGGAATCCTCTGTGAAGTTTGAACCTAATACCCGAAATCAACCCTATTTTCCTTGGACCGTATTTCGAATAGGGTCTGATCTTACTTGGAAACGCATATCCTTTTCATGCTCTTTTGGATTCTTCATCATATGTTTCAAAATAAGTTTTGACTAATCACCTTCCTTTTAGATTTACTTATCATATGAGATTAAAAGGTATGATGTGTCCAATTAAGAGGCACCGATCTACAAGTGTTCTAGTTCTTTTCACAAGGATACATAGGTAGCCCATTTTATGGGCACGATCCCAAGATCGAAAAAAGCCTTTGTCTCCCTGGTTGAAAATAAATTATAGAGTGCCCCCCTGAGTGGCTTAGAAACCAATATCATAACAACTATGATTAATATAATTTCTAAGCAGTATATTAGAGGATATCATTGATGGAAAACCTCGAATACATATGAACATTTCTATTAATGAAGAACCATGCATGCACACTGATGATTCTAAATATTACACATGTTAATAAGTGATTGAAAATTTAAATGGATACATATGATATACTTGGTTAATTAATAAGGATTATTGAAAATATCTAATATTAACAAAGAGAGTCCCGGAGTAGGCAATAATTCCCCCCAAAACGGTGTGATTAGTCTGACCTCCCATCGTCTTGACCAATGAAAATTCTTAAGTATCATAAAGTTCAAACATAATGAACACCTGCCTTTGAAAAGGTCCCCTTAGGATAGAGAATTATTGTAAGTTTCTAGTTCCATAAATAAATCCAATGGAAACTGCCTGGAAATAATGATTCTTTAAAAAATAACATACTTTTCAAGGAACTACGAAAAAAATGGTGAAGCCGACGTGAATCCTTAACCAATTTAATAATGTTACCCACCTGTTAGGCCCTTATATGTTGATAAAAGGAAGAAATGTCATAGAAATCAATCATGCATGCATCCATTTAAAAATATTTTGCTTTAATGAAGTTTTTTTTGTTTTCATGTTTTTCTTCTCAGAATTCCCTTCATTAAAAAAAGGATTTCTCCAAGACAGCATCTATGAACCTTCTGGCCACTACTCAAACTAGATCTCTATCCATTGATAGGGCGTTATCACCAACCAAGTTTCTTCATTGCTGGGTCTCTAATGTGCTGGTAAAGGAATATCGCCCGTATAGTACAATCCGGACTTTTGAGGATTCTCAAAAATCCCTCCAGGTCAATAACAATCCTCAATCATCTTGCCAATGACGACCAATGAACAAGAAGAAAATAGTTCCAGACACCTTCTCCAACTATTTTGGGTCCTTGTCCATAGAACACAAAAATCAAATCCTCCCATAATATAGGGAGGTGGATCAAGAGGCCACTCAAGGCCTCAATTCAAGAATGTAGGAATCCATCCTATGGACCCCCACCAGATCCAGAATCACGTGGTAGTGTACCCCCAACATCATGGGGGTGTTGCCTCTGGACATTCAGCACAAGTCTCTTAGACTCAAGAACAAAAGACAAACTACTAGGGAAAACGTCTATTCAATAGAGAGCATGTTATCATCTCTGCCTCCTACGGAGAAGTCCATCAACGTAACTTGACGGAAAACAATGACTGGGCACATACACTCGTCCATCCTAATTTTGCTGCTCAGCAGGCTCGTCTGACAGCAACCCACCAATCCCACTAGATAAACCGGGCGGAGTATCATGAATAAGCACACACACACCTGCTTAAAAGTTATCATACAGTCAACTAGCTCTTCAGATTGCGTTTAAAGAAGCCCACCAATCTAGTGTGGTGGCAACTAGTAAACACGAAATTAAACCTAGTTACAATCACCAATTTTGTCAGTAGTCTCATTTGACAGTATTGAGGATGTCTGTCAACCATTCATGATGGGAAGAAGCCAACATTCACATACACCTTCCAACATTCATCAAGTCTACAAATAGTACCATTTGGTAGCACCCAAACAAGTCAGTCTTAAAGCTCTGACAAATAATTTTGTTCAGACCCAACTCTCTACCCCTGTGAATTAGTACTTCCAATACCCATTGACATGAAACAGTGGAATGGAGTAGGCACATAAAATTACTCATGATACGGAATGGATGTATATTCTTATCCTGGCTGCTGAAGTCAACAAAAACATCTTATTAATGGGGAAAGGGCCGATGCAAATCTCTATCCATATTCTAGAAGTATAACAAGATATTTTAAAAACAACTTCAGAAGTATCTAGGGATAAAACACATAAATATACCTCAACACATGGGATGACACATCGGTATGACATCCCAAAGCAGATACACACCTTTGTTCCATTTTGGGATGGTCATGGGTCAAACTCCACCATATCATACGGACAACAAGATCTGGAACATACACCCGTTCCAATTGGAGGTAATCGGTCCGTTCTAGTAACCATTCCAAGGTAGTTATATACACCTTCCCATGATAACCAATTTTTCATAGTAATTTCCCCCATATAAGTATAAGAGAACATCCAAAAAGAAATCACTCCATGCACTGTTGAAAAATCAAGATTCAAGTAGTGATCTGGATCCTCTTAATGCTGGAGTTCTTAAAGCCATTAGACATGTATCTATTGTAGCTCATGATTCTACCCTCACAATACCAAACCTGGGGAGTGGTAGTTGTTATTATAAAGTTCCCCATCTGAAACATCATCAATAAGTCTTGGTTAATTAAAATTTGGCCAATCCAGAGTGCTTATCTCTGAATGAGAGACACAGAAACCCTCAGTGTGGCCAGAAGACCAAAGAGAAATAATATTTATGGCTGGATATAATCCATCATGGTGATCCTCCCCATGATGTAATTCTCTGAAATATTCCTCTCTGTAATAGAATTTCACATTGTGAAGACAATTTCATAATTCACAATGTAGCAATGAGAAATCCCTCCTATCTCGAGGCACTTGAAAAAACTAGGGAAGTCATTTATGAGTGAAACATTTTCTCAACTATAAGCCATCTTAAGGGAACAATCATTCTCAAAACCTCCCTTGATTCATTTTTCTTCTAATACAGAGCATCCACTTTCGTCAGACCAAGTGGAGAAACTTCTAGTTAATGGTGATGAAGATGTGTAAAACATGATGAATCAATTTGTTAATGGAGAAATACCAGTCATGTTCTGGCCTTTAAAAAATTTTCAGTATAACACTCCGGAATTGATGACAGAAGATTGCATTCATGAAATCTGCCTCAACTTATGGAAACAAATTCTTCATTTGAGAACTAAATTATTACTATATGATGAATATCAAAATTATGTAATGGTAATATAAGGGTTGCAGCGCCAAATTTATATAGCATCTCTCTCAGTTTTCCAACATCCAATGGTTGAAAAACAGTATAGAACCCTTCAGTTTTCATGTCTCAGTGCTCTAAGGAGGCTACGCCAGTTAATTTCTAATTCCCTATATAGTGTTCATATTAGAGGATTGGGTCCATATAGAGCATTTTATTTCACTAGACTTCTAAAATCTATAAATTCCACCCAAAGTGGTATCAAGTAGTGTTATTACCCACAGTCGGCCACAATAAATAGGTTTTATATGTAATCAAATGTATGATCAAGAACATGCCTCAACCAGCTCTCATCAGAGTCAGGCCCAAAGAAAATAAGTTGTTGAGTTACTTTTACATCAAGAATATGAGAACCTTGAGTAGTCATCATTCTTAGAGGATGTTAGAATTCAGAGAATGCAAATGTTTTAAATAGTATAATGATCTTCTCAAAAAGGTGATTTAACTCTTTGTCAGATGATGCACCCAGCTAATGTTCGAATAAAATCCGCAAAATAGGAAGAGTAGATGAACATATTTCAGCCATAGAAGTTCAAGAATCACCCCATCTTGGAAGGCTGGGAACTCTTTTAATTCACCCATTAAATTCATTCCAAAAATTCCAAATATTTGAGGAAGAAGAAGAAGAAGAGGAACAACCACAGCCTGTAGGCATGGGGGCCTTTTCACTTCTACAATCCCCGCCTCAACTAATGTCAGATTTCTCCTCATTACGAAATAATGCATATGTAGATCGTACAACTGGACTATCTGAGGATTCCCTTTGGGTCACTTTCCACCAAACAGTTCCAAGGAAAACTGCATATTAGAGGAAGAAGTCCAATGGATGACACAAAGGTAGACGATCTCTCCAAATCACTAATATAATACCATCGATTTGTTATGCATTAGTAAATGTCATTAACACCACTGCAAAAGATCATCCAAAAAATGAGTCCAGTTCAAGGGAATAAAAACATGATGTTCTTGTCCATAATATTGCACACATGGAGGAAAATGAAGAAGGTATGTGCACCCAAAATCAAAAGCTTACACAAAATCTATGTATACCTTCAAATAACCAACTACCCTATCTCGAAAAGGACTCTAATAAGGGGAAAGTCAAAAGTTAGATCACATCTCACTTTTTACTGGAGAAGTTAAATATCTTTCACTTATAGAGAGATTTCCATAGCAAGAAGAGATAATGAAGGAGTCGAAAAGACTCAATAAAGAGTTACATTGAAATAGAAATTCTGCTAGAAGTACTCCCCAGGCAGGTCCTCAACTTGCAAATCCTATAGTATCTCCTCAAAAAAGTGAATTTGTACTAACTAAAAATGTTGATAATGAATTCCGTTCACTAAGTACACATCAAGGAATGATCAAATACATCTTGATAAGAATGTTACCATGGGTTATCCAAGGAAAATATCAACAATACCATAAGTGGTTTGGTCAGTTATTGTACCAACTCAAGTTCTAGTTTCTATGCTTGCATAAATTCCAGCTCATTCAAATGTTCCCCAAATGCTTATGAACACAATTGAGGCATTAACGACATGATTAGAAGCTATCAAGGAATGACGTGCACCAGTTCAGCCAGAAAAAAGAGCTTACCCTGAGTGGGTAGATTCCATTCCTCCCACACCATATTTTTTGAATAGAAAATTCCTAGTCTTTAATGGTTCGGAAGATCTAGAACAACACATAATTTTTTTTCACATTGTGATCCCATGATGGGAACTCCTCAACAAAAAGAAGTCGTAAATCATAGGTGTTTTGTGCATTCCGTACAAGGACTAGCTTTTGTCTGCATACATGTTTACAATCTTGATCAATTACCAGATGGGAAGATCTTCGCCAGAAATTTCTTTTTGAATTTAGTTCAATGGTACCAAAAGACACATTTTTTATCTTACTAATTATAAAAAAGGGAGAATGAATGATTTTTATATTTCATTGTCCAGTGTAAATGATTAACATATTCCTTAAGTTTAGCACTTCCTCAAGAAGAGTTACTTCCAATTTGTGCTGAAAATCTGTGTGATGAGATACACACACCATTGATCCCTATGAAATACATAGGAGGGTTTCGAGACCATAGATTAATCATTCAACAGATAGAAGACTCTATTATAGAAACCTTGGAAAAAACATTGGTAAATCCATTCCCTATGGGGAGGAGGGTAGGAAATGCCGAATCTGCTACTGTCACACTCAAGCAGCCACCTATAGCTACTTCTACCTCAAGACCTTCATCATACTGAAGGGATCTCCCTCCTGAGCAGAAGCATCAATGACCTCCTCATCAAGATGATCGTAGTGATCAAAGGTAGAAATAATTTGAGGAATTAAAGAATAAAGTTTAATCTTTATGAAATGAACAAGTTCCTAGTTACTTTATCTCAACTCTGGAAAAAAAATTGGTTCACTTTCCAGGGCTGAAAAAACCAAATAAAAAAGGAGATGAAAATATACCAAATTATTGTCACTTTCACTAGATTTTAGGACATTCAATCCAAGAATGTTTTGTTTTCCAGGACCTCTTGAAAAAGATGGTAGACTATTGGAATGTTAAACTAAAAATTTCATCAGCTCAAATAGCATGTGTTACTGCTAATGTTACAGAGGAAGAAGGTGAATGGAAAGAGGTCAAAAGTGAAAATGTGTAGAAATATGATGATTATATGATTAGGAAAATGATCAACTAGACTCATTCTATTTTATGAACATGGTTAAAACAACCGATTGTTTCTTATTCCACTCCTGAAATAGGTTAAAAACCTTTATCAAAAGGTAATTCCTCAATGAAAAAAAGTGATTATAAGGGAAAAGAGAAGTCAGAAGAAGACGTGATCATTTCAAGGGCAAATTTGACTATGAACCCAGAGGATTTTATTCCATCTGTTTCAAAAGCATGGGAGCCACCTCGTGAAATGGCACAACCAGAATTAACCTGTCAAGAAGAATCTTCATCAGATGATGAAGTAATCTTTGGTTATGTTAATGTTATCCATTTAACGAATCCTTAAGCCAATAGTTATTCTAATTATAATGAGCCATAATTCCTTATACCTAATTGTGAAACTAGAGGAGGAGGAAAAGGTTGAGGATATAGGGAAAGACGTGGGAATTCGAGAAATGACCATTTTAACTCTACCCCTACTCAAACCACATATACGGCAGAAACTCATGGAAGATCCCTTCTGCGGTCTCAATAGGAACAAGTAGTTTCTTCCATGAATGGAAGGTTTGGTTCTGACATGATTATTATAGAGGAATGATTAGAAGTCACACCATCTTCTTCTCCAGAAATGAATAGACCTAGTCATTCTAATTTCCCAAAGCTAGTAGTATTTCTAATTCTACTTAGACATAGAATACAGCTACATTAGAAGCATCAAATTCCAAAGCACCTGCAAAAGCACATCTCCATGCTATGAAATGCAGAAATTTGGACCAAAATAATGATGTCTTGAAACCGTTGGCCTGTGTACCGACTAATGTTTCATTTTTAGATGCTTTGAATCTCTCAAAATATCTTGAATAATCACTCATTAAATCCTTTTCAAGTCCTCAAGAGTTTTAAAACGAAGTTTTCTTAGATAAGGTTTACTGTATAGAGAATGATCCGGTAGAATGTCATGTAGTCATATGTTTTACAGATGAAGATGAAAATTATGTGGTTCATGGGCATAGAAGACCATTTTATATGTCTGAAAAGATCAATGATATGGACATCTGATGATCCTTTATTGATAATGGCGCTGGAGTGAACCTCATTCACATTCATACACATCCTCGATTAGGCATGATTGAATATGACTTATCTTCTTCTAAATTAATATTACAAGATTATGTTAAAATGAACAAGATCCTCTTGTTGAGATTACACTCAGAATACAGTTTGTATATGTCGTGTCTATTTCAGATTGCATGGTTGTTCGTCAGGACACATCCTTAAATATATTTCTTGGAAGGCCTTGGCTACATCAACATGCAGACATACCTTCGTCATACCACCAATGTCTTAAGTAATATTTCAATGGTCAAGTTGGGACATTTTATGGTGACAAGGCTCCATTCAAAACATGTGAATATCAGTACATTGATTCACAGTTTTATCAAAAAAAGGAATGAAGTCCATGAAAAAGGAAATAACTAGAGTTAATGATCCAAATGGATTAGAAAAGATCCTAGAAAATCCATTCATACATCTGAGTACATATTATTTTTTACCCATCAATCAAATTGAAAAGTTAAATCCAAATCTTAGAACTTGTCCAATAACATCCATAATGTCAATTATGGATATTGAACCTGACAACATGGAAGAAACAATTGATCCACCAAGTAATGATGGATGTTTAAATGGAGATGTCATCATTTCATTCACTAAACTACGACAAGCCTCTACTTCGTCAACCAGAGTAGAGGATATTGTAGAAATGCTAGAGGAAGACAAAGATGTTGATTCTCAATCCGTCATCTCCACTTTATTACCCCAAGAAGATCCTTCATCATTAGTAGGGTCACATATGGTGGCCTCTTCTTCAGGATGTTAAAATATTGAATCCTCCCCTATCATTGGATGTGTTATTTCATATTCTACCATGAAAGGGGAAATAGAAGAGGTAACACGTAATGAAGAATAGGAAGATCTTGGATATTATCCTACATCATTTGACGAAGGTGTCTCTACCACTATGGATGAGCATAGAGAAATAAATTTGGGTACAGAAGAAGATCCACACCAAAATCTAATTAGTGTGTCCATGACCTCTGAAGATCAAGAGGGGTATACGTCATTTCTAAAGAAACATTGAGATATATTTTCTTCAAATTATTTAGAAATTCCCAGTCTTAATCTAGATATAGCCACCCATCATTTGGGTTTTCCAGAAAAACATCATGGATTCATGCAGGCAGCAAAAAGAACACACCCAACTCATGTCTCTAAAATTGATGTTGAAATTGATAAGCTTATAAAGGCTAAATTTGTAAGAGAAGTTTAGTATCCCAAATGGATAGCCAAAATGTTCCCAATGAAAATGAAAAATGTAAAAATTATAGTTCCCATTGATTTCAAGGATCTGAACTGGCATTGTCTAATGTTGATTTTCCAATTCTGATTACAGATCTTTTAATTGATGAAACTACTGGATATGAAGCTATTTCATTCATGTATGGCTACTCTAGGTATAATCAAATTTGTATTTCCCTAGAGGATGAATAATCTACAGCCTTCAGATCCCCTCAAGGCATGTTGTGTTTTCAGGTAATGCCCTTTGGTTTAAAGAATGTAGGTGTAACATATCAACATGTCATGCACCATATCTTCAAACCCTTCATAGGTAAATTTGTTGAATATTATAGAAATGATTTGGTGGTCAAATACAGACAACCTTCCTATCACTTGGATTATTTGGAGTCTATATTCAATAAATATTGGCAATACAGTTTAAAGATGAACCCCTTGAAATGTGATTTTGGGGTAACCTGATGAAAGTTTCTTAGCTTCATTGTATGCCATTGTGGTATCAAAGTTGATACTAATAAAAAAAATCATTCCTGGGATTGTCACCTCCTTGAAATTTGAATGAATTAAGAGGACTACAAGGACCCATGGACCATATTTGGCACTTTATCACCAATTTAGCAGGCAAGTGTTTACGCTTCACCAGATTAATGAAGAAAGGAGTCACGTACCAGTGGACCGAAGACTACCACAATGCAGTTGATACCCTCATTAAATATCTTCGGAGTCCCCAGTATTAATTCCAACTATTGATGGAAGACCACTTATTCCCTATCTGACATCTTTAGAGCGATCACTAGGTGACTTCCTCACCCAAAAGAATGATGATGGGAATGAAAACAACCTTAACTATATCAGTTGAACTATGCATGATGTGGAAAATCGATATTCATGTATTAAAAAGTGCTTTCTATAATTAATATTTGTAGTTCCGAAATTTAGGCACTTCAGGGAACATCATGAAGTTCAATTGGTGTCTCTCAATAGTCTAATTAAATATATCCTCGGTTGTCTTATGCTTACAGGGCATGTGGCACAGTGGGTAGTTATTTTGAAATAGTCTGATATCCATTTTTTGCCTCAAAAGGAAATAAAAGGACAAGCTTTGGCTGAATTCCTTGCTAAGCATCTATCTATGGAAGATACATCATTTAATATTGAACATTCTGATGAAGAGGTCTTATCTATTCAATATAATTCCCGAACATGGGGAATGTATTTTGATAGGGCTTCAAGAAGTCCAATAGGGAATATAATGGAAGACCCTAAACTCAAAAATGTTGGGTAAGGAATTGTTCTTATTTCCCTTGAAAAGGTAGTATTTCCTTATTCATTCATACTATTAGAATGTGGTACCAACAATGGGGAAGAATATCAATCTCTCATCATAGGTTTAGAATTTTCCCTTTAGGTGAAAATAAACAATTTAAAGGTGAAAGGTGATTTTTAATTGGCAATAAAACAAATTAATGGGGAATATTCTATCAGAAAAGAAGAGTTAATCCCTTTGTGGGACTACGCTAGAGGGTTAATGGATGAATTTATCTCAGAGAAAAAAATTGTCTTACGTCCCATGATCACCAAATGTTCTAGAAAATGCAATAGCTAATGTTGCTACAACCCTGTCAGATCCAAATTGGAATGAGAGAGTCATTATCATATCCCATCATTGTGTGTTCTCACCATTTCTTCAAATCAGAATGAAGGAAATTAACGAAATTAGCCCTATTTTGGAACCATATGGTCGAACCATGGTATGGGGAACATCCATCATGAAATATTATCAAAATGGAATACTTCCATCAGATAGGGCTGAAAAAAATAGATCCGACGACGATCAGCTAATTTCACTCTTTTTGATAGTCCAGACCACCAAAATATCCTCTATAAGTAAGGCTCTGATAGAATTCTCTTTAGATGTTTTGATGGAGATGAGACTGAAGCTGTCATGAAAGAAGTACATTCATGAGTTTGTTGTGCCCGTCAATCTAGGAATAGACACTCTGATTAGATCCAAAGGCTTGGATACTTTTGGCCTTCAATGATGTAGGATTGTATAGATTTCACAAAAAAAATGACATCTCTTCAAAGTGAATGCCGACTTCATTAATCATCTTCCATAGTTTCTAAATATAGATAAATACTTCTATCCTTTTCCACGTGGGGAATGGATGTCATAGGGCCTTATCGTCCAGCCACGGATAAGAAGTTCAAGTATATTATCACTACTACAGACTTCTTCTCTACATAGGATGAGGCTATAACTCTAAAAGAAGTAGAACCCAAAAGAATTGTTTTTTTTTTCAAAATTAATATCATCAACAGATTTGGATTCCCTCATACTATTTTTACTGACAATGGCACCAATTTTTGTTTTGATAAGGTAAAAAATTTATATCAGGAACATAATATCAAATCCAACCATTCAACTCACTATCATGTGGAGGCCAATGAACAGATAGAGGAATTCAACAAGACCCTATCAAATATACTCTATAAAATGGTCCATAAAGATAATAAATCATGTCCTGATAAACTTTTGAATGATTTATGGGGTTATGAGACAACAACCAGTACTACCACCCAATCAACTCCTTATTCATTGGTATATGGAACCGAAGTAGTTTTTACAATTGAAATGCAATTCCCATCACTCAGAGTTCCAATCTGTGAGAATTTATCTACATATGAGAGGTCTTAGAAATGGTTCAATGAGTTGGAATGATGATATGATAAAATATTTCAAACTTTTCATCATCTAGAAGTCTATCAGAAAAGAATAGCATGAGCTTTTAACAAAAAAACTAGTCTCTATTCATTTATTCAAGGAGAATTGGTATTGGTCATTCGGACTCTAATGATACCAGGAAAGAAACCTCCAAAATTTGAGCCGAAGTGGGAAGGACCTTATTCCATACATAAGGATTATTCAAATGGATCTTATGACTTAATATCAATGGATAGAGAGATTATTACCACTCCAACAAATGTGATATTCATGGAGAAATACTTTTTGTAGTTGTGTACAGTCATCCTCCCTGCAAGACTTTAAACTGCATAGTACCATGTCCTTGCTACAAGACATAAAACATCACATCCCCCATTTCCTTGTTTGAAGACATTAAATTGCATAAAAACCATATGCATCCATACTGCATGATGGAAAAATGTGTAGCATCTTTGTCCATGTTGCGTGACGTTAAACTACATGACATCATTTGTAAAACATATGTTTTCTCTATTTGACGTTAAAAGATTCCATAAGAAAACATAATTCACATCATCACTAGTCCTTAGTAATACATGAGTCCCTCTCTTTACTATGTCTAATCCATATCTGCATGCAGACCTTGTTTCATGAACAATGAATGACTTGATTCTCATTTTCCAATGAGATAAGTAGAGATGCCTAAATCTCCAATTTTGGGCTGAGCCATAATCAAAAAATCTTCTTATTTTCTTTTCTACTCCTGTATATGAACTTGATCTATACTGGGTATTAATTTAAGATATATGATTTGGTCATTATACCATTTTATTCCCTAAGTTTTACCATTCTCTTCAAATGTGTCAAAAGTTCCCATTCTTCATGTCAAACTCGATTGTCATGAGAAATGATTATCTCAAGAACTATGTATGGCTTGATTCTAATATTTCAATTAGATAGGTAGGTATTCCTAGATCTCCAATATTGAGACTATCCACGATAAAAAACCTTCTATTTCTTGTATAAGAATCAAATCTGCATTGGGAATATTTTACAAACTATGTATGACTTGATTCTTTCCCCAACAAGACACATAGTGACACCAGGGTTTTATCCCTTATTCTGATTACAATATGTCTTTGCATTCACATCATTTAATCTTCATCCTCACCGTATGAAATTAAACAACATTAAAATATAGACCCCCTATAATCCACTTGCGTCACCTTTTCATTGTAAAAGAAGCCCTTACTACACCTTGTTTTCTACACCAGGCATAGATCATGTGGGCTTAGGAATTTGGTAAATAGATTCTTTATATAAATTAGGTGTATAAATTTATTATGGGGTTATTAATGTCTTCAATGTATGAATTAGAACTTCACAGTATAATGTCATTGTTGCATGAATTTAAACTGCACGTCATAATATTAATGCAGAGGGGAAATTGAAAGTCTCCATTTAACATATGAGTCAGATCTATATAATGGATGTCAAAATCATGTCCAATAATGGTTCAAATATTTATCATATGCATTGGATATAATCCATTTCCATATTTCATACTCTTAATATTGAATATTTCCAAATCCTCATAATCATTCTTACGATTTTTGGGGTCAGAGTTCCTAATACTTGGGAGTTATTTTTCCTGAATATACTGTACGTGCTCTTAGGTGGTCCTGCATAAGTTGCCTACATAACCGTCCTGTCTATAAAAAGATGCCACTATTTGGCTATGAACCATATCCCCCCAGTTGTACTTTCATAATACATCCCATTTAATGAGTTTTTCAAATAATTGTAACATCATTATTGGTTATAGTATCTTTGTACCCTTTAATCCTTGATGCCAATATATAAGAATCAGTATTTTAAAACAATAATTCTAGTATACCTATCCCACTATCTTTCTCACAATCTGAAAGTCTCCATGAAAATGTTTTCTACATTTCCCTCATAAGGTGTTCAATAAAATATGAAATAACCTTGAAATCACTTGGACACATATTATATATTTTTTTATTTATGGTCCTAGTTGTATGACCTAAAACTACAGACACCATACATCATATGTTTGGGTCAGACCTTCATAAAAGACATATTTCTCTGATTCTTTGTACATATTGGGTGGAAATACCCTTTCCATATTAGGTTACCTTTCTATATAAACCAAACTATGTGCTTCAGAAAATCTGAATCTCAAAAAACATTCTTCGGATTCTAGAAATAGAACGTCAAAATTCTGAGAGATCTTTTGTTTGACTATGCATCAAATTCCCTTATGCAGCTTTGTATAAGCTTCCTACATAATAGGCCTATCAGTAAAAAAAATTACACTATTTGGCTATATATCATATGCCCCAATTGGCCTTGCATAATATATCCCCCTTAAAGGGTTTGTCAAGTAATGCTATCATCGTTCTTGGAAAATACTTACTCTAATGCTTTTAGCCTTTTCCGATAACAGTCATCGATTCTAGAAATTCCAAAATCACTGTTTACAATTTTCTCTTATATACTAGAATATGATAGTATGTTTCCAAAAAAAATCAAGAAATTGGGAGAATATCATACCTTTGTTCAAAGCTGAAGACCTTAAATTAATGCCACAAAATGTCATCACTGCATGACTTAAAAAATGCATAGTACAATGACCTCACTGCATGACATAAAACTGCACAATACAATGTTATCACAAAATGAATTTAAACTGCACAGTACCAATGTCTTCACTACATGACTTAAAACTACATAGTACTAATTTCCTCACTCCCTGACTTAAAACTTCACAGTACCAATGTCCTCATTGCATGACTTAAACTGCACAGTACCAATGTCCTCACTGTATGGCTTAAAACTTCACAATATGATATCAAAAAAATCCCATTTTTGTTAAATTTTATCCATTACTCATACACCAAATTTGTATAGAAATGGTTATCCTATTCCTGACTAATGTCTGTCTAAAATAGCCCCCTTTTAATACTTCAAATTTTTTTCCTTGGAAAAATCACCCTCTGTTGTCTTGAGTTACCCAAATATTATTTTCCCATATCTATCAAAATAAAAATTTTAAACATCAAATACCTCTTTTTCTTGACTCTGCAGCACATGCCCTTAGGCAGCCTTGCATAAGTTTCCTATATAACAAGCCTGTTAGTTTAAAGATACCACTATTTTGCTATGTAGCATATTCCCCAGTTTTCCCTACATAAAACAACTCCCATAATTGTTCTATTATAAAATTGTAACTTAATTCTTGGAAAAGACACCACTTAAGTTGAAAAAAGTTTTATATTTGGTGACCATAAAAACCATTTATCAAGACTCCCCTTAGAAATATTTAAAAATATTAAAGAAATTATTATCCATAGAGTCTTTTTTGGGATCTATTTTCAATGTTTATGGTCAAATATATTCGACCTTAAATTATAAGAATTTATAGTCCAACATGGAAAACTCTAAACATCCAACAAAAAAAGGCTTGGAACTCATTAGATTGAGAACCCGCAAAGGGAACTCTAAACAAAAGTAAAGTCCCATCTCACTAAATATGAATTTTGTATGGTTTAGGTAATATTGAGAAATAAAAATTCAAGAGATATACAGTTTGTGGGGTTTTCAATAGAACCCTAAAAAAATAAAACTATTATTACTAGGCCCAATGTCCTAGGTAAAACAAAAGAAGTTAGGGAAAGTGAAAATAGAAATGATTTACAAAAAATACTTTTATAGAGAAAATTCTCAGAGGGTAGCATCCATAAATTGGAGTCTCTTTCTCAGAAATTACAAAAGGATTTCTACGTAATTCCTCATTTGTTTCAAAGCCTCTTGATCCCCATAAATGGCTAGTTGAAGATTCTTTATTTGACCAGACATTCTCTCTTCAGCATGATGAAGTGATTCTCTAGCATCTGCAATGGATTTTGCACCATGCTTCTGGACTTATCCTAATGAGCCATGAAGCTGGTCAAGCTCCCATATACTGATATCTACTTTATATTGAAGTCACAGTTTCTAAACAGACTTTTCTTTAATTATCTACTTCAATCCCTTAAACTTTTAATTATGATTAGCCTCATATTGGGACAGTATTTCTTGGAACTCTTGGATATTGATTGAATGTTTGGATTTTGTCAAGTCTTGTCGAAGCTTTTTCTCTTGCTCCATCCTCCAAATAATCTATTTCACCATAATATGAATTTCATTGTATTCAAAACTACCAAATCCTAGCGAGATAAACATAGATGAATGTAATGGAATTCATAAAGGTAGTTCTCATAGGGGAATCATAGATATTATCTTCCAGATGTTTTCCTTTCCTTGAGACGTGCAAGATGAAGAGCCTTCGGTAGTTCTAGGTCTGATTGAGAATCATTGTCGTAAAAAGGGGTATATTCTAGGACGAATGCACTTAAAGAAGTGCCCTGTTTTGTTCCTTCTTTAACAATGGTTGCTCCCCCTTCCAATGTTGTTGGGGATGATGCAGAGTCCTCACCTCCAAAACAAGCCATTGAAGTTGATATACCTATATGGTAAATTAAGAATTTTAGTTATGATTAGATTAAAGAGGTAACAAAAGTGAATTAAATCACAATTTTAGTACCTCTTACCTAACAGTAGGTCAGCAGATTGAGAATAATCCTCCCCTATGTTCTCAGTTTTATCAATTTTGTTCGATGTCTCTAGATGAGGACTACTATCTTTAATATTCTAAGTATTTTCAGAGTGAATCTCAGGAAGACCTGCTATCTCAAGATCCACCTGACCCAATGTCTCTGAAATGGTGGGTTTTATTTTAATATAAACACTTCCTTCAATTACTGTAGCAGTAGCAGTTTCTTTAGATGTAATTTCATATTTCAATCAACTATGGTTAGAAGGTAAATCATAAGAATATTAACAAGATGAATAATGAGAACTCACATCTTGTTGATTCTACGGAAGGAACTACAAAATCTTTTAAAGCATTTGAGATATTAACATGTTCTAATAGTTCTTCAAATTACATTCCATGGTTCATAATTTCATCCAATGTTATCTCATATCCCATGTTAGTCTCACCCATGGAAGAACTTAGCATGTTTTCTTTACAACCTTCCTCCAACAACCTTTGACCCCGAGTAGATTCTTCAGCATTAGTTATGGGGTCAACGTCAGTTGTTCCTAGATGTTCTGGTGTATGTGATGAACCAAAATGTATCACAAAATGGAATTTAGATATTTTTGCATTTGATTCTTTATTATGTCTCATTGATTTACCAGAAGCTCCCTCTCCTCTGATATCAGGAATTAAAGTAGTGCTGGAACAGATGTTTATTCCTTTGGCTTCAATGCCTCTTTATGAACCACTAGATTTTTAGGATATTGTTTTTTCTCAGCCGCACCTTCTATGGCTCCTCGAATCTTATTAGTTGTTTCTTTTAAAGAAGAAACATAAGAAGACCCTGAAATCTAAAAAATTTTAAACACATTTTCATGAATAAAGAATAAAATTCATGATTATAAAGTAATCTTAACACTTCTAAGAAATTTCATAACCATGCCCTTATTTCAGCGGTGTTTTTTCTTATTTTCCTTTTTGAGAGGCCTTGAATCATCATCTATAAAGATAGGTATTGGAGATTCTAGTAGCCTCTCTTTTTCCTCCTCCCTGTCCAGCTAACATGGAGATATTTCTCTTGATTCACGGGGTGACCCAATACCTACATGTGTAGTGCCTCCAGGGCTATACTGTGGTGAAGGAACTTTAGTTATTTTACTTTTAAAAAATTGTATTTAATGATGATATTTATACTATGTAACAATGTTTTGAGTAAATTTCATGTCACAAAATTGAATAAAATGTGAGAGAAAGATAAAATACATCCTCAGGATCTACAAAGTCATGCCACTCTTCATCTAATGAAGGATTGATCTCTTCAATGGTACCATGATCTATCATTTACTTTACCCTATTTGTGGTACGAATTGATTCATCAGTGATGTATATAACCATTTATAGCTCCCGAATATATTTCATCATCTCATTTGCATTATCCATAAAAATAATGTCAGAGGAAGGCGACAAATCCCCAACTCTTGGAAAATACAACCCGTCACACAAATCCTTCCACATGGTTTCAGCATCATAGTACAAATTCTACCATGTTCAAATAGCCTCTAGTCGAATATATTCAGAATGTATGTGTGAGGGTTGTGAAGAGGATCCAAAAACATTGGACTTGAGTTTCTTCCCAGCACTCACAATCAAGGATTATGGGTTATAAAATCGAAATTTCCACTCTTCAGAATTATGGAGACTAGATCTCCTTGATACGACTTCGGTAAGGACTGATGGAGTAGAGCTCTTATTTTTTAATGGAGGGTTATTTCTAGCGTGATGTCTCTTCTGTGAATTTGGAGAATCATCACCTCCACCCTATTATTCTTGCATGTCGGACCCTGATGATGATGAATTATCTTACAAACGATGGTGTTTTTTCCTATAACTTCTCTATATCCCCACCCGATGGATAACATGATTTAATACCCCTTTAGGGTAATATGCAACCCAGTTTGTTTCATACTAGATTTCAATAAGCTTACTACGTTAGTGATGGGTAAATTAAATACTGCCCCAATCTTCTCTGAAGATGTCAACAACCATAGTTGTCGGGAAACCATTGGGTGCTTCACTAATCTGAAATGCATGGGATGGGATACAATATTTTGTTTTAGAAATTTGAATTAACACACAAATCTATATGGAGCATAGGCCTCACATTTTATTTCTCAATTGATTCTGGTGGCCAACATGCCATCTCTGTAAGCTAGCATATATTCCCTCAATTCCAAACATGAATTACCATCATCAACGAATTCCACTATAGGTGGATTGCGATATGAAAGGGAATAGAATTCCTTATGAAAGTTCATTCTAGACTTGATGTCATATGCATTCACGGACAAGGGTGAAATACAAGAAAAGGCATGAACAAATAGTTAGAAATAACGTCAAAAAACATGTTCTCCAATTTTTACAACATAATTTCTAAAGTGAGTAGTAATACATCCCCACAACACTTGGAATTGTCCTGCTATTCTAAAGGGAGACTTCCATTTGTAAACCTGAAGAAAAAAACTATGAATCTTGGGAAAAACAAAAGTATCCCACCCTACCATCATTTTCTCCCCCATCTTAGCTGTAATTAAAATTTTTCCTAGCCTCACGCCTCTTTTGGAGTCTCAGACTTGTAATAAATACACACTTAGCCACATGGATAAGAAACCTGCCCGATGTGACTTTTCTGGATTTATTTAGGTTGATTTCATATCCCTATTTATCAAATTGTCCTTTCTCTAATGTTGTCAAAAAGGTGTCATGAGTGCCTCACTTCTTATCCATTATACAGCTAGTTGGATGGGTGTAAGCAAGACCCTTTTCCTTCTTCTTTATAAAAAATATTTTCATCCATTCCTCCGGATGAATGTCCCTCATGGTGCAAGTTTTCGTAGTGATTGAATTCTTCAGTTTTTTAAATACCTTTATTAACTCACAAATCAAATATGGTGTCTTCTCCGAGTCATTCCATGTCACCTTGGGAGGGATAAACTCATCTTACATGTCTCAAGGATGGGAGCTCCAAAAATCTTGTAAACATCCCAGAAGATAATACATACCTCTCCATGTGTTAAATGGAAGGAATTAGTGTCTAGGTTCTATCGACTTAATAATTCTGGCATGAAATCACCATTACTATACATGTTGGTTTTCCCAACCTAGATAGCCTCATAAATCTGGATGATTCTTAAATCATCTGCAAATTCTGCATATTTTTCCCCCATTATTCCCACATCCTTGCAGGGTTTACACCTCCTCTTGGGTGGACGTCCTAAAATTTCTTCCAACCCTTAGAATGATCTGTCTGAGAATCTTGAAAGATGGATGAATAGTACTGTTGCTTCATCTCAGGTTTGTGTGCCATCAAATCTAGAGAAAATGGGCTATGATGCATAATATGATCTTTCTGTACTATCCCATCATTTGAAAATGAGCCCCCAATAGAAACATTGGCCAAGAGAAGTTTCTAGAATCCTAAAACCAATAATATGGGACATAGTTCATTGGATCTGGAATGTTAGCATCTTGAAAATGGCCATAACTATACAAAGGAAGATAATTGCTTCAAGGAAAGTTGAAATGATACATCTTCAAATATTTTTCTATTTCTGGAAGGGTGGTTTCAAAAACATCAAAATAATCATGACCAACGACATTTATCATGTCCTCAATCATCTTGCTTGCAAGCTCATAAGCATTTCCAATTATTTTGGGAGCCATTAATCTTTCAAAATGATAGATATTATCATTTAAATGTAAGTTCTTTTTTGGTGTTTTTCAAAAAAAATGTAAAAGGCATTAAGGTATGCAAGTTTAAATCTTGGCGTGCAAGTATAATTCGGTTCGCATGTATGGTGCCCCACATAAAACGCATAACTAAAAAATGTATAGAAGAAGCACAATGAAACAGAAGTGCCTAGATAAAAGAATACTTGCATGCCGAGAGATAAAAATTCTGAATTTTCAAGAATTTTTGTAGAAGTAAAGCTGGTATATATAATTGAAGAATGTCACCCCGCGTGTCTGAAATATTACACATTAAAAACATGGGCACCCAAGTCCACTTGAGTACTAACACTTGTGCACCCTAGTGATCTTTTCATTCTCCTTCATTTAATTACCTCAGTATAGGATCCTCTTTTCATTTCGAATCCATTTCTATGGGGGTGGGGCATTTTCTGACACTCCATTCTGTCAAAGAGTTTAAAAATCATGACGAAGGGAATCCATTTGAATGAAAAAGGGGAATACATAAAGAAAATTCAATAATTTTCAGTGGTTTAAGTGTTTGGCTGCCTTAGTTTAGACAAAACTATGTCGGTGCACAGCCTACTTGCACGCCGCTATATGTAGCATAGCCCACTTGCATGCCACCAAGTAAGAGATGAATGAAAGTATAATTTTGGCTAAGTCTTAAAGGTGTCTCCCCAGTCTATCCAAAAAACTGTGGGCAAGCAAGGTACATACGCACCCAACTTATTTCACCCAAGGTCACTTACTTGCCTATAAATAGACCCTTGGGGATCCCATTTGTATGAAAAAATTACTTTGAAGCACAATTGTTGCTATAGTCCCCATAGTACTTCACCGGAGTCTTCCGATACTTTCAAGGTAGTTCTTAAACACCTTGAAAATATTATTTAAGGGAGTATCATTATACTTAAGTCCTTTTAGTGTTTGAAATCCATAACACATGCATGCCTAAGGCACCCAACCTTTCCAAGTCAGAAATAAATGCGTGCCGCCCATTCCTCTCACAAAAACCTGAGCGCCCACTTCTTGGATCACTTATGAGAACTCTTGAAGGCTTGATCAAGGTCTCACCCATGTATTACCATATTGGTTGTTCATCGCTTATGTGAACATCAGGTCTTCCATGTATACTTATGCGTCCTAACTTGCATGCCCTTACCTACTTGTGCTCCCATACTTGGGAACCCTTCTCTACTTGGGTACCACTCTTTTATTTACTTACTTTCTTCACTCTCTTCATTCTACAAGCCATAAATTCTTCATAAAATCCATTCTCGAGAATGCATATTCTCCATTAGATCCCTTTTTTGAAAGGGATTCTGTTGAGACCTCCACCAAAACCTCCCAACTTATTAAACCTTTGGGAAAGGCACATCAGTGTGTCTCATATTTGGGATTGTAATCCATAGTCAGTGGTTTCCCACATTTGTTTCACAATGTGGTAAGGATTCATGGAGTGTCTGTGGGTTTGTATATCCACAATCACATAGACCTTTCTCCCATAAATATTTTTGGGATGTTCTCGATTGGGAGGGGGGTTGGGTCCTCACCTATCCCTTCTCGAAGAGTTGACCAGGAACCTCTAGTATCTATTAGGGGAAGATACGATTCAAACCTTATTTTCCTTTTAAAGATAAAGGAGATGTCTCCCTCCCCTAACATGATAAAATTTATGGAAACCATCAAGTAATAAACCACGAGATTTTCTTGCAATATGTGGCATCATTGATACTCCTCTCTTCTTCAGTGACAAATTCCAAGGGGGAGATAGCAATAGGGACTCTAGTTACCCTTTCCCTCGCCCGTTGCACTTTGTTTCCATGGGAATCCATCTAGGTGTAAGCCTCTAACCATAATCCCTTCCTACTTAAATTGTAGCCTTGTCCAATGTAAATAGAACAAAGGGTAGGCTCGGAGCCTCGACCTCTTCCATAGTTACCTCGGCCTCATCCACCCTATCTGCCATAGATGAGCCCTCTTCCCCCAACGGAGGAGGAAAAATTTTAAAGTGTGAATGCCTTTTTTGAATCATTAACATCGTTTTTTTCTCAAACAGATCATGACTCATGGGGACATAGAGATTTGTCATGGTCACAACATTTTCACAATCGAATGAACGGTGAGATCTCTGATTCCTATTCAAACTAGGATACTCAAGAATCCTTTTCAGGGCCCAATCTCACTAGACATCCTCTTCAGGAATCAAGTCCTAATTATTTTAATCCGGGCATCCTTCTTAGGAATAATCCCCAAATTAAACCCCAAATCATCAGGGCACATTTTTCAAGATGTAAGCTCCAAATCATCTCTCTCAAAATACTGTACTCTCCTATGAGACATATCTAGCTACGTGGGATTTTATTACCATCTATATGGGATACATAGGAAGACTCCTTGAGGATTAATCCCAATACACTAAATCATCCCTATTTTCCTCAGACCATATTCCCAACCGGGTCTGATCTTTCTTGGAAATCCATATCCTTTCCATGTTATTTGGGATACTTTAGCATAAGTCCCACACTTTTTTTTGATCATGCACCTTCCACATAGAGGTCCATATAACATGACCATAAAAGGTATGATGTGTCCTATTAGGAAGCACCGAACTATGAGGGTTCATATTCTTTCACATGGATACGTAGGTATCCCATTTTATGGGCATGATCCCAAGATCAAAACCAACCATTGTCTTCCTGGATGACAATAAATTCCATAGTTCTCCAATGTGTTTCTTAAAAACTAGTATCATCACAACAAAGATTAAAAGAATCTCTAAGCTGTATATTAGAGGATACTGTTGATGGAAAACCTCAAATATATACAGATATTTCTATTAATGAAGAACCTTGAATGAATATTGATGATTCTAAATTTTATACAAGTTAATATGTGATTGTAAATTCTAAGGGATATTTATGATATACTGGGTTAATTAATAAGGATTCATGAAAATGTCTCAAATTTACAAAGAGATCCCCAGAGTAGACAATAATTCCCCCCATAAGGGTGTGACGAGTCCAACCTCCCATCCTCTCAACCAATGCACATCCATAAGTATCTTAAAGATCAAACATAACAAATGGATTCTTTTGGAAAGTAGGTCCCCATTGGATAATGAATTTTTTGAAGTTTCTATTTCCATAATTAAATCCTATTGAAACCTCCTTGGAATATTGATTCTTAAAACTAGAACACATGTTTCAAGGAACAAAGATACAGTGATGAATAAGAGAAAAAAGTATTTGGGGAGGATTAATTAGAAACTAGTTCAAAAGATGATGATGAAGAATATAATGGTGATGATGAAGACGAAGAAGAATAAAATGAGAATCGAAAGAGATATGAAAGTGTTAATGGAATGCGAGATGATAAAAATAGTAATGATAGCAATGTTGATGATGAGGATTCTATACCTGGTGGTTCATGTGAAAGAATTAGAAGGAGAAATGCATAGATGCCACTATAGCATCTTTATTTTCCATGTTTTTTTATTGAGAAACCATTTTTTGATTGTAGAAGTGATCCCATATATTAAATATGATGATTAATAAGTGGAGGAGGATCTAACCCCTTATCATAGAACTTTGATGGAACAAAACTGAGTTCAGTTGTTGATGAACAAGTAGTTTCTGACTCTACTATGGGGGATAAACTATCTGTTATTACTGTTGTGGAGCAATATATGGAAGAGAAAAATAATAAAGAGATACATTCCTTTATGTTAGGCAGTGATGTAAATTTGGTTGATATGGACACTGATGAGAATCATAATGACATCAAGGATGAATTTTAACGTACTATTATTATCCAGAATGATGATATAAAAATGATATGAAGAAGGAAGAAGGACATGAAAATATTGAACATTTTGTTGGTGAATATAATGATGCTTCACAGAATGTTGAGACACATATTGTTATCAATATTATTGTTTAATCTATACATTTTGAACCTATTACTTCTAATATTTCAGAAAGTTGGTTGGATCCTATGATTGAAGAATGGGATAATTTCAGTATGAGTTCACCAATGGATGGTGGACCCATGGATCCGAATGAAGGAGATCCTATGGGATATATGGCGGCTCAAGTTGATTTTTATGGGTTTATTGAAATATGTTCCTCAATTTGACCTCATGCATCTTAATTTTTTTTTCATATCCATACTGTGAAAGTTCATGTAGTCAAAATGAGTGAATCATATGATGTCAGTAAAAAGTAACATTCATATTTCGATAAGTGTGTGAAGAATCAAACTCAACTTTTGAACAAGCATACTGAGAAGGATACAATTTTTTAGTCAACATATAAAACCTAAGATGATGAATAGAATCGAAGATTATGAGATTGAAAATAAGAGTAGAAGTAAATAGGAAGAATATTTTAAATATATGAGGGAAGAGATAAAGTATTCTTTCACTTCTTATTTAGATAGAATTATTGAAAGTCTTTAGAATGTTTCTTTAGAAACATCTACATCCATAGAACCTCTTACAATTTATGTTGATTAGATCCAAACAGTTTCAAGAGAAAAGGTTGATGCAGCTTCACGTGTTGCTACTAGAGGAGAACCTATCATACACTTGGAAATTCTAATGAAATGTTAGGAGAGTATTAAGCATGATCATATGATGATAATGAGTTATGTCAAGGATTGGAAGGGTGAACAAGTTACAATTATTATTCCCTTAATGATTTATCTCTCCATTATTTATATTGAACATTCAATGGATTCTAACTTTAAAATTGTTGGCTAATATTTTTAATAATCCAAATATTAATCGTGATTCCAAATAGTAGGTTAGACAGATGAAGGAGATGACTCTAGTGATGAATAAATTTGTTGAATAAAGATGACATGACATTATTTCCATGGTAAGAGGTGGAAAGATTATAATGGACTACATTATTCTCATGAATCCCATTCATCATGTTCAATTCATTTCATTTGTTGCTCAAAAGGCAATTCCTATTTCCACATAGACCTCTCTTATACCAGGAGTTACTAAGGATCCAACCAAATATCTTCCTTCCCAATTCCAACATTTACCTCTTTATCCCTCTCAAGATATGAGAAATCTCTATTCAATTATTCTTCTAGAGCCTCGATTTCCTCAAGATATAGCTATCGAAAACACTAGTGTTCCATCAATATTCTTATCATTCCTTCATATCCTACTATTTTGATTGAATATTGAGACAAATACAAAGGAATATTACCAATGGATCCTTCTACCCAACATTGATATTTTTTTGGCGTAGACAATCTAATTCCATGGTAATGTTTTTGTATAATGTTTTCAAAACCCATCATGGATATCATTAATAGAAAAATTTCATGTTCATTATATTTTATTTTTGTTTTTTATTTTTTTTCTACAATTCATGCTTTCACTTCTAATTATGTTCTACCTTTTTAATGATTTTAATAGGGGGAGAAACCTATGTCATTTCCATTTGGGTAATTCATTAGGAGAAAACTCTATTATGGAATTTATTTCTGATTTATAAGAGTGATGTTTCTATATTACCTTTAATATTAGTTGTTTTTACTATTTTTACCTTGGAACATTTATTTTATTATTATTTATCATTGATACCATTTTCACATAAAATTAATACAATGTCATGTTTTTTATTTCTAATCATATATTTGATGTAATTTTTTAATATTTATGATACCTTTGATTCCATGATTTGTGATCATCAAATAGGTCATATTTTTTGACATCAATTTTTAATGATAAAAAATAATGATTCTAATGAAATTAATGAAATTAATGTTTTCATTATATATTCAACAACTTGATCTAGGTGATGAGATTGATTATGTAAGAGTGTCCGCCAGTCGCTACTAAGGATGAAACACCTTTGAGACTAACACTATTGGGAACAAAATTTTCCTATGTATGAGCCATTTTTTCTGTGAATAACCATGGGCATGGAAAACATGGTAAGTCTGAGAAAACATCAGCAACGTATCACCGTCAGGATGTGATACCACTAGAGTGAAAAATTGATAATGTATGAGATACCTACATGATATCTCACCATCATGATGTCATGATGCTGGAACATAAATTTGGAAAATTATGAGACACCTCTAGACTGACCTATTTCAGTAGGAGTCACTATCATCTACACACCGCTAGACATCAAGTTTCAATAATTAAAAATTGAAGTCATTTCCAGAGAAAAACACTATTAGGCCATGATTCACTGACATATCAAATCACAATGAGTCTAAGACACCACAAATTTTTCAACTTATACATATTGTTAATTATTTCTAATAAATAGTTTATTGAAGTTGATGCTTATTTTTATTTTAATTATTATTTGTTAAATGTTTGATAAAATACATTAAATAGTGAGTCAGGAATCTCATATAAGGAAGTAGAATATCCAGATACACATGTATATTTTTTCTTCACCTGTTTCTATTAAGAAAGGAATAAGAGGGCCTCATATAGAGAGGTGAATGATCATGGGGAGTAGAAAGATAGAATACTGAGATATCATTTTTATAGAACATACATATATAGATGAAATATAAGGACCCGACCCTAGTTTCCTGTAGCCAATGACTTATTTTATTATATAGTCATATAAACAAGGAATATGCATCTAGAAGGACCTTGTAGTTTAGTAGCTTTTGGAAACAAGATACATATATAAATTCAACAATACATCATGTAAGGAAATACATCACTATTTTATTCCATTAGAAAAATCTACAATAAAACTATACATAAAACATAAAATTAAATATGGTAGATGATATAATAAATAATAATCCCAATAATACATAATTATCAACAATATTGTTGAAACATAAAATAATACTCTTATAAAATCATTGATTAATTCTGGAGATAAATGTTCTTTAATCTTGAAAAGAAGAGTTTTTGGGAAAAGTATTGTTATAAAACCAGAACTGATGTAATATAGTATTTTTATAATAAAATGAGAGATTTTAGAAAGGAAAAGGTTTCTAAAAATAGATTATAGAGTTCCCTTTAAAATATTTATGAATTTGAGAAATTCCCTTGAATCAGGCTTGTATTTCAAAAATAATTGTTAAAGTTCCATTTAAAATCTATAACACTCAATAAAATAAGGAATGGTTTTAGTTGGTAAAAATATATAGAACACTCACACATAATTTTAAGTGGAGTACACAATAATATATACAAACATCATTGAGGTGATTATACAATAAATGTAACCTGAATGAAAATGGCGGTTCTGGTGAAAACCCCATACCTTAAGACCGAATGTGTTCCACACTTAAACTTGAGGTGCTAGAGTATGAAATTAGTCATTTTAATAATTTAATTAAGAACCTATTAGTCATGTATTTATTTTACCCTGGTTTTATTAAGTCCATTATGTCCTTATTTATTAGTTATAATATTCAATTTTGTTGTTCAGAAGTGTTCATTTTCTTGATTTTCATAATCAGTTCACTTGTTTTCATGTAATGGAGTCATGTGGAGTGGATGAAAATCTCTAGAATTTAATTTATATATTATTTATGAACTATGATACATGTAAATGGTTTGTTATATCATTTTTTTACATTGTGTTAGAATGAATCATTAGATGAAATATTAATGATAATCACTTAGATTATTTTAGCGGTATTTGATTATTAGGAACTAGCTATATCCTATGATTTAATATTATGTATATATACTTGTTCATGAATATTAAATAGGTTATAATACATATATTATAGTTTTTCTGAACCATGAAAATTGTTTTGGGACAAGAAATGAAGGAGAAATTTAAGAACGAAACTTTTTCTTCCACGACGGTTGTAAATTGGAATCTCATAGACGATGATTTCATTTATAAAATAAAAGAGAGAGAGTAAGATTATTGATGATGGTTCTTCCATTAAAATGATATAAAAATCCAGTATATAGTTTACACTAGATTTATCATGGTCAATTGGAATGAGGAATTATGGAGATGATAATAATAGGAAGGAACATGGAATGAAAATGAATGAAAAAAACGTGAATTTACCTCATGAATCAATCTCATTGAGAATCTCTTTAAAAGAAGGGGTTTTGATCTTTAAGAAAGACCAAGAGCTTCTTGTAAGAGGTAAGTTACTAGGGATGAATATTTGGGTATAATATTTATGATCTTAAAGGTTTAGAGGGGTTGAGAGAAGAGGGAGTGAGGGGGGGTTATAGTGGAGAGGAGTGAATTTTGAATATTTTATTCATTATATGATTATTTCTCTATAGACAACCTATAGTGTTGTTTCGTGTTACCCCTAATAGTAATAAGTTCATTTCAGTTTTAACAAAGTGTCCTTACATCACTCATGATTTCATAAATAGTGTATTTTATTGAAAATTTACATATACGGTATTTTACCGTATTTCACTATTCATGAAAAATAAAAAAAATTCTGAATATCCAAAAAATTTAGTATAACCATTTTTTGACATTTAGATATAAAAAATGAACAAAATTTAAAAAAAAATAAAATTTCAATGATTCTTAATTTAAATTTTTAATAAAATCATTGAAAATTTGAAAAATAAAAATTTTAAACGAATAATTAGTTTTATATCTCATTAAAAAATTATTTAAGATATCATTATATTATTACATTAAGAAAATAAAATAATATCATTATTTAATATTCATAATGTTCAAATTACTATTCATAAGGGTGTGTTACTATTCACCAGAAATCAAGTTGGTTCTATTAGACTCAATGTGACATACTAATCACAAACTTTGATGACCGTTTTTTCGATATTCAAATCATTGTAGAGGAAATGGTGTATTTAACGACTATATTATAAAATGTTTTGTTTTGCAGGGACATAGTGTTTTACAAATTCAATATTTATTTTGAAAACCTTGGGGTGTCACATTCTATCCTCCTTACAAAAACTTCATCCACAAAATTCACAGAACGTAACCTCAAAAAAAGATTTTGGTAGGTCTTCATCATATGCTCCCAAGGTTCCCACATTTCCTCTTTGATTTTATGATTCTTACAAATTATCTTTACCATATGAGTCATCTGATTTCTGATCATTTTTTCTTTAGTGTCCAAAATATTTAGAGTCTCTTCACAGTATGATAGGTTAGGTTCTAACTCTATACCCTCATAAGTGAGGACATGCGTTGGTTCTGGCATGTACTTTCTCAGCAATGAGACATAAAACACATTGTGTACTTTGGACAACCTAAGTGGCATAGACAAACGATATGAAATTACTCCAATTCTCTCTATAAATTCAAAAGGGCATGTGTACCTAGGTCTCACTTTCCCTTTTTCCCAAGTCTTATTACACCCTTCCTTGGAGATACTTGAAAGAAAACAAGGTGTCCCACTTGAAATTCTAGATCCTTCCTTCGATTAGAAGCATAGTTATTTTGTCTGCCTTGAGCTACATTGATATGACATAAAAAAGATGTTACCTTCACTGTTGGTTCCTCCACAAGCTCTGTGCCTACAAGCATCCTTTCACTAACATCATCACAATTAGTTGGGGCACAAAATCTCATTTCATATAATGCTTCATATGGTGCCATTTGAATACTTGAATGGAAACTATTATTGTAGGAAAACTATACTACAGGTATGTATTGATCCCACATACCTAGTAAGTCAAGTGGACATGATCTCAACATGTCCACTAAGGTTTGGATAATCCTTTTTGATTGCCTGTCAGTTTGTGGGTGATAAGTAGTACTCAATAAATGTTCAGTATGTGAAGCATTTTGATGAATTTTCCATATTTTAGATGTAAATCGGGAGTCAAGATTAGAAAAAATTGACAGAGGATCTTCATGAAGTCTCCAAACATCATAGATATAGATTCTTTCTAGGCGCTCTAGTGGAAAATCCTCTCTTATAGTGAGGTATTGTGTATATTTTGTAAGTATATCCAAAATTACCCATATCACATCATTCTTCCATGGAGTTTTGGGTAATCTAGTGAAACAATCCATGGTGAAATCATGCCATTTCCACATATGAATTGGTAGAGGTTTCATGACTCGTTTTTGATGTTTTATCTCACCCTTAACATGTTTATAGACGAAATATTATGATACATAATTTTCAATTTTCATCTTCATGTTTTCTGACAAAAAAATGATCCTTAATATCTCTATACATTTTAGTACTTCCCAGATTTATAAAGAAATTCAATCTATTGACATCATCCAATAAATCTCTTTTTTAGCCTAGGTATAGCTAGAACAAAAAGCCAGTTCCCATATTTTATACACCATCTTCACACACAAAGTCATCCATCTTCCCATCTTTTATAACATTAATTTTTTAAGGTTGTCGTTATTAGGATGAGAATCATTAATGATTTCTAATAAATATGGTTGGGAAATCATTTAATAATGTAATTATTTTCACATTTTTTGAAAATTCCCTTGTCCATCCTTTCTAGAACCATGTACAAAATATCCTTGTAAATCCTCATTTTTTTGAGAACCCCATGATACTTATTACTCAATGCATTAACTACCCTGTTTTCCATTCCTGGGTGGTAGTGTATTGTACAATCATAATTAATGAGTATTTTGAGCCATCTCATCTTACTCTTGTTGTATTATTTAGGTGATAGGATATACTTCAGACTCTTATGATCTCCAATATATCACATTTTTCACCATAGGGATAATGTCTCTATATCTTGAGAGTAAAGATTACCCCTACTAACTCCAGATCAGGAGTGCGATAGTTATTTTCATGAATGTTTAACTGACTTGATGCATAGGAAATAACTTTATCATTTTTCACAAGGACACAACCAAGTCCTTTCTTTAATGCATCACTATAGATCACAAACCCATCATTCCTTGATGGTTGGGTTGGGATCAGAGCATTCACTAATATCTTTTCAATTATTCTTAAAAATCCTCACAATCATTTGTCCATACGAATATAACCCCTTTACGTGTAATCTTGGTCATTGGGTGGGATAAAGGGGTGAAGTTCTGAATGAAATTCTGATAATAACCTTCATAACCAATAAATATACATACCTCTATTATGTTTGTTGGAGTAGATTATTCCTGCACAACCTTTTCCTTTGCAAGATCCACAAATATTCCATCTTTAGAGTCAATGTGGCCAAGGAAGTAAACTGATTGAAGCCAAAACTCACTCTTTCTGAACATCCCATATAATTCATTTATTCTAGGGGTCTTCAGAATGCTGCACATGTGATTTTCATGATCTTCATTGCTTTTAGAGTATACCAAGATATCATTAATAAATAACAGTATAAAATAACAAGTAATTTCTTGAAAACTCCATTCATTAGATCCATTAAAACCAATGGTGCATTACTCAGTCCAAAAGGTATTACCATAAACTCGTAGTGCACATAATTGGTTCTAATTGCTGTTTTTTGGAATGTATTCCTTCCAAAGATGCAACTGATATTATCCCTATTGAAGATCAATCTTCTAAATATATTAGGATCCATGAAGTTGATCAAATAAATTATCAATTTTAGGTAGAGGATACTTTTTAATTATTTTTATATCGTTGATATCCCTATAGTCAATGCATAACCTATGGGATATGTCTTTCTTATTAACGAAAAGAATAGGGGATCCCCACGGACAAATACTAGGGAGAATAAGTCCTTTATAACTCAATTCATCTAGCTATTTATTCAGTTCCACTAATTCATTAGTGTCCATTCTGTATGGGGTCTTGGATATGGGCCTTGAACCAAAAATTATATGAATGGAATACTCAATTTCCCGCTCTAGAGGAGGTCTAGGTAAGTCCACTGAAAACACATAAACATATTCCCAAACAATTGGTACGTCCTCTATCTGAACATTCTTCTCATAATCTATAGTTATTGTATTCCCTTAATCCCCAATAATTGAGTTCAATAGAGCTATTGGGGGTGGTTTATGATGAGAATCAGATGGTGATGTTTTAGCCCTAAAGACAAGGGATTCAAAATTTTCCTAAAAAATTGTAACCTCCAACTTCTTGCAAAAAATTTTCACATCATGGTTTGAAAGACCATACATTCCAAGGATTATATCAATAAAAATCATCGATATGATAATAAAGTCAGAATATAAATCACATTTATACGTCATAATTGGGACTTCTTGTCATTATTTTGTTGCAATGATATTTCCCTGAGGAGTTTTGACTGACAACTCCCTTATTAAATGAAATTAGAAATATCTAATTTTCTGGGAATCCAAGGAAGACATGAAATAGTGTTATGATCTAGAATCAAATACATCATTGGATAATTTTGAGGAAAAGATTAAAGTACCTGCAACCACATCATTAGAAATATCAATATCGGCAGTTTTGATCGCATAATATTGTCCCTTATCCCTTGGGATTTTCTGTGGAATGTTCCCTTAAAACGTTTTACAATCATTAGTACAATGTCCCATATCCCTACAATTATATTATTAGACACTAATAGCTTCCTTATTCCCCTTGAAATTGCCAGAAAGATGGACTTTTTGTCCAAAGTGGTCACATACTCTTTTTCCCTTTAATTAGTCACGAGGGTGTTTCCTTTAACAATTATCAAAAGGTGGAAATTCAACTCTTCCCTTCTTCTATGTTTCCGTATTTCCTATCCTAGAGTGTTCAGTAACAATAATCTTATATTTCTTTCCCTTAATGTTATATGACATAGAGAACTAATTTTATGTATTGATAGCATATGAAAATATATCCTTATATAATGAAAAACATTGGGAGACTAGTGTCTGCTGAATGAACAACTTTTAGCCATCAAATAATCGATCAATATTTCTCCTGGGATTTATTTTGTACTCTAAAACATGTCTTTCTAACCTTGTGAAGTGAGAATCATACTTTTCTTGATTCTTATCATCCATTTTCCTCAAATTTAGAAACTACTTTTCTGTATCTACTTTATTTTTATCAGGAAAGTATTTCTCTAGGATGATTTCTTTAATGTACCTCTATTCCATCTCTTATATCTCTTACCAGTACTTTTTGTTTGGGAATAATGACCACCACTAATCTACTTCTTCTAATAGATGATAAAATGTCATGAATACCTTCTCTCTTTCGTTACATCCCAAAGCGAGAAATATCTTCTCTATAGAACTTATCCACTACACATCTTCAAATGGGTTTGTAGTCTCATTGCATGATGGAGGTTGTTTTCGCATAAAGTGATCTAACAAATCTCCTCAATGTGGTGGCCCTGGATGCTCCATAAGAGTATGGTTACTTTTCATAACCTGGGTAAGAAGTCCCAGTATGTTTATATGTTTCTCTGCACTAGTTTCATCTCCAAAGAAAACATCATTATCTTGCATTAGAGGGAAATCCATACACGGGATACACATGTTCATGTGGTTTCCATTCCTTCCACTAGGCATCATTTATAGATAACAACATACAGTAGATTAGTTTATGAATCATAACGTATAATCTTAACCTAGAAAAACACATAGCATAAATTGAAACATTAGGAATTCATATCCCAAAATCACAATCATGGTTTCTTTCTGTAAAATCTAAATTTAAAGCCTTCATAACGTCTTTTAAAGAAAATGTAAATTATCATAAGAATATCAACCCATTAGTGTCATACTAGGTGCACAGTAAGTCCAGTTGTTGTGTATCAAGATACCCCGAGTCAGGCCCGAAACTCCTTGTTAGAGTTTTTACAACTATGTACACCTGTTAAAGAACCACATCCACTTTATTATCTAGATAGGGATTTATTTTCTATAAATATACACATAATCTATTCCTTACCAAAATACCAAGTGTTTCTTGTTTTCTTACACTCAAAGACTATCTTAGGGATTTTTTCCTGAATCTAGGTTTTCTAAATCTAGTTTTCATGATTACTACTAAACTTCCTCTAATACCAATAGTAAGGACCCAACCCTAATTTCCTATTACCTGTGCCATTTTCAATAAATTATCACATAAACAAGGAATATAAATCCCAAAAGACTATGTAGTTCAGTATCTTTTGGAAACAGGACACATATATAAGTTCAACATTACATCATGAAAGCAATAACAACACTAATTTATTCCATTATGAACATCCAAAATAAAACTAGACATAATCCAAAAAATTAAATATGGTAGATTATATCCTAAAACAATAATCCCAAAAATACATAAGAATCAACAATAGTGTTGAAGAAGATGAAAATACTCTTAAAAATCATTGAGAAATTCTGGAGATATATGCTATTTTATTTTGAAAAGAAGTGTTCATTTGGAAAAGTATTTGTAAAGGACCATAACTGAATTAATATAGTATTTTTATAAAAAAATAGATACCTTATAAATATAATGGTTTCTAAAAAAATATTATAGATTTTCCTTTAAAATAAGTAAGAATTTGTGAAATTCCCTCGATTCTGGCAAGTATTTCAGAAATAATTTTGAATGTTCCATTTAAAACGTGTAACACTCCATAAAATAAGGAAGGATTACAGTTAGTAAAAATATATAGAACAATCACACAGAATTCATGAATAGTTCAAAATAATACACATTAACTTCATTGAGGTAAGTATACACTAAATGTAACCCTAATGTAAATGGAGGTTTGGGTGAAAAACCCATACCTCAAGTCCAAATGTGTTACACTCTTGTAGTTAAGGTCCAAGAATATGAAATTAGAATTATTAATAACTTAATTAATAAGATATAATTTATGTATTTATTTTATCAATATTTTATTATGTCCATTATGTCTTTTTTGGTTGGTTATAATATAGAATTTCGTCGTTTCGGAGTGTTCATTTTCTAGATTTTCAAAATCAGTTGACCTTTTTTATGTAATAGTGTTCATGGGGAATGCATGTAAATTTCCAGAATTGAATTTAAAAATTATTTATGAACTTTAATAAGTTTTAATGGTCATTAATATCATTTTTTACATGGCATCAGGATGACTCACTAGATAAATTAATAATGATAATCACATAGATTGTTTTAGTGGGATTTGATTACAAGGGACTAGTTTGGTCATATGGTTTATTATTATGCACATATACTATTTCATGAATATTTAACAGGTTATAATACATATATAATAGTATGGTTAAAACATTAAAAATGGTTTCATGGAAGGTAATTAAGGATAAATTGATTAACGAAACTTCATCGTCCATAAAGGTTGTAAATTTGAACACCCCGAATGATGATTTCATTTATAAAATAAAAGTGAGAGAGTTAGAATATTAATGATGGTTCTTCAATTAACATGATATAATTCCCATATATAGATGATACTTGTTTTATCAATGTCATTTGGATATATGATGTGGGGATATTATCACTGTTGGAATGAATTTGATATGAAAATGACTGAAATAAAATGTGAATGTACCTCTTGAATCCACCTCCATGAGAATCTCTTTAAGGGAAAGGCTTTTGGCCTTTTTGAAAACCAAGATCTTTTTGGATGTATGGAGTGACTAGTTAAGGGTATTGGTGAAGAAATATTTGGAGATTCAAGGCATATATGATTGAAGAAAAGAGGGAGTGATGGGGGTATAGTGGAGGACACGAGTGAATTTTGAATATTTTTTTCATTATTTTATTATTTCCCTAAATACAACCAATAATGTTGTTTAATGTGGTTCTTAAAAATAATAAGTGCATGATAGTTCAAACCATGAGGCCTTAAATCAATCATGACATCATAAATAGTGTATTTATGTGATAATTGGTATATATGGCTTTTAACGTATTTCACTCTTCATCAAAAAATAAAAAAAATTAGACAAATTTCAAAAATTCACCCTAACCATTTTTTCGATGTGTAGAATTCAAAAATGAACTCAATTTTTCAAAAATAATTTTCTTAATATTATTAATTTTATTTTTAAAATAAATCATAGTTAATTTAAAAATTAACAATTTTCAAGGTATAATTAGTTTTATATCATATTAAAACATTAATTTAGATCCAATTATCTTATTACCTTAAGAAAATAAAATAATATCATTATTTACTATTCATATGTTTCATATTACTATTCACATTACTATTCATAAGGGTATGTTACTAGTCCTCAAAAATCATGTTGGTTCTATCAGACACCAAAATGACTTATTGGTCACAACTCTAGATTACTCTTTTTCAAAATTCAAAACATAGTACAAGAAAACTATTGTTAAATGACTAAATTATAAAACTTGTCATTTTTTATAGACTTAGTGTTTCATGAATTAAATATTTATTTTCAAAACCTTAGGGAGTTACATGAATAGTAAAACTACACTACTTGCCTGAGGAAGCCAAAGCTTATACACATGTACTTCTTTCCTCTAGTCAACAACAAGAGTCTGCAACACTCTATTCATCTGAATATTTAAAGAGAACCCAACATGTGCAATACAATGACTCAAATAAAGGATTCATGAGCTCAACTACATAAAGACCAAGAACTAAAATTTATTTTCACTCTTAGTTGGTCTGTTTTGTTTACTTTAATTTTACATTTAGAGGAGTGTGTCCGCGTACTCTATTTTTCCACTTGAATATTGCACTTTCTAAAAAGTAGAAGACTCATGATATTTTATCAACCAAATTTTATTTTTCCCCTAAATATCTATGGTAGAGGTTCCTATGTGACATATTTTATTAATCTCTCTTCATAATTTTGGAAGAGGTCATGTGTGGCCTGTTTAGTTGTAAAATATTGTAGAATCCTATCTAAATTGTGCATTTAATTGATTATATTATATAAACTACTTGGTTTCAGGTGATCACCAAGTGGAGAGGAGTAGTTTCATATTCCAGAAGAACCTCTTTTAGTTAAAATTACACTAGGTGTTCTATTTATTACCTTTAACCTATTAATTAAAGCTATTTTTAACCTATAAACAATGTATATACTTTGATAGTTAACCTTAATTAATTCTTATCTGTTTTTTAGTAAAACTATTCCAAAGGACTTAGTAAAATTTTATATTACTTAACTAAGATGTAATCAATATTTAAGAAAACATATTTCTAAATTTTATCTTATAATGATTTACTATTTCAGTTTACTGGGATGTTTTTAAATAAATTAGGGGAATCATTTTTAATCATTTTTAATAGTAGTTTTTATTTGGTACGGAAATCACCCCCTCTTGAGATACTCACTCTGAACAAAATTATAAATATTATTATGGTTATGGTATAATTTAATAACACACATTATACCATTATACATGATATTAATGAATTTAAACTAAAGTATTGCAAAATGTATGATATTTTAAACACTTTTTTATTTCTATGAGACATATGCTTTATGCCCCACTTATTTATTTTATATCATCCATATACGAAATATTTGATATATTATATCATGAATGCCATTTTATTCATGGTATTTAACAATTAATTTGAGGATATTGATTTCCTAGGGATTATGTTTCAAATGATACCAAAGTGGTAAGGGTAGATTTCACAATGTAATCATTATTAGATATTAATTGTACTTAATTATCCTCTAGGGAATATTTAAATACCATTTCCAAATTTACTGAAAATTCTTTTAAATAGGTTTTTACTATTCTTAAATAATTGTTTAAATTCATTATAAACATTTTTTTATTACAAAAAATTGTTATAGAGAAATATTTCTGCCATTTTCCAGACAAATTTCTTTCTATATTTTCATATATATATATATATATATATATGGTTTAAAAAAATTATGACTTGACTGGATTTTCACACCTTCAGAATGCCTTCATAATTTTAATAATCCTTTACATGTTTATAAAGTTATTTTGAATGAAATATTTTCCCCTTTAAACTTCAGTTTTTTCTTTATAGAAATGAATTTAAAATGAGAAAAAGATATTTTCCTCAAAAATATTTTTAATAATATTATTATACCATTCATTGAAGAATTAAATTACTTGTGATCTTTGGATAATGAATTTCTATTAAATATCTATATTCCTATATCATGGATATAATTACCACCTAAACAACGTACAATTTTTTCAAATGGTCATTACTATAAAATTTATTTGATTTATAGGGGAAATATTGAAAAATTAAAATCCTTTCATCAATATGAGTATTTTTAGTCAAGTTAAATTGTTTATAAAATAAATCTATTATTTGACATGTGGAAAATGCATTGGACATGAATAAAATGGGTGTTTCCTAATTATCGATATCCCATAGGGGCATCTGTAGTCTTATGGGATGATTCAATTGGATAACCTTTATTATGTGGGTTTTCACCCATTTTTTAAAACTATAAATTGATAGGTCTTGATAATAAAGGTATTATGTGTTAAGTAAATATGAATTTATATAATTAATAAATTCCTTATTTTTAGTTATTTTCTTTATATAAGAGTTTTTCAAAACAATATTATCTCAGTATGTATTTCCTTATCAGATAAATGATTATATGGCATGTCTGCCAAGTTATTTATCTTTCCTTATTGATCAGGCCTTGCATATTCATACAGCCATGTTATTTAAATGTCATGTGTATATAGTAATTTAACATTCCGTTTTTATTATTTTATATCAAATATTGACAGGCATGTTATTTTAATAGCATGTGTGTTCAGTTATTTAACTTTCCATACTTTTTTATGCTTAACGATTAATTATATCTTCCCATATACATTACCCTTATTGAGAATATTAGATCACCCTTATTTTCATTCTTTTTCCCTGGAATATGTGATGTTCATTATGATTGATAATAAAGAATATGATAAACAGAATACTATTAATCTTCTAGAAAATTATTTTGTAACTTTTGTTTCCCAATGTTATGTAAGTCTCGATTATTTAACTAGTTTAACAAGAATAATAAACTATTTGATCCTTCAGGATGTGAATAATCATATCTTATACCAATCTAATAATACTGGAACTGTCTCTAGGCTTCTGGGTTTGAGGACATTATAGTTGGTACCGATGGAAGTTTATTATAATCATTGGAAACTAGATTTAGGAAAAGAAATATTAGAGAATATAACCATATGATTGACCTTATAGATAATTTTAAAAATATGATAAAATTATATAGATTTGGTAATGACTATGGATAACCAAGGGTAATCCTAATGAACTATAGATTTAGATACATTTATATAGTTTAGAGATAATTTTAATAATATGTAATGATTTTTTGATATCTCGATATTATTTTTATATGTTGATTCATACACTACGCATTTTGTTTTCATTAAATTGAGGGAACAAGAATAAAATATTGTAATATTTAATTTCATAGTGAATTTATTTATGATTTATTCCACTAACAGTATTATGGTCAGAAGAATCCAAAAAAAAACTAAGTTATTATGTTGATTTTGGAAGCATATATGTTTTCATTAACTCTAGAGTTATATATGGACATGATCACACCATCATTAAATTTAGTTTTTTAGACACCATTATATGTTTATGAGTTTATGGATTCTTATAAGGTTATAGTCTTAGACAACAATTATTTGGTTCAAGTGACGGATTGGAAATTGATACCAGCATCACAAAGGTAGACACCAATGAGTGGATTTATTGTATGAATTATTTCTTATAGTATACGTATGAAAATTTTTGTGTTAACATTTATGAATAATAAGGATATATATCAAATCATTTTCTAAAGAAATAAATTATTAAGGAATAATACAACAAAGCATAGTGAAATGTTTAAGAAGTATTATAAGTGAAGGATTCTTTTATCAATGATATTATAATATATTATAAATATCTTAAGAATCATGAAACACCTCAAGGATATTCTACGTTATGTTTTTTCCAAAATATGGAAACATGTGTTAGATAGAATAAATAACATTGAAAAGCTGTGTTGAGTTTTGATAACTATTTGAGTTATATGTAACCCTTATGGTTAACATGTAAAAGGGTAATTTGATGAAGAATAAATTTTCATTTTGTTTACACAAGTTTAAAAGTAATGATAACCTTTTTTGTTTTTATGAAATTTGATTTTAATGTAATTCTAGGTCATTTTATTGATGGTAATGTCATGAGGATTATATTAATAATGTTTTAGAAAATGGGAAACCCACTGATTGGGAGACAACCCATCACATCTGGAAATGCCACATGGCTTAAAGTCACAACTGAAGCATGATAAGGTTGAATTTCCTACCACTGGCCTATGTGATGTTTTGGTTAGTATGGAATTGTTTTTTTATTTAAATTATATACCAGATTAAGTTTAATTTTATTTTGGGAACATATGTTTAATCGTATAGATGACCATGTTTTGGGAAATTAATTTGGTGTTATCGGATTTTTGAAAACACTCACTATATTGAGGTACCTATATGATTAAGGTAAATTGAAATATATGGAAATTTATTTGAGGAATAAAGTATGAACTTTATTTTGGAGGATTATAGGATTTTATTCATGTTATTTATGGAAACGGTTAGATTATATTTATATTATAATTTTAGATAGCGAAAATTATTTGGAGATAAATATTATATTTATATAGGTTGACTATGTTATAAAATACTCTTAATTTTTGGGATTCAATATCAGTTAGAATATTTTTATGGACATTTAGGGATTCATATTTTTGGAATTATTTATTTTTATTTTTTTGTATTAATTTTGAATTTTTTGATATTAAATTATTATTTTTTACTTGAAGGTTTATTCACTTTTGAAATTATATTATCTTGTACTAACCATATTGGGTTTGGTTGATGTCCAATATAGGAGGAATATATTATTTTCATTTTTGTATTTTTTATCTATAGAATATGATTCTAGTGTATCAGGCATGAATAATTCATACTCATCTTTTTGGTAAAAAGTTTTTGTGTGTGTTTGAAATTGATTCAATGATAAAAAATTATCTTTTGAGTGAGTATATTTCTTTATTCACATAATCTAAGATATAAAAAAACTACTCTACTCTAGGAAAATTATTTTTGTTGAAAATATTAATAAATTTATTTTTATTACCATGAAATTAATGACCTTTTACCATCATAGATTTATTGTTTAGTAGTGGTAATATTTCTCATGATAATGATTTTGATTTCTCTTCTTCAGTCCTTGATAGTTATATTATTATTCCATATCCATTTTCCACATACCACTAATGGTCTAAATTTTAAAAGCCTTGTTTTTTGGTGACCCTCTCATTTACCTTTCCACATTTTTAAGAGGTAGTTTTGATTAAAAAAATTATGATGTGGGATTAAAACAATGGTATTTTTAAAAATAAAAACATTAATAACCTATCAAAATTTTAAATTTTAAGGACCAAATTTATTAATGGAGGGGATAATGTAACACCATGAGAATTTAAAAGATGACTATGATAGATAACATAAGAACCATGCTATAACAAGATTAAAAGAAACAAAAAATATTATTATTTAAATGTGAACATTATAACCTATCCATTAATTAAGTGGGTATGAATAGAAATAACTAATTTATTAAATAAATATTTAGTTCATACTAAATATAAATCTATTTTTCATTGACTAGAAAATAATAACATAATTTTTACAAAGGTCATTTTATTCTTCTTAAAAACATTTTCTTCCAAGGTGTGTTTTTCTTCTTCTTATAAGTGAATATTATAATTATTTAAAATATATTTTAGAAATTTTTTTAATAAATTAACCTTCAATTTTTAAATCATGTTATCAAAATTAGCCTATGGTGAATTGTTTAGAATTTTTTGATATAGTTAATTTTTTTTTGAATAGTAAAAATGAATTTGTTTTCGAAAATGTATTTTTTGTGAAATCATCAAAAAAATAATTAGGATATTATTATATAGATATTATTAAAAAATAATTCATATCATTTTATTGATAATTTATTTCATTAGAAATTTTAAAATCACGTTATGTGTGGGCTTAGTGCTTGAGCAACACTGGAAAAGTCAAATTTGGAATCGAAAAAACATTATTTGCGATTCGATAAGTACCTAATAGAAATTTTTATTAAATATAATGTATTATTAATTTTTTTTAATTTTAATACTTTATTTTACCATTATATGAAATGTGTCTTGTCCAAATGATTGTGCAGTACTTGTGCAAGATCCACAATGTAAAAAATAACACTTTAAATCTATTATAACGATATATATTTGAGTTATAATAAATACTAGAAGAATTTAAGTGGTTATTCTGATAATAATAAAATTATTTTAATGTAATAAAATTTTTTATGACCTTTTGGGTCAACATGGATAATATTACGACCTTTATAGTATTTTATTTAATGAAAAGTCAAACATATCACACTCTTATATTAATAAGTGTAATATTTTAAATATGGTGTCATCCAAAGTATATATTTGACAATATGAACTCTATTTAAAAATATATGATTTAGATAGATAATAGTAAAATATTTAAATTTTCTAGTGAAGAAACAATTATCTTAAATGCTGACACAACACAACTATAATATTAATTAAATTACTATGGAAAATAATATAAATTTCTAAAAAATATTATTTTTGATATAATTTATATGTGTGAACATTTAAAAATAATTTTAATGATCTATATGACATATTCAAGAGCTTTTAATGCATTATATCTGAATTCCCATGTCTCCTTTATTTGTTTGATGTCAAATTACATGAATAGTGTCAAAATTGAAAAAAATGATATTATAAAAAGCAAATATTTTATAAAATTATATAAAATAAAAAAATATTAAATAATCACCATGGTGATAAGATATGTTTAAAAATATCATCCCATGTTCATTTATAGGCCATTTTAAAGCATTTGGAATAGAATAGTCTTATTATATTTTAATATTTTTATAAATTATAGAAGTACCCCTCAATTTAATTATTAAAGGGAACACCTTCCATTACATAACTACACCACATTGATCCATATAGCATGAAAATACCAAGAAAACAACCCTTATAAATAGAATTATATAAGTTCTATAGGTTATGTTCCCTCCAAAACAAAATCCCTATATCCCAAAACAATAGATCTAAGGTATTTTTGTTGAAGAATGTATAATTGTCTTTACCCACTCTTTCGTGTTTATTTATCATTATAAATCCCCATTATGAGATATTTCCCTGATAAAATAATAAATATAGTATAATATGTATACAAAGTTATTATTATGATTATTGGGAATAATATTACATCTTTTATCCATCTTATGAAAAATGAAATCACTTTGTGCGCATACATACAACTTACTGTCCCCAGACAGTGGTGTAATTTTTTTCGTGAAAACATTAAATTTATGGCTATAATTATCGAAATAATGAATATATATGATAATAATTATATTATATAAATTATTTAAATTTAATATATCATGTACAATTTTATCCTTTCACTCATTAAGTGGTTGATATAATCGCTCGTACGTATGTATGACCTACTATCTCAACGAAGCCATCATATTCATTTCCAACATACAAACACTTGAAATGATTATATAAATTTATATAATTTATAAATATTATATTTATAACATTAATATAAATCTTGAGATAATTGTAATATAAAATATATTCTTGTACAAGAAATTTCATGATAAAAAACTAACGAGAAAAAAAAATTAATGCCCTAAATAGTGAAATCAATAAAATAATATTCATAATACGGTGGTAAAATGTAATATAAAGATTATATATGATATAATTAATATTAATATGGTTATGGTATATATTAATAACATAATTTGAAGCATTATAATGGAGGCTATATAATGCTCACCTAATGAGAAATGCATGGTATGGAATTTTTGTCTCACTAATATTTCTGTCAGAATCTTTCTTTATACACCACTTAATTAATTTGTGTGTTGTATAAAATTATAATTTGTTATATTATATCATGAATATATTATAAATAATTATAATTAATGTTTAATTTTATGTTAGTTCTCTAATGGGGCTTATTATTCAAATAATTCCAAATCGGTAAGAGTTTATTTCTGAATCTCACAATTACTAGTGGGTTTTTAAGTCTCCACTGGGGAATATTTCTCTTATATATACATTTTTTCAAAAGAAAATGAATTTTTTACTATTAAAAAATATTTTATTAAATTCATTTTAACCATGTTTATATTTTATAAAAATTTTAAAAAAATATATTCCATTCATTTTCCAAACAAGGTACCTTTTTCCGTTTAGTACAAAAATATTAAAGAAATGTTTTTATCTTCTAAGAAATTTGTGGATTTCCCACCTTATGAAACCATTATGTTTTTAATATTCCTTTAAATGCTTTCATATATATTCATATTTTCAAAGTTTCATTAAAGTGAATCTTCAAATTGAAAAATATATTTTCCTCATAAATATTTATAATAATCTTGTTATACTTTTCTATAAATTATTTAATTAACTATATTAATTGAGTATTTCATTTCTATTAAAAAACCATACATTTTTATAATATGTATTATTAATTCCTAAATCGTATACCATTTTTATATATGGAGATTACATTGAATGCTATTTGATTGACCAAATAAATATTGATAAATATATATTCTTTACTCATTATTGATATTTGATTATAAGGAACATTTTTTATATATTAGATAAAATATTTATATATTATAAATTCATTGGAGATTCATTAAATTTGAGTTGTATGGTTATAGAAATCCCCTCGATGGATCAATTGTATCATGGGAAGAATTTGTTGATTATTCTTAGTTAAGTGGGTTTCTGCCAAGTCCGTTTCAAACCATGTTGTGAATGGTCTTGATTTTAAAAGTATGATATGTTTGGAAAAAATGATCTCTAATAATTGATAATTACACTAATTACATTTTTTAATTTTATCCTTGAGATTTAAATTATAATATTATCTATTGATGCATTTCATTATCAGATCATTGATTATATATCAGGCTTGTTTAATTATTTACACGACATATTGAGTATTCATTACATATTCAAAAAATAAAATTTATAAAATTTATTTTCTAGTTATTCTTCATTCATTTTTAATTATTCCCAATTTTAAAGTGATATTCATGTTTTTAAGTTTTATTTTTGTTTAGTTATTTACCATACCAATTATTATTATTATTATTGATTCATAATAGCTTCCAATGTAATTAAACATTACTGAGCATTTGATATCACCCAAAAATTTTTATTTCCCCCTAGAATCTATGAACTGTACTATGATTTATATTGATTAATTTTCTATTGTGAATAATTTTTTTATTTAAAAAAATTATGTTGTTATTTAGGTTTTCAAATGTAATCCATGCATCATTTATGTATCGAGTTTACCTAGACATCTAAATCATTAGATTATTTTGGATATAAATACTTTTATCTTATACAAACATAATAAATCAAACACTGTCTATGTTATATTTGGTCTGGGTTCATTACACATATTCTATATCTTTTCAATCTTATGGTATTAAAAAACATCGCTCTTGCGTATATAGGACTTACTTTCACTACATATCATTGTAATTTATTTTTCATTACAAATTTATATAGACGGTTATAAATATAGAAATAATGGATACATATGATATTTATGACATAATTATTTTTCAAAATTAAAATATCATATCTACCTTCTTACCTTCCAATCCATTGGAAAATGATAATGTCACTCGTGTGTATGTGTAGACTATAACCTCCATGAACCGATGTGATTCATTTTTCATTTCTAATTTACATAGACAATAAAAATTATGTTTTTAATTAATATGTATTATTTATATGATATAAAATCTCTACTAATATCTGAAATTATTATTTTCCTTTTTTTCAATTCATCAATCAAAAATTGAAAACAAATTTCATGAATATTTATGGCCTAGTGTCTCCTCAAATACTGTAATTCAATTTTCAATATCTAATTTTTTTTAATTATTATAAATAAATATATAATTAATTTATATAATAGTAATATCATTGTTATAATTTTGGAAATTATGGTCCATGATCAATTTACAAGGTCCAATGTTACTGAATCAAAATATATATAAAAAAAAGTAGTCATAACCCAAAATGGTGATTTTAATAATGAAATTTTAAAAAACGGGAGACAAAAAGTTATAATTAAATAATAATTGGTATGATATATATATATATATATATATACATTAATATGGTTATAGAATTGATTTATAATAAATAAATATTTATTATAAATGAGGTTTGCATATATGCGAAGGGAGTTGGACCTGAGGTAAGGGTTCATTATCTCAAATTGTCGTCTTGGAGAAATTTTTTATATTATTAACCTAAATTATTTTATGATGTATATACACTAACATTTTATATTTTATGTAATTAATAACTATAAATTAATTTTTTTATGTTTCATTTTATTTTTTTCTTTAATGGGGTCTATTATTCAAATGTTACCAAAATTGAAGGAATATATTTCACAATCTCACCATTATTATGGATTGTTTATGATTAAGTCTCTACTGGGGAAATTATTTTATTGTTATATCTTAAGCCCAATAAAATTTAATATATGTTTTTTATTTGTAGATATTAAATTTTCTCCTTTAATTTTAAACTCTTAATGTACTCAAGATACAAAAACCATGTTTTAAAGGAAAAATGACTTTTCTTTTCTGCTCGTCTGAGAATCATTTTCTTCCATGTCTTTATTTCCCATAAAATGTTTAATAGAATACTTTTAATATTTTAAAGTAAATATTAATGACATTTTTATCCATTTTTTAGTTTTAAAAAATGTTTTAAAATAAATCTTCCAATCTAATACAGAATGATGTACTTTTTTTAATTTTCCTATAAAAGTTAGAATGGAGTGTTTTTAACATATACTGTGTGAATGGAATTTCCCAATATGATAACAGATAAATGTTTTCGAGATCTAAAACCATTTTTATTATATTATTTTAAAATAAAATATTTTTATTATTTTTTGGTAACTTTTTAGATTTAAAATAAATGAGTTCAATGAAAAAATGGGTATTTCTCTCAAGAAATTTTCCTACTACCTTTGTAAAGTATCTTTATCTATATTAATATGATTTGATAAATAGTAGGATTAACTATTTTTATAATCTAAATATACCATCCTAAAAATTTTATGTATGGTTTATGTTCAATTTTCATTGTAATATATTGACATTCCTTATTCTAGTTCTTCTAATATGGAATGTTATTGAATTTTAGGTCAAATGATTAAATTTTTTTAATAAGATTAATGAATTTGGGTAATTTTGTGATGGGTGGGGCCCAAAATTATATATATACTTGATGAATAAATAGGTATCATGAGTTTAATATTCATGTGATTATTTATATGTAGTATTTTGATCTTCATTTACTAAATCTATATTATTTCTCCAGATCATGATATATATTAAAAGGAATGTGTTTTAAATTATAAATTTTTTTTATTTATTATGCCTTAATTAATCTTGATTTCTTCAATTGTACGTAACCATTACATAGAATCTGAGATCACCCTTATTGTTTTACTTAACCTATGATATGAATAATGAATCTTTGAATGTGTTTTGGGGTGTAGAATATTTAATTTCATTGTGTTTTGAAATTTTTTCAAATAAGATGTTATATTTAAATATGTATCTAGTTTAGCAATATTAAATATCTATTCAGTCCCTTGGTATGAAATAACATGAATCTTTTCAAATTTAATAATGTAACAATTGACTCTGGGATACTTGGGGTGAGGCCTTTAAATTTTTTTTCATTCTATTTTTTCCTTTTTAGGTTTCTATTCATATAGTATTATTATGTGAATTATTGAGATTTGTTTCTACAAATTTTTATATATCATTAATGCAATTACTTATTATTTAGTAGAATTTAGTTGTAATGCATAATTTTATATTTTATTTACATTTGGGTGGATATTATTCATATTTATTCTATATTGACTTATAGATATATGTACCTATGTTGGTATAGTATTTCTACATTACATATTGAACTGTTACCACCTATCAACAACCTTTATCATGCATGTAGGAACACATAATGTATTTTTCACTTAATTTGGTTGTGGTGAAGGTGAACCAGACTGAAGACACTACAAATTGTTATTAGAAAATTTTTTATTTTCATTTCCCCTTTTAATTTGATATATATAATATTTGATATTGGATATTTTCATGGATGTTTGTGGTTTTTTTGCATGAGTTTTTCTAATACATGTATGATGGTAGTCTATGTTACATTGGATGAAATTGATATTATTTTTTTTCTCTATTATTATTGGGTAGTTATCTAACTTTTATTTTGAATTTGATTTACAAATATTTAGTTATTATACATTTCCTAGGGTTACAAGGGAGAGATAATTCAAGAATTATTCTTATATATTGGATTCAAAGAAACATTCATGTGATTTATTGTGTTTGAACACCTTTATTATAATATGTTGTTTTGTTATGTAAATTATTTCTAGGATCTTATATATTGTTTTTCAATATTCATTAATAGTGGAATTATATTTTCCAAAACATGATTATGATATATTATTACTAAATTTATAATGTGAATCCATCATATATGTATATATATCAAATTATACCCCTGAGATATAGTGGGAAGCTATATACTAAAAGAGTTATTAAGGCTAGGTGGGACCCCATGATTGTGGGTTGTGTGTATCATAGTTAAGTTCTTTACCTATTTATACTTTCCATATTTTTTGTATTATGACTTATTATTTATGTTTTTACAATTTAGGTTTTTGTAATTATAGTAAAATTCCACAATTATGACCATTTATGCAGTACTATGTTGATGGGGAAGATCATGCAACAGTAGTTACTAAACTAGATCCCCTAGTTTCAACTATACATCCCCTTAATATGTATGTCTATTGAATTATTCTTTTTGTTATCAAGTCTCTAGGATATGGATCCCAGAGTTAATTTCTTTCCATATCAAATCCAAATATATTGGTGTTTCTTTTTCAACCTCAATCATCCCAAAATTTTCTCATATCAAATTATGTTCTCTATGTCTCCAATTTATCACATAGGAATATTAGAGTATTCAAAGGAATTATTTTCAAAATAAACTTTCACACCTGATCATTCATGGTACAATAATTTTGAAATCAATTAAATTTAATTCATTATATTATTCCTTCCAATGGTATCTGGATGTGTATTCTTTTTATTACACTATGCGAGTGGAATTGATCAATCTAATATAGATAATATTTTGGATAAAAAAGAATTTAAAGAGTGGTTTGATCCACTTCTGATGACTTAATTTTCTTGATATTAAAATCTTTTATGGTTTATTAGATGTTGCTCTTAAGATTTTGTTACTATTATGATATATTTGTTGTTATGATCTAATGAATAAATGAAATTTCCTAAAATTTTAACCATTTTACAATTATTAAAAAATTTATGTGAAATCTAGAAATGGGGTAACACAAATAATTCTATTACTAAATTAATATGAAAACATGTTAAAAAATTTGAATTATAGAAATGAATTCATACCAAAATGATATATTCCGTGTTCCTAGTACACTTTTTTTACTCGGATTGGGTTAGTCATGGTGGTAGATTTTTATGGATACTTTTTGTGATATAGGAATTTGTTTTTTGGTGGGTGATATAGATTGTTTTAAATGGCCAATATTTTTTTTTGACATGGAAAAACGGTATGGGATAAAATTTTATAGATAAATAATGGTTTGGTTGGTTGTGTGGGAAAAGAAAGTGAAGTGTGGTTGTGCGGTGGATATTGGAAAGAGGTGAGTTTCATTTGAATCAGTGGATGTTTGGATGGTGCTATTTTATATTATAGTTGACTAGTGGAAACAGAATAAGGTTGGTAATAAAGAATGTAATAATGAGTGTTGATTCAAAATTAATATTCTATGAGATGTTAAAAAAATTTGATGCTTTAAATGAATGAAATATGAAATTTAATGTGGTTAAAAAAATATTAATTCATGAAATTGGAAAATGTGGTGATTAAATTGGAAATTTTAAAAAAAATTGGTTATTATTTATAGCATAGATAGGATACTTCGTGGTATGGAAATTGGAAAGAAAATTATAGTGTGTGGTAGTGTATGTGTGGTGGTTGATACAGGTGTTTCCATATGGTTTTTACAATAATCATTAGGTTAGGTTTTTTTATGGATATATATTTCTTATTTTACTTTTTATTTCTTACATACCCTTACTCTAGTTGATTAGCCTTACTAATGACTAAATGTTTTGGGTTTTGAGTGTTATTTTCACAAATATCCCTGTTAAAAATGGAATAAATTGAAAACTAATCCCTATTCAATGCTCTCACATTTAGTTTTTTTTACAAGATGTGATTGCTGAATATTTGTATATAAATATAAAATATGATTAATTATTGTTAAATTATGCAATATACTGGATGAATTGATTTTATTGTGGGGATGATGCTACATGGTGGGGGTTGTGCATGACATGAGGTGGGAACATATTTATTGTTCATCACGTTCAAAATATCATATTATGTAGGATTTGAAATGTGTTCGAGATATTTAGTAGTGGTATTGATATATGTTGTACATGGATGTGATATGGGATGTAATGTGTGATGACACAACTATTGAAGGTATGAGAGAATCAGGAAATTTTTGGATGGTGAATTAGAGCGAAGAACATGTGGGGAAGTGGATATCAGGTAAATGTTTCTATTTTATTAAGATTTCATGAAATGTTATTTTAGTGCAACATTGGATGTGGGATCCTTGGTAATTTTGGGTGATATATAACCATGTTATGTGGATGTTGGTTATATTGTTTATTCCCTAGAGAATTAATATGATTCTTATATATCTTCATGAGAGGTATTGGGGTTGTCCTACTATGTATTCATCTATTGTAAATCTATTTACAAATATATTTTAGTCATGTTATCAAGAGGTATTTAGTGATGAAACATCACATTAATATCTCATTTATTAGATTTGTTATTGGGGGCACATTCTTAATTTTATATTTCTAATATTTATTTTTTATTCTTGTATCTATATGACATCATCATGTATTATATGATGTTATATTCCTTATATTATCATGGTATTGATCAGTGGTTTTATTTATACTATTTTTGGATATACAAGGTAAATGCCTCCAAATTATATGTTTAATACTCTATGTATGAATAGATAACTCATTCATTATTAGAAGTGGGAAACCATTTTAACACTCATTTTCACTTTAGGACCAGGAGATGTTCATAGAGGGTTTGGGTCATGAAAATGTGGTATTAGAGATATGTATGAGAGTTAACGATATTAGTGAAACATAATTTACATAGTAGAAAGGGATACCAATTAGAAAATAACTGATTATGTTCCAACAAGATTCAATTTTAGAGTTTATTCTGACTAAAAACCCTATATGAGATTATAGATATTGTAGTGTACTAGCCTATGAGTGGTAAATGAAACATACTTTTATTTACTTTCATCTAGTTAGTATGATCATAGAGAAATTAAGATGAATTAAAATAAATGATCTAATATAAAATTCATTCTAACAACATAAGGATATTTATTCCTTATTAGAGAGTTAGGCCATGGTCATTTTTAATTTATTGTTTTGGTTGATGAGGTATAATAGGATGATCCTATTCACTACAAGAGTATTGACCCAACAAATGGGGTAGAGACATAGATGAGGATGTTCTGTGAGATTCAATATCATTGATTTTAATCATATAATGTTATTGTATTTTATATTTTGATAGTGTACGAGTTATTGGAGTTAAATATTGATTTTTTTTCATGATCTATTCAATGAATTATTATCATTTATCATTGACAATTTATTTATTCAATGGAGCTGTGAAAAAATAGTGTTTTTGGTTTCATGGGGAGAACAAAGAGGTTGTGGCTTCATGAGATGTCATTCAAAGGTAGTTCTAGAAAATGTTTCATTATTTAATGATGATGGAAGTAAAAATGTACAAGCTTATCACCCTCCTCCAAGAGATAATAAGTACGTAAAATCATGATATTAGATTAAAATCCTTCTAATATTTCCCCTAGATCATTTTCCTAGATGTGGAGGCCATTCCAATGTTTATAGATGATATGAGTCTAGTAAACTTGTACGTATTTTCCCCATTTAAATTTCCTATGCATCAATGGGTATCGAAGAAGGTATATGTTTTTGTGAGGATTTATTCACAAATGGGATTATATTAAGAGGGGAGTCATCTTATATTCCCATTGAGAAGTGTTGTATATGGAGGGTCTCAAATGTTAGATCTTCGATGTTTCAAATGATTGGTTGTTAGCATCAATATCCTTCCTCATGTTATCCTAGTGTAGGAAACTACCATTCATCCAGTGGGATCACATTATTTGTGTTCTTTTCTTTTTATTTTCATGGTCATTAGTTATTTCAGTTCCTACCATTCATGATATCCATTATTCATAGGTGAGTAGTTCCTATATTTTCCTCCGTAGAAAGTTCAATTGATTTTTGATACATTTTGGTGATATGGTGAAGGAAAAGGAAAGACCCATGATGTTTTATGTCCTGAAGTAAAATAGGGATGATTTTGTTCATAGAGGAGGTCATAAATAAGGAAATCAAGTCAAAGTATTCACATATGGTATGTTCCATGTCACGGAGATTCATGTTCTTTGAGGGCCAAAGATTGTCTCTGGTACTATATTCTTATCTTCTACCTTGTATCTCATTTTATTTGATACTAATCTCTTTTATTTTATGATTGAAACACCCTTGTTTTGTGCCTTGGGAGTCAAGGTGGAGACATTTCCAGTGCCTCTGGTTCTTTTCAATACTAGTTAGAGGTTAATAATGTTTTTTATGTGTGATGGGGATATTAGATAATGATGGGGAATCATTTTTCATTAGTATATTTATTATTTATATGTTTACAATAGAAATATGTCATCCTTGATATGGATTGGTTTTATTCTATGTATGTAATTATTATTATTTTTTAACTATAATTGTTTTATATTATTTGGAAGGCCAAAATGTGGTGATCATTGATTTGAAAGGTTATCAGATGGGTCGTTGTTATTTAGATCACCTTTTATCTCCACATGATGTTTTCTCAATGGGTTTAGTAGAGGGTTGGTTGATGGGGTTCCCTAGTATTATTGAGTGATTCACATTTTCCCGCCAATGTGGTTTTAAAAGTACCAATTGATGAGAATATATTTTGAGATGGATTTATATCCTATTTACTCTTCAATTTCATGGGATACGTATCTAATACATCCTTATTAGATTTGAGAGCTAAGGATTTAGAATGATCATCTAATAAAACTGTGTTTAATCTTTCCTACAGTGCTTCCATTGGGTACCCCGATTTTATTTTACAAGAAAGATGTTGTGAATATAAGGTCTTATAGATTTCTAGTGGTGGAATCAGGTGACAACTAAGTATTGCAATCCACACCCTATATTATATGATTTTATTTATCAATCAATGAGATATAGATATTACAAAAATATTTATCTATTGGGTAGTAATCATAAATTTATATTTAAAGAGAGGTATATCCAAAGAAATATGTTCATGTGTTATTAAGGGAACATCAAGTGCATGGTCATATTTTTCGATGTAATGAATTTCCTAAATATTTTCATGGGACTCATGAAATCATTAATAGGTGAGTTCAAGATAGTTATCATTGATTATGTTATTATATAATTGATTCCATTACAGGATAATGATCAAAATAATATGGTAGTTTTATAAGTCCTTCAACACTATCAACTCTATAGGAATTTTTACAAGGGACAATTTATTATTTTCTAGGTTTGTTTTCATTATAATGTGGTGTCTTAGTTGGGAGTGAAAGTCGATCCATCAATGATTGAGGATGTTTTTTATAGGAATAACCCAAGAAGATATTATAGATTCATAGATTCATTGGTATCACAAGATACTATGAGAGGTTTTTGTATAATTTCTCTTAGATTCTATCCCAATTGACAGCCTTTACCAGGAAGGAACATGATTGATATAGACTGATCAGTGTCATAACTCTTCAAACTCCATGAATTTTTTTTGACTAGTGACCTTATTCATTATTTTTCATTTAAGAGTGTTATGAATATGGTTTTCATTTAGTTTTTCATATTTTTTGGTGGTGTCTCAATACACTACAGGGTGGTGATTTTATATGGTCAATGAAGTTACATCCCCTTCAGCATAACTATGAATCCCATGGTGATGAGTTGGCTATATTATTATTTTCAATGAATATATATATAGAGATTAAATATTCAGTGAATGATTTGTGGTCTTCAAAGATCATATGATCTTGGATTATATCATCACTCATAAATATTTGAATCAGCGTTAGTGGATGTGGGTAGAGTTCTTACTAGACAACGAATTTGACATTTATTATAACGAGGTATAATGAATGTAGTTTATAACATGATCTATAATTCCTAGGGGGATATTGTGTGAGAGTATATATATGTTTCAAGAGTAATAGAAGAGGCTAAAATAGTTCTCCTTGATGTGGAGGTGGATGGTAGTAGTGGTTTTCAATATCAGATGGTAGTGTAACTTTCATTGTGGAATTTAGTAGAAGATTATCAGTTGATAGACTCATATATAGAGGTGATATAAGATCACATATTCCATGGTTACATATATGAGGGGTATTCAGGTGATGAATGATATCTAATGTTGTTTTGTGGGATATTGGTGGTGATTTATGGGGAGGTTATTTGGGTTTTTAGTAGCTCTCTCTCGGATGTGTAACCTAATATATACAAGATATATCATTCCTTAGGAATTTATAGGTTCTTGGGATAATGTAGCCTATGGTTCCATTAAAAATATTTTGTTTTATGTGTCATAATGTGAATAAAAACATTGTTTCTCTAGTGGTTTGTCACAACCATTGAATTCTCATTGGTACTAGTTGGTGGGAATTTTAATGTTTTTATTTACTAGGATTATTTATCCTAAGGGGATTTAATGTTATTTATGTGATCATGGATCAGTGGACCATGTTTCATTATATCTTATCAATCAGAAAGTTGAGTGTTGTGGATATTTCAATGTGTCGGTGCATGGATGAGATAATGATGCTTCACGGGGTACTGAGGATCATCATCTATTATCATGATACTCATTTTATCTCATGAGTCTAGAATATTATTCAACATGATTATGTATCACATCTATTACATTACACTACATTCTATCCTGATAATTAGAATTTTAATAATAGAAACATTATGACATTGGGGCATATGTTTTGTGCTTATGTTTTGGGTTTTAGAGGATTTTTTGTGATACTTCTTCCACTATTTTAGTTATAATATAATTATAAAAAGGAATATTACTTTGGAATGGATATATTATTTTTTTTATGTATAACCATGAATATCTCTATTGAGGTGGAAAAAGATTATGGAATTCAATGTTCATATAATAAATATGCTTTTGAGCATGATCGATAATATGTGAATTATTCAAGATATGGTGAAGGTGGAACAAGAAAATTATAAGTCTTATGCTTATTGGTAGAGGGGGAGTTCAATGTTTTAGGTTAAAAATAATATATTACTAAGGGTATCTCTTTATCATGGGATGTGTATTTTTGATTTTGCGAGTTATTTATCTGCCCTATTAATCAATCTGGTTGAGATGTTAGGGTGTATCTATGAGGTGGAATTTTATTTAGCCCATACCCCATAGTTAGGATGGATCCATGATTCGTTCCATGTATGAAATTGATTTTTATATATTAATTATGATTCCCATGTCATTAATTGGGAATTGTTTGGGTGTATAGGGTGACACGATGTTCATGGACTTGAGAGTTGACATTGAGATAAAAAATACAAGGTTTTCGGATTCATGTAAATCCTTTTATTTTAATTTTTTTGGAGTTATGATGGAGTGATGAAATGTTTGTGGGTCCACGAGTCATATATTAAAAACCCAGACCATTTTGTTATTGATATTATTTGGTGTTAGTTAAGACTCTTTTTTAAATGTGAAAAACAACTACTGAGCTCTAGGGGAGATAGTAATTTTAAATTTTTTGGATATCAAATGTAGATTTTACCATCAATTCCCTCTATAATGGTAGAATATTACATACCATGGTGAAGGCCCATTATATCTTACATATAAATTAGAAGTCATAATTCCCTTAGTTAAACCTTTTTTCTATTTTCCATTATACCCCTTCCAAATCCAAACATTACTTAGAACTTCCCTCCCATCCATTCAAAGATTTATACCTATTGATTCATGGGAATTTACCTCTATTTATTAAAGGTACCCGAATCCTCCCCATGCACTATTTACTATTAATCTCTCTCTCTTTGGTTATAAAATTGAGGAATATATAGTTTTGAGTGATTTATTAGTATTTTTTGGTGACAGATAATCATGGTTAGGTTCTGAGGTGGACTTTTTTGACCTTTTATGTGGGTGATCCTTATTTCACCCAATCTTGTATGAAATTATTATGAAGCATTATATCAAGGATGGGAATTCATGTACTCTCCTTAATATTATGTATAATATATAAATATCATGATTTTTTGTAATCTAGGTAAATTATAAGGATTAAACTAATGTATACAATGAATCGAGATAAATAAATTGAATGAGAGGGATGACTCGCATCTTCCTTGTATATTTTTTTGATATTGAATGTTTTTAGGGGTTATTTGTTGTTTTCACTAACATTTTCTTACATCTATGATAAATGTGTTCTGTCTATGATAAAATTATTGAATCAACATTTATAAAACGTGAAAATTTTAAAGATTGAAGTGAATTGGATCTCTGAAATCATGAAATAATGTGATGATGCTAATTCAAATGATTCTGAATTAATATGACTGAATTATTTAAAAATGAGAGTGTGGAAATGATTTATGGCTATAAAATTTTACGTTTGTTACTAATATGACTTATAATGGAACTACTATGAGCGTGGTTTTGGTTGAATATTGCAACAGATGGTTTTGAGTTGCTAGGATGTGATTTTTAATGGATAATTCAGCTAGTTATACCTAGTTTGAATGAGGAGTTATGGTTGAAAACGTGGAAATAATGGATTCAATGTAAAGGGAAAGATAAGTGAATGTTTGGATGGTTCTGTGGGTAAAAAAGTTTATTGTGGGGGATATTGGAATGTGATTTGTAGTGGTTTTTGTGATGTATAGTAGGTTAGTGTGGAATCATTATATAGTTTCCCAGTGGAAATGAAATTGGGTTGGTAGTAAATAAAAACGTAATGTTTGAGGGTTTAATATGAATAATATACATTCTTAATGTAATTTTTCTGATTCAAATGAATGAATTAAATAATTTAATATAGAATTTAATCTAATTCAATAGGGTTTATGTCTCAAACAATAACTGAGAAAGGGAATTTAAAGACCTCAAGCACACCTCCATATACTCCATAGGCTTCCTACTAGCAACGAGGGCCTAAAATAGTAAAAACACTATGGATAAGTTAAAGGGTGTGTTTATGTGTAGGATAACATCTAGAAAATTTTGTAACGTTTTGAGTATTTGGTTTTCTTAAAACAAATTATTTGTTTTTATAATGGATAGTGGATGTTGCTATAAAACAAATTCACATAGGGGTAATTAGTATAAAAGATGATGGTTGATTTTTTCACTTGATCTTCACTTAGTGCGTGATGGTTGTGCATTAAATGTAGGCTAGTGTAGTCATTATTTTGGGATTTTTTTGTAAATCATATTATCATTCCAAGCCATTATGACGGATTTATAATGTTATGTAATTTGGATAAAATGTATGAGATAATCCAACCTAAGTACACCATGATTAAACCATGAATGATTTAAACTAAACTCGATGTTAATATGATGGTTTTAAAGAGTAAGAAATTTTGAGGATGAGTTTTTTATAAAATATTTTATTAGAATTATATTATAATGTAAATTGTTATTCAATCTTTTTAACTCAATATTGTTTTAGTAATAGTTTTATCATGAGGGAATTAAGTTAGCAATAGATTTTATGGATAATGGAATGGTTATCCCAATAATAAAATTATTGGGATAAGGGATGGAGTGTGAAATCATGTCATTATGACATATCACATGTAAAGAATTATGATTAACAACATGAATACAATTGAGTTTACAAAAACACCAAATAAAATATTGACTGATTCATAAGGATGTCTAGGTGATTACTAAGATGACGTAAAGAAGATTAAATTTCCTTTTTGTAAAAAATACTGGAAGAGACACCCAAGTATTAACTCAATGTTATTGGAATACGTTTTACTTAAGGTAAAGGAGGTCATCAAGAAAAATGTTTACATGTTAAAACGGAAGGGTTATATGAACATGATGGGGAAGAAAAATGTGATTCTTTAGGATCGATAAGAAATTTTTTGTTTTATAAGTGAGGAAATTAGGTACTCTATATACTAGTGAAATAATCTAATCGATTAAGATGAAAAAGAACACAAAAAATCAATTATATTATGTGAATAGGAAAATTCCTATGTAAATATTACTATTTAAGTAGATAGTGATAATTATGTGGTTATAGGTATTATTCAATCAATATTTTCAAAATTCTAACATAATGTATATTTTCATCAACCATTAGATATTGAATTATATATATAAAATCATAGTGGTATCATTATTATATCCAAGGTGTGTAAATCACATTCTCGGATTATGTGATTATGCTTCACCCAAGTCTTATTATGTCTCCATTTAGATAAATTTTATTTGATTTTAAAAATAGAATTTCTATCATTTCATTGAAACTATATTAATTTAAAAAATTGGTAAATAATAATTTAAATGAACCTATGATCATATATTTGTGTGATGATACTATGGGCCCAGTTGTAAAAATATTTAAATAATAAGGGTTTTGATACATAATCATAAGTTATGTTTAGCTGAAAATATTTGAAAAAAACAATATTACTATTGTATAATTCTTACAAAAAATGATATGATTTATAGGTTTGAATACTTTATATCTTTCTTGAAACTATATATTGGGTCATATATATGGTTCATATATCCTTAGTTTTTTGAGAAATATGTAATGGAAGGGACATATTTTAGTTAAGGGGAGAGAATATAACACCTAGATATCATGGAATATAATTTGTTCCCAAAATTAATACTTTGTTTCACATAATGTATCACATGAAAAAAAGGGAACTATGATAATTTATAATTAATTCATTAAATTAGATTGTCATAACATAGTATTTAAATATGTTTGTTTTAAAGGGTGAAACTATATTATAAAATCTATAAACCAAATGAAAATAAAAGTAAAAAAGGTACCAAAAGTCACCTTTATGAACCTCAATTATTTGAACTTGTAAAAGAGATCGATTCAATAGAGTTTTCCATAGAACAATCCTATAGTGAAGTCTAACAATTAAAGGAAGTGAGAAATCACATGCTAAATAATATCAAGATAATATAAATTTCCATGAAATCAATTCTATGAAAATCACCTCATGCGACTACAACCCGAGCGTACCTAAGGCCTAAATATTATGTAGAGATCTCTAAGGGCTATATAAGTTGAAATTTTAATAATATAATCTTGTAACTGTAAATTTGATTTGTTATTTATAACTTGATTTTTTAAACTAAATTTTCTTTACTGATGTTTTGATAAAAGAAACAAGATCCTATATTCTTCTTGTTTTTCAAAAATTACATATTTATACCATTTATTTAATGAAACTAATATATTATGTTAATATATATTGATCATATAAATTATATATTAATATGTATCTAATTATATGTTAATTGGAAATAAAATTAATAATGGTTAATATATTAAAAATGTTATTTTCTTATAAAAATATATTTCATTATTTTCTATGTTTTTATTAAAAATTAAATTTCTAAAACTATAGAATTTGAATTTTCAATATTTTAATATTTTTTGGATTATTCATTTAAATATTATCTTATGATTCGTTTTTGGGAATTTTCTAAAATAAATAATTTTTAGATGAATTGTAAAAATATAGTTTTTTATAACACTTTAATTTTTATAACATTATCATAAAATAAGTATTACCTAAATCAATATAAAAAATTTATTATAAAAAAATTTTTTTTGGAGAAAAAGAATAAATTTAAAACTACATTGGTTATTTTTATAAAACTTATGTTTAACATTATAGAAGCATAAATAATTTTTTATTCTAAAAACTATTTCTATTAGTTAATATTAAAAAATAGATTTAAGTAATTTTTGAAATTAGATGTTGAAAATTGTATTTTAGATTTTTAATTATCTCAAATTATGTAATAAGTGCACTATTATTTTTATTAAAAAGATATGATTACTATGATTATAGTTAATTTCCATGATAATGGTGAGAATATTCGTTTCATTGAATTAATTTAATTAAATGTTATACCATCTGTTTAACAAAAAAAAATAATATATTCTAAAAAATATGTCAAATATAATTGTTAAACCTATATAAAATTAAATTAACACCTAATAAATTGGAAAACAATACTAAATAATATAAAGTGCGCTTAATGGTAAAAACATAATTTTTCTACAATTTTTTATATCATTTTTTTCATTTAAATGTTAATTTTATCATATATTAAAACAAAGATAGATTATGTGGAGCATATTATTTTGGTAAAAAAATAAATATTCGTTGATAAGGGATACCTTATATGTTTAATAATTTTTAATTACTCGTGGAAAACTAGTTACCAAGGAAAAATCCAAAATGGAAATTTTTTAAAAATATAGTGGTAAAAGAAATGTAACATGTTTGAAATAGGTGTGAAAAATGAATTTTGGAGGGTTTATCGACCTTATATCACCCCAAAAGTCATTATTCTTCAACTTTGTATCTAATTACCCTTGAATTGTATCATGTCATCAATGAATAAGTAATGAGTTTTTACAAAACAAATCCATTCTATATAGTTATTAATGGAGATAATTACCAATATAGTTTGACACCATTTCCAATGAATTATATCTATAATAAATTTTCCCTAGTCACTTCGAAACACACTACCCACATCTTATATGACTTGGTCTTTCCACAATACCATCCAAAGGATCTTTGTGGGTTTACCTAAGGGAAAACATTCAAATGGGTATGGCATGTTCTTAACCGGGATTTCTTTCATTTACCCTGTAGAATAAATTATATCCACTAATTTATGGTAAAATCAATATTCTTAATATTTTTAAATATTATAATAATAATGTAATGACACTTTCCCACCATCCTCTTAAACATTTGAATAATGAAATCACCAATTTTTTTATAAGTGGACTACTACCTCAATAAGCACCAAGATTCATATTTCATAACCTCATACATAGATAGTTCAAAGGAGGAATATAGTGAATATATGTGATATTTAAAAAATTATTAATAATTTTAAAATAGGAACCAATTCCTTCCTCATTGAAATTCTATATAAATGAACATGTCACCCATGAAACGTGCAGACTACCACCTCCACGAAAGTGACATATTTCATTTTTCATATATACTTTTTTTAATTTATAAAACAATTTTATAAGATTACTGAACTCATTAAAAAAATATAAATAATAATATTTTAATAATGATATCATTCCAATGTATCTCTTTATTAACCACACTCACCCAAAGATTATATCTTGTTCTTATTTAAGCTGATTTAATAACTTATGCAATAAATGTTATTGTATTGTATCATGGATGATGATAGGAACATAATTAATTGTGTTATTAGAATTTAATGAAAAATAGTGTTTTCTATATGGTTACAAAAGATTATATTAATATTTAACATATTAACTTTGAACCACATTTTCTCATTATAAATTTTGAAAATTAGATCACCACTAAATTAATATTCCGAAAAATTAACTAAGATACTTAATGTTTTACCACATCTTGAACATCTAGGTTGAAGTTATTACTCCACATTACATTATTTGGGCATACCCATTTTAAATATGTTTCCAACTAGTATCAAGGAACGGAGTACATCCCTAAGTATAATATACCCTCATTGAGAGTTCACAAAAGAAATAAATTACAAATATAATAAAAATAGAGTGGATGAAGAAACTGAAATATGAAATACATGATATAATAAACCAAAAAAGGTCCATGTTATAGTTAATATTATAAAAAAATATAGCATACATATCTCTCAAAATCCATTAAGCAATGCTCATTTTATTTTCTTCTCATTTTCTCTTATATGTCCCATGATGTACATTAGATCACTCATGAAATATACAGTAACACTGAACTTCCTCACTACGGTGTGAGTACAGGACTCAGCATGACCCCATCAATAAATGTACACTTTATTTTATAAAATATAAAAGGTTATCCCATGAAAATAAACAAGGTATATATGTATAATATAAAACGAGTTTCAAAAAAATGGTAGGTCATTAAGGGATGACTCTACCATCTTCAACACCTTGTCAAATGAAAAAATATTATTATTTTCCTTGTGGGTAGAAATGACGATAAAAAGACTAACATATCCCCTCAGTTGAACAACAAAAACACCAGTAGGATAAATTTTCTCTAGGTGGGATAACCGAAGTATATTACAACCATTTTTTGAGACATCCCTCTCAGAGGATAGCCCAAATGTATGTGAAACACCCAACAAGTTGCAATAGAGGATGTACATTCCGACCATTGTTTGGCACATTACACTAAAGTTAATACTCCCATGAATTAATCCAATATATCATTTTACCTATCATGTGTCACATATCACATTCTTTCCAAATAAGGAAAGTTGTAAGGATCAACTATAACAAACTAGAATATAACATATATGATACATACTGAAAATGAGCATTTAATATCATATAAAGTAAATTTATACCACTATATTTTCATCACAATACATATTCAAGGAACACCATCACATGTAAAAGTCTACACAAACATAACTCATGTGATCAAGAATCAATCATAGGTCCCACATTCTACATACACAATCCAAGCAATCATGCCAACAAACCGTAAAAAATATACACTAAATCCAAGGGAGTGAAACCTTATGTATAATGGTGATTAACAAAAAGGGTTGACATTAATTCTTAAATTCACTAATAAAACACAATTTACTCTTTCATCAAAATTATGATTAATATTTATCTCATAGCTAAAAAACAAAGACCCTAATGATGTGTCAATCTATTTAATATAATATAAGATATTAAAGAAGGAATTTGGGAATAAAAAAGAATATAAGGTAGTGGGAGAGAAAGAGGAATGAGTGATATAGCTCATATTCTATAAGAACATCCCATATTCCCCTTCTTATAGTTTTGAAGTTATTTTATAAATTGTTTCCTTAATAAATTACACAATTTAATTTTTTCAGTTTTCCTTCCTCTTAATTCACATGCCAACCAATCATTAACAAATAATATTATTATAAAATCCCCTTTAAAAAATATTTTATCGACTATTATTTAATATTTATATTATAATTCATATATATATATTTATATATTTATAAAAATTATATATATTTATATACAAACCAATATATACATATATACACCCGCAAATAGATATAAAAATATTTTTAAACCATATATAAATATATAAATGTTATACATATACACACATATCTTTATATAAACCTTCACATGAATATATATAAATATAAATTTTTCACACACACATATATATACAAACATAATTAAATTTTCCTCACACAAATATTATTTTACCTGTTTAATAATAATAACAACAACCCAAATATTTTATTATTATTATTAAAAATCAGACATCATTTCCACAAGAAACATGTTAAAAACCCATTATTAAATGTAGAAAATAGATTAATAAATTTTTATTAATCCCAAAATTTGGATTATTTAACAAAATTAATAATATCAATGTTTTTACTTTGATCACCAATAAATATTTTACCATTGTGAAACGTCACTCATCAATAAATATAATTCCATATTATTTAATTACATATGTATATTTCCATATATTCTATTATGAAAATATTAGTAATAATAAAATTATTATTATTATTATTATTATTAGGTGTCCCAACAAAAATTTATAAACTTATTATTATTATTCTTATATATGATCAAATAAAAAACCCTACACGCAAAACAAATTAGGTCAAGTCTTGGATAAAACCCATTTCTGGAATTAATGGTGGTCTTATAATTCTTATTTGAGACACCATTAAAAATTTATTACTTTATTTCAGAAAAATTGTTCACATATTAAATATTATATTTAATATTTTTATTTAATCAATATTGAGGCTCTACGAGCAGTGGAATCCCATACAAACTTAGTGCATAATTACAAATATATTCCATCGAACATTCATAGGTTTTCAAAAGGATTATATCATTAATTATACCATTTATATTATTTATCGAGGTTTTTTATTCAAAAAATACATTTCCACATAAAAGTAGGTTGTATTAACATTAAAAATTGAGGATACTAATGTTATGCCTCTCTAATGACCCAGAGTCCTTAATAAGTATCTATAACGGTCTTTTTCAAAAAACTCAAGCCACTAAGATCAATCTCCATAGTCCCACCACAATATCTATGAGGCCACATATCATAGTAAGGTTAAAATTCAGAACATAAATAGGATTTATCCAATATCTGATATCACACAAGATTCTATTACGAGTATCTAAATAACATGATATATACCCCTCCTAGAAATAACCCCATTCATTGTCCCTTCATGTTAGTTACAGTAATCATATATATACTAACAAAATAGCAAGAAAATTTTCACTAATTAATGCCAATTTAGATATATCACAATACATTGTCAATACAGATATATCATAAAATCAAAAAATATATCCTGAACAAGCAACATAATTCAGTGAATTTAATTAATTAACTAATATACTAGACAAAAACCAGTATATATACATTAAATGTGAACCTAGATTCTTAGTTATGATGAATGAATATAACTAAAATCCCATAAATCACATATCGACATCATCAAAATCACAAAATTTGAATTTATTCAGTGATAACAAAAAAACATAATTTTCCCACTTTAGGGAAATTTAGAGGCTCATTATATTGTTATGGATAGGAAATGTAATAGTTCATCTACCCATGTCCCAAATATCATATATCATGTTTATCTTATCCCAAATCAAGGCAATAAAAATAGAAAATTTAGTAAATATAGTGTTGTGATACAATTTTAAATATCCTGACCCAAACCACCGAGTCTAATCCAAAATTCTACATTACCTCAAGCATGTATATTGGTACTCAAGAGGTTTCCAACAAGAAGTGAGGGTTTGAGTCAATCAGTGGGGAGACTATACCACTCGATAGAGTGCAAAAAATTAATAAATAACAAATATAAAAAAATAGAGTCTATACGGAAACCAAACTAGGAAATACATGATATAATAAAAAAGAAATATTTATTATCCAATGTATATATAAGACAATATAAAAACATTCTACACCCATTATGCTCAAACTCCATAAAAAATCCACATTATCCTCTACAAAACATTCCACTATAGGTCCCATTCCCTTTATTGGATCCCTTATAAAATCAGAAGGGCCGTAAAAATTACCAAGCAGGGTGTGAGTAAATGACTCGGTAGGACACAATCAATGACCCTTAACTTCAGTGAAATTAATAAACTAGTGCATGCAATGGACATAAATTGGATACTGATATATAAAACACATATCACATAAGTTTTATACATAATATGGGTCCTTGGGGACTGCCTCTACATTCTTCATCAGTATACCATAAGAAACAGTTTTCTTTATCCACATGCCGAAAAAATGTTTATAACCATCATAAAAAATCCCCTTAATGGAATACTGAAAAACAATAATGAAACATTCCCACTAGCTAGGATAACCCATGTATATATTCACCACTACCTAACAAACCCTCTTAGAGGATAACCCAAACGTATGTGACATATCCCATCAACTATAATACATAAAGTACCAGACAACCAATTTATGTAATACTCCACTCGAGTGAATACACTAAAACATGTGTCATGTGTCTCATGTCACCCAAAACGTGTTACATATGTCTTGCTAACCAAATAGCATAACCCTATATTCTCCACTTTGGTAGATAAGAATACTATATAAATGAAACATATTGAAAATAATATATCAATAAAAAGTCAATTAAAGAAGTACCAAAAATAATTCATCATAATATATATGAAATAAACCCAAGAATGGGTCCAAGACTACATACGAAACACAAGTGATCAAGTATAAATCATAGTTATCACAGTTTACACACAAATTCTAGGAAAACATTCCCACAAACCATAATAATATATGAGTTAAATTCATGGTCTTCTTAACATAGGTACAATGAATATTGATATCAAGGGTTGATTTATGATTCTAACTACACCACTTAATCCTCACTATATTTGGAAAAAACCTAACCCAAACCATTGGGTGTGATATGGAAGATCACATGACCTCATGCATGCCTCCCCGCAGGAAAGAGGCTATCGATTAGCAGTAAGGGAAAAGTACTATAGTGTGGAGAATATACCCATCATATACAGTCATAATAAAATAATTAACAAAAAATAATCACAATAAATAATAAAAAAAAAATCATAGTAATCATGGAGAAATGATTGGGGAATATATGTCAGGTAATTAAATGGACTTTGAATGTGGTAGTCTAGCCAGAGTAATATGTGCTTGAGAAAGAAGATAAATTAATGTTGTTCCATTATTTTCAATCCCAGTCTTCCACTAGATCCCCACAAATGTGATAATCAATCCATATAGGGACCTTTCCATTCACCTAATAACCTTTAATGACTAAAAGCACATGGAAAATCCCATGTAGGTTGTGAGTACCAAACTCAGTAGAACACCACCAATCTATCCTATACCCTGTGTGATAATGTATAATAGTGTATTTCAAAATTATAGGAAATTGGTAATAAGAATAATAAAACCCAATACAAAACTGAGTGATCATGCACTAACCTAGACTCCATAACCCCTTGTTATACCATCTTCAACACTATGAGATTTTGATAATCATGGTTTTGGATGTATCATAGACTATCCATGAGTTTAATGAATAATTATTCTAATAATTGTGTGTCTGTGTAACTCCTTATACACCATACATCAAGGAATTCATATTCTTTTCATTATCTATGGATTCAGAGCTACTTTACATTCACTAGGAAACAATTAAAATACCTCGTATCATACCCTAGGCATAGAGTGCATCACATGGAATCCTTAGGGAATCTTAATGTACCTACCCTATCTGTAGGTCTATCAACACCATTTTCATTAGTCTTTCACACTCGCATTGTAAAGGAAAAATATTTCATGATGGTCCACCTCTCTTGGGGTTCAATAAAAATACCAAAAAAGAAAGAATAACATTATAAGATACATGATAATGAATAGAAAATTAAGGAAACTAAATTATCATATACAATACATGTGATCAAACTCGAGCATGAATAATATGATATGAAATTATCATAGAAATAAGATTCATGAATGGTTTTATGTACTATGCACACACCAACATGGGATCATAATCTAGCATGTTCATAAAATATTCATCCCATATAATGAATAAACATTCATGATAAGTATATTTAGTGATCAAGTTCGAGCAACATAGTCCACTGATATCAAACATCAGAATCCCACAACCACATCTCTTGGAAGACATATCTAAATAAGATATAAATTTAGGAACATAAGCATACCTTTTCTAATTTATGTGATCACATAAGGCTCTCATAGAAGTCTACCCATAACCGAATGTATACCTATCTTATAACTAACCCTAGTATATGACCCCGGACATTAGTCACAATAATCATATACATACTAACGTATTATCGTGATCATGTAAAATTATAATTTCCATTATAGATATATCACCATGAAAATTCAACATTGCTAAATCATACAATCCAAAAATCTATCCCGAATAGAATCCATAATTCATTGAATTTAATTAATGAAAAAATATACATAAATAAATATGCATATGCATTCCATGTGAACCTATGTTCATTTTGTTGATGCATGAATGAACCCAAAATCCCATAAATTTCATATCAACATCATGGGAATAACCCAAGGTTAATTTAGTAAATAGAAATAATAAAACATAATTTCCCCTCATTATATAAAATTGGCGGTCAATTATAAACTACTGGCCAGGTATTATCATAGTTCCCCTACCTGATTCCCAATGTGAATATGTCATGTCTACACTATCCAAAATCAGGAAAAGAGAAATGAATATTTTGTAAGCCCGAATCTATGATAACATATTGTTACATCTCAAACTGAACCATCTATCCCAATATAGAATTAAACATGAACTCATGTACCCTTCCCCATATACAAAAGGCTATAAACTAATAGTGAGGGTCAGATTCTATTAGTTGGGAGACTATACCATCCATCAGTGTGAATAGAAGAAATACCTAACCAATATTAAAAAATGTATATATGAAACCAAAATATGACATACATTAAGTAATAAATCAAAAAAATCATTTAAGGTATAATTAAGCTAGTAAAAACAATATGTTGTATAAATCCCAACCAAACTACTTTAAAAAACGTGTAAACATTCTTCAACATCGCTTTCCAACACTGGGCCCATTCCCTTTACCAGATCTTTCAATAAATATTCGTGTACACTGAAATTCCTAAGTAGCATGTGAGAACATGACGTTGTGGGACACCACCAAGAACCCTTAAATTAAAGATAAAAATATATAAGTTCATTTCATGAAGCTTAGTGGAGTACAGATATAAAAATTATATATCACTCAAGTACCAAACATATGTCGAGTCCACAGGAACGAGCCCTACCGAATCTGACACCATGTTGGATGAAACAAAATTCTTCAGTACTATGTGAACATAATCATAGAGAACAAGATTGGCACATCCCCTTCAGTGAAATATTCCAAAACAAGTATGAATCGTCCCCTACATCTTGGAGAGACCATGTACATACCAACCACTAAATAAATTCTCCCTCTCAGATGAAACCCCAAAATTACATGACATATATCATTAGTTGGAATATCCAATGTAAATTCCAACCAATGTTTGGAACATTCCAATCAAGTGATTATTCCCAAACATACGTGAAGTATCACATGTCGTCCAACATGTGTCACATCCCACATGCCATCCAAATATCATAAAACTACTTTTCCAACTACTATAGAATGGAATACTACATATATGATACATAATTAAAATGGTATATCAATATGAAATCATGTCAATATGTACCATAACATAGTCATCATGATCTATATATTAGAATCATGGTCACTTGTCAAAGGCCACACACAGACCACTTATGTGATCAAGTATCAAACATAGGTCTCATAGGATACACATTAATTATATGGAATCAGGAAAAAAATATAATAAAATATGTGATAATGTCAAAGGATTCTTACCATTGGTACAACAACAATTGATGAAAAGTGTTTAAGTCTGAGTTTAAATACACCAACAAATCATCACTCCCATTGTAAGAAATCTTCATTTAGTTTTTAACCATAGAGAAGAACCTAATGACTGAGATGGAAAATCAATCTGATCAATATCATAAATGACATCAAATATAGAAGATTGGAATAGAAAAATAAAAAAAATAAAAAAAATACAAGAGAGAGGGAGATAAGAGAGATGCATGAGAGAGGAATATCTTATGAACCTGTCACCTAATATATTCCCCTTATTATTTTTTGATTCATTTAATTTTAATAATTGATTAATTAATTATTTTATCAATTTATTTTTCCCTTCTCCATCCTCTTAACTCATGTGCCCCCCCATTTTGCACTTACAATTTTGTTTCTAAAATTTACTTTAATACATATTTAATCCACCCATATTAAATTTATATATATTAAAATCCATATATATATACACATTATATATATATATATGTACACACCTGTATATACATAAATACACCCCCACACACATATATATATATACATATATATATAACCTATATATATACGTGCTATATAGACACGCACTTATCTATATATTCAGCAACACATATACATATATTTTTTCCAATAAAAATATATACATAATTTAATTAAAAAATAAATATTATTTTGTCAATTTAATTAAAAGTAATATTAAAAACATATTTTTTAATTAAATATCTCACATAATTTCCACTATAAACATGTCAATAAAAACATCGATTCAATTACGATGCTATTTTCATAAATTTTTATTAATCATGAAATTTCATTTATTTAGCACTTGTAATAATATCACTATTACTAATTTGATCAACAATATATACTAAACAATGGAGATACATATCTCATCAATTAAGAAAATTACAAATTTTTTAACTACACATTTATATTTCTATTTTTCCCTTCCACACAAATAATAATAACTATTATTATAAAACAATTATTATTATTGTTTTGACTGCCTAATAAATATTTAGATATTGATAATTTTATCTTCACATATGATCAAATCAAATAATTGCTGCATAAAAAGTTTAGGTAATTTCTAGGAGAAACCCATGTTTCAATATTTAAATGTTGTTTAACAATACCCATCTAAGAAATAATTCTAGTGATATTCAATATTTATTGAAAAAATGTGAACTCAGGATATAATATATATAAAAAATTTATTCTAAAAACAATGTGTCTCTAAAAGCCTAGGAACACCTTACTAACATAGGGTCTAACTATATAAAAATTCCATATAATATTTCATGGTGTTTATAGGGGTTATACCATTATGAAAATTCTTTTAGATAATTTATAATGATTTTTATTAAAAAAACATTTCCATATAAAAATAATACTAAATTATTAACTAAGAGTTTTGTTATCATTCAAAATTGAAAATAATTCACTTACGAAATGAAATAAAAAATTATATATAATTATAATACATCTTTATTTTTACCAATAATGATTACGAAACTATGAAATTTGAAACAATAAATATGAATCGACACCGCCATTATGAAAGTATTACTAAACAAGTAATCAATTCTAATATCATCTGATGATAAAAATAAAATATATGTAACTATTATATTTTCAATAAATAATTATAAATGATGTTTATTAAATGTTATATATATTGATTAAATTATTAAAAATGTTCATAGGTTATTTAATTTTATTATACAATAGATTATAGAATGCTCAGTTAAGTAAGATTAATGTTACCAATTATGTGTCTATATTTTCAATTTCATGAAGAATGTTTGATATTTCACACCATCAATTCATTTATTTGAGGTATTAATTTTCCTATTTCCTTTATTTAAAATTAATATCTTTCATTTTAATATTTTTTAATATATATTTATTGGAAACCCACATATTCTCTTTTAATTGTTACATTATTTCTATCAAAAGTATTTTTTACATCTCAGTTTTCCTTTATTAAGATACAATACCTATTCAGAGATCATTTCCATTTTATGGATTATATATTGTCCCTATCTTTCTTTTGTCATAAATTTTCATTCAATCAATGTGATTTGTAAATAAATATATTCTTCCACCTTTCATGGGGTTTTCATTCAAAGGATAATTATGTTCTAAGATTTAATGTTAACTCAATTCTCGTTTATTGATTAATGGAAATTCTTCTTTAAGTTTTCTGATACAAGTTGAGTAAATTATCAATTTTTAGTTTATTAAGTGTTATTTTATATTTTATCTTGGTTTTTACAATTATAAAACATACAATCCCATGTAAATGTCTCTTTCTTCTAGAAATATGATATTTTTAAGGGATTCAATGAGATCTAATATATTTTCATAGAGTTAAAATTTATTCCCAATCCATCACCTTAAAAGATTGATATATTCTTATATTTCATATTTTATCTGATATTTACACTTTTATATTTGGGGGAAAATATTTTTTTGAGACAAATATTCTTTCTCAATTAAATTTACTCCTCATACAAGTGCAACATTTTTCATAAAGAATTTAATCTCTTAAAAAATATAGTTTTCCTCTACATCAATGACTTATATTCTAAAAAAATGTTATAATTTATTATTTATAAATGAATAGTTATCTTTAATCATGTGACTAACCTATTATTCATTAACAATTTACAATGGTATGTTTAATTACTAATTTTTATGTAGTGTTATTTCAAAAAAATCATTTCAAAATATTAAAAATAATTTCAATCATTTCAATATCAACTGTTTTATCTTTAAATCCTAATTAATTTTGGTATCCCTAAGGCATTTTCAAGTAAAATTTTATATATAATATTTTTAAAAGTAAATGTTTTTTTTCACTTATAATTTTCCAAAAATAACTTTTTAATGTGATCTGTAACTTGTTCTTCTTGGATAATGATAAAAATGATTTCTTAAAACTCTTTTACAGTTTCAATAACATCTAACTCATTTTCTCAAATGACCTTATTTAATGGAAATAATATTTTCATGAATCATCTTATAATCACACTTATGAAACACAATTTTTGGGTGATTGAATATTTTGTATAAACCGTTTTTATTCATGAGGTTAATTTTTGTGCAACCATATAACGACCAAAAAAAATTTCAATAGAATTTATGATTTATTAGAATTATTTCATACAGTATAAATCACATAAAATTATATATAGAAATAAATTAACAAAATTATAAATAAAGAGTTAATGATATATAATAAATTTTTATAAATTAAGGAACATATAAAAATGGAATAGTAATACGACCTTTAGAGTAGTAAGATGTCCCATAAGAATAGAAATCCATCTAATAGAATAGTAACTTCAACTTTGAAAATATAAATAATTTTTTTATTTGTCGAATGAAAATATAACATATATATGTTATGATATATGTAAATAAATATTTTTAAAATTATAAATTAAGGATTGGTGTTTTTAAAAGTAAAAAATATTTATTTACTATTATAAAATTAATACATTGATTCAAAAGAAAATTTATTTTCCTAAAAAACACTTATAAATTAATATTTTTTTACCATATTGTTATAATATAATTTTATGAGATGTTAGATTATTCTTTTAATGTGTCATAAAATCAGTTATTGTTTTAAAATTTTTATTTTCTGAATAAGTTATTATTTTATGAAAAAATTAATGATAAAAACATTATGAAATTATTTTCATAAAATGGATTTCTTTTTTAAAATCTACACGTCAAAAAATGGTTACGGTGAATTTTTGGGATTTTTTTGAAATACATGAATTTTATATGAATAGTAAAATATAATAATTTATAATAAAAGCTAAATACATGAATTATTGAGTCATATAAGATGCATGGATAATGTAATAAAATAATCTAGAATAAATATTTTTTAATATAAATAGTTATAATTATCAAAATAGTCATACTATTGAGATAAAATAAAAAACTAATTAATAAAATAATTGGAAAACACCCCTCTCCACCCCTATAAATATAACACCTCAACACCACTTCTTCTCACACCTTCTAAAAAACGATACCTATCCAAATGATGCATAAATATATTCCCAATCCCTTTACCCACTTCCATAATCATTTGGTCTCAACAAAAGACCAAACCTAAGTTTCTTAAGGAGATTTTCAAAGAGGAGAATTTAAGAGGTAAAATTCTCTTTATTATTCTTTTAATTTCCTTTTAATTTCTTATTCAGTCCTAAAATACTATATCAATATATTTATAATAAATAAATTATATTATATATACTTGAATTCAATAATTTAAATTTAATATCCACCATCAAACTCATTTTTTCTCTCTTTTATTATGATAATGATATCATCACTAGTGATGTGTCGATTTACAGACATCATAGACATTTAATTTTAATTTTAAATTAATGAATTCAAGGAAATTCATAAAACCAATGTAATGGTCATTACATACTGTACAATTTATACAACGAACCTTTTTTATCTGGAACTAACTTATATACAAAATAATAAATAATGGGACCAATATAGATTTTGATGTTCTAAAAAACACCAAAAATTATAAATGATTATCATTTACATTTTATCTAATGATTCATCATTATAAAATTTAAATAAATTATATATATAACCATTTAAACATATTTATGTTCACTAATAAAATATAATTTTAATTATGAATAATTTTTATGATTCTAGATAAACATCCATAGTCATATTCAAGTTATTCAATAATAAAAACCAAGAAAATTAACACTCCATAATAGTGGAACTAAAATGTATAACTCATATAAAATGCTCCAAATTATCTTTACAAAAATATAAAAAATCAAATACATATATATTAGGTTCATAAATTTTTAATTAATGTATTTTATTTTATTATCAAGGATATTAAAGTGAATAATACCCCTACAATTAGGTAAGGGGAACTATCAAACCCATCTCAATTTCATTGGGATTTTCCTCTTTCACTCAATTTTCTGTATGGATGTTACTTTAATGTTCCATAAATATCCTTTATTTTTCATTCTATTTTATTTTTTAGGATAAAGGTTTCCACTCTGGATTTATGGAAAATGCAAAGCTTATATCGGGAAGAACTCTTCTTTACAAAAATATAACTTTTACTTATTATTAGATCTTTTCTTCTTCACTCAGGATTTATAATTAATATACCATGTATGTTATTCTGTATTTATTTTTGGATCTCCATAGTTTATTCATGAATGTATGATTTAAGAAATGAAACCCATTTCATTCCATTGGTTATTTTACGTCCAAGATTCATATATATTCTATGTGTCACACTACTGAAAAGGAAGGTTTTCCCAATACCAATGTACTATCGGTTTTCTGAAACCATTGGTGTGAATTACTTTTATAAAATGTTTGAGTAAACCGTTGGGAATGTCTTGTAAAATCTGTATTATACCAATAGTTCAATTAAACCATTGGTATATAGTAGTTTTTAATGATAATATACCAATGTTTATAAAAAACTGTTGGTAAAGGATTTCATTCCCAAATATTTTTAAAAACCATTGGGAAAATATTGCCCTAAATTGCCACAAGCTCAGGCTCCCCCATTCCGCGCGACATTAGCATGAAATAGAAGCATGAAGTTGTTTACCCTACTGCCAAAATTATACAATATTCAAAATTTCTCAGTTCAACACATGGAATCTGTAAGTATACCTTCATTTTATTAATTCTAATATACTATTTTGGATTTATGTTTTCATTTTGTTGTAGTGGAGAAGCATAAATCATTGACCAGGCTGTTATCTGGTTCGATGGTATTCCACCTTGTTTGTGAAAAAATTGTATGAAAGCTAGCTCTTTTTTATCAGAACTATATGGTATTTGGAGATTTGGACTATCGAAACCCAATATTTAGTCGTGGGAATAACAATATCAAATATTTCCCATTCTAATCCTTGATTTTACTTTTCTAGTCCAGGTTTTGTGTCTTTGCTTTTTTTTGTATGGTTTGGGTGAAGGAAAAATAGAGAAGAGAAATTGTTATGCCTTGATCTCAAATGGATTATTGACCTTTGAAGAGTCTGAGTACACAGTTCAATATCCACCATGCTTAGTGGATCTTATTTGGGATATTACTCACTACCATGTCACTAGGTATGTCTTTCCCATTAGTTCATCACTTCGGTAATTTTCTAGGAGTTGTGTCTTGTTTCAGTATCATTTTTTATGAGTGAACATTAAATGTGAAAAATATTTTCTAATGGAAAATTATTTTATTTAAATGGTTTTGGATTGAAAAATGGGATTTAAATTAAAATGTTTTATTTTTAAAATTTGGTTAATTCCTTAGTTCTAGACTTCAAATATCTAAGTTCTACACTTCTAATCTGTAAGTGATACTTTAATTTTAATGTTCTGTATCTACTATTTTGGATTTAAATTTTGATTTGGGTGTGTAAGAATTTTGTTTTCTGGTTTATTTTGGTGTGTGTGTTGGGATTTGACAGTGGCACACATATAGTGATTATAGTATGGGTTTTGTCTATAGGGATAATTAGTAATGTGAAATAAATTTGATTCAAAATGAATTATGCGTTAATATCATCCATAAATTTTCAGTTCTTAGAAGGCTTGGTATTTTTGGGATTTTTTTTGTTAATATCATCCATATTCCACATGTTTCACATCATGGTAAGAATGTGTAATGATGTTGTTGAGATCAGAGAGACAAATCATGCAGTAAAGGTTGTTTATAGTGGCCTGATTAGTCATGAGTGATAATTGGCTTCCTAAGAAGACTATACTAAAATAACTGTATGTTCAATTAAATATGGTTCTCACTGTATGTTGTATATTATGTATCTTACTTGGCCAATACACACTTTTATTATGGTGTAGTGCTTTTCTCTATCCATGCTAGCATGTGTAGTCATTCATAACAGAGTTAAATAAGTCACAAGTTTAATTCAGTAATGTTGTTATAATTTAAAAACATTATTAATAATATCAAATTTAAAAATAAATGTTTTTGTCTATACATTATGAAATTAACCCTTTTTACAATCCATAAACAACCTATTAGTGTAGAATCCTAATATTTATCCACCCAGGGGGTGCGATTGACTTGGAGAACTTATTGGGTAATGAAAGGTATGTCCATAGAGGTTCCAAGAATGAGTTATTATACATGAGTGAATTATTTGGGATGCCTATAACACATAATGGGACCTGATTCATGTTACTATTTTATGAGACCTAATGAAAATGAATTGAAATAAATTTTAATTATATTTTTTAGTACTTGTTCTTTAATAAATTATTTGGATTTCCTTGAAGAAACCAACCAAGGATTCATGTTAAAAATATAGCTTTTAATTCCATTTTGAAATCCCCATGGATTCATGATTATTTGGTTTAGAATAATTTGAGGAAATCTACCTTGGATTCATAGTGATTATGATTTAACAGCCTTGGTAAAGATCCCCTAAGATTCTAAACTACATGCCTCTCTCTTTACATTGGGTGGGAACTCCTTCCTACCTATAAATCCATCTAAAGTAAATCAATAAGTATATCTTTAAATTGGTTTAATAGTTCACTACATCAACTAGAAACTCCTTCCATTATCGTTTACTTAATTATATTTTATATTAAACTTATAACTTATTGAATAGTTTATGAAAAAATGACTTATAAAAATTCTTTTTACAGAATGTATAGAAGTCAGATGTATGAAACTGATCAGATCTCAAGCGATTTTCAAAACAATTTGGAGAGATTTTTAGATTTTTCATTTCAAAATGCTTCAGATAGTTTTCACATTCATTGCCCTTGTTCCAATTGTGTTGGCAGACCATGGTTGAGTCGTGAAGAAGTTAGCTACCACATAACCAAATATGGTTTTAAAGAAAACTACTTTGTGTGGGATCACAATGGGGAGAGAAAGAAATCTCAGATTGATGATGATCAAAATGAAAGGACTGGAATGGAGAATTTGATAGATGACCAGTTTTCATTTATTTGACATCATGAAAAAGAAAGTATTCTGACCCAATAATACTTCGATATGAGTACACATAATGCGTCTAATGAAAATGATGATGTTTTAAGGGTGAATAAATTGTATGATGTTGCCACAACTCTAGTATATCGACCGTGTGATAAAATAACAAAGATGTAATTTTTAATCTGATTGTTTCATGGGAAACTATGTATAGGATTTCTAATATATCAATATATTAAATTATTACCTTCGTGAAGGATTTACTTCCAGATGATGCAAATATTTCCTCAAACCACTATATGACATGGAAGTTAGTTGAGGAACTTGAATTATCAAGAAGCAAAATTTATGCTTGCTCGAAAGTTTGATGTTTATTATAGGAGGAAATTGTTCAACTAAATGACTGTATAAAATTTGGCACATCCCACTGGAAGTCAAAATCTTATGGAAAACCACCCTACATGAAAGAGAATGTAATGTGGAACTTTCCATTGATCCCTAGACTCCATAATATTTTTATTTATGATGACATATCAATAAAAATGTTATGGCATGACAGCGAGAGAAAGAAGACAAATGATGAGTTGGTTCACCCTATAGATAGATTTTCATGGCAGAGATTTAATGCTCGATATCTTTATTTTTTAGGTGATGTGTGTAATGTGGTGTTGGGTCTTTCATGCGACAGTTTTAATCTATTTGGGCATATTCTTACTTCGCACATCACATGGATAGTTTTTATACACATTGATAATCTTCCCCCATCGTTGTGTATGAAAAAACATTTCACATTCATGAGTATACTCATATCTGGCCCTTCTGATCCCGTCATTGATATTGACGTATACATTCAGCCTTTAATAAAAGAGTTGAAACTTATTTGGGATGTGTGTGTGTGCACAAATGATGCATGTTCAGAAGACATATTTTAGATACATGCTTCACTTATGTGGATGATCAATGAATTTACGGTGTATGCAATGATGTCTATATAGTGCACAAAGGAAAAACATTCATGTCCTGTTTGTATGAAAAATACATGATCCAGAAGACTGGAACATTGTTGTTGTTTCTGTTTTATGGGAAATCGATGATTCCTGACAATGGACCATCCATATAGAAATAATCGTCAAATATTTGATAATACCATAGAGACTGATGATCCACCTCAGCCTGTGTCTGGAACTGATGTTCTTAGTGAATTGAAAGATTTTGATTTTTCATTCGGGAAAGGTCAAATGAAATCTAGAAAGAGAAAGAATGTTTCCACAAAAACCTATTACAATTGGAGGAGGAGTATCTTTTTTTATTTTCCTTATTGGTCAACCAATTTTTTATGTAATTACTTAGACGTAATTAACATTGAAAATAATATATGTGAAATGCCAATTTTGATACTTCTAAATGTTAAGGGAAAGACAAAAGATGATTTACGTCTCGGCATGACTTGGTGGATTGGGGCATCAGGCCAGAAATGCATCCTATGTGTATCAATAAAAATAAATGGCACATTCCATGTTCTTATTATGTGATGAAACCTACAAAAAAACAATTTCTGGAAGTAATAGAGACTGTTAGAGTTCCAGATGTGTATTCAAGTAACATATCTAAACGGGTCGATAGAAGAGAGTTGAAGCTAAAATATTTGATGACTCATGATTATCACGTTCTTCTGCATGATTTGATTCCAATAGAAATCCATCATATTTTGTCCAATAATGTAAGGGTGACTGTAATTCCGTTGTTCCATTTGATTAGAGATATTTTTCCTAAGAAATTTTCCAAGTATTTCTTGCAAAAAAGGCTGGCAGATGCCCCATTAATTTTGTGTGAGTTGGAGAAAATATTGCCTCCATCATATTTCACATGCATGTTGCATCTGACTATCCATATTCCCATTGAAATACTTGTTATAGGACCTATTTCTATTTGTTGGATATATCCAACTGAAAGAAATATGTACACATTAATGTCTTATGTCTGAAACAAGAATAAACTTAAAGGTTCAATTGTGAACAGTTACTTGGCTGAAGAATGTATGCATTTCTACTCATTGTATTTGTCTGATCTTACTACAAGAATGAACAGACCAATGGGAAATGAAGAAGAATAGTATGAGCAATTTGAATCTAGTTTTCCATCACTTCCTCAAATAAGAGGAATTCCTGGATCATATACATTGAAATCATTAAGCATTTTAGAGCAGGAGATTGCACATCACACAGTTTTGTTCAACTGTGATTTGTTCAATGAATATATCAGGTAACTAAATTGAATATGTATGTATTACATTTATATCTATTAAACTATTCATGTTTTTCATCTACAAGGAACATAAATTAATGATAAATAGAAAGCATCATTCTTTATCTTTGAGAAGGAAGGAGACATTTCATATCAAAGAGTTTTCTTCTTGGTTAAAATTGAAGGTAAAAATATTACTATTTAAAATAATTAAATCAATATTTAATTAAGTTTAATATTCATTTATATTGCAGGTATTGAGTTTTCCAACAGACTCCGTATTTGAGGAAATAAGATCTTTGGATTTTGGTCTTAATACAGTGGTTCGTGACTGTAAATCAATTATTATCTATGTGTAAAAATTTATTTTCACTGAACGAGAAAAGAACATGAGAACAAAAGATGATGGTGTTATGGTTTCTACCACAATAGATTATTATGAAAGTTCATCAGATATTAGACCATGATTCAAAAATGTGGGTTATTATGGAGTCGTTGAAAAAATAATAATGTTGGATTATTACTCTCATGGATGAGTTATGAGGATGAAATGCCATCGGTTTGATTCAATGATGAGACAAGGAACATTTATTGATGATTTTTGATTTTGAGTAATTAATATGACTCACACTATTGCTACAGAAGATCCATATGTATTGTCTTCAATGGATAAAAATGGTTTTTATTTCAATGACCAACTTTGGCCTGAATTTGGTGTTATAGTTGAAGTAATTCTAAGACATATTTTTGATGATGGTGATGATGGAATTGACACCATCCCTAATTCCATTGGAACCAATCCATTTATTTCTTTTGATGACTCTAATGCCTCAATTGTTAGAGTTGATTGTGAACCTGAATTTGTGGTGGGATATATGTAAAACCATACATTTATGTTCTCAATTATTTTTGTTTACCTCGAGTTGGGTTGTTAAGGTTAGTTCTACTCAAATTGATTTAATATTGAAACATGAATCATCTACCTGAGCTAATGAAATTACATTTTTCATTAATTTTTACAATTGTTTTTCCCCCTCTTTTATTTTATTTTTTTGGTTACTCATTAGTTATCATTTTCTATTAACTTCCATATTTGTTTTCAAATGCAAGAAATGAAATCAATTGAAGAGAGGCAACAGAAACAGATTATGGAAAACAATCGTCGCATGACTGAGTTGGGCATTCCCCAACTAGTGCCAACAGTGAGTATTTTATTTACAATATATTTATTTAAATTATATATAATTTCATGTGATTAATTTTTTTTAAACATTTTTTCAGGATCTATCTACTAGGAGACTGTTATTTGATGAGTAGCCGACTAGTGGTCTCAGTACTCGGGGTGTTCGTACGAGGGGGGTGGTACGAGAGATAGACCATCTGGTCGGCGTACCCGATTAGACCCTTCCCCTCCAACTGATATACCATCCATCCCACATTCTGATCTCGATGTGCCGTTAGGGACACACAGGATATTTAGTCCACCCATGTTTTCACCACCCTTTAAATATGACCTTCCTCACCTATATGTACCATATCCGGTGATGATTCCCACTCCCCATCCAACATTTGGCCATCCGTCCCTGTCATGTTCTTTTACTACTGCTTCAATATCTCCAGGCTTTTATATTCCATCTTCATCAACTCCTGCTCTGCCAGAGTCTGCCCCTGCAGATCATACATTGGGACTCAATCCATCTATATAGGGTGTCCCTTCAGTTACTGCAGATCCAATGACGCCCATTGATCAGACTATAATAGGTATACTTACACAACCCTAACAAATTGTTACACCATTATTTATTTTCATTATTACATGTATTGATAAATATTTGTTTTTATTTCATAATAGATACAACTACAGATAGGAGGAAGGGGCGGTGGTGTACATGCATGTGTGCGGTGTGGAACCTCCACACACAGTTGATGGTGGACTATAATGAAGATAGTCAGATGATTGAAAAATCAGGGCAGCAAAGTCAGTGTTTTTTGGAGATGCTTTCCAAATACTCCAACATCATTCTTGTCAGCCCGCTCTCATGGAGACAACTGGTAAATGAAGTCACGGATAAAGCCTGGGCATAGATATGGGTAAAAAATCAGTTGTATATAATGAAATATATTCATTTTTTTATTTATATGAATTAATATTTTGGTTTTAGTTGCAGTTTAATTTCCATGATGGTGAGGGTGCACGACCAGCACGTCTAAAGAAATTAGTCGAGCTTTGGAGAGATTATGATCAATATTTGTACATTGGATGGATTAATAGAGTGGGAACAAGGTTGGAGGCGGTCCTTGTTGTGGATGATTTTCCATTTGAATAGTATCAACAGATGATTACTCATTGGGAAACTAGCCAATTTATGGTATTAATCAAATTAGAAGTACTTAAATGAAAATTTTCATGTTTATCCTTAATACTAATTATTGAATTTCATTTAGGATGCATCTGGATGAAATAAAAAAACATTGATGGTAAGAATTACATCCACACATTGGGACATAAAATGATTCTAGATCATGAGAGATATCTGGTATGACAATTTATAATCTTTCCTTATGACTTTAACTTTATATTTCTTCCTTCGTAATTTATTCGATTTCTATAGTTCATATATAATTTTAGTTATGAAATTACTATTTTTTGTTATCCTATTTTTAATAATGGGTTTATACATTCAATTTCATTGTAGATTCATAAATTGAATATAGAAGGATGTGTGCCTTGAGAAAAACTATTTTGCTCGAGTAGAAAGAAGAAAGAGGGAAGTGCAGTTAATAAACTGACTCAATAGCAGATTGTAAATTTTACTTTGTAGATTTAAAATTTCAATCTCTATTTTTTAACATAATAATATTTTTATATTTCCAATAGGATGCTTTAGAGGCCATTGATGCCCAGGAACCTGACAATTTTGGGCCAAACGATCACTTACATCACGTGTTGGGAGATGAGCACCCTAGTAGAGTACACTACCGGCCTGGGAAGAGTATAGTTCTGACAAGGTATTGGCCCTCCTCATGTACAAGTTGTAGTGCTATTGAGTTGCAGTAGGTTATGGAACAGGCAGAACAGGCTGAAAAAAGGGCCACAGAGATGGCAACACAGTCTGTTATGGAAACACTACATTTATGAAAGTAATGGAAGCTTTACATCCAACACTTACACAAGAGGCCATCACTGCTTATGAGGAATATACATTATCAATGAGTTCTATATATGGTGCACCAGAAGGCAGTTATAGTGGTGGTTGAGATGATGGTGATGAGGAGGCCGAGGCAGAGGAGGAGGCAAAGGAAGAGGTTGAGGCTGAATACGAGGGTGAGGAGGAGGGTGGGGAAGATGATGGGGAAGAGAATGAGGATGAGGGTGAGGGTGAAAATGATGGTGATGATAGTGATGGTTATGAGGGATAGATTTATTCGTTAAATTTTTGACTGATATTATTGACCTTTGATGTTTATTGATTTTTTGTTCCTGATTATATGTGTGATTAGGTAGGTCACATTATCTTTATTTTTTATCAATAAATAATAAAACTTGATTTGATGATTTACTGAGAAATCCCCTTGTATTAATGAAATTTTAATTTTTTATATGTTTATTTAATGAAATAATTTTTTAAAAGTTGAATGAATTTTCTCAGAAAATATATAAATACCATCCCATGAACTCGGGACAGCCCGTCGGGCAGCCCCACAAACAGCCCCCGGATATCCCCCCACCCCACCCTCCTCCTAGGACCCCGAACAGCCCCCCAGACGGCCCCCCACCATCCTCTTTGGACCTGAACATCCCCCTAACAACCCCCCCCCCCCCCCCCCCCTCGTCGCTGGACCCTAAATAGCCCCCGGACACCCTCCCCACCCTACATCTTGGACCCCAGACAACCCCCCTAGATAGCCCACCAGATAGCCCCCCGGACTGCCTCCCCACCCTCATTCCTGGACCCCGGACAACCCCAGGAAAACCTCCCCACCCTCCTTCATGGATCTCAGATAGCCCCCAGATAGCCCCCAGACAGCCCCGGGGATAGCCCCCCCCCCCCCCCCCACCCTCATTTTTGGACCCCGGACAGCCCCCCGCCCCAACAACCCCCCCCCCCCCCCCACCCTCCTCCCTAGACATCAGATATCCCCCAGATAGACTCCCCACCCTCCTTCCTGGACCCCGAACAACCCCTGGACAGCACCCCTAGCCTCCTCGCAAGACCTCAGAAAACCCACCGGACAGCCCCCCAGATAGCCTCCCCACCCTCCTTCCTGGACCCCGAACAACCCCCCGGATAGCCTCCCCACCCTCTTTCCTGGACCTCGGATAGCCCCCCCACCCTCCTCGGTGGACCTCGGACATCCCCCTGGACAACTCCCCAGACAGCCCCCACCCTCCTCCCTCGACACCGAATATCCCCCCCAGACAACCCCCTGGACAGCCCCCCACCATCCTTCCTGGACCCCGGACATCCCCCCAGGCAGCCTCCCCCCTCTCCACCCTCTTTCCTAGACCCCATATCCTAGTCTATGCTCTCTTCAAGATCCACCCTAAAACCCAACAGAAAAGAGGGTTTTAATACTTTGTAAGAAGATGATAGACGAGTGCAAACCCTAATCGAAAATGGGAATCAAAGAGGGGATTAGACTCACTTGGATCATCATTCCTCATTTGAAGGAACTCAAAACCCCCAAGTGACATGTACAAGTCATCCCCGCCCTAAATCGAGGTGTGGTGTGGCCGGTACCACTCAAATGTCTCTCACTTTTATTTGAAATGGACAACATTTTAAATGAAAACAACAGCTGACATACGAAAAACCAACCAAACGGATTCATATTCTATTGAATCTATTGGAAAAAAATCCATGGGACATTTGTAATGTATGAGAGTCAACCTTGCCTCAATCTGGGGTGTGGTGTGGCCGTAACCACTCAAATTGTTTCACTTTTATTTGAAATGGACAACATTTTAAGTGAAAACAAAAATATGGCATACAAAAAACCAACCCAATGCATTCGTATGCGGTTGATACTTTAGGAAAACGATCCATGGGTCATTTGTGACGTGTGCGAGTCAGCCCTACCTCAATCCGAGGTGTGGTGTGGCTATCACCACTCAAAGTGTCCCTCTTTTGTTTCAAAAGGACAACATTTGAAGTGAACGCAACAACTGAAGGATAGAAAACCAACCAAAGGCATTCAGATTCTCTTGAAACCTTAGTAAATTGATCCATGGGTCATATGTGATGTGTAAGAGTAAACCCCAACTCAATCCGAGTGCCGGTGTGGCCGACACCACTCAAACTGTCCCACTTTTATTTGAAATGGACTTGATTTTAATTGATAACAACATCAGGCATGTGGAAAACTGACCAAACGCATTCAGATTGTGTTGATACATTAAGAAAATGATCCATGGGTAATTTGTGATGAGTACAAGTCAAGTCTTCCTCAATCTGAGGCGCGGTGTGGCCGGAACCACTCAATATGTCCCTATTTTGTTTAAAATGGATATACTTTTAAGTAAAAACAACTGGCATATGGAAAAATGAACAAACATATTCGAATTGTGTTGATACATTAGTAAAAGGGTCCATGGGTCATATGTGATGTGTACAAATTAACCCCGCCTCAATCTAAAACACAGTGTGGATGGTACCACTCAAAGAGTCTCTCTTTTTCTTAAAATGAACATCATTTTAAGTGAAAACAACAATTGACATATGGAAAACTAACCAAATTCATTTGGATTCTATTGAAAATATAGTACACCGATACATGGGTCATATGTGACGTGTATGAGTCATCCTTGACTCAATCCAAGGCGTGGTGTAGCTGACACCACAAAATGTGTTTATCTTTGGATTAAAGTGGACATCACTTTAAGTGAAAGCAACTAGTGACACATGGAAAACTGAACAACCGCATTAAGATTCTATTGAAACTTTAGGACAATAGTCCATGGCTCATATGTGATGTGTACGATTCAACCCTTCCTCAATCTGAGGTGCAGTGTGACCGGTATCACTCTAACTACCTCTCTTTCGATTAAAATGGACATCATTTTATGTAAAAACAACAAGCATATGGAAAACTAACCAAACATATTCATATTGTTTTTATAATTTATCACAATGATCCATGGGATGTATGTGAGGTGTACCAGTCTACTCCACCTTAATCTGAGGCGCGGTGTGGCCGACCCCACTCAAAGATTTTCACTTTTATTTGAAATGGAAACATTTTTAGTGAAAACAAAAACTAGCATATAGAAAACTGACCAAACGCGTTCATATTCTGTTGATACATTATGAAAACGATCCATGAGTCACCTCTGTCATGTACAAGTCAACCCAACCTTAATCCGAGGCACAGTGTGGCCAGTACCACTCAAAGTGTCTTTCTATTTAAAAAAATGGATACTCTATTAAGTAAAAACAACTCACATATGGAAATATGACTGAACACATTCAGATTCTATTGATATTTTAGGAAAACTAACCATGGGTCATTTGTGACTCGAACGAGTCAACCCCGCCTCAATATGAGGTGCGGTGTGGCCGACACCACTCAAAGTGTATCTCTTTTGTTTCAAAAGGACATCATTTTAAGTGAATACAATAACTGACATACGTAAAACTAACCAAAGGCATTAAGATTATATTTAAACATTAGGGAAACAATCCATTGGAATATGAGACGTTTACGAGTCAACCCCACCTCAATCCGAGAGCCAGTGTGGCTGACACCACTCAAACTGTCTCACTTTTATTTGAAATGGACAAGATTTTAAGTGAAAACAAAAACATGCATATAGAAAACCAACCAAATGCAATCTAATTCAATTGATACTATTGAAAAATGATCCATGGGTCATTTGTGACATATATGAGTCAACCCAAACTCAATCAGAGGCACAGTGTGGCCAGTACCACTCAATGTTTTTTTCTTTTGTTTTAAAGGGATACTCTTTTATGTAAAAACAACACGCATACATAAAACCAAAAAAACACATTCAAATTGTGTTGATACATTAGGAAAACTATCCATTTGTCATTTTTGATATGTATGAGTCAAACCCACTTCAATTCGAGGTGCGGTGTGGCCGGAACCACTCAAAGTGTCTCTCTTTTGTTTCAAAAGGTGATCATTTTAAGTGAATACAACAACTGACATACGAAAAACTGACCAAAGGCATTCTTATTCTATTAAAACATTAGGAAAACGATCTATAGGTCATATGTGACATGTATGAGTCAACCTCTCCTCAATCTGAGGGCCAGTGTGGATGGAACCACTCAAAGTGCCTCACTTTTATTTGAAATGGACAGGATTTTAAGTGAAAACAACACTAGAATTCTAAAAACTGACCAAACGCATTCGTATTGTGTTTATACTTTAGGAAAATAATACATGGGTAATTTTTGATGTGTACGAGTCCACCCCAACCCAATCCTCGACGCGGTGTGGCCGAAACCACTCAAAGTGTCTCTTTTTTGTTTAAAATGGATAGTCTTTTATGTAAAAACAACAGGCATACGGAAAACCGACCAAACGTATTCATATTGTGTTGATACTTTAGGAAAATTATTCATGGGTAATATGTGAAATTTAAGAGTCAAACTCGAATCAATATGAAGTGTGGGGTGGCTGAAACCACTCAAAGTGTCTCTCTTTTGTTCAAAATGAACACCATTTTAAGTGAAAACAACAATTGACATACGGAAAACCAACCGAAGGTATTCAGATTTTGTTGAAAATTTAGTAAAATGATCCCGGGGTCAAATGTGATGTGTGCAAGTCAACCCCACCTCAATCTAAGGTGCATTGTGGCTGGAACCACTCAAATTATCTATCATTTGTTTAAATTGGGAATCATTTTAATTGAAAACAGTAATTGACATACAGAAAACCGACCAAACTCATTAATATTCCATTGAAACTTTAGGAAAACGATCCATGGGTCATATGTGAAGTGTAAGAGTCTACCCCGACTCAATCAGAGCTGTCGTGTGGCCGGTATCACTCTAACAGTCTCTCTTTTATTTAAAATGGACATCATTTTATATGAAAACAACTAGCATACGAAAAAATGGCCAAACTTATTCGGATAGTGTTGTTACTTTATAACAATGATCCATGGGTCGTATGTGACGTGCACGAGTTAACCCTGATTCAATTTGAGGAACAGTGTGGAAAGCACCACTCAAAGTGTCTCACCATTATTTGAAAAGTAATACATTTTAAGTGAAAACAATAACTGGCGTACGAAAAAATGACCAAATGCATTCAAATAATGATGATACTTTATGAAAACGATCCATGAGTCATCTGGGATGTGTACGAGTCAACCTTGCCTCAATCCGATGCACAGTGTGGCCAATATCACACCAAGTGTATGGATTTTGTTCAAAATGTAAGTCATTTTAAGTAAAAACAACTGGTATAAGGAAAACCGACCAAACGTATTCGGATTCTGTTGATACATCATTTTGGGGTTATTAGCTTCTAATTTATGAATTCATCTGTGTATGTTTTATAGGAAATTCAATTTTGTATGTATTATTAATTTTGTATGACCCACCCCTTAGACACTCCCACCCCCATGGACAGCCCCCCACCTCTGGACACCCCCACCCCTCGGGACACCCCAACCCCTTGTATGTCAAATTACCTATGTGTTATATATAATTAAGAATTCTATATGCAATATAATTCATTTTTTTGTGCTATTGGTTCATAATTCAGTATTCATTACATAATTCATTCTGCATGTATTCAATTCAGAATTCAATTATGAATTCTGTATTGTATAGGGTAATTGGGTTCACATACATGATTATAATTGTGGTACATTCCATGGTTATAATAGTATCATATTTTTATGTGCTATAGTAGGTGTTTTTGTTTATGTTAAGATTGTATGCATGTTTATTTAGTTGAGTTTGTAGTGGAGGAGATTTTTGGTGGCAGGGTTATTAAATTCTGGAAATACAGTATACCAACGGTTTACTAAACTGTTGGTATAGTGTGGTAAATATTTTAACCAACTGTTTTTGTAAACCATTGGTAAAACATGAAGATGATAGTATTTCAAATGATTTTACAAACCGTTGGGAATACTCAGGATTTCACAGCCTTTGCCAATGGTTATACTAAAATTGTTGGTAATGGGTTATCCCACCGAATTACATACCAACAATTTTCCAAACCGTTGGTATATAGTATACCAACGGTTTGGATGCCTCTACCAACGGTTTGAAACTATTGGTAAAGCCTTAGTTTCCAGTAGTTTCATGGAAGATAGTGTAAATATTATGATGTTATGTGTGATCCTGGAATTATATAGAGCATGTAAATGTTTGGATGTGATTGGTGAACCATAAATTATATAGTGCTCTAATGAATTCGGTAATGTGTTGTATCTCATGAGTAAAATTGAAGTATGTATGAACATGATGCTATAATTATTCACAACTATGCATGGTAGTTCACCAATATGACACGATGCTTCATTTCTATGAATTTCCACGTTTCATGCCTTTATCTAATGATTTCTATCTTAATTATATTCCTTAAATTATATTATATAGATGATATTATCTCACTTATGTTTCCTGTCTCTTATTCATCCTTCTATTAGTCTTTTAAATCACACCATCTTTTTATGTATATCCTCAGGTGAATAATTATAATAAAGAGTACATGGGGTAAAATAGAAATCTAGAGAAGAAGCAATTATAAAAATGTTTTTGGAAAATTATGAAATTTTTTAGTAGGGTCCTAATTTAACCAAGTCCCTGTTTCTTTGGATCAATGTTGCAGAATGTTTTTAGTTGATTTTATTTAAAATGATATTATAATCATGTAAGAAAATTTAGGGTTTCTGTAGTTAGTATCAGAGCATTGTATAATTAATTCTAGAATTAGTTATGGAGAAACATAGTGAAAAATTTAAAATGAGAATATATATATATATAAGAATACAATAATCATTTTAAAACAAAGGGATCATAGATAATATTCCATTAGAGAAAATTCCAAAAGGTATAAATTATTCAATACTTATTGAATTATGTTTTTCACTAACCCTTTCTATTTTAAAAAATGGTGGGATATAGGAGAAACCAGACTAACAACCCGTGTGTAGAACAATTTAGTTTTTTCCTGATTGACGGCCACAATGCATTGGGGGTGGAGCTCAAAATGTCATGGTAATGCATACCCAGCTATCTCAGGCTATGGACAATGGCCTGAAAAATGAAAAACATCCTCTTTTACCTAAGTGGAAAAACCATCTGTCCATTATTTTACAAGGAAATGACCAATGAAATTTATTGGATCTTTTGATCCACTAGTTGCAGAATAGTGGGTCAACTCAATGGAGAAAAACGTTTATATTTATCATGGCTTTTAGCCAGATAAGGTGAAACTAGCTATTTATCGTCTTTATTGATAAGCCGACCAACTGTGTGAGTTGATTAAGAACACCAAGACAATGAATGAAATTGAAGATATGGAGTGGTAATACATTAAGATCTTGTTTCATAACAAGTGTTTCCATCTAACCCTTCATACAGATATAGAAGGAGAACTCAGAGAGGTAAAGCGAAAGGATGTGAATCTATCATGTCCTAGGAATAAAATTTCACAAGTATGTCAAGGTACACTTTTGGATTTATTATAAGAAATAATAGAATAAATGATAACTTTTTTAGTTGGTTCAAATCAGATCTTTTAAATGATATAGTAAATTGAGACTTCTGGAGTTATTAAGATGTTGTTAGATGTGCTCACAAAGTGGAGATGGAGTTTCGAGTATGGTCCCATGGCATTGGAGATAAGAATAGAAAGTTGGTGTTTCAAGCTAGATGATCTAATGAAAAATGTGGGAAGAAATATCAACAAGTCACAAGTAGAAAATTTGTGAATAAGAATAATGGGAATGACGACAAAGGGATAGAGAAATTCTCTATGTGTGGGAGAGAAGGTTACCAAGATCATGAATATCAAAGAGACATAAATAAGTGAACTAATTAAATGAAGGAAAGAAGAATGTCAACCGTAGTCTAATGATACAACTATAGGGAGAAGAGGAACTATGTATTCTAGTGCACTAAACCTTGAGTCCTCATGTTTAATCAGTGTCATCAGTAAGGAAATCCAAAAGAGTGGGTAAAGGATTATATCATCACTGCAGCTATTTTGGAGCAGGAAAATGAAGTCATATAAGGTACACTTATTATTCTCTAAATAATGGGAAAATTTTCATTTGATTCTATTTTTATGCAATCATTTATATATCATAAGTTTTCTAGAACTATTGAATCAAAGAACTGAATTGTTAATGTATACATATCCCTAAAACACATAGTGGTGCGATCATTACAACCCAACTATTGTAACCTTTTCATGTTAGATAATGTGAGAATATTCTACCAAAAAATCTTGTGATACTTTCTATGGTGGTATTTGATGCTGTACTTGGGATGGATTAGCTCTCATTACATAGACTGCACATAAACTATCAATAAAAGGAAATATCTTTTCATATTTGGAACAATCCCATGATCCTCTAAAAAAATTAATCAATGATTAGGAATATCCTTCATAAAATCCTCTGACAATGTAGGTGATGATTCTCTATGTAGAATAATACCTCACTCAAACAGTTGAGTTATATAATGGTATCAACCAAGGGGAGATTCCCTTTTTGAAAGAACATAGTGATTTTTTTCCTGATGAGTTACTATAGCGACCTAGGTAGAACGTGCATGGATATTACATCCTTTTAGTTGAATACTCAATACATTATAAAAATACTTGTCAGATGACTATAATAGTTTAGTGTCTTTATAAACAAGGGAAAAAAATATTCTATCCTGGTGAAGGATCTTCACTATCTCCCATAATTATCTCCACCTTTAGTACGTCTATTTAATACTATTCATCATAACTCGGAGAAAGGAAAAAAAGAAACAGGTAAGATTAGATTCTCAGTAAGGTTAAATAAGGGAGACATGTAAGCATAAACATGAACATAGTAGTATAATAACAAGATCATAATATTAGGATATCATACACTACAAATCAATGGTCATAAAAATGAGTTATGGGATAAAGCATGGTAGTTCTAATGACATGAATCATAAGGAAATGAACATTATGAGACATGAAATCATAACTAAGGAATACGACATAGTATTAGAGACGTACTTATAAGAATAGAAACATTTATGTTTGTAAAACCTATAAAGAGATATATACCATGTTAGGATTTGAATAGGAATCACATTCCTACTTCAAGATTGGGCTAGCAACCCGTGAAAAAACATTCGTTTTGGCTCAGTCGACAACGCATGTACCTTATTGTTTCGAGGCATAGGATTCAACACGGGTACCCTCTTCCATTTATGATTTGGATAAAACCCTTGTACGCTCATATTTTTGGGCATGGACTACTACTAGTGTACCCTCAATCCTTTAGGGGTTGTATTCAATCCGTGTACCTTATTTTTTTTGTCTTGGTAAACAACCAGTGTACCCTCTTTCATTTAGTCTTGGGCTATAACCCATGAAACTTCTTGTTTTTGGGCTTGGGATACAACCCATGTGCCCTATTTAATTTATGATAGAGATACAACCCATGTAGCTTCTTATTTTAGGGCATGCCATACAACATGTTTACCCTCTTTTATTTAGGCATGGGCTACAACCCTTGTACCTTATTGTTTTCCAGATTGGACTACAACCCATGTATGCACTTTCATTTAAGATTGGGCTACAACATATGTACCTTCATGTTTTTTAAAATGGGGCTACAACCCATAAACCCTCTTTATTTTCAAGCTTTGTCTACAACGTTTTTACCCTTGGAGCTCATATAAAACATATCATTACCCAATTCATTGGATGGAGATATATGTCCCACCCATCTCACAGTAAAATAAATCGAACATGTTCCACAATATAATAAAACAATCATCATATCATGACCAATAAAAATAAATATGTCTCATAAAAATTACATCCTAACCCATAAAATGAAATCACAATCATTAACATTTCATCACATCATAACCTATGGAAAAGAGATCATTTTCATTGACATTTAATCAAAGAATAACTCGTGAATGAGAAAAAAATTTCCTAAAAATATAACCTCTGATGGAGAAACAGGTGTATTAAGGATCATGTCATTTAGTGAAACCCATTCATAGAAAAGATATGAATAGAACATTTAATGAATTTACAAAATGAATTAGTAACATACATTGAATTTATCTTCTATGGAAAATCGTTTTGAGATTTCTTATAAAAAATTATCTTTATGTAGATATCCTTTCTTCTTTGAAAAAGTCATGTTAATACATAAAACCATTTGAAATTAATTTTCTCTGAAAATAATGTGAAAATATATAAAGAATATTTGAGAACTTTTTTAAAACCTTTTCAATGAATATTTATTTTAAAAAAAATTCTTAAATCTTAGACTTTTAAAATAGAAAATGAATATTTAAAAGAATGACAGTGGGTAAATCCATACATGTCATACAAAGAAAAAAAGAACATTCTTTTTTCATAGTAAAAATGTTAGAAGTAATACCTTTTTCAGAAAGAAACAAGAATATAAACTTGAAGTGATTAGCAATAGAAAAAGGGTAAAAAATTCCTTAAAATATTATAGTACAATGGTATTATATTTTGGAAACCCTTTTCAGAAACATAGAGAAAAGGTAAAGTCATGATTTTGAAAAAATAGTTTCTTGACTATCTTATGTACCAAACTGTAGAATATGGTACTAATACATGTTTATATAACGGAATAATACAAGATAAGGAATATCATGAATATTATTGGTAAATGAATCATACTATTTCATCAAGGGAAGCAATAACATAATCAATCTCAGAAAGTGATGAGATTGTCTCAATAAACTATTATAACTCGGTAACCTAGAATAATACTCTCCATGTAAAAAATTAAACTACATGAAGCTTAATATATCATTAAGATAAGTAAATTCATGAACTAACATATTATATATAATTATATACACCATGAAAAAAGAGTTTGTGTGCATAACCAAACATAAGTCTCAAAGAAGGAATGTTGAGGAAACAATTGTTTTATTGATTTGGTAACTACTTAAAGTTTAATCTCATGAAAGAAGGATCATAAAAAGGGAATGTGAATAACCATAAATATAAGTTCATGATACATATGATTCAATAATAGATTGCACATACTCCACACTAAAGCAACGAGTGGAAAACATAACAGTTATCTCATAAAAATTTAATGGGAGATGAAATCCCCTTACCTTGTGTCTTGACTCTCTCTGTACTCATACAATATTCCTATATAATAAATATATGTTTATTATAAATCTTTTAAATAAGTATATTCGAAAATCTAATGCCATATATTTTTTATTATAACCTCATATTACCCAATTGTATATGATCTTTTGTTAAGGTTTCACTTCGAGCAATATTCACTTTGTTCTTCGTATGTGTCTTAATTTGTTACATCATTGGTCCTAAAATTATATCATAATTCTAGAATGTAAAACCGAATAAAAATATCAGTAATATAAATTATATTTGTATTATAATAATATATATTATATATCTGTACGAAATGGAATACACCGTTCATGGAGACAGTAATCCATACGTACGCATGAACGATGTTACCATTTTTATTGTCATTTTGAATGAATGTATATAAATGAAATATGTATATATTTGTAGGTATATATATATAATTATTATAGTAAAATTAATATATCAAATATAACAGATAAATTTATTTTTTTAATCCTTAATACATTCCATATTGGGTGTGAGCGAATCACATCGCTTTGAGGGGATATTAGTACACACTTCCTCAAATGAGAAAATCATATTAACACCAAATGGAAATTAAAGAGGTGCACGTTAAAAATTGATTAAATAATCTTAATTAAATATTAAATATTAAATATTTATTTTATAAAGAGATTTTCCATCATAATGGCCACCATAATTGGTTGTAAATGATAAATGAACAATCATCATTTCGTGGGACACAATTCATCGTATGCAGAAATAAGATGTTCAAAATCCATTAGATGGAGGTGTGTGGAATTTTAGGTCATTAAAGTTTTATAAAAAAATCATAATATATGGATCTTACTTAGTTTTACACATTAATGGAATAAATATAGTGGAGGGTGGAGAAGGGAAATAAAGGAAAGGATCTTGAGCGAAGATGTTACCTCTAAGTCAGGTTACTCCATTTGGTTTGTGCCAAAAGGCATCCTTGAGAAGATTTCTTCCCAAAGGTATAGATTAAGGTATAAGGGAGGATTTCTAGGAGGATAATTGTGATGATTATGAAATAACTTTAATATTTTTAGAGGTATGAAAAATGAGAGGAATTGGTGACAATTATTGGGAAGGAAAAAGACCTCTTTGGAATTTCTAGAAACAAGTTAAGTGTGCACATGTTCTTACCTAAAAAAAGTTTTACCAAAACTAAAAAACCCAATAATGGAAGATTAGTGGCCAAAATAGGGACATACAATGGTGTTTTAAAAAGTTTATAGTTCATCTGGTTCTTTAATTTTAATGTTTAGTCCCTATTTAAGCTTAATTTGGCCTTAACTACTCTGATTAATTTTAATAACTTTTACTAACCATTTTGGTAAAACAATTAACATGATATTATTAGAATCTAAGTAATAAAATGAATAAAATTTTTTATTTTTGATTTTTTAAATTTAAATAACAGAATCATAAAAATTAATATTAGTGCTAATCTCACAGATGAGATGAAATAATAAGGTTTTAAAGTAGGAAAAACTTCAAAATATGGTTATGATTTTATATTCAGTATCAAAGTAAAATTGATTCTAATAAATTAAATTTTATTAGTTTATTTAGTTTTTATCTAATGTGACGTTAATACATATTTATAATATAATTTAATATTAATAATTTATTTGAAAAAAATGTTTTAAACCAAAAGGCATTATTTGTAACTATTCATCCAAAAATGAAGTGTCTCAGAAAAATCCAAAAAATTCACTGTCGGATAATTTCAAAGATAAGAATTAATAAAAAACTATTATTTAAAAAAACTTATTTCTATGTGTGTCTAAAATTAATTTTCTTATTAAAAGTGCTTTATTCAAGAATAAATATTTTTAACATAATATGACTTTAACCAATATATTATATTTTATTATCAACATGTTTTATTTATATAAATTGATTATAAATAATATTTGAAAAGTAGTGACTAATATTAATATAACTATGTTTAATGGTTAGGTTATAATTATCTCATTTAAATTATATATATATATATATACAAAGGTATTTAACAGAAACTCAGTGTTGTGTACATTGTATGCCAAGCCAGTGTTGCCTGTAATGTACGCCAAGTAGGTGTTGTGTGTGGTGTAATATAAGTCTATAGTACATGTAGTGCAAGAAAAGTTGGCATTTTAAGTGAAATAAATGATTAACATAGTGTTTTAATATATACATACATATATATAGATATATATTGAACTATTTCCAGTGTCACATGAAATGAAAAATATCGAACAGATAAATTAATTCAAAAAACTATATTTCTCAAAATAATAGGGTGTTACATTTTACCCCATATAAAATGAATTCCACGCTCAAAATTATTCTGGGTTATCAATGGTTTAATACTTGAACGTTATAATTATAGAAACTGACATTATAATAATAGATTCTAATGCTTCCCCTAAAAAAGAAAATTTGTAACCATAAAGCTTACCCAATGTAACATATATATATGGTTCCATATGGGATAACATTGGTGGAAAGTGAAAACATGGATATAAAATAAAAATATTACCCTCATGTTCTAATGGATAATGATAGAGAGCAAGGTTATGGGAATGTTAACAGCCAGAAAGCCATAAACCCACAATGACATAATGGACCTTCTAATTCATAAAAAATATATGTATAATATAACATCATTGGTTTAAATTAAAGCTAAAGAGTTTTCATTAAATTATATACTTTCATGATTTATATATAAAACAAACCATTATTGTTTGTTTATACACTTCACCTCCTCTAAAAAGATAAGGTTACTTTTTCATTCTTGAAGTACTAATAGATCGCGAGTTCCAAGATATGCCATCCCATTTTTCATTAGTTACCATCCACACAGGGTAGTTTGAACATGATATCTAATATTCATAAAACCTTAAATAGAAGAGAAAACAATAATATTACTAACTTAATTTCAAGGTTAACTTAAACATTCCATAAATGGTTATCCACGTGGCCCCTTAGATAGATGGAAATTCAAGTATTTTTAAAGAAGGTCCTGAAATATACATATCATTTAACCCCCATCTATCACAAATTTGCACTTGGTTTTCAAATTCCAAACATGTAAATAACCTCATTTTATATTATATTTATAAATATTAATTACCCTAAATCCTACTGGAAAATGTGTTTTCCTCCTTATTCCATTGACTAATGGATATATTATTTAAATACAATAAGTTATAAACATCATTCTTGATAAAATAATACAATTTTTCAATAATTAGTTATAGGTTAATTTGTACAGTCCAATTTACTTATTCATAACCATAATACCTTTATCCTAACATCATTATCTCAATGCCAGACATTAATTAAGGATTAACTTCCCATAAATCAAAATATTAGCATCCCATGAAATCACATTTTATGTATTCATCACAATTCAACATGTCCTTTTTAGTCCTTAATGAAAACATATACTGAAAATACTAATATATTTCTTGATTCATATATTATAATCATTAAATTACAAAACATAAATACTTCATCAGTCATACCATATTATTATACCATCGCTCAAGTATCATAAACATATTAATTAATACTTATTTCCATGAATATGAAATATGAATCATGTTCTATGGCTCTTCAACCTCATTCTAATCATGCTTCTTATGTTTAATGTAAACAATACAGGAATTTCATCACATACCTTTCACATGTCATTTTCGGTCTCTTTATCTTCAGGTGTATAACCAATAATCATACCACCTTACAAATTTTATTTATGAGACTTCCAATTTCAAAATAAATTCTCATAATGGACATAATTTACAATTTTTAAACATTTCATGTTAACCATGTTCCTTCAATTTCTCACTACTGACCAAAACCTAAAATAACAGTGTGAGAATTACTTATCATAGTAGAAAACCACATAGCCACGAAAATATTTACTTATAGGATGTCTAAATCATGGCACCTTATTCAATCTATGACACCCTAGTTTCATCCTATGTTACTAATAGTCAACTTATATATAATTAATTCATAATGGGTCATGAATAGTTTGGTAATTACCAAATCATAACCCCAGAGAGTGTCAAACTAGGTGTGCAGTAAGGCCAATTATTGTGTACAAGATTACACAGAGTCAAGCTTGGAACATCTTGTTAGAGTTCTTACCCCTAGGTACATCTGTTCCAGATCCACATCCACTTTTACTATATAGACATGGATATATTTCTAGGAAACCAATCACTATATCATTTACCAAAATTTAGGGACATTTTCCTAAATGTTAAATCATCCTTTTTCTAATCCTTATTGACATAAATAGATATATAAATAGAAATAGACATAGGGATATCATTCAGGTTTTCTCATATTAGTTTCCAAAGGTTGTCAAAACCTTTCCATTGATACCACTATAGAGACCCAATAATAACATGCATAGATATTACATCCTTTTAGATAAATATTCAGTATATTAAAAAAATACATGCAAGAGGACTATAATAGTTTAGTGTCTTTGGAATCTTGGGAAAAAATCTTCTATCCTGTTGAAATATCATAAAAATACCCCATAAATATCTCCACCATTCGTACTTCTACTTAGAACCATTATTCATAGCCTAGTGAAAAGAAACATAAGAAAGGGGTGATCTCAAATGATCATTAAGGGTAATGAAGGGAGACATGAACCTTGATGAAATAAACATCATGATCCCTGAAATCATAACTAAGGAATAAGATATTGGATTTTTTCCATACAAGTAAGAATAGAAAATCTTATGTCAGGGATACCTATAGAGACCTTTATGACATGTCAGGCTTGGGATATGACTAGTGTACCTACATCAAGATTGGCCTAGAATATCATATAACCAATTTCTATTAGTCTTATACTAAAACCCATAAAACTTCATGTTTTTTTTGGATGGGCTACAGCCCATGTATGCTTTTTCATTTAAGCATGGGATAAAACACATGTCCTTTCATGTTTTCATGCTTGGACTACATACGGTGTACCCTCTTTTGTTTATTCATGGGATAAAACCCAGGTACCTACTCCTTTTTGGACTTGGGCTACAACCCATGTACCCTCTTTAATTATGGCTTGGGATACAACCCATGTACCTTCTTATTTTTGATTTTGAACTATATATTGTGTACCCTCTTGCATTTAGTCTTGGGATACAACCCATGTAACTTCCAATTTTCAGGATTGGGTTATAACTGATGTAATGTCTTTCATTTATGATTGGGAAACATTCGATGTAGCTTCTTGTTTTCTGGATTAGGATACATCCCATACACCCTCATCCTTTTTAGGCTTGGGCTATATCCAGTGTACCCTTTGAGCTCGGGAGAAAAATTATCAATAAAAAATGTATTGGAGGGAAATATAGGTCCCACCCATCTCATAGTAAAATCATTCAAACATGTGCCCCAATAAAATAATATATTCCTCATACCATGACCCACAAAAAGATAGTCTTCATATAAACATCAAATCATAACCCATAAAAATAAATGGGTATCATTAATATTTCATCACATCATAACCAATTGATATATGATAGGTTTTAAAACCATTTCATCGAAGTAGAACACATGAAAGAGAAATGGATTTCATAAGTATAAAACCTGTGAAAGAGAAATAGGTCTCATAAAGAACATGGAATTATATTTAACCCATTCATATAAAATATATGAATGTAACCTTAATAGTACAATGAACGATGAAAAATGTAAAAGTATAGAATGAGACACTAGTTCAAAAGATCCAAAAAACATAGAGAATCCCAAAAAGTAAAATGTTTATGTTGGGCCACTATCATAAAAACTCATCCATTAATAGAATAAATGAGGAAGAAAAATATTGATGAATAATAGAAGAAGATTCATGTATTTCTAATGAAATTTTTTATCGGCATCCCATTTTATAAATCTATTTCCCAGATTCATATCTTTGTAAAATCTACAAATAACTGCTCTCTAAAATAGGATGGTGGATGGCATTGGAGTTATCTCCATAAAATTAAAATTATCTTCCAATTTTTTAGTAGAAGCTTCAACCAATAATGTGAGACCCTGGACATTTATAATTCAATTTCACCATAGAGGCATGAAACATTCGAAGATAATTTTGTGATCTTGGTGCAATAATATATATCATTCCAATGAATTGGTTCATGTAGCTATAGATTGAATAATTAATGCCAACAAGACTATACCTTCAACTAGATGAAAAAAATCATATATCCTCGATGAAATTTCAATGATATCATAGTTAATGTATAAAATTTTATCTTTCCAACATATTTTATAATTTTAAATTTTATAGAAGAAGTATACATTCTTATTATTCTCAGACGGCCTTTTGTAGCCATAGAGAAGTCTTTAATAGATGATAAATAGAGGACACTAACTCAAGGTTGGATATGAACTTGTTGTGTTGGAATTATAAAGGGATACATAGAGGGGAAATGATTCTTTTGATTGTCAGACCATCTTTTATACTAATGAAAGATATGAGTTTACGACCATTGAGTGTGACTAGGAGACCCTTCCCCCTGATGAAGAAAAATACAATGATCATGAGAATGAAAAATACTTTGATCCTTTAATAAGGGACATTATCCTAGAATTCATACCCATTTTCATTAATCCCCCATTTTTGGAATGAAAACCTTTTCTAATAACACTCAAGTAATCATTCCTTGAGAATATGGAAACAATACCAATCATTGTCACCAGAGAACTAACCAAAACATAAGGGGAAAAGTTAATTGATGTTCTAAAAAGGGAAAAAAAACATTACCAATGTAGTGGCTGAAATTAAGGGGATCGGCCCCAAAATATACTCCAAAAAAATTTCATTAGAGGAAGGCACTCAACCGAAACACCAATTAAAAAGAAGGCTCACCCAACCAGTTAAAGAGGATTTCAAGAAATAAGTGATGAATCTTATAGATTATGGAATAATATTTTCAATATATGATTGGGAATAAGTGAGTCTTCTATATGTATTTCTAATGAATGGTTTATTAACAAAAATGAAAAATGATGAAGATGATCTAATCTCTAATCTAACTATTAGTAGATGGAGAGTATTCTTCAATTATAGGAATCTCAATATAACATTTCGAAATAATCAATTTTCACTACCCATATGGAACAAATGATCAAAATAATTATAGGGAATAAATTCCATTTTTTTCATTATCGATATTCATAATACAATCAAATGTTATTCAATCCAGATTACCACTAAAAAACTATGTTAACTTTTACCTTTAGAATCTTTGCATATCAACATATGTTATCTGGAATGTGTACTACACAAAACAACATCCAATGGTGCGTGACACATGTATTCCATGACATGGAAGAGGAATTCCTAGAAATATTTATCGATGAATTTTTGGTATATGGAAGATCTAATGAGGTATTCTTGAGAAATTTGGATATTGTTTTTCAATTCTATCAGAAACAATTCCAAGTATGAAATTGTGAAAATTTACACTTCATGTTCCAAGGAAGCATAGTCCCCAAAAATAAAATCTCAAAACAAGGCATGAAATTAGATTAATATAAAATAAAATTGAAAAAATATCTAACCAATCCTATGATATTGAAAGGAATAGATTTATTTTTGGGGCATGTAGGATTCTTCAACTGATTTGATAAATTCATTGCACAAGTAGCTCACCACATTAAATGTAACACCCCAGGTAAATAAAGAATATGACATTTTCATATTTATCTATATTTTGGAATAAAATATTAATATTACTTTAAAGTTAATGTTATGATCTAGGGAATACCCAATACGCAACAACGAGTTTCTTTGAAATATTACGTTGCACTCTAATAATAAAATAAAATTATTTTAAAAGGTAGTTAACGCCTAGCCATTGTAATGGTGGGAATGAATGGAACTAACTATAAAATGATTATATATGTTGGTAAAATATTTTTAATTTTATCCAATAAATGTTGGAGGCTTAAAATGTAAATGAATCCAATTTTAAGTATAAACATTCTAATATTCTTTAAAATGTCGATTAACCGCCTTTTGATGGAGAACCGCTTCTAAATCCACTTTTTGACAATTTAATGTGTTATATTTGACAAAATAAAATTTTCTTTATAATCGGGACATCATAATTTACTTTGTGTAAATATTTGGTATTTTTCCGATAAAGTTCATTTTTCAATGAATAGTGAAAAATGTTGTATTTTAATTCAAAACATCTTTTTAATCTAATTTATTTGTATAATTAGATTATCTTTTGAATTGGTTTTAAAGTAAAATTAGAATATATTTTTACCATTTAATCTAATAGTGTTCATTGGAATTAATTTCACTTTGAAATTGAACTTAAAATATTGTCAATCTTTTAATAGATATTGTTTCTTAAAAACACACTATTTGTGTTGATAGCGGGAATTAATTATTAAAATAATTAATTCAACTTATATGTTTGTAATTTTGTAAAATAGACATAAATTTTGAATTCAGAATTTCAAATATATCATAGGGTGAATGTTTTGGTATTTTTCTAAAAAACATCAATTTTTGATGAATAGTGAAACCACTAAGTGGTAGTTTAAAAACTGATTTTTTGTTTAAATGAAACTTTACCACTTCTTTGATTTGAATTTCAAAAATCTGACATTCATGGTTGTCATTAGTATGTAAAATGTGGTTCAATGGGATTAAAATAATTTTTATGGTGAATAGTAACTTTTATGTTTATAATTGCGATTAGAGGTAATTAGTGTAATTTACGGTAAAAATAATGTTTTAAAAAAATGAAATGACCTTGACACATCTCTTAACCATATTTCTTGAGTCATGGTCGACCATGAAAATCCATGGGTCAACTTGGGGACCCCATGGAGCGAATTAGGTATGAAAATGACATTAAAACCTTTTTATTTAATGTTAAAATTAAAAGGTCCCAAACATGTGTTGTTTTACTAAAACAATTTTTACATGGGGTTATAAAAGTAATATTTTTTACTATAAATATTAATTATAAAGATAATAAGATTTCCTAAATCATGATATTTTTTTATAATTTTTATACATTAAATAATCTTAATTATTTATGACACCATAATGATGCAGCAATTACCTCATTATTTAATGATTTAAATAAAATAAAAATATAACGTAAAATATAAGTCCTACACTTGTCAATAACCTATTGGATGTGTGGTTTTATAACTATTAACACCTTATCCTAGAAAATATATAATTGTTGGACTTTTAAAATCCAATATTCATTTTATAATAATGTTACTTTTCATGACTTTCCAAGAGTGCCCCTCCTCTACTCTTATAAAAGGCCCCCACCTCTACCACCTTTCCCACACCTCTCAAGACGTTGGCTCAGCCAAAACCTACTCATTTTGTCTCTCTGAATCCCTCTATTACTCTTAGAAGCCTCAATTTTTCCAGAAGTCTTCCCAAGGAAGCGTTTGAGCTCAAATCAAAGAGAGATACCCTATTTTATGGTAATGTCTTCACTTGTGTTCTTTTGTTTTATTTTGCTTCTCCAACCCCCTAAACTCTTTTTATTCATTTATTTTGTAACAACTCTAGTATCTTCAACATACTACGATGTTTTTATAAGAAGGATTCGAGATAAACTTACACACACTTACATCTAATGGTTAAAGAACATACTGTTTCTGTGGATGGTGAATTTCTGCCTCACGAAACGACGATGGTTCAATATTCTATTAACACCCTCAAAGGTGGCCATTAAGATGTCACTATAATTATATATGATATATAATATGTTTATGTTTTACTTAAGCTTATGTATTTTTCATCTATTTCATACCTTTTTGGTTTCCATTATGGTTAAATGCGATATCATCATTTTAGGAAGTGCTGACTACCGCCCCCTCAAAGTGATTTGATTCGTTAATACCATATCTGGTATGTAAAAATGATATATTTAATGATATTATATATGATAACATACTGGAATTATAATTTTATTATGTATCATTATGTTTTAATTCAATTAAATAATAAATAAAATGGAAGTAGCGTTCATGCGTACGTACATCTTACCGTCTCCGTGAACGGTGCATTTCATTTCATACCTCTAAATGTTATGTACAAATATAAATGCATGTATATGGTGGATATATATGATATATATGATATCTAAATAATGAATATAATTCTGGATATAATATATATTTTACCACATGAACAACTTGTAATTACAAAGAGTTTATTTTTTTGACTCAAGTAGCAATGATCTACAAAACGACCATTATTAACATAAATAATTACATAGTGTTCATAGAATGGTAGTAAGTGATATAAAAGGAATAATTAACATAAAAAAGGTTCTTAAGAAAGTATAAATTAACTCAAGTTTATTATTCAGGAGGTTAAAGAATGATCCAGTCAAGTCAGACCCGAGGTAAGGGATCCTATATAACTCTTTCTTTTCAAGTACTCTCTTTTATGTCATTTATTTTATGCTCCATATTCTTGTGTTGGAGGATGTTATTTTCTATTCCAATTTCTAAAATTTTTATGTTCATGTGATTAGACACCCTATTTTATCTCATCAATCCATTTTTGGATGTTTTAAGTGGCACCGTTGGGCTACCGAGTTTTCGTAAGGGATTTTTCAACACACTTTTATTCCCGTGAGATTTATGCTACATTTTCCACAATTTCCATTGATTGGTGTATGTACTACCAATTATTTTACTCTTTGTGTAATATAATTTCTTTTATGAGTATTTACATCAATGTTGAATTGTCCTTCTTTTATGGGGTGTCTGTTTCGAAAGATACCCAAATCGGTAAGGGAACCTTTCACCCTCCTCTTTTTAAAAGACTTCTTTTGTTGGGTCTTTTAATTTACATATTGTAATTTTGGGATATGTTATTCTATAACATTATTGATGTATATTTTATGACCAAGTGATGAGATACCCTTGTTATCTCTCATCAACTCATTTTCTGAATTTTGAAGTGACGCCGTGAGGCAGTCAAATTTTTTTCCAAGGGAACTTCTTAACCCAATTTTGATTCTTTGGGATAAGATGGTACTCCTTGAATATTTTGTTCTATGAATTTGTGTGAATAAACTTAGATTTTTTGACACTTAATATCCACTTATATTCGGTGTATTCATTTTTCACACATAATTATGTAATTGATTTGTCCTTAATCAAAGGATACCGTCTTTGTAAGGGACTTCGTCTCAATATCCTTTCATTGAGGAATGTTTTGTTTTATACATAACCTTATTTTATACGGTGTATAAACCCCTTTTACTTTCACATTTATCCAAAATAAATCTTTTTTATATGAAGCGTTTTACTAAATGACAAAAGGGAATGTTTTTGTCGTACGTATGCGGCGACAATGACTTCTCTGCCACCGTGACCATTATTTGAGTTTCAGTTTCTTCTACAAGCCATTCATTTTTTTAAAAGAAAAATAAATACCATGTTATACTTTTCTTTTATTTTGGTATTGAAAATGGTTTTCATAATGTTTTTATATCAATGTGTTGTATTGATATCTTGTGATTGAAAAGTGGAAATGTTATGTTTCCTTTAGGCATGTTTTATGTGATACGATTATGTTATGGTTATTGGGCATTATTATGAAGACAGGTGGTTTCGTGTTAAAATAAGGGCGGGTGAGCCCGATATAGCTCTCTAATGCATTGGGTAACGCGAAGGAGTTAAACATTAAGGTTTCTCCAAAGAGATTTAGGGAATATACGGTGATGGGTATTATAAACGTAACAATGAGGGTTACTCGCTACGTAAGAATGTTATGAATGCCTCATGTTACCTTTATTTCTTATTATTTATATGATTTATTCATGATTTGATGAGTTATGTTAAAGTACTTATGTTCTATGAGTAAAGTATGATTTCATTGATTCTTATATATACATGTACTCATGTTTCCTTTCTATATTTTTATATCCCTTACTGATCTTTTTATGCTCATCCCATGTTTTTGAAATGTTTTTCACAAGTCAGGGAAATGTACATGACATGATGATAGTGTCAAGGAAGTGTCAAGAAAGATTCCATATTTTATTTTAAATATGTTTCCGTTGATGGGAAAAATGAATACTATCCTTTATGTAACCACCTTGATTAAATTTGGAATGTAATGCAAGTTTTATGATCTAATTCTCTAAAACTCTAAACCTGAAAAGATCCTCATTGTGTAATCATTTAATAACTCAAGATTAAGTAAGGATTTAGGCTGGGACCTTATAGTTGGTATTAGAGGTCAGTTTAGATAACTTTAGAGGTTAGAGTGTTGTTTAAAAAAAAGTGAAATGTTGTGTATAATCACAATGGTTAGTATATTTTATGGAGTAATTATTTTTTTTGAAAGTTAGAATGAGTTTGAGATATCTTGGATAAGTATATCTTGGTGTTTATATTCCTCTTTTTTATTTGATGATTTTACTGATATACTCACAATGACCTTTTTGGTTTTAGTAAATGGCTGGATCTAGCAGTCACCAAAGTAACAATGGATTTGAAGAAAACTGTGGCAGTTTTATGAAAGAACAACTGAATGATATTGGATTTGCAATGAGAACACTTGTGGTTATCCTCAACCAACTATCTGGAGTCATGATTGACCACCTGAACCTTAGTGATTTTTATAAGGCATCATATATGCGAGAAACAAATCCCTACGGAAGTTCAGGTAATAATCATGAAGGTAAGCATGTTCAAAAAACTATGTGTCAAATATGTGGAAAGAAACACATAGGAAAATGTTTCAAAGGGACAGAAAGATGCAATAGATGTGGAAATGAAGGTCATAAAGCAAGAACCTACCATGAAAAAAGGAAGCTTCTAGTTGACTCTAGGAAAGGAAAAGATGTTCTTTCCGAAGGATCAATTGAATGTTTTAAATGTGGTGTGCATGGTCATTATGCAAACACATTCCCTACAAAGAAGTTCCGGGAATGGGGTCACTAAGATCGTACAAATATTCATATACCAAAACCTAATGCCATTTCGATTGAGGATAAAGAAACTCACAATGTATAATGAAAGGTATGAATTATTTTTTAACATATGTTTTCCTATTATTGGAATCTTAGGAAATGATTTATGATTTTGTTTGTAGGAAAGAAGTATTTCATAATATGATGAAAAGGAATGGATAATGGATCGTGAGGAATGTTGAATGAGTAAGAAGTCATCATATAAGGGATTCAAGAGTTATGGTAGATTTTAGGATGGTCAAATTCTTAGATGTATTAATTCTCTTTTGATGATGGGGTTACATTAGAAGACTTTTTATTATACAACTAATGTTTGATATACGAAAATTTTATTCGAGGAATAATTATCCATTATTTTGTGGATATAGTTATAAAGAATCATTTTGGTTTATATGACCCTTGAATTTGAGTCAATTACTGGTTAATACATTTTGGGTTGCAAAATGGAACTTATCAGATAACCTTTGTGGTTAAAATATGTTATAGTTATTTTTGATGAATTTACCTCTTTTTGAGGAATGTTATGAAATTATATAGTTTTTGAAAAGGGACAACACACAGACCGTGTGATAACCCGTCGCGTCGGACAAAGCTGCGGGAATCGAACCCACAACCAAAGTGCAACTAGTATTTATCGCCTACCACTGGACTATGTAAATTCCCTGGTTAGTTTGAATGATTCTTTTTAGTTAGATGATTTTATGAATTAAGAGTATGTTGTTTTTTTTGTTATCAATGGAAATGATAAGCCTATCATGGAGGATATGTGATTAGGTTAATTACTTTTCAGTATGAGACTGTAAGAGTAACTGATGTTATTTGGGAGAAAAATGTTAAAATTTACCTTAGGAGACTATGTGATTAAATCCTTCAGAGAATTGGGCATCAATCTTAGTTTGGTTTACTTTGTAGAATTTTATGGATAGATGTTTATTGAATGGTCTTTGTTGACCTTTGGGTTTTTGTTTTGGTTAAGGTCTAAAGACATGGGAAGTATATAGTTCTCTTTTGTGGATTAGGTGATTCTCATGAAGTTGATTATAGCTCTCTTAATGTGATCAAGTCATCCTAAATACTCATCTTTTTGAGAAAATATGAGTTCGTTTAAGAAATATAGTAAAAGTTGAAAGTCAACATGACAATTAAGTATGCTTCCTAATGTTTTAGTTAAGCTCATAAATAAATTCCTCAATGAAAAGTAACTTAAAACAAAAATGTTGTCTGTTAATTATTCCTACTGGGGAATCAGATACCATTTAACCCATCACAAGTTTGTGATTTTATTGTTGTTAACTTTTTCTTAGACATATTTACTATCACTCTCAATCAGAACAACACCCATTTTTTTCTCCTTCTATCCATATTTTCATACATGGAATCCTAGTATGGGTTAACTCGGGTGACATTTGTACTTCTCTCCCATTTTTTTAAAGTGATAGTTTTACTGACTCTTGTTCCGATGTGGGATTTTCAATGAAGCTTCCAAGCCTAATTTTAAAATTGCAAGGACGCAATTCCCAAAAGGGGGGAAGGATGTAACACCCCAGGTAAATAAAGAATATTACATTTTCATATTTATCAATATGGTTTAATAAAATATTAATATTACTTTAAAGGGAAATCTATACTTGAGGGCGTACCCAATACGCAACAACGAGTTTCTTTGAAATATAACGTTGCACTCTAATAATAAAATAATATTATTTTAAAAGGTAGTTAATGCCTAGCCTTTGTAATTGCGGGAAAGAATTTAACTAAATAGAAAATGATTAAATATGTTTGTCAAATATTTTTTATTTTATCCAATAAATTTTGGAGGCTTAAAATGAAAATGAATCCAATTTTAAGTGGAAACATTCTAATATTCTTTAAAAGGTCAATTAATCGCCTTTTGATGGCGAACCGCTTTGAAATCCACTTTTTGACAATTTTATTTGTTATATTTGAAAAAATAAAATTCCTCTTTATACTTGGCACATCAAAATTTACTTTGTGTAAATTTTTGGTATTTTTCCGATAAAGTTCATTTTTTAATGAATAGTGAAAAATGTTGTATTTTAATTCAAAACCTATTTTCAATCTAATTTATTTATATAATTAAATTATATTTTTAATTGGTTTTAAAGTAAAATTAGAATATATTTTTACCATTTCATCCAATAGTGGTCATTGGAATTAATTTCACTTTGAAATTGGACTTAAACTAGTGTCAATCTTTTAATAGATATTATTTCATAAAAACACGCTATTTGTTTTGACATGGGGAATTAATTATTAAAATAATTAATGAAACTTATATGATTTGAATTTTTTAAAATAGACATCATTTTTGAATTCGGAATATCAAATATATCTTAGGGTTAATGTTTGGTATTTTTCTGAAAAACTTCAATTTTTGATGAATAGTGAAACCACTAAGTGGTAGTATAAAAAATGTTTTTTCATTTAAATGAAACATTACCACTTATTTGATTTGAATTTCAAAAATCCAACATACATAGTTGTTATTAAGATGTAAAATGTGGTTCAATGGGATTAAAATAATTTTTTTGATGAATATTAACTTTTATGTTTTTAATCACGATTAGAGGCAATTAGTGTAATTTAAGGTAAAAATTCTGTTTTAATAATATGAAATGACCTCGACACATGTCCTACCATTATTGGTTGAGTCATGATCGACCATGAAAATCCATGGGTCAACTTGAGGACCCCATGGATCCACTTTGGTAGGAAAATGACATTAACACATTTTTATTTAATGTTAAAATTAAAAGGTCACAAACATGTGTTGTTTTACTAAAACAATTTTTACATGGGGTTATACAAGTCATATGTTTTACTATAAATATTCAATAGAAAGATAAAATGATTTCCTACATCATTATATTTCTTTTATAATTTTTAGACATTAAATAAATTAAATTATTTATGACACCATGATGATGTAGTGATTACCTCGTTATTTAACGATTTAAATAAAATAAAAAAGATAATGTAAAATCTAAGACCTACACTTTTCAAAAACATATTGGATGTGTGGATTTCGAACTATTATCACATTATCCTAGAAATATATTATTCTGGGACCTTTAAAATCCGAAATGCATTTTATAATAATGTTACTTTTAAAGACTTTCCAAGAGTGCGCCTCCTCTCCTCTTATAAAAGTGCCCCCACCTCTACCACCTTACCCACACCTCTCAAGCCTTTGGCTCGGTGAACCCCTAATCATTTTGTCTCTACAAATCCCTATATAACTCCTAGAAGCCTCACTGTGGGCAGAAGTCTTCCCAAGGAAGCCTTTGAGCTCAAATCAAAGGGAGAAACCCGATTTTACGGTAATGTCTTCACCTGTGTTCTTTTGTTTTATTTTGCTTCTCCAACCCCCTAAACTCTTTTTATTCATTTATTTTGTAATAAATCAAGTATATTCAATATACTAGAATGTTTTTATAATAATTATTCGAGCTACACTTACACACACCTACATATAATGGTTAAATAACATACTGTTTCTGTGGATGGTGAATTTCTGCCTCACGAAACGATGATTGTTCAATATTCTTTAACACCCTCAAAGGTGGCCATTAAGATGTCACTATATTTATATATGATATATAATATGTTTATGTTTTACTTAATCTTCTGAATTTTCATTTATTGCATACCTTTATGGTTTCCATTATGGTTAAACGAGATATCTTCATTTTAGGAAGTGCGGACTACCACCCCCTCAAAGTGATTTGATTCGTTAATACCATATGTGGTACGTATAAAGGATAGATTTAATGATATTATATATGATACCATATTTTAATTATAATACTATTGTGTTTCATTATGTATTAATTCCATTAAATAATAAATAGAAATGGAAGTAGCGTTCATGCGTACGTACGACTTACCGTCTCCATGAACGGTGAATTTCATTTCTTACCTCTAAATGTTATGTAACATTATAAATGCATTTATATTATATATATATATATATGATATATATGATATCAAAATAATGAATATAATTCTGGATATAATATATATTTTACCACATGAACAACTAGTAATTATAAAGAGTTTATTTTATTTACTCAAGTAGCAATGATCTACAAAGCGACCATTAATAACTTAAATAATTACACAGTGTTCGGAGCGTGGTAGTAAGTGATATAAAATGAATAATTAACTTGAAAAAGGTTCTTAAGCATGTATAAATTAACTCATGTTTATTATTCAGGAGGTTAAAGAATGATCGAGTCAAGTCGGACCCGAGGTAAGGGATCCTACCAAACTCTTTCTTTTCAAGTACTCTCTTTTATGTCATTTCTTTTATGCTCCATGTTATTATGTTGGAGGATGTTATTTTATATTCCTATTTCTATAATTTTCATGTTCATGTGATTAGATACCCTATTTTATCTCATCAATCCATTTTTTGGAAGTTTTAAGTGGCACCGTTGGGCTGTCGAGTTTTCGTAAGGGATTTTTTATCTCACTTTTATTCCCATGAGATTTATGCTACATTTTCCACAATTTTCTTTGAGTGGTGTATGTAATGCCGATTATTTTACTCTTTGTGTAATATTCTTTCGTTTATGAGTATTTACATCAATGTTGTATTGTCTTTCTTTCATGGGGTGTATGTTTTGAAAGATACCTAGTCGGTAAGGGAACCTTTCACCCTCCACTTTTTAAAAGAATTCTTTTGTTGGGTCTTTTAATTTACATATTGTAATGATGGGATATGTTCTTATATATCCTTATTGATTTAAATTTTATGTCCAAGTGATGATATACCCTTGTTATCTCTCATCAACTCATTTTTTGAATTTGGATGTAACGCCGTTAGGCTGTCAAATTTTATTGCAAGGGAACTTCTTAGCCCAATTTTGATTCTTTTGGATATGCTGGTACTCCTTGAATATGTCGTTCTATGAATATTTGTGAATAACCTATGATTTTTTTACCTTTAATATCCACTTATATTTGGTGTATTCATTTGTCACACATAATTATGTAATCGATTTGTCCTTAATCCAAGGATACCGTCTTTGTATGGGACTTTGTCTCAATATCCTTTCATTGAGGCATATTTTGTTTTATACACAACCATATTTTATACGGTGTATAAACCCCTTTTAATTTTACTTTTATCCAAAAGGAATCTTTTTTATACGAAGCATTTTACTAAACGACAAAAGGAAATATTTTTGTCGTACGTATGCGGTGACAATGACTTCTCCGCCACCATGACCATTATTTGAGTTTCAGCTTCCTCTACAGCCATACCATTTTTTAAAAGAATAATAAATACCAAGTTTTACTTTTATTTTATTTTGATATTGAAAATGGTTTTCATAATGTTTTTATATCAATGTGTTGTATTGATATCTTGTGATTGAAAATTGGAAATGTTATGTTTCCTTTATGCATGTTTTATGTGATAAAATTATGTTGTGGTTCATGGGAATTATTATGAAGAAAAGTGGTTCCGTGATAAACTATGGGCGGGTGACCCAAATATAGCTCTTCAATGCATTAGGTAATGCGAAGGGGTTAAACATTAAGGTTTCTCTGAAGACATTTAGGGAATATACAGTGATGGGTATTCCAAACGTAACCATGAGGGTTACTCCCTACGTAAGAATGTTATGAATGCCTCATGTTACCATTATTTCTTATGATTTCTATGATTTATTCATGATTTGATGAGGTATGTTAATGTGCTTATGTTTTATGAGTAAAGTATGATTTCATTGATTCTTATGTATATATGTACTCATGTTTCCTTTCCTTATTTTTATATCCCTTACTGACCTTTTAATGCTCATCCCAAATTTTTATAAAGTTTTTCACAGGTCAAGGGAAATGTACATGACATGATGATAGTGTCAAGGAAGTGTCAAGAAAGAATCCATGTTTTATTTTAAATATGTTTCTATTTATGGGATAAAATGAATAATATCCTTTATGTAACCACTTTGTTTAAATGAGGAATGTAATGCACATTTTATGATCTAATTCTCTAAAACTCTAAACCTGAAAATACCATCAATGTGTAATCTTGTAATAACTCAAGATTAAGTAAAGTTTAATGCTGGGGCCTTATATTAAATTTTTCCCTAGAATATATTTTCTTATGATAATGATATAATTTTTAATGAAAATAAAAAATAATGAAATGAAGACTGCATCACTCATTGAATCATCACTCATAGTGATAACAATTTTTATTCAATTAATGATTAATATTTTTCTTATAAATCTAAAATCCCAATGGTCGGGTCATTTCCTTGTCATTTAGATTTCCCATTATGGAGATATCATGATTTTCAATGCTAATTACCCACCATTCATGGTTATTCAAAATGGGTTGAAAATTTTCTTAGATTCATTATATGATGGGTGTTTTTTCACTCTCAAATTCACTTTAACAAAAATGAGTCTTGATGATGAATCATTATCAGATCTTTGTGGGAGACCATAATTTTTTTTCCTATTTTAATAATGTGCTTCTGATTTTTTTCCATTTAGTAGAATTATTCTTAATGGGTCACCACTGAACTTTGCTACACTCATATATTTTCATTTATATGATCTACTTTTATTCAATATTCATTGTGTGACCATGCCCGATTTAATTATTTTATCTTATTTTATCCTTTTGGAGTAATGTTTTATGTTGTGTATGTTTTTTTAACAAATTGTATTTATATAAAAATTTTAATATACATTCCCACATGTTTCATCATGGAGTGACACACCTCAGAGGGAGATATCAATTCCATATATTTAAATTTTAATCTTATATTTCATTTTTATCTATGTTGGAATTGATATATATCCCAAGATTATTTATAGATAGTGGAACTACTATATGATTTTATGTGTGGTGAGTCTTTCTGGGTATTTATTGTTGATAAAAATGAATTTTTTATTCTTTTCAATTTTCTAGGAGAAATGTTTCACTAAAATAATTCTTCAAACTGGAGAACTCATTGGGCCATTTAAAAAAAAAGACAATGTTATTTCATAATTATTGAAATCTAAAACATCATCATATTTTGATTATTAAAATAATTTCTATGTAGATTAATTTAATTCAAATTCATGATTTTTGAAATCTATTTGGATTTAATTATTACTAGTTTTATACCATGAGTGATATCTAGTTATTTATTTATACTCCCTACCCAAAGAGGATTCTAGACCCAGAATTTCATTTTATTTTTTGAGAATATTTGTTGAGATACACCTAGTGAATTTAAACCTATCCAAAAATTCATTAAGATATTATTGATTTTATGATTAAACAAATATAATTTTAATATGATTGAGGTAATATTTGTTGAGACCATTTTACCTAATACCCACCTATACAACATTACTTCTTTAGAATGTAGAATCCTGGAATATCATTGTTAGGATGGCGCCGTTTCAAGCAGATTATCCCTTCATATCACTATCTCTATATTGTACATGATTGTCATTTTAACATGTGTTTAAGAATTTTAAATCCAAATAAAAATGATATGTTGTTATTGAGTCAATGTTTTTTGTCACTTTACCAGAATAATATGATGTGGTCCATGATTACATTCAGTATTTTTATAACAAAATTATTCCTTTGAAAAAATAAATCAAATGAAAAAGAAAAAAATTTGGGTTCTGTGTTAAGATGGATAAAAACTAAAATTTCAAGATTGATGATTCTCAATATAGATAATATTAGCTTAGTGGTTGGTTGTGATATCTATCCTAAAAATGAATATTGCGGAATATATAAAATGAAAAATAATATTTTATTTTATATTTTTTATAATGACATATAATACTCATGGTTCGACTTTGAACAGTAGGAGCAAGGAAACCATTTTATATTTGAGGAGTTACTTCATCACAAAACATAAATTTACCAAGAATTATACATTATAGATTATCCTCCTTTTGAGATTTATTTTTCTACTTTAAACTCACCTTCTCTCAGCCTTAGATTAATTTGAGCCATTTTTTCCAAAGACCTCATGATAGATTTAGTATTTTTATTTAAAAAAATATAAGATAAAACCAATTCAAGAATATGTTTAGAAGAATATATTCAATATATTCCTATAACCCCAATATCATTTTTCATTAAGTGATGATAGAAAATTTATTTTGAGGTAAATTGTAAAATGGTTGTAGAATTTAAAGAATAGTTATGATATTATATATAAAATTATAAATAATATGTTTAAATAAATGTGCATTGGAGAATGAATAAGTTTATATGTTGGATTTATTCTAGAGGATATAATTATTTTTATTACACTTATTATTATTTTCCTCCACATAATTAATGTTTCCCATTTAAAAATGTGTTTAACTTGGAATCCATGTTGAAATTAATTTTCTTCTAGGACAAGAAATATTTCATGTGTGGGTGTATTTGATAAGATAGAATTATATATACATAATAGATACTATTATTTATAGTTTATCAAGGGCTTATTTGATAATTCACTAGATTTTGGTTTTTTTGGGTATGAATTAAGAAATTTTTATTAAAAGGAATAAATCATAAAAATTGGGAAAATAGGATTTAAATATCGTTTATAACATACATGATTTTTATACCTCACTCACAACATACCATCAAGGCAACATATGAACCCATGAAGAATTTTCATGATGCGATTACTATAAACATCATATATCATAATTACATGAAATGATGATTTCAAACATCACAATAATACTCTAAGTAAATAACATAAAAAACATCCAGATATTGCACAATGTGAAAAGATCGAAGACTCACCCTATCAAGAATATGAACTGATTCTTAGACATGAAATGTGGATCTCTAATACAAGGCATGCATACAAATTACATGAAATGAAGATGTTGGTACGAAATTGAATTAACCTAGTAAATGACATGCCAGACTTACACTTCATATAATCATCAGGGCTACTAATATATTGAGTGACCTCTAAATATAGAGGATTGACACAATTTTCTTTTTCTACCATTTCATCTGTCATTTTATTCGGTTTCCAATTATTTTCATTAAAAACCTATTTCGAATATATTCTATTAATTGTTCTGTCAAATAATTTTGATTTATTTGTTAATCCACATATGTAATATGCATGTTCTATATCTATCACAATTTCTCAGTCATTTTAGAAGTTGATTTCATCACCACTCAACATTCTTCATCAACGATTGTAATGTTCTACATTTTTTTCTTCACGTGCAGTGATTTGTTTTGGATTTAAAGTGATTCAATTTTTTAATATTTTTTTGATCCTATAATTCATATTACTTAGATGTTTCACAATTATGCATATAATGTTTTATAAATACATGATTTTTATCATCATCGAAAAGTGTGACTGATCTACCTAGGGTTAAGGGTCAATATTAGGGGTGTTTCAGATCCTAATGAATCTATAAATTGAACCTTGGTAACTCTATGGCTATTAGATAGGTAAATAATAATTTTTATCAAATTAGTTTTCACAACCTTGACCATGGGAAGTGAAATTTAAGGAACCAAACCTAGTTGGATTTTTCTAGGACATTAAACATTAGCCTGTGATGGCTTCTGTAAAGAAGGAAAGAGTAATGAACCCATGATTTTAGTTATAACTTAACAAGGGATAATTGTATCATGTTTATATTTAATTGGTTTCACTAAAACATATTAGTAAATTATTCACCACTTCATAGCCTAACCCCTCGTACTATCCAAGCTAAATCTAATATTATTAAATAACAATTTCCTTGAAATGTTCCTTGATTCCTTCCTTCAATATCTAAATTAAATCATAACTACACTAATTTTGTAAAAACCAAACATATAGAGTGATTGTGAGGAATAATTTAAAAGGATTTTGTTCAATTGGTCACTAACCTTCTAATAGTCCTTGATAGTTTTAACCCACATTGCCACATTTCTACACCCATGTATAAACTGTAGTTTGGGACTAAAAATTTATAATCTGATCACCTCCCATGTGAATTCAATGACATGTGTGGACATTTTAGGTTGTAGAAGAAAAAACTCCCAGTTAGAAGATGAAAATTATAGGGATATTGACATATATGAAAATAGGACTTCGTCATTAAGTTCCAATATATGGACATCAAGATAAACATCCATGAGAAGAATGAAAAAAATGAACCACTTGGTTTAGTCTTTATAAAATATGTAAAGTATCTTTTTATGTTTGAAAAACCGTACAGTTTTTTATAAAAACAAAATATGAAAAATATGGTTCTATATAAAATAATTATTATTTGTGAAAATCTATTAATTGTTAAAAAAGATTTCTATGGGTAATATTTGACATGATACAATAAATAGGGTAGTTCTCGTAAATTGAGTTTATTTAAATGTGGGAATTATTAAAGGAACTAACAAAATCTCTAACACCAATAATTAAATGGATATTAAACTATATATATATTTAAGGGACATAGAAAAAATATAAATAAGAAGAAAATGAGAATAATATTTCATAAAAGGAGTAAAAATAAAGAGAACTTGTAACTAAAAAGTCACAAATGTGGTATAGAAGATAACTTACTTTTTTTAAAAACACTATTTATAAAAACCACACATCATAGAAAGAAGATAATAAAACATTATTTTGAAATTTGTAGAAGGTGAATATAGTCTTCATATGATATAAAGGTTAATTAGGTTTTTGATTAAAAAGTAGAACATTAGTGGGATAGTAATATACTAAAAAAGAGGTTATACCTTCATTTAAATGGATGATAATTACTTTTAACATAGATACATTTCCATGAGAATGAATACTCACCTGTAAAAAAATATTTGAATCAAGGTGATCTCACAAATAGAAATGCGGTATGACATATGAAATGAAGGATGATACTCAATGGGTAACATTATTACTCATAAAATGATATTGATCTATATAATACACATAGATTTTTTTGGGAAGACGTTATTTTGATCCCACAATAATTATGAAGATGAACTGATGTATGGTTTCCAATATCAAGAATATTTTTTGATATTATATATCAAGGGGTAGTATATAAAAAAATATTGATTTTTAAACAATAACTAATCATACCTCAATGAAGCATGATTGAGATGGAATCCTTATGAATTTTTTAATTTTGACACAAAGTCTACTAGAATATGAAAATTTGTTGGTTATGTAAATACCACGAATTAATTCATTTATTATGTGAAAGTACATTCTCGGATAGTATATACGCCATAGAAATAATAAATTAGTTGATAATTTTAAAACATATATCAATATAGATAAATTTAGACCAAAAAAATTGTTGTTTCTAAAACCGCTATGCATATGCACATAGCATTGTTGGTGATTTGAAATTCTCTTATATATTTCCTTGATAGTGAAGGCCTCAATATAACATCTAAGGACTGGGGTTGTAAGTGAAATAAAATTTCTATTTTTTTCATTTGTGTGTTTCCAATGTATGTAGTTCTTGGAGGATTCCTTTAGAAGGATCAATGGAGTTTAGAAGAATTAATATTGAAGGACATGTTCAATATGTGAACCATATTTATGATGTGGGAGTTTTTTTCCATCAAGAAAATAATTTTAGGACATTCGTATGGCTGTTTCACAAGGTTTAATTCATGATGTGAACCACTGGGTCGTGATGTTAATGGATGAGGGGTAATATTTCTTTAATCTATCTAAAAAAACTCAGAACATAAATTTATGGTTCATGACATGAATTAATGATAAGATTAGTGGAATGGGAAGTAGTTTTTTCATTGGTTCTTATACCATAGCCACTAATAATGTTAATGTTGAAATCATGCTATAAAATTATATTTAGAAGAATACTTAGAAAGTCAATCACACCTTTGGTTCTTATTATAAACACATTATTTTCTCCCAACTCTAGGATTCCATAGTATATCTCTCAATTTGTTTTTAAGTGCATTTTATAGGGATTTATCCTTATCTTCCTATCATCAATCCGCGACGATCTTGGGTGAGGTTTGACTCATCCTTTTGTGGTTTCATCTCTAAATGGTAATGTTTTGTATCCTAATTTATTGTTATGATATTTTTTTATCTCCTTTGTTATAATGTATTTATTTACATGTTTTTTTGTATGATGTTCTTTTGGGGAACTAGTTTCCATGAGGGATAGTAGATAATAGATCTATTTTTTTTACTTAGTTATCATTCCCGAATGTTGAAGGTATTGAGGTATGTGATTCATTTCTTCTCCTATTATTATTATGTGGAATCATAAATTAAATCTGATTTTTGTCCACCTATCATCGTGAAATTAGTATTCAATATGAATAAACTTGAATAATCAAGAAAATAGTTTATGGTTACAATAATAACCTAGTTTTTCACCATGATAAGATTTTTCATCTTGTTTTGTAGATTAAATATTATATATTCTTATTCATTGTTTATAATGTTATTTCTAATATGTTTTATCATGTTTAATTTGATGAAAATGATTAAATAACATAATTCAGGCAATGTTGGTTGGATAAAATAATTAAAAAGGCATATTTTTTAACTTGTTCTTATTTTGTATGATTGGAAATAAAATTTAATTCTTGAGGTGTGTTTAGTTGGAATGTTTCTTCCATATTTTAATAGAACTTCCTAATGAAAATTAAACAATAAATTCTTGTTGTTTTTAATAATAAATAGTCATATTAATGGTATTTGTATCGCTTACAGCGTGTTGAAAATTGATGTTTTTATTTAGATTATGTTTAAAAATTTATAGATGTTTATCACTGATAACATAGTTTTCCTATTTTCATAACAAGTGATAAATTAATTCTATAATTCAATATGGTGATGAAGAGGTTTATTTTATAATGATAATATTTTTGGACCATGCAAGACCATTTTTATGTGAAGGATGGGTGCCTTATTTTTAGTCCAAGATTCCCTATTAACAGTATTTTTTGTTTTATGCCTTCAATTTTTAATCTAAGTGTGAGCCTTTTTATGAAACGTAATGTGAGACTCAAAAGAATTATAGTTGAAAATATGTGTCTAGGAGGCCTAGATTGTGGTAGGAATTAGTTTATGAAATAGAGGATTCATGGTGATATGAATAATAGTTTTGGGGATGGAACTAGGATTGAAGGAATGTGATGATGTTGGTATGAACATTTTTTCTAGAATATGGGATACTTGTTGTTAATAGGTATTCTTAATGGTTAGTTACTTGAATATCTTCAATATGAATTCCATTCCAAACGTTTTAATCATTTTTTATGAAAAGTTTATTATTTTGTTTTAGGGAAGAACATGGTGTTTCATATAGTATATAGAACTATATAATTATAAGAAAAAATTAACACATCAAGTAATGGGGTTGATGGATGGTTGGAATAAAAATGTTTTTTATGTTGAGGAACCATGGAATCTATTGGATTATTATTTTAGGGAATGGACTTCACTTAGTGATTAAATAATTTGGAACAGATTAATTGTAAATAATGGTTAATTAATTAATTAAAAAAATTGAAATGCTAAAATGAAATAATCAATTAAATGAAGTTTCATGAAATTGTTGTGAGATTATATAGTTCTTAATGGTTATAGGTGGGTGTATAAGAGGCAATAATTGCATTTGATCATATGAATAGGTTAATTCCCAGAGTGTGGTTGTGATACATATTATATCTTGTATGTTATGGAATTTGTTATGCTTCCCCACCCATATTTATAGGGTTATTGGCACACAGTAAACTCTGGGAGGGTGATTCTCCCGCATCCAAGTTATTAGAGAATGAATGGCAGACTAACCTCTCAGAAACCATTCATTTATCATGGTAGTATTATGTCCTCGTATACATGGTGGTTTTATTTCCCCATATATGTGTGTAGAGTAATGTAATAGAATGTGGTTTTTCCACAGACACATATCTTTGGTTATAGTATCTTATATATTATTATAGGAATAAGTTGTATGAGATATGATATTTTTAGGTATAATACAAAACATATGACATGTGGTGGGGCCTAAAAACAACTTAACTACTATTTAGATATATTGAATTGTATAATTCGTTTCATTTATGCACCTAGTATGTTATTATATAATCTAATTTATGGGGTCAATGGTGTGATAGTTTTTCCCAAGTTTCTCGGAAATGGTTTCTTTTAAGAGAGATGGTTCAGGATGTGCAGTGTTGGGGTGGAGAGGAGAACTATTGGGGAGGTGGTAGTTCATTACCATATTTTGATATTATATATTATATAATCTCTTTTATGTGATACATTATGAGAGATAGCGTTGTTCAGTGTGGGATTTTTTATACTTATTTTTGTGATGATTTAGCCTCTATTTTTTTATTACTGGGATTTAACATGCTTTCTTTAACTTTTTCATCAGAGAATCTGGTGTGGATCATACTGAGTATAAATTTTATTCTCAGCTTATATATATATATATAATTTTTTAGGTCAAAAGACAAGATTGGTGATTTTTCTGTACATTACCAGCTCGTGGGACATTTAAGAGCTATCTAGGCTTCGTAGTCATTATCGAGTTTTCCTTTTTCTACTTATATTTTCATTTATAATTAATATAATTTATGACATTGCATGACTGTATTTTTGGTATTTTAATTTAATATATATTATTTATTATTAGGTTCTTTATATTACCTATCATTTATCATATATTGGAGGTAAATTCTTCTCATCTTTGTGCATGATATACCCTCAGTGCATGTGACCAACCCATGGTCTATTGAAATAGGAATTCAAGAATAATTATATCCCATTTATTATTAATATCCTAGAATGGGTTCCTTGGAAGGTATGGGTTATGATAGAGTGGTGTCAATGTTTAATGTAAAGGGATTTGATAGAGTTCAGAGGTAGTCACAGGTGAGGACTTCATGTGTTGGTAGGGAAATGATGTAAACTATGTTTAGTGTAAAATGAAAAAAGGGTGACCCAAAGATACATAGGTATTTAGGACCCAAATATGATCTAATTAATTTTAAATTACATTTACCTATAAAACTAAGTGAAGTGATACTGATTTTATGGTAGATTTCAAAGAAATTATGTTGCATCAATCTTCTTCCTTGTGTATTTGGAATGTATATACCATGAGATTAAGTTAAACATTAGATAAATAAATAAATCATAATTATTCCATATTATAGGTTTTAGAGTCCCTAATTGTTCTTTGTTTTGTAGGTATGAATTTAGGATGACGTCCACATTAATAACATTTCAAATATTATCACTATGATATGCTATAATATCAGTAGAGGGCAGAGGTCAAATATGATGATGCTTTGAAGAAGAAAATCAATGTGTTTTAGTGGAAGAGTCTACATAGTGATACGTCACTTGTTGGAGGTGGTACAGATAGTGTTCTTAATGAATAGAGTCTATAAGGAGAGTTTTTTTATTTTATGGTGATGTTGTTTTTTAGGGAATTAGGGAAATTGTTATTTTTATTCCTCATTGATCACAAGGTGCCATATTCATCATTGGAGAAGTTCCAAGAACAATTTAAATATGATTTTTTTGAATGTTAAGGCATCCACTCACAATAATATTATTAGTCTTCGGCATAGGAGTTCTAGGGTGCAGCAGTTTGGGATCCATTTCCAAGACCTTCTCCTTTTGGATTTGGACCTATTACTCAATAGAGAGGCTATGGGAGGAATTTTTAAAAGGCATTACATCCAAATATCTATTCCCAGGTCACCATATTTATAAAATTGAAATATCTCAAGGTACATGGGAGAGTAGTGGTTTTGGAGAGTATGCTAGATAATACAAGATCATATTGAAATGGGATTTATTCCGATTCTACAAATAGTATAACTATGGACTAAGGTACCCAATTTCTTAGATATAAGATTATTTAGATAATATAGGTTTGTTCATATACTTCATAATATTGTTTCTCTAGGGTTAGTGGATCTCAAGTCCCAACCATGGGATCAGAAACATTTTTCTCATGTAGAGAATTATGTCATTAGTGGTGAGAGTTCATGATCATTTCAAGTTATATCAAGATGAGGCAGTATAAATACGGTTCCCCATAATTGTATTACTAAAGAGGATATGTAGTAGATTTAAGATAGCTACGATATTATCCTCATCCTCATTGAGATGAGTGTAGGTGAGATGGTGGTCTCCATCAAGGCTATATAGGTCATCGATCAGTTTTATGGTTTAGATTTACTAAAATTAGTTGTGCCAGATGTCCTTTATGTCACTATTTACTTGTTTTCTGCTTGGGTGCATGCTTTATTTGATCTAGAAGCTACACACTTGTTCATATTAGCTTACCTAGTCCTTTCATTGGGACATTGGGTATAGATTCTTCCCATAACCTTTCAATTGACTGCATTAGTTAGAGTATGAGCTCATATATATGGTTTTTATATAGGTAATGAGCTACTTCCAGGAAAGAACCCCTCTTTTTGATACTTGTGATGTTTATTAATACGATTGGGTGATATAATCCTTGACATGTATTGGATGTTAAAAATTTTTTGGATCACATTACAAGAAGGATTGTTTCATATGATGTTGATAGAGATATAAGACTACTCCATGGTGAATGATACCATTGGATAGGTTAAATTCATGTTATAACCTTGTCTTCTATGATGGTTGATCTAAAGGAATGTTCAAATGAGGCATAACGGTTTGTGTTTTCTAATGATTTATAAGACTACCCGAATGTGTTTATTAAGGTGTTTTTGGTGTTTCCCCCTTGAAAATAGGTCACGCCTATGATGTAGTTTCACCATGAATCTATCTACATAAGATAGTATCATCAATGTTGTTAGCGATGTAGGTAAAAATCAATGTTCTTTTACATTATGGTTTTCTTCAGTTAATCATTTTATCATGTGGTTCTCCAATTCTATTTGTGAATGTGGACAATGGATGGTTGTGCCTCTATATCAATTATCATCACTTAAGACAAGTTAGTGAAGAACAACAATCCTATTCCAATTGTTGATGGTTTATTCCACTAGATTAAATGATATAGTTGGTTCTTGAAGAACGGTACGTGGTTGAGATATCACTAGATAAAAGTAAAAGTTTAATATAATTTAAAAGACTTATTTTTTATAGTGTTATTGGAATTATTATTTCAATGTGATTCCACTATATGTGATGAATTCCCCTACCATGTTCTAGTGTTTGCTGAAAACTATGTTGAGAGTGTCCCAAGATCTTTTCAAGGGGCTTTTTATTGATGACGTATTTGTGTACTATGTGTCTAAGGAAGAGTATGCAAAAAATATTCATTCCATTTTGTGAGTTATTCATCATGATAATATATTTGAGGATATTTCTATGTTCTATTTATGTTCTCATGATGTTTTCTTCTTAGGGAACATCATGACATGGTATTTTGTAGTTATGTATCCTTCAGTGATCAAGTTATCTATTTTATTGGGGAAACCCCCAATATAGTTTTATAAGTGTATAGATTCCTTGTTCTTATATGATATTATAGAAGGTTCATAGAAACTTTTCCTTGAGTTGTGATTGCTATAATATCCTTGACCAGAAAGGATTAGGAATTCTTATGGACTGATCCATGTCATTAAGCTCTTATGTACAAGAAAGAGAAGTTACTCATCTCTATGGTTAATTTTTTTATATAAAAGAGAGATCTATTCATTTTTTTCAATTATTGTATATGAATTGGGGTTGGATGGGTTTTTATGCACCATAGATGATTTTTTTATTATGAATTTTGAAATTATGTCCCCATTAGTGTAACTATGAAACCTATGATATCGATTTGGAATTATTCGTTATTTTCCTTGAATTAGTGGTGACATTACCTCATTAGTGAGTGATGTTTTGGGGTTTTCAAATAATTGGATCCTAATGTATGAATAAAACAAAAATCAACTGAACTTGTGATAGTGATAGTGGGTGTAATTATTACTATATTGTAACTACTATATTTCATATAATCTCTAAATTTTTTATCTAATGTGATAAGTATGAAGTCATGAAGTGATTCCATTCATGAGTCTAGTAATTCTTAAAGAGTTATTAAAGAGCTCTCAGTGGTGAATCCTGATATTGAGGAGGATGGTAGTATATATTTACCTTTTTAGATGACAATGTAGTCATACTTGGTGAAAAAATAGAGGAGTCCCACCTATGTGATAATGATGTGAATGTATGGAGAGATCAATTTGACATTGGTTATTCCCCAATTGCATGGTTAGATGAGGTACAACATGAATATTTTTTCTATGGGAAGACAATTGTTCCTTTAGTGATTCCTGAGGTGTTTCTCTAGGAGTTCCACATATCACCCTTAATAGTACATCATGGTGGGACAGAGCTATACCATGCTAGGAGTGGTATGTTTTGTAGGCCTAGGTTGAAGCTATTATTGCTTAGTTTTTATCAATATTTTTTTTCAATTACTAGGTGATGGTTGTGCACCATGTTTGAGGTAGTTTTCTCTAGCTTTTGAATGCTCATCTATGGATGTGGGAGGACATGTCGAAGGAATTTACCATTTGGTTATTGCAAAACCAGGGGGATTGGATTCTATATGACTGATATTTGATTGTTTGTAAATACCAGACCACTTTATAGTGATAGAGGAGTCGAGCTCTGTGGTGGTTTTTTCAAGGAAGTACTTTGGGGAGGTGCTGGTATTCCACAAATTCTTAAGGATGATCATCATTGATCATGATATTAATCTTACATCCCTGGTGTGGTGAGGCATCCAATATGATTTTTGATCTTATTAATCTATGAACATTTCATTCTATACATAGATGGATAGTCAAATAGATCGTACCATTCTTACATTTGAGGAAATGTTGTGTTGTAGCGTTCTATAATTTTGGGGTTCATGGACGAGGAACATCTATTAGGATGATTCTTCATATATTGTTTTTTTCACTCCACCATTGGTATGGTGTGTTTGATGATTAATATGGTCGAACATTATTTTATCTATTATGCTAGACTAGGGTTTAAGAGTTTTCATATCTTGGTCCAAAAATTATTATAGATAATAAAAAATATGGTTTAGGTGAATCATGAGAGGTCGAAGGTATTGTATGATAATAATAATTCATATGTTGATCAAATAATGAGACATTTGTTGTTCAAAATTAGAGATGACGTATTCTTGAAGGTGAATCCTCATCTTGGGTAGTGATTTTCTAATCTTGAGAGTAATCATTCTTATAGTGTTCCAGTCCATTCAAGTTGTTGTCTCATGTTGGATCCATGGAGTGTCATATATAACATCCCCCACAAATGAGATAGACATATGATGTATTCAATGTGTCACGACTTAACAATTATCTTCATGATCACATTCATATCATTGATTTGGGTGATATCAACATTGAATATAGTAAAACCTTTTTAAAACAACATATCTATATCCAGGAACAGTAGGAACAAGTGTTGTGTTGGTGTGTTATTCTATTAGTTCGAGATCATTGGAAACATAGTGTCATAATATAGAGTACCTAGGAACATGAATTTGAGATATTCTCATAGTATCCTATTCATTTTTATGTTTAGATAATTTCTAGCAGTGATTTTAGTTTTCTTGGTTATTGACCATTATCTAGTTTATGAGATGGGTTTTCTTATTTGATGCCTTGTTCTTTGCTTCAGCCTCTTTTAGAGGAATCCTTGTTAGGAGAGTGTTCGGTACATTGTTTTTGGTGTTGTTTGGTTTTTCAATTTTTTATTCATAGTGATGTTATTGAGCTCCTATGATGTAGATATTCTTGAGAGGTATCTCACATGGTCTCTTTGAATATAACCCATTTTATTTTACCTCACTTTTTTTTGGTTTAATATATTAAGGATGATAATTGATTGAGATGTATCTAATTTAAGTGTCTATATCCTTATATTCAATCCAATTTCAATACTATGAGGTATATGTGGTTCTTGAAGGACGTTTAGAGTAGAATCAATGGATTTTGGGAAATAGAATATATAAGCCAGAGACGTTCATGATGTAAACTATATTCATGACAAGAGTGATTGTTTTGTAACCCAAATAGAAGTTCACTAATTATGTGAGGGTGGTTTGTAGGGTAAAATTTATGATGTGAACCAAAGGTTCACAATGTGAATTGATAAAGATTCATTTTTCCCAAATCTATTTTTGAAAACTCACAACATGAACATTTAGACTACATCGTAAATTAGTCATATGTATGGTGGATCTAAGCGATGTGTTTTTAGTGCATCATAATCTCATTTAATTCACAATGTGAATGAGCTATTCATGCTATGAAATTTAATTTTGACGAATTCCTACAAATACATACACACCCTAAATTATTATAAAAAACATATAATTATCTCCTGACTACATGAAACCATATGATATATTTCATGGTGTTTTTAATTCAGTTTGATAGGAATAGATACATGGAATTCTATGTTTTGTCAATGGCTATCCATAGTGAGTTTTCCCTCTTCCTCATGTAGTTTCTTCTCTAATCGGTCATATTTTCTTAGGTTTTTTATTCCATGCTATTGGGGTTGATATCCTTACTTCTTATAGAGTTATTTGGTTTAATGTTTATATGGTTATGGAATGATGTTCTTGTGGGGATATAGTTTCCTTGCAGGAGAGAAGACCATAGATCAGATTTATGCTTGTTGTTCTATTATCATTCATGAATGTAGAAACACATGAGTTTAGGTATTCTTTTAGTGTCATATTATTTTTATGTGAAATCTTATAGTAATAATTCATTATCTAGTAGGGTTATAGTAGAATTAACCATAATAAATAATAAACTAGACTAATGAATGAAATGTTGTATGGGTATATGAATCACATGTGTTTCCACCATGATAACAATATCTTATTATTTTACTAGATAGTGTGTTATCTATTTTTATGACATGATTGTTGGTTGGATAAATAATTGAATTTAATTTTTTTCAATCCATTCATCTTATATCTTATAGTAAAAAGAGTGATTCTTAATTCATGTTCAATTGGATTTTTTCATCCATATGTTAATGGAATTCACTAAAAAATATAAAGTAGGATGTTTTTTGTGTTAATAATAATAATGTTTCATGTTAATGAAATTATTCTTCTATAATGTTTGTTTAAAGAATAATTTATTATTTAGAGGATACATATATAATTTATAAATTTTAATAAATGATACCTTAGATTACTATTTTTTATATCTGTTGATAAATGAATCAGATAATTCAAGATAGTTATGAACTAGTAATTATATAAATATTGGGGATGAGTGATCCTTTTTTCAGGTTAATGTTAGATTCCTTGTTTTATAGCTTATTTTCCAAATTGAAATTATTTTTGGTTGATTCATTCTGTGATTGATATGGATGTGATCCTTTCCATGAAACATTATGTGAGATTGAGATTGATGATGGATGATGAGATTTGGGTAGGCAGGTTAACGTTCTAGGTAGTAGTTGGTGCTTAATATGGTGGATTCATGGAAATATGTATGATGGCGACTAAGATGGCACTGAGATTAAAGGAACTAGTTAAATCTAGGATTATCCATTCTTGTTATGGAATCTAGGATGCTTTCTTTAAATTCTTGTAAACGTAGAGTATATATGGTTCTTAGTGGTGAAAAATGCAAGCTAATGACATGGTAACTCGAGCAGAGCCTAAGAAAATATTAATTCCCATAGTGTGGCTATGAGACATATTATATCTTCTATATTATGTTATTTTATATTCTAACTACCCATATTGGTATGTGAACTTGCACCTAGTGGAATTTGGATGTTTTTTCAACAAAATATAGGTTGGGTGGGAACAAATGTTGTCTTCCAACTCTTACCCCACACTATTTTCATAATAGTTATTTGTGTTGGTATACACTATGGTCATCTTTCCTTGTATATTTTGTGTTATGGATTGTAATCTCTTATAGTTATTTTAAAACCATTTAACTCATTATAAAATATCCTATAGAGTTTTATATGTAATGATTTATAGTTGGTTTGAAATATTGAGGTATAATACATGATATATGGGTTGTGGTAGATCTCAAAAACTCCTTAGATTCCATCTAGAGATATGGCATTGGATGATAAGATGATGTGATTTAAATGGTTCATGATATGAGTTGCACACAGATTATGGTAAGATACATTATCATTAGATTCTTCGAGATGTATTTTTTTGAGAGGTAGCCATGGTGAGGATAGAAATAAAGAATACCTTTTTAGGTAAAGACTTAGGTCCACTAGTTGTTCATTGGTATCTATCATACTTTATTCAAATTTTTCATGAGATGATCGAGGGATAATCCTACTGATTATACATTGTATTCTCAACCTACTTATATATAAAATATTTTTCAGGACATAAGGAGTCAGTTGGTTATTGGGCTTCCCATAATTATGTTAGGGGGTTTTCATGGACAATTTGGGATTTATAGTCCCTACGGTGATTATTTTTTTGTACTTGGAGCTTCTTATACAACTATTCCATTGTAAGACATTATAAGTATGTGCTTGGAATCTTTTATTTTTATCTTAATCGGGTATGGTTTCATGTTTCTATTTTATCTAATATTTTTCATATAATATAGGAAAATTAATTCCATATATGTTTATTATATACCCTCAGTGCTTGTCTCTAACCTGTGGCCCAATGGAGATAGGCTTTATGGGTCATTATATACATTCTCCCATTTCCATCCATGGAGGGATGCCTTGGAAGGGGGTGTTAGAAAAGGGTGTTTGTATAAGAAATGGAATTCATGGAGAGTTATTATAGGATATAGTTTAGGTGACATTTGAATGGTATGTGCAACCATGGTGGGGTGGATGTGATCATCTTGTATAAGTGAAGAAAAAGGTTAATTTAGGAATATTGTTTACCCTTATGTGATATCCAAAAAACATTCAATGGTAAAAGCCTCTAAAAAATAATAATAATGGAGTGTGGGGTGATACTGGGTTGATAAATCCTCAACCAAGACATTCCACACATTTTTAAACATGCTTCAACTCTTTAACCCGAGGTGTTCACATTTTAAAATTTTGATTTTTTTCCATGGTAACTATCTTTGTCTTAGAGTTTTATATTTTATTTAAAAATAAAATGTATGAACTATTGAAAAATTAATATTCTTCAAATCTAAATTTAATCTCTATTTAATATAATTCAATTTATTAATATTATAAAATCAATATTTAAATTAATATATATAATATATTAAATCAATTTTTTGTAGAGAAACTACTTTTAACCATTATGTGTTATTTAAAATTATTTAGTATTGATAAAACATTTAATGATTTTTAATATATTTATATATAGATTTAAAAATAATATTTCTCTTATAGACTCAATTAGATCATTTTTATTTATTAAATTAAAACTACATTATATTAACAAAACAATACATTAAATAAAACTATTTTATCATTATCATATTAATTAACACTAATAATGGTAATATTATATTTAAGAAAAAAAATTAAAATGACCTTGTCGTCTAATTTTTTCATTTTGAAAACAAAATATTAAATGATATTTTAAAATTTTAATCACTAAAATCATAATATCGAATATTAATTGTAATCCAGTAATTTAATTTTTTTTTAAATATTACCCGAGTTAAAAAATGTAAAACATATCATTTATAAATTAAATAAACTATTTTTAAATGATTTAATGTAATTATTAAATATTTTATTTATATTAAAATGGATTACTAAAAATTTTAATCATTCTTTCATTATAAAAGTTATAGTTTTTTCATAAAAGTTAATATTTGCACAATTCATCTAAAATTTGATTAATTTAAAATAGACTAAAAACATTCATCCCATGAAAATATTGATATAAACAATTCAAAAAAATATTTTCTTTCTAAAATTAATATTCTTAAATTAACATATTTTTCTTAAAAAATGATATCAATTCTAAATAAAACTTCTTTTATTGGGAAATTTTGTTTTTAAGAATTTTTTTTTCTTAGTGTTATTTCATGTCAATTTATAAATTAATTGATATTAATATATTGTGAATATATAAAAATATTTTAATTTTTTAATTTTAATTTATTAGAAATAAATATAAAATACTATATAAAATAGTTCTTGAAAATAAATATTAAATTTATACTAAATATGCTCTAAAATACTATTAATTAAGTATTTATGTTTAAAAAATTATTATTTACTACTCCATTAATATTTAAATATTTATTTATATTATATATATACAACCCATCATATTTTAATAATTATAAAAAGATTTATATTGAAAGAATATACATATATTAAAATTTTAATATAATAATTTTCTTTCACTGGGAGTTATATTTGATTAAATTGACCACTTATCGAGACACAAAACCAATATAACTATAGGGTATATGCCCAAAACCCATAATTAAAATGAACATAATTGCTACAATTATAATGTAAAACAAATTATTTTCATAAACCAAATTTCATTCCTATATATAGACATACAAAATCATTTATTGAGTCTACTCCCACTTCACAAGGCACTGTTCTTATCCAATATTTTGTATAATTTTTTCTCACTTCAAGATTCTCCTCCTCAATATATGTTTTTTTGAATATTGGGGATCCTCAAGGTTGAAGATGATCCATGATATTTCCTAGTCAATAAATTTTTATTATTTTTTATCTATTATCCCGTATTTATTTTTTCTCATTTAATAAATGTACTACTTCCATGATCATTAATGATCAATAATGCATATATCCATGTTTTATGTGCTTTTTCTTTAATTTCTGACATAAAGTTTACTTAGTTTTGTTCATATCTTGTAGGTCAAATTTTTTAATACTTTTTTAATACTTTTGAAATAATATTCAATAATTATATACAATTATTGGAATAAATAATAATAATAATAATAATAATAATAATAATAATAATAAATGATCCCAAAACCTAGGGTGTTATATTACAACCCATTTAAATAAATTGTATCCTATCAGTTTATATTATTATATTTTAATTATGTTTTCTTTGGTTATTTATATGGTCAACCTATATTTAATTCCTAGAGTGATATCAACCATAGAAACATTGATTACATATGTTTTTCCTAATAATAAGATTATCCCTAAAATTTAGTTTTCTCTAACCATTCGAGCCATCAATCTATAGATTTTTGAAAATGAGACTCTCATTTTATAATTTTATTTTTAAGGGTGTTCATAATCATCCTTAATATACAATAATTGATTGATATATAACACGATCTAATAGTTAATTTTTTCTCTTTACTCTCAGGAGAACCAATCTATTTCCAAAATAATAATTAATTTATCAAGGATAATAATATTTTCATAAACAACTTTACCAAAAACCAAAACCCATTACATAATTGTCATACAACTAGATGTTTTAATTAATAATTTAACATATTTAAATTGAGTTAATTATTATTCATTCTTAGAGAACATTATTGGTACAAAGTCGTTGGTTGAACAAGATAGAAATATAATACTCACAGTTCTTGAGTGGATGATTTGTGTTCCTCAATCCCCATAATTTTTAAAAATCACTTTAATAACTATGATTATATATTCTTTATGTTATTTATTTTTAATTGGAAGTTGTTTATTCCTACCATCCTTGGTATCCTTTATAATATTTCTTTTAAATAAATATTTCTAATCTTTTTCACAGTAAAGGTATTGTACTATTAACGGCTATTTTGGACACATGCTTTCCACTCCCACCATGATAACTGAGTTCTTTATATTCCTATTATATTTTGATTCTTGATTACCTACACTTCTATAGGTAAAGTATTTTCTAGTCCGCTTGAGTAAATTTCCATGATCCTTTTTTAACATTTTTTACATGATGGATGTTGGTTATATGCTCCTTCCTCACCTACATTTCTAAAATTTCATAATTCCCTATTTTTATATTCTTTGGCACACCCAGGATTTAAACTATTGTTAAATATTTTATCACCTATACTAATAATAGATAGAAATAAAAAATATATTTATCTATCCATATCAGATTATAATTGGTTGATCATTGAGGTAACCATCTCATTATCCTTTACATCCAAGGATAATTCTACTCCTTAGGATTATAACAATTAATTAATTCAAATGGTTTAACATTAGTGATGAAAATTAATCATTATAGGGGGTTTATCATACTAAGTACCATAAAAGGGATTAAACCATAAGGCTTTTTATCTTTCTTCATCACAATTTTAGTCTGAAATTGTTTTAGATAAACATATTTCGATCTTGATATATATATGGTTACTTTATGTTGGGTTATCTTATATTATTAAACCTAGACCCTCAACGTAACTGTACAATCAATCATAAATATAAATTATTACAGACTATATGATTAACCAAATAATAACCCTCCAGGGTGTTTAAAAAGTTGTTCAGTCTAAGACACACTCATCATTCATCAGAGTGACGGCCAATTCAATGACTAAACAACCATTTATGGGTGATTAACAATAGGTGATTTAGTTTCCTAGACACATCCATTATCCAGTATCTATTAAGGGATGTGTTTATTTCAAAATCTTATAATATACACATTACCAAAATATAAATACATCAGACTTTTCTTAGTCGCATCCCATAAAATTCTATCTAGAGTTTGAAAAAATATTCTTTATTCATAATCACCATGAATAACTATACTTTTTTTATACCAACTATAGTGGACCAATCCTTAAACATACATTACTTCAAAATTCATAACATAATTCTCCAAATAATACATTCTATGGATCAATATATATTATCGTTAGAATATTATACTTACCCACACATCATCATAAATAAAAAAATTATCATTATTTAAAATTCCATACTGTGATCATAACTCCCAATGATCCTTTAAAACAGTATAAGATATTATGTGCAAAAATAAATAAAAAGAAAAGTGATCTTGAATTCATGGTAATAAAAAATCAACATGAAGATAAAGAATTAGATGAAATTCAAATGACATAAGAGGAAATCATAGAGAGAATGATCATAAGTGTAGGAATATGGAATAAGGAACTGATATCATAACATTAGGGTATCATAAAACTGGTAAAACAACACAAAAATGATATCATAAACATATGTAAAGGGTCACTCACTAGACCATCACCATAATGTGGAAAAATCCCAATGGTTTACCTTGTTTACTCCTTATTGCATTACATATAATCTTGTGATATATAATTCATTACGCAATGTATTGTAGGGATATATTATTCATGAACCATCCATAATATAATAGAGTGTTCTAATCCTAACATCTTATACACCATACATAGTGGAAAAAGTACTAGAGTAGATTAGGTTCACTCTAAAATCCCAAACATCACATCTCATGAGATATAAATATTTTACCAATGCATTGGTGGGATATATAATTTTGGGCCCAATTTCAATATCCTATTACGTACATGCATAATTTTACAATATATAAAAACATTCATAATTTAGTTAATTTAATATTAAAAAGATATATATTTGTTTTCAATGATTATTTCCAAAAATTATTACCATAAAACATATCGAAAAATTAGGAAGGTGGTTCTAAAATAACATATCCCAAGTTAAAATATAGGCTGAGAGGTATATTCATAGATATGTAAATAGGTTATTATAATTTGGTTCCAATATAGAGATTTCATGTGAATTATCTAGAAAGAGAAATAATTAAAACTCAACACATGGGTGAAGCTTCATGATATAACTAAATGTTCTTTTTTAAAAAATGAAATCCATTGTATTTTTTATAAAAAAAAAGTGAACCAAGAGGTTACTATATAAAATATTAGGTTTTTAGAAGATATTAATGGTTTAAAAACATTTTAGGGGTATGATTATAGACATGAGTCCAGAATTATATATATTCCTTTAAATTGAGGTTATATAAAATTTTTATTTTTTAAGGGAAATAAAAAAATGAATAATCCCAACAATGAAAGGAAAATTTAACTAGGTATATAAGTAAGGGAATTATATAAAAACATTGAATTTGTTTGTGAGTAGAATACTACAAAAAATGGAGATAATGAAAGAGAAATTGTAACAAAAAACTCAATAAGGCGGCACATAAAACCGGTTAATATGTTTTAAAAAAACATATATTAAAAATCACACTTCATAAAAATACGATTATAATAAATTATTTTGAAATATTAAAAAGGTAAATATAATGATCACTTATGATAAAATTTAATTAGGGGTAAAATTAAAAAATATAACATTGGAGGGAGAGTGATATTTTTATCAAAAGAGGGAATTTATCATTTAAATGGATAAAATTTATTCATAACAATGTTTCAATTTCAAGAGGATAATAACTCAATTGTATAGAATATTTGAATCAATGGGATCTAACATAACTTAAAAAAGGTATTTAATATGCAATGAAAGATGAAACTTATGAAGAATCATTGTAACTCAAGAAATCAAATTGAGATATAAAATACCGTTATATATTAGTGGAGACATCAATTATAGCCCATAATAGTGAAGAACATGTATGGTTGTGAATATACCATGTTCAACAATAACATATGATATTATAAATCATGGGTAAAGAAGATACACCATAAACATGAATATTCTGGAATAATATCAAATCATTCCTCATTTCTCCTGATGCTGCATTATACACCCCCCAATAATAATATTATTCCTCTTAATTTAAAATTGATGTCAATAATCATGTGTTTTGGTTATAGAAATAGAATTTTTAAAACCCACACCATTAAATAATAATTAAAACATCATATTTAAAATTGGGAAAGGTTTACTCTCCAATTTTCATTTGGAATAACACACAACTAGGTTTCCAAATATGGGAACATATGATGGAAGTGAAAATATTGACACAGATGAAATGATTATTAACTGAATAATGAGGGAGAGAGAAAAAGATCATTGATCATAGGAAAGAGTATTATAATGATAATGATAATGACCACAAAAAAATAATCAATGGTGAAGTGAAAAAGACAACTGGTTTATTAGAAAATAATGTAACAAAATAAACAGTTGAGGAATTTCTGACCAAATATACTCAGAACATTGGATCAATATGCTTAAATGATAAGTGGGATTTTACCCTATAATCAATTTACACCACAATCTCATATTTTTATCCAAATTATTAGTTTTGTAGAATAATTTTAATATATGAAGAACTAAAATAAAATTATAAAAATTAGATAATTCAAATGATATTTTACATATATTTAGAAAATAACCGAAAACAAAATAGTTCGCATAAGTAAATATAAATCGCATGAGAAATAATACATTTATTATCCAAAATTCAATTGTAAATCCCAGTGTAAATATTATATAATTCAATAAATAAATAATAAAAAATTTCTATAAAATATTCCCAACCAAGATAGAAATCCAACAATTAGAAGGACCTTATGAAATATTCATCAATGATTAATTAATGATTTTCCCCTATGAACAATTTGACCTCATAAATTCAAGCACTCAAAACATTATACAAAAAAAATCATATATTCTCAAAAAATTATTGATCATTTATGGAGACAACCTAAATAAAAAATAAAATAAAATATTATATATACTTTCAATATATAATTCAACCTTTATTCATAATATAATATTGCATCTGATTCAAAGTATTTCGATATAATTTTGTCATATAAGGGTACAAAAATAGTGAAATTATTTCAAAATAAAACTCATCACTTAATTAACAAATCACATTTCAATAATTTCTTATGTATAAAAGAAACATATATATTTAAAATCAGCTAATCTTCATCTATAAATTAGTTTAATGAAAGAAAAATAATTTCATAATCCCCAAGAAGTCACATAATAAATTGTTATGAGCTTCTCCATTTTCACCCACTGGGTATGGGTTCATCAACTATGACCATAAGGGACATGACAAGTTATTTTTCATTAACACTAATCTTCTTGATACATTTTTTTGGGTCAATGAAAACGTCCTGCAGTTGAGTAATGGAGATTTTTTTTGCACGAAATTCCCCAAACAAAGTGAATAATTCAATTTTGATAACAATTTTCATTATCACATTATTTATTCAATAAAAAGAATTGATATAACAATAAAAAATATCAATTAATAGTAAAACATGAAAATAAATGAAATTATGTTGAATCATTAAGTACATATTCTATTTTAATCATTATGCTTCAATAATATTTAAACCATTCTTCTCTTGTTTTATTTGAATAAATTACTATCTATGAAAACATAGATGAGTTGAACTTCCAATGAAAATAAATTTTGATCAGTAATTTCATTTCTTCTCCACTACTAATCATATCGAAGTGTACAAAAACATCTATTAAGAATTTTTCATCGATTCCATGTCTTAACAATTTGTTTTACTAAAAAAAGATTTTTTAAATTTCACATCTATATTTTTTAAATACAACATGGAAATAGATATTTGATGTTAGTTTTTATCAAAAAATGACATTAAAATCATTTTCGAATAAGCATTTTGATGTCTGTTTTCCAAAATAAAAATTTTGAATGTTAAAAATTTTAATTTTTGATGTTGTTTTATAAAAATTGATATGAAAATTAAGTATTTTATTATTTTTAAAAATTAACATTCAAAAAAACAAATGTTAAAATTAAAAAGACCCATTTTAAAACCCTTTTTTACTAGTGATAACTATAAAGTAAAATAATTATTTAAACTCAATGGTTATATCATACCTTTTATATTACTACAAAAAATTATTTTAGTATTATTCTGAAATAATTATTCATATTATCCCTAAGGGTTACATACACCTCATGTTAATAAATCATCCCACCAAAGTATCAATAGTCACCTCAAAATATAAACTAAAATGTAAAAAGAAGAGTGTATTCAGTTGATATTATGATCATCCTTAAACATATAAACCAATTATTGTATCCATTATATTTAAGTTAACCTCATGACAATAAGAAATAATTTCCAAGGATAACTAAACATTTCATTTAATACCAACTATAAGCACCGGAAAATAAAAATTATATAATCTTGAGTTTTAAGTAAAAAATTTATTCCAAAAAATTTAAGGTTCATTTCAGTTTTTAGTTTTAGATAATTAATCTATCAACCTTACATTAATAAATATTACATTAGAAAGTGTACACTTCCACTCAATATTCATTTTTTCCAGAATAAAAAACTTTTAAACTATAAAATGTTTTTTTTTTCATGAAATATATCTGTAATTTCTTCAAGACCTCAAAACTATGAAAATAAATTTAACTTTTGTGATGATAATGTAAAACTTATTACGGAACATACAAATAAATAATGAAACCCATCTATCCATGAATACTTTTAAAAAATTTCTTTTTTTAAAATAATTGTTGGGTAGAAAATAAATATTTTTATTCTCAAGAAATAAAAGTATCTCCCAAAAAATTTTAAACTAAATTTAGTAATAAATAATTAAGGAAAAAATAATTATTATAATGGTTTCATTGAAATCATAAAAAACTAATTAAAACATATTAAACAAGTTATACATTTAACCCTTAATAACTAGAAAAAAAATTATTTTTAAAACCAACACAGTATATTAGATTCTAAAATCGCATGATTTCAATAAAAACTATAGAGAGAATAAATAAATAATTTATGAAATTTGGGAAATCATTTTATATAACACTCTTTCAAATTAAGTAACCTATACAATCAAATTATATAATTCTCTAGAAGACTCAATGATTTTGAGGGATATAATAGACCCACCAAACTATACATTATATTAGAACCACCTATCCATAGTTAATAACATAACCAAACATCATTGGTTAATGAAAGAATCAACCATAATCATAAAAATCCACAGTAACCATATCATAATCATAAAACATTAAATACTTTGTTTTCATCATTATACTCACAAAAATAATATTTTAATTCATAATTAAACACTTTATGTTATTTAAATATATATCCCATTTAAAAAACTTTTTAAAAAATAACTAAAATATAATGGTTGAGGGGTTTTTTATAAAAATAAATGATTGTAAAGAAATAAAATAATAAAATTACAGTTACAATGGGTTAAAAACAAGTTGATTATTTATATGTTAAAATAGAAAATTCATTCTTCCTTTTTTTAAAGAATATAAATATGCTAAAAAGTTTTTTTTATATTTTTTTAAAATAATGTCAAAAGAAATTTTAAATATATTTTTTAATTAATTTATATCCATATAAATACATCTGTAAAATAATTTTATTAACATTGTAATGGATGAAAAATATTAATAAAATGAATCAATAAAATATTCAAAATGATGTTTTTCAATTAAGGTGTCTCATCCATTGAGTATGACTTGTCGCTTACATTATTTATATTCATGAGTAACATAAAATTTCAATTATTTAATTTATTTAGAAAATTTTTCAGGATTAAAATTCCATTTATATTATTTATTAGGTTGTTATATATAATTATATAGTAAATTAATTTCAAGTAATATGTTTTAATGGTATTCACATCACATGTAAAAAATGACATTATTATGTTCAATATTGTCAAATTGTTCATTATTACATTATATCCACAAATAAAATCATTATATATATATATAAATAAAATTATATTTAAAAACAATATATGAAATATGGTTATGAAAAATGTAATTTAAAATATTAGATATGATAGGTAATAATTATGCATTAGTAAAGTTTACATTTTCAATGATCATGATTGAAATAAAGTATGTGTTATTTTAACATCCCAAAATGATAATTATATCATAAAAATAATATTATCTATTTTCATAAACTTATTTATATCATATAAATTATGTGGGGATAAAAAACGAATCACATCACTTCGTGGATGTGGTAGACCACATGCACAAATGAACGAGGTTATCATTTTCAATGAAATGAAAATGTATGAAATTAGATGAATTATTATCTTTCCATTAAGAAAAATATTTCATAAATATCACACATATATATTTATATATACGCACATTAAATCCATCATTAAATCCATCCATAATAGGCGATGATGGAAAATTATTTACCTCACTCTGCTTGGTAGTAGTCCATTGTACTCACAAATGGTTATTACGTTCCCATTTTGTAGAAGAAGTAAATTGATCTAGTTTATTATATAAATATAATAATATAAAAGTATATTAATGATATTTATATTATTTTATAATCTTGGTTTAATAGACAATTTAGGAGCTAGAAGAAGGAATTGAATGAAAATGGTCAGTTAAGAACTATATCACTTAATCATATACCAGAATAAGGTTTTCACCAAAAGCATTTCTATGAAAGACTTCAGATAAAAAACAGTCATTGTGATATTTTTAGAGATGAGATATAGGAATTTTGGGGGGTGTTAGTTAAATTAGTATTCTTTTTCAGTGTGAATAAAAGATGATAGGATATTCTCCTTTATAAAAGAGAGGATAATAACTATTCAAATTAAAGAAAGTATTAAATTAAATTAAATTATCTTCTATAGATAAATTTATACATAATGATTTATTTAAAATACATGATGAGAATGGATCTAAAAAATCTCATTAAATTATAATTATACAATAATATACTATGTTTTTTACACATATATTTTCATTTAAAGGTCTTATTATCCCATTTGATAATTATAAAAATATCATTTTTAATCTTTAGGGGTCGTGAAAGTTACTATAAACGGGAATGTGAACCTTAAATAGACTATAGATGACATGTTAAACTATATATATTAAATTTTGAATATAATAATTTTAATAAATTTAAATCATTTAATAAAATATCATCTAATATAAAATATCATTAATGTCTTTTTTTGACACTATTCATTTTATTTGACTTTAGAAAAATCAAAGTATAGATAAAATGTTAATATAAAACATTAAAACAACATATATATGTTATAATTATCTATATAATTCATGTAAAATGGTAACTCACACAAATTATATAACATTTAATAATTTTATAATTCATTATATTAAAAAAATATTAAATGAATAAATAATGTATTTATATTTTCTATGAATTTAATATAATTATGTCATAAAAAATTTATAAATAAATTAACATGGTAAAAAATAAAAAAAATCCTTTAATATAACAATTTATATCTTTTCATATGTTTTTTACTGTCTATCTTAAAATATTATAAATATAATAATCTAGAAATTAACATTTTTAACATTATCTTTCACTTAAATATTATAAATGTAAAATTCAATGAAATATGACACCATGTTTCCATATTTTAGGATATTTGATGGAAATGTACAAAACTCACTTATAAAATAGGACATAGTAAATTTTTAGTCTAATTATAATGTATTTATCAAATAAATGTACCCTTAATTACCTTATTTACAATTACATAGGCAACAAAAATATACTAAGGTTACTATTTATAAGGAAAAAAAATAAAATGGCCTTTTTTATAAATTTGAACCCCCTAATTCCTAATATGGATTCAAATTTTCATTATTAAATTTCATTGAGTGAAATTAATTAACATAAAAATAAATTGCAAAATGAAATGATTGAAATTTTTTATTTAGAAAACAAACTTTTATGTATAAAAATTATTTTATTAAAAATTAATGAAAATAATTAAATCCAATGAAAATAATTAGAATATTTATATTATAAGAGAAATTATTTCAATTTTAAATATTTTTAAAATTAAATTTAACTTTTTAAATACATTTAACAAAAAGGGAATTTTCAATAATTAAATTTCATTCTTCATTGGAAAGTCAATCTATTTAGAAAAATACAACAAATTCACTCTAAGATAATTTTTTAACAATTATTTAAATTTTTTTTTTATCATTTTTACTTTATAAAATATTCAATTTTATAGAAATTATTTTTAATATTTTCTCTTGAGAAGTAATACCATTTATTTTTTATGAATAAAATGACATCACTAAAAATCAAGTACTTATTTCTTAATCATTAATCAATAAATTTGTATTGATTATGAAATTTAAATAAATTTTAAATCATGTTGAATCATATTAATATCGCCATATTGAACTACTAGGATATAAGAATAACATTTAAATATTAATTTTTGAAGTATATCCTAATTCACTTAAAGCTCAAAATTGTGTGTAAAGCAAGATATCGAGCACAACATTACTTAAAAAATAGAGGGTGTAACAACAAGGTATCAATCAATCGTTCCTTTTGATCCCAAAATAATAATTTCTAAAAACACTATTTTTATCCAGGATTATATCACTCTACACCATTATTTTCCTTGCATAAGGTTTATTTTGACTAGTGGTTCTCCCCACTATTGACATCCCATACTGAGACCCAAATCAACTAGTCTAAACAAAAATATTGTAAATACTCATATCTAACTGCATGATCCCAATATAAATCATCCAACTCATGAATATAAATGACATGAAACTATTAAAACCACTTTAGTTGAGCCAATGAATGTATAAGATTAACACTCACACCAATCCCAATAGTCACAAAAAATGCATGAAAACAATGTCAATATAGTAAATGATTTTTATTTACCAACAATTGATAAACATGATCAACACCATACAAATTTACTTGTAATATTCAATTAAATTTTGATATATTTTCTAAATAAGTATTTTGATATCCATGAAATTCCCAACTAAAAAAACAAAATTATAGAAAGAAAAATTTATAATGGTATTGATTTATTTTTTTATATCAACTCAAAATGCATTTCATAAATGAAAAATCAGACAAATTTTCACAAAACCACCAATAATACATGGGATTTAACTAAAATATAATTCTATAAAATCCATATAATTGAATATCACTTTCTTGAAAATGGGTCTCCTTTTTCAATATTATCTTTAAATTTAATTTTAAAATAATTTTACTTTGATTTTCTCAAAACCATCAATTAAAACCCATTTAAAAATCACAAGCTCAATAATCCATTTAAAATAAAGAAATATTATGGAAACTATTTAGCACACACGATTCCACACCATGATTTCCAGTTTCAATAATTTTTTTGTTCTTAAAACATCACTTTTCTTAAAAAAACACACATTTTAAAACAATTTCTCTATATAATCCCAAAAGAACAGTAAAATTCAATCAATAAATACCCTTGAATCCATATTTATATAATCAAACATTGTAATGAAATATATTAAACATAAATTACATTATATGTATCATTAATTAATGTCAGATTTTCATGAAGAAACATGTAAAAAAACATCACCCATAGGAAATTGTATCATGATAATAGTAGGAAACTACTATGATTCATGAAAAAAATCAGTATATACTACCAAATCCATACTATTCTACTAAAATATCATCCAACCCATGTTGGTCTTACCTTTCTATTCCAACACCTCACTAATCTGAGAGTTATTGACCCATTTTTTTATGATGTTGTGTTTGTCAAAAATACATGTTTATGTGTGATAATTTTTTGTACTTATCCTCCTGTAGAAATGATATGTGATATACATGAGAAAAACAATATATAATAGTTTGGAATAATTTTTTCTATAGCTATTGTGTTAAACATAGATAGATAGTGGTAATAAAATTATAAGCTAGTCTAGATGGAATAAGAATAAGAGAAGGCTATAAAGTGTCTATATAGGGTGTATTACACACGAAGGATGATATGAAGACCTATTTTATGGTATATTTTAAGAGTTTATTAATTATTTATGTCCCATAGAATAATATCAATATTTAATTGATGAAAATTATGCAGTGTTATGTGGATTCTAAAATAATTCATTCACGGGGATGAAAAATTAAGTAAATTATATTACAAGGATTTGTGTAACAGAATTTAATTAGGAAAGAAGAATTCAATATTGGTATATTGTAATTATGTGACTTATATTGTACAGGTAATATATTTAAGGGCCTAAAAGAAAACCTATGTTATAAAATAAATATTTTTATCTACATTGTCTTAAGGCCCTCTCCCAATAATACCCTTCATAGGATGAGAATAAAAGAATAGGGATGGTGATGCCCGATGTTATCCGAGAATAGGCTACAATTTAGAGACTAGAATTGTGGGTATATCATACACACCAATGGGAGCCATTATGATCAAAGAAGAACACGATTAATGAGATATAATAAGAGAACAATGATGAAACAAAACTAAAACATTATTTATATCATGAATCTTAACATACTTGTCTAAAAATAAAATCTAGGGATCTAGTGCTCCTGTGTCGTTTGAATATTGGACATGAAAAATACATCATCTTAAATAAAAACATCATAATTATTTAATACTACACAAAGTGATTAAAACTCCAAAAATTATTATAAATCTATATTGGATATCCTATGAAAAGATACATAAGGAAAAGAGTGACCTGGAAACTCCAATAAAGGAATAAATTATAAAAATGCATAATTTGAGAGTCAAAATAACAACATAATATCATAAAGAGGATTATGATAAGTGTAAAAATACGGTATAAGAAAATGATTCCAAAAAGATCATGGAATCCAAAATATATAGAAACAAATAAAAACATGATATCACAAACAAAAGTCTTCGGTCATTCCCAATACTATCATTATATAGTGGGAAAAGTCTCATTGTACATAACGTTCACCCCTAATCCCCAGCATAGAATCTAATCAAATTTAAAGCATTTCCCAATGCATTAGAAAAATATATAATTTAGGTCCCATCATTCACATAATATAGTCCGCTTAGGCTAATCGCCTATGCACCATATATAATGGGCAACGTCCCATTGCAGAATACGTTCACTCCTTAAGCCCATATATTAAATATCATGAGATATAAATCATTACCCAGTGAATTGGATGTATATATAAATCATGGAAAAAAAGTAAAATTAAATTATGTATATTTATAATAGTTATATATATAAAAACATTCATAATTACATCAATACAATACATTTCAGGGAAATAAGTTGGTTTTGTGGTTATTTCCACATAGCATTACCATAAACTATCCAGTGAAATAAGTAGGATCATTACAATTGAACATTTAACTAGTTAAAAGAAATAATATTATGGTGTTGTAGACCTATATGATAATATGTATTAATAATTCAGTTATAGTACTAATATATCAGGACAAAAACATTGGATAAGAAGGAATAAAAACAACACATTCGTGAAGAATTATGAAATAAGAAAATAAACATTTTAAAGTAGAAAATACCGTATAGTTTTTCATAAATACATAATTTAAAATAAGGGGTTATCCATGAAGTAATTAACCTCTTTATACTCCATTCATGTTTTCAAAAAATATTATTCGGATAATCCTTAACATGAGACAATAAATATGAAATTCCTCTTAAACAAGAAATTCTTAAAAATGGGAATTTCAAAGGGAAATAAAAATATATATAAAAACAATTTTTTAACATGTGTTATATTTTAAGGAAATATATATAGAAATTTAATATTTATATGAGAATAATATTACATAAAATGGAGAAAAATAAATGATAATTGTAACTGACATGTCATGAAGAGAGTATGAAAGAACCATTACTATGTTTTAAAATACCATTGTTGAAAATAAGATATCATAAAAATATGATACAAAAAATTTATTTTGGAATCAGTATATAGTAAATATAAATTTCATATTATATGAAACTATATTATTTTAGATATTTAATCTAATAAAATTGGTTGAGAGGATAAATTATGGATAATGAGTAGAACTATCATTTAAATGGATGTGAATTATTATAAACATTGTTACATTTTCAAGATTATTATAACTCACGAGTAAAAAATATTTGAACCAATGTTATCTATCAAGATAAAATATGGTATACCATTTATAATTAATGATGAAACTCAAGTAGAAAAATTATAAATCAAGAAATCAAATAGTGATATAAAATATAATTATATTTTAGGGAAGACATTAATCATTTCCCAAAATAAAGAAGATCATGAATGAAAGGGATGTTAGCATGTTAAATATAATTATAATCTTATAAATAAATGGATTAGTGGATACACCATATAAATCAATGTTATTGTGTAAAATCATATAGTTAATTAATGAATTTTTATTATCATAAAAACCCTTATAAAAAATACATGTATTAAATCATGGATTTTGAAAAAATAATTTCATGGGAATTACATAAAAAATAAAAATAATAAATGCATTCATATCTTTAAAAAATATCCCAATGAAAATAAATTTAGATGAAAAACCATAAATTTTTATATAATAATAGTGAACATGTAATTAACTTCATTAGATACTTGATCATATCATAGAGATTTCCTTAGATGTGAATTACTTAAAAAACAACTAGGTACTAAGGGATTGTGGACGATAAAATGACATCTATGATATCTAGTTAGGGAATTGGATCAATAGAAATTTGAATGGGATGTATAACCATATATGGGTGATAGTGATAAAATTTTATATGTTATGCAAAGGTAACTTTTGGTGATACACTTCACCATTTCTAGATATCACTATACCATTCGATGGTCAATGAGTAAAAAATTACATAATAATTTATTATTGGGTTATTTTTGGTAGAAAAATAATTGACAAAGACATTACACACATGTTTTAAACATGTTTGATATGTTTTACCATTTGTTATTACATTTTACCATTTTTATTTCTACCTCAGTAACTATTTTTTCATAAAATAAATTTAATTTCAAATAATATTATAATGTTAAAAATGTTACAAAAGTTTATTTTAAACCTAAATTTAACCAATATTTCACATCATCTAATTTATAAATATGATAAATTAATCCTTTAATCTAAAATATATTATATAAAATATATTATATTTGTAGAAAAATTATTTCTAACCATTATCCATTAATTAAAATTATTTATGGTTAATTAAAAATGGAATAAGTGTTAATATAATTTTATATACATGATTAAAAGTAATATTACATTTATAACATTTATTATATTATTTGGATTGATCAAATAAAAATTTCAATTTATTAATAAAGTATTTCCCTAAAGAAAACAAGTTTATTATTATCACACCAATTAAAACTAATCTTTCTTTTAATAGTATTAAGCATAAAAATGAAATTTGAATTGTTATATAGAATTTAATTTTTAAACTCAAAGAGGAAAAACATTTTTTATATTTAATTTATAAAAGTTACAAATTATAATTTTTATTACAAGTGCATTAAAATAGTTTTTATGAAATATTACACTAGTTTTAAGATTGATTTACATGGTATTTTCATAAATTAAAGATATTTTTAACAAATAATTTATATTAGTTATTGAAAAAACATTCCATATATCAAAATATTTTTTCAAACATTTAACACATTCTTATGTTATAAAAAATATTTTTTTGTTAATAGTTAGTATTTTCACTATTCACTGATAAATTTATTATATCTACAAATACTCAAATATTCCTCTTAGGTTAATATTGATATAATGAATTATAAAATTATGTTTTTTAAATTAAAATACCAAAATTTTTATATTTAGAATTTGAAATAAAATATAAATTATATATAAAATTGTTTTTTCTGGGTAATGACGTCTTTAACCACTATACATTCTTAATATTATTTAATTTTTATTTATTATTTATGGGATCATAATAAATAAGCCAATATATAATAATAATTTCAAGGTTAAAATTCATTTTAAATTGGAAAATATAAAATGATTAATAGAAAATTATTTGATATTAAATATTACATTTATAATAATTTAGGTTTAAACAATACAATTTATTAAATATATATATATATATATTGTAAAATTGACTTCTTTTGCTTCTCTATTGATATTTATTTTTCTATAAAATTTATATATATAATAATTTTCATATTTTTATAATAATAATAATAATAATAATAATAATATTTATATGCATCAGATAAATAAAAAATAAACCTAAATACACATATTATTTTAATAGAAAATTTTAATTTCATTGTGAGTTATATTATTTATTATTTACCACATAACAAAACCCAACAATAGTATAAATGTATGATATATGACCAACAACCATAATTTCAATGACCATATTTATTATGTCCATAATTGTGAATATTATATATAAAAAAATATTTCAATAATATATATTGACATACTAAATCATTCATTCATTCCACCCTCACTCTGAGAGGAAGAAATTTTTTTTATATTTTTCATCACTATTTCTCCTGTCATGGGTATCTTCCTCATTACATGTATTTCGTGGATATTGGTAATCCCCCTGGTTTTAGATGATCTGTGTGATTTTCTAGAAATGATGATTTTATTAATTTTTTCTATAGTCCTTTATTAATATTTTAGATTTCAATGTGTGTACAACATCCATGGTGAGTAATTATACATGGTTGGAGTAAATAGTTTTATGCAATTTTGTTTATAATGGGCCACATAATTTTTAATTAGTTTGCTTTATATCTTCTAGGGTAGATTTTCTAATCATGTTTGAATCCTTTTGACTGAATATGAAGCATTATATAATATTGTAAACATAAAAAAATAAAATGATAATAATGGATACTAAATCATATGGATATGTAAGAACACCAATTAAATATAACTCATAATAAATAAAACATCCCAAAAATTTCATATAATGTCAAACGATTGGAACCACAACAACAAACACTACAATTACCAAAAGTAAATCCTTGAAAATGACTTCGAAGCCCAAATGGATCATGAATAACTCTATGATACATTAAATACAGTCCTAATCAAGAAACATCTCATAAAAACAATAAAAAATAGTTTATATAGATTTAGGGTGAGAATACGAGTATACTTCTATGGATCCTCCCTAGAAACTCTAAAAAAAGTAATGAAATAATACTAACCTAATGAATAAAAAATTAAAATAACTCATCACCTGGTTTGGTATAATAAGTTCCCAACATCACAATGGATATCTCTTCAAGTTTATAATACATGTTTAAAATGATATCAATCATTCTATAAATGAAAAGGTACTCTGATAACACTTTACCACTGGTTTTTTTTATTCCCCAATGTCACACATCTTGAGAAATCTTTATCTCCAATAAGTCACATGTGTCGAAGGAAAAGGTATAATATCCCAAAACTCATGCATATCAAAATATCACCCAAATCACAAACTCAAGATTATAAACAAATTATTGTCTAAGATCAACCAGTGTTCATACACCAGGAAATAAACCTCCGACCATTACAAATCTTAAAAAGTAAACCAATAATAACCAATAGGACACTATATCTGGAGATACATGTGTGTTATATAATTATAAGACACTACATATCTCTACAGATGTATATATGAAGTTTTCCACACATAATATCAACATGTAATAAAACTTTGATAAGATATAGTGGAAAAGTGGATAGTTAGATATACATACTTGCCAACAGTGATTTAAAAGAAAAAAACCCCTTAATCCACAATGTTTTGATTAATGTATCAACATCATTGGGGGTGTTGTATAAAATAATTATAAATTCATAATATATTTATATATATATATCAAAAACATCAATAATGGAAACAACATAGCCTTATCCTCTAGTACATATACCATATCTCAGACATCTAACAACAAATTCAATACACTAGATATCCTTTATGAAAGAATCATTTTAGAGAATTTAATATAATTCATTCTATTGATCATTCATATTAACTATAATTTCAAGTTAAAAATAACCTTAATACACTAAAAACTATGGGTTACATTATCAAATATTCTCTATCACTACATAATTATAAGTACTCTATGACTCATCCTAACCTACCATTAAATATGAATAATCTAAGAACAACCGGTGATATTATGTAGTGGTGAATGGAAATAAGAAAATAGAAAACATGTTAATCTTACCTTCTAGACAAATTAATTAAAAATAAACTCATATTTCATTACAATAAGAAATCATAAATCTCAACTCTAACCAACTATATCACCCTTAATTATATCCCCAACACCACAATGCATTTTCCTTATAGAATTGACCTAGTTTTCATATCATCAAATAATGTGGACTAAATTCCTTCAGGAGGTTTGAACGCCTTACTAACTAGAAGTCATGGGTCGCCCTAAGGACTTAAAGACTCGAGGAAGAAACTATTGGCCTAAATTTGAATAGTTCCAACTACTATAGTGTTAAATAGTGCATGATACAAAACTATTATAGTAACAGCTACAATTCATGTTATAGTATTGCAATGGTAACCTATAAATATTCCTCCAACCATATTTGATACTTGGTATCATGAATGATTTGGAAGAGTCCTCACCAATTGGACTAAGGATTATGTGTTTCACCTCTATGCATATCATAATCAATTACACCATCGCAGTTTCAAATTCCTTCCACAACCCCCAATATTTCATCTCATTTATAGACAATCCAGCATCTAACCAAGGAAACAATCAAGCAGATGCAGGGCTCCACATCCATGGAAAGCACACAGGGAAATAATAAAACAATAAACTAGTCAATATAGATTATAATTCCTAAAACCAAGGCATAATACCTTTATATAATAATGGAATTTCATTTCCCAACACAATTATCTTTAACAAACAACTAACTTATTGTCATCTTCAATTAATTGATTCATTTAATCATGGGTTAAAACCACCTACAACCTATGGAATTAAATATAAATAACTAATAATTTTATGTAAACAAGATTCGAAATTAACATCAGTTTTTATCAACTCCTAAGTATAATGATAAAAATTAAAAATTCATTTTTATTATATTTCATCATGGATTACCGAATTTACATTCATTATCTAATATCCCTGAATACAAAAATTTAAAACCATATCATCAATAACATATAACATACTATCTAATAAATCAAGAGGAAAGCAACAAAATTAATATAAACATATACGACTTCTATACATGAAACCAAATACATTCTTTATTTCTAGTTTAATTTTAATTAATGTTAATTCCACTGTAATATATTGAAAAAAACCTTATAACATCACAATTTCATATAAATTAATTTAATATAAAAAATTCCCTACCTTAAGGTCATCAATTATCTTAAAGAAAGAATAGAACAACAAGTATAGTGTTCTAATCACCTCTCGCATAAGTAATATATATCCCTTCAAGGATGTCACTCCATGAATGCACTAAAATACATCAAAAGATCTCCTATAGAAAAAGGGAGAGAGTCTATCAAATCATGGAAAGTTACAAAGAGATAATTCAAGGATGAACATAGATAAATAATAAGACAAAGTGATTAAAATCCCCTCGTATAACAATAGATTGATCACAAGAAATATGGGATCGATACTTATCAAAATGGATTCAAGAAACTATAAAAGGGATCCTCTAAAAATAGAGATTTTAGATAATTCATACGATTTTGAGATAATTTACTGGGGAAAAAGGATTTATGGGTTATCATTATGATACATATTTAAAACAGGAATCATTAATTCAAAATTTAAAAATCAATGGGAAAAATATTTCTCATATATCTTAATACATGGATCATATCATGTCACGATTCTATTTTTTTAAATCATGAGTTATTAGGGATATATTTTATGAATCTTCCCCTTCATCCTTTTGGCTCATGAACTAAGGGTTCATGGTATGAATCCAAACCACCAAAATTACCATACCCATAACGTGAATCATTATTCAGGCCATGATTCATCCTTTAAAATTGTGATCATAACTTTACATCATGAATTCCTAGTGAAAAATGTTTCCATCTCCCAAAAATCCACAAAAAAAATTCCCAGTATCATCTAAGTACCCCAAAATCCTTAAATAGTAAATTTTCTTCCTAGAAGGGTCCATGACATTACAAGAAATACCACTAGAAGAATTCCCTCTATGAAGAATTAAAATAAAACATAGAGAAAAGGGAGTGAAAAAATAGGCATCCTAATATCCACACTTTTAGATACCTCTCAGGGTTATCATCTTATTGAAATGAAATCATCCTACATATATGAAAAATGTGAAAAAAACATTATCTCAACCTACCCAAAACACTCTCTTGGTGGGATACCTTGCACACAAGAACAAGGCCATAAATAAAACTCAAATAAAGAGATAACTATCTCATAATATAAATAATGAAAAATAATCATCAAAACATCATTAAACAATAATTTTAAGAATAAAAAAACATGGGATACTAAGTTTGTAAATATTATTCAAATTCCAAAGATATTTATTCGATTCAACTATTCCTCCATAAGACATGAAGAAATGGAATAACACCTCAATGAATCATATTCTCTTAGTGGTATTTGATCTTCACTTTCTACTCATCAAAGGTATCATCATTACCAAAAAATGATATGATAATATTTATTAACATAAGTATAAAGCTATAATGCCTAAAATTTATCTTCAATTCAGCTCATATAGGGAGTTAATGATATCTGTTATGCAATGGATCTAATATATACAAACACATCTAAAGGTCGAATAACCATGGTAAAAATCATCCCTCAATTACCAAACCTTAACTTCACATAGGGATGATTCACCTTTATGAACACATAATATCCAATGTTAAACTCCATAGGTCTCCTCCAATATTAATCAAAAGTGTTATTATGATTATTTTTTACCTTAATATTCTCAGGAATAACCTAAACCATTTTTGTAGTTCTATAAACTAATTTCATATCAATAATTATAGTACTACATAACACAATCTATCACAATTGATAATGAAAAGTTTATACTTACAAATCATAAAATGATATCATACTTACAATGGATTGAAAACTATTTTGTCTGAAAATTCAACCATGTATAAGATCCTCAAGAACAAAAATCCCAAATCAATGACATGAGAAGAAAATATAATATCACGAGTTTTGATGTTCTACCCTATCTTACTATAATTAATTGTTTGAAATGTCATCTTAGGGATTAAATGGGAGCCAGAAGCATGTTTATGACCTCTCTTTACTGTGGTGGTGAGATGAGGATCATGATCAGAGATTAATTTCCATATCAATCTATGGAGTATCAGTATATCCATCATATATGACCTAAAAAACCATTGAGATAATCACATTGATCACTATGAAGTGAGTTTATATTATCAAATGGACCAATTTTATCCATATAGAACCATATCCACACTATGCTTGATGTAGAATAGGGATAAAGGCTATTAAAATTTCCTCCAAATTCCAATGTGAAATATATAATGGAGTGATCATAATACAAGTAAAATGGTGTTCAACCTTAACTTTATGATAAAATAAACTTGGGGAGATGAACATTGCAACAGATGCTTTAACCTAGGACACCAAAACATTCTATTGAGAGTACAATACCTATTTTTCATGCCATGATATATAGCTAATGGTGATCTGTGGAACTAATAGATAAACACCTTATTCCTCAAAAAAGAAATGAAAATCCTCCTCATAATCATACCTTACTTTTGATAATCCTCATACCATGCATTAGGTGTTCCAATATAGAAAAATTGATCATTCAATAAATATAAAAATAATACCCAAGGTGAGACTCCACCACCTATTTCAATAAATACCAATGAACTATAATTATTTAAAATAATTCTCTACCTCCATCCTATTAAATATTGAGATTCATCATGGGGAGCTATTCCATCACTCCCCAAGAATCCCTAGACACACACAAAACCCCATTACATGACATCTTTCTTAGAACATTAGTAGAATATTATCTATGTTTCGGAGTATAAGAAATAATGAAGTGATAATTACATAAGAACATAATCCACCATTACAATCTTATATTTATGTCATATTATTAGAATATATACCTCAAGAACTTGTTATCATTGAAAACCATAAAGAGTTTATTGATAAGTGATTGTCACAAGGAATTCAAGGAAAATTATACCACTACTATATCAAGATCATTCATAGAATGATTATTTTAATAGTGAGTTTGGTTTTTCATACATTGATTTCAAATATTAACATATGAATAATAATTTGATTATTCAAAAAATGAAGTTGAGGACCATAATAGTTTAGTGCCTTTGGAAATAGTGATTAATAAAAAATTGGTTCATAAGTGAACTATATTATATCTCAAAATTTTCTTTTTAAAAAGAAGCCTTATTTTACATATCATACATTATACCATTATTTATAACATGGGAAATGTAAACATAAGAAATGGTGGGGTTAGATCCTCAGTAATGGAAAATAAGGGAGATATTAACATAACATGAGCATAATGGTATGATAACATGAGTGTAACATTTGATAACTACACCAATCATATAATATATTTCAAACATGAGTCATGGAATATATTTTGGTAGTTTATATGTCAAGTATCATAAATGAATCAAATAAAATAATTAATGAGAAATAAAAGTGTAAGAAGGGGTTGATTTGTAGAATACACATATGTATAGAGAACCTTATATCAAGCTTACCCATCAATATATTCATAACATGTTAGGATTGGGCTAACAACCCATGTACCTATTTTGGTATTGAGATAATATTTTGTGTAACCTATTTTTCGAGATTGGGATAACCACCCATGTGCCCTATTTTTTAGGCTTGGGATAACCGCAAGTATACAATTTTTTTGGACATGGGATAATCTCATGTAGACCCTCTTTTTCAGGATTTGGATATCTTCTCATGTACCTTTTGAGATTATAGAGATTTTATAATTACCCAAAACATTAGATAGAGATATTGGTACCACACATCTCATAATCCATAGATTTTATTGACACAAGAAAATTAAAAATCCATCATACCATAACCAATTAAAATAGAAATGGTCTTCATAAACATTTCATCACAACAAATCCCATGGAAAATAAGCACGTTTCATCAACATTTTGTCAAAAAATAACCTATTGAATAGAAAATGGTTTTAGAAACATCATTTCATTATAATCATACAAAATCCATATGAAGTATATGGAAGACATCATTGGATCATGTCCTAAGTAAGTCATAAATAAAATAAGTGTTTTTTGTGATTTATGAATATAAATTATATAAAAATTACATTAAAACATTCCTATGGAAAATATCCTTTCCATTTTTAATTCACACGATAAAAATATAAATATTTCCTAAATATTAAAGAAATAATTTTAATTCAAAATAACCTTGGAAACTTTTCCCAGAAGATTTTAACCATATAGTGAATGTAGTATTGAGATATTCTATTCATGATGTACATGTTAAAATGATGATTAATTTCTCATTTTCGATAAAAATTCAAAAGTTAATTATTTGGAAAATGATAAAAAGATTCATTTGAAACCATTTTTTTTAAATTAAAACCCCAGAGAAAATTCCTTTAAACAGTCGTTATATAATTGTAAAAACATTATTTTAAATATTTATGTTAAAATATTGACATGGAAGAAATGGAAATTTTGACTGTAGATAAAGATAACGTAGAATTTTCATAAAATTATTCCTTTTGGATTATTCAATCAATAATGGTTGGAAAATATATAATAACATGTATTTTATATAAATAAACATAGGATAATAACCCCAATTAGTTTCTTGATATATATATCATGATATTTCATAATTTGAACCATAATTATAAACAATCCTGATAAACAATTAGACTCTATAATAAAACCTTTAGAACTTTGGAATCTTTTCATTATTTAGAACCACGAATTAAAAAACATTATATGGATATGAATGTACCATTATTTTCCCAATAATACTCTTAAATTAAATCAATGGCTAGAATATACACCACAAGAAATAAATAAGTGGTAAATATGGAAAATGTCTGATGGAAATAAAATTGAGGCAAAAATACCTTATCATAAGCCTCAAATTTAATGATACACATTTGATCATAATTTATGTAATATGTAGGTAGATTATAAATAATTTTTAGATTCATTATCATATATATCACACCATTTATGATTTAATTATGAAATTTTATTACTCATTTATTAGTAATCCCTTGTAAAAATCACATATGGGTAATAACACCTTGGTTTTTCATGTGTATTTTGGTTTGGTAGTTTCAGTCCTTTTACATTGATCATGGCTACATAATAACCATAATGTTATGAATAATATAAATTTTATATATATATATATATATTCAATATATATGTAATTAGATTAATCCAAAAACTATTGAGATAGAAAATGAATTTCATTATTAATGGAGACAGTTGGTCACACGTATGCATGAAAGATAATTACCTTTTCTTAAAGAATGTAACAGAAGAATGGTAAAGAATATATCACCATTATATAAACATATTTTTCATACATATCAAATATTTTCACTAAATCTATCCTTATTAAAATCTTGTTCAAAATAAAATTGAAAATGAATCACATCGCTTGGTCAACATGGTAGTCCACATATACAAATGAGCGATGTTATCATTTTCCAATAGAATAGAAGGAAACAATTTAGATGTGATATTATAATTTTGGAAAATTAATTATTTCATAAATTTCAAATAAATATATTCAATCTATCATTATATTCATCTATGATATGTGGTGATTGAAAAAAAAAATCGATTTGTGAGGCGATAGTCCATCGTATGACCAGTTCATTTCCCATTTTATGGAAGTGAATATGGATATAGGTTATGACTTTAAATTAAAACATATAACAATATTATAAATAATGATGTTTTTATATCATAATATTTGAATAATAATTTAAGTATGTGGAAGAATAAATAAAATAATTAGTCAAAGGTATGATTATACCTCTTCTTCGAAGAGCCTAATTAGGTTTATACCTAAAACCATGATAAGATGGTTTACTAATAAAAATAACGACCCTATAATGTGGGGAGGGAAATAAGAAAAATATATGGGAAGTTATTTTTAAAACAATTTATTTATTAATTTTAATTTGAGTATATTGTATGTCCATTTATATGTGGTGGAATGAACCAACTTGGAAAGTACAGGGAAACTTCCCAATATAATCCAAAATGATAAAGTAATTCTAATAAAAAATGATTGAATTTGACAATATATTCTAATTTGGGACATCATTTTATTGAAATATCATCAAAAATATTATTTTTATATGTTTTTATGAAATATTACAATTATAGTTTGGTTTAACACCCGTGAATCATCTTTTAAGATTAATAAGAATAAATAATTTTTAATGTTTTCACTATTCATTATAAAAGCATTATGTTGAATATATTATATAATATAAATAGTTATGATTCCAAATATGTAATCCATTTTTTTAAATTAAATTCATATAATTTGAGGAATATAATTTAAAATAAAACCCACAAACACGATGATAAAACAGTTTTCCCGATAAAACATTTTAATAAATAAAAGAAGTTTGTATATCAAAATTAAATATTTAATTATATAAAATGAAATAAATTTTACTAATAAATATATAATTGAATAAAATTTTCTTTTATAACCATCTTAAATTAAAATACCTATTTTAAATTATATAATTGAAAATACATTTAAAAAACCATCATTTTATACTATTCAACATAATATAAATCTTTTCAGAAATTTATAGAAAATTCACTCAAATATAATCATTAAAAGGTATGATTAAAATTTATTTTTTAAAATATAATATATAATGGTTTAACTTATTAATTTTTCTTTTTTCACAAAGAAAAACCATAAAAACATTTTTTTTAGAAAATAGCCTATTTAAAACATATAAAGACAATAAATAATTTTATGAATGTTTTTATTGATAGGTTTTCATTATAGAAATCCATTATAAAATTTTTTATGAATCTGTTTATTCAAAATTTTTTAATATGTTTATATTTTAGGTTATAAAGGTCTTGTTTAAATTAAAATTGTATATCTTGGTTTTGGAAAACTCGGTGTTGTGTGTAACACATACTATAGAATGAATAAATTTATTGGTAAAAAAATATTTCAAAAAAAAATAGGATTATAAAATTTTAATGTGTTCATAATGGTAGATAACCATATGGTACAACTAATCTCTATTGCATAAAGATACTTCCACTAATAAGACATGAAGCATCCCAAATTACCATAAACTGAACTCCCAATTTTGAAAGGATTGTACTTGGGAACTAACTTGATTATACTTCAGATACTCAAAGGTGTCAAAGAAAATGATAGTATATTGCAATAAATAATCCTTTTGGATTAATATTTTCATATGATTCCTAATATATGACAATTTACATAAAAAATCATATAACCACCTATAATCCCAAGGGAACTTTTACCTCTACAATAGTCTTGGGGGATGCCCAAGAGATAAACACCATGATATTTGAAGGATACACAACCTATTAATGATTAGACATGAAATGAACCAAGAAAATAACTTCAATATTCAATAACTCACACATGGACAAAATACCAAATAGCTATTGGCAATGAATATCTATTAAAACGGACAACAGTTTCCCTACGTGCTCCTTGTTAGGAGCAAAGTATACAAGGATTTCATCGATGAAAACCATGAAGAACTAATACCAACACTATTGAATCATTTCAATTTTAAACACCTAGAATATAAATATTATATTTATCACACTAAAATGAATTAAAATAAACTCATTATTCTCATAATGACATTATGATGTGATTATTCAAAATATCATCACCATTCAACTACAAATGGTGGAATACTGACCAATGATCGATATTTAAGTACGTTCTATATACATTAAACTTATTGAATAAATAACAAATCTGTAGAAGAGGTTAGTGATTATATAGGGTGACCAAATTTAATAATTGATAATCAATACATTGATTTATTATTCTCTAATCCTTTCTATCAATAAAAATTGCAGAAACTCATAGTATAACCTAAAAATAGAATAGAACACTGGTGAAAGAGATCAAAGTTACTTATCCACAACTCCAGCAACTTAGAATATTCCATTTTATATGGATTCATTGAGATATAAATGTTTCTGACAGTAGATATATCTCAAATATGGTCTCCCTTTGAAATTATAGCTCCATAACCACTTCAAGAATGATATTAGGGTACTCTTCTACAACCCTAAGAAACACATCAGAATAAAACATCCAAAGAACCCAACATCAACTCATACATTAAGGAAGATAAATATCAATCATGTATCAATCCCATTTGAGTGTACATCTAGAAAACAAACATTAAATACTCACTATTGGAACCATATAACACAATCTATCTTTTGAATTAATCCATGATAGATTTTACTGAATGCATTCATCACATGTCAATGATGATGTCATATGATAGTATCCACAACAATAAGAAGAATCCTTATGATATGTAATACCATATATGTATTTCATAGTATCTAAACCGAATATCAACCTCCTAGAGTTGGGAAGAATCACCGGGAGTGGGTTATTGAATCACTAATCCAACTCCATTTTACTTTTCCAAGGTGAAATAAAACTTTTCTCCTATTAAAGATAATCTTTATCACTATATAACACAAGCAAGAAAATGGAAAATAATATTTATGATTTTCACCTTTCTAAATGTGAATTCCAGTCCTTAGAATGATCATGATTTCACCAAGATGGTGATTCCTAATATTTTTAACATGTAGGTACAATGAAAAAAGTTTATCCTGGTCCTCATGTTAAAAATGAATTATGAATATGATAGTATATAAAATTATATTATAAAGAGAAAAAATAACATCAACAAGAATAAATAATTCTTATAATGTCCTTTATGTGGTTATTAAGTGACTCTATTCATCTAATTATTCAACATATAGAAACTCGTGTACAATATCTTCAATTTCTTCTAGTTTATACAAATGCTTCTTTTTCCACATCAATTTTTCTTCATTATTTCTTCTTATAAATCACAGAAACATAAAAAAAACACTCACATCCTCCACTTTTTTTATACCACGAATATTTTATTTGAATCTCATTTTCTATAGGAAAAAAATTGAAATTGAATTTCAAATTCAAATACCCCTCTAAATTTACCACTCTTAAATAATCTCCCAAATAAATCATGACCATTAAAAATAATTTATTAAATATAATATATTATAATAACCACACAATATTGAATATAAATCCAAGTCATCAATCATAGATGAATACAGAAAGTTTAAGAAATTACAACATGGTCATCTCCATTATAGAATAAAATAGCAATTCAAGCCAGTTAGTTTTTTACATACTGAACAATTTATAAAAAGACAAAGATTCCATGGATTAGAGGCCCTAAATTTTATATATCCACAAAAAACAAACTAACATCCTTTGTTTTGTCCTCCATTAACTATAACATTTCCTTCCACATTTCTCTTAAAAATGTTTTGGAATACGAACTATGGCATAGAGCACCTATAATTTCAAGATCCACTAAGATTTGTGTCAGACTCCATTATAGTCAGGTCCTTCACTATGACAAGGAATAATATAATCCCTCTCCTATTTTTCATGGGCACAGACTCATAAGTGTGATGTCATTTATACCATTTAACACCCCACTTCCATTTTCAACATATCTATGGCATAGACACCACTACTTTGGAATATCCCAACATGATGTCATTTGGATACAATGTGGACATTAGTTTTAGAATATAAAATTATATATAATCCACTTATACAACATAATATAATGATTTTTAGAATTAAACTAATTATTCTTCATCATTTAATTTTCATGTATTATGAACTCCATTCATGATATGTAAAGACATCAAAACTTGATTAATAATATTAAGAATTAACATTAAATATTATTTATGTGTTGATAAGAAAATCCAAGAGACCCAATCATATATTCTATGTAAAATTATTTATCCTAAATTATTAAGAAAATAATATTAGAACCTATTGGGATCTAAAATCTCCACCATTGTATTATTTGTCAACTAAGGAATATAAATCAATATGATACTTTGAACAAAAAACTAATGGATCACCATTCAACAATTCTATGTTGTCCCGACAAAAATAAAAGTGGTAAATATTAACATAGGAAATAAAATATCATGTGGCCCATAATATAGTGATCTATATGTATCTTATTTCATAAAAACATTACTATCTTCAAATGATACTTTTTTATAACATCTTCAATAGTTTAAATGTAAACTTTTATTTCTCATCTACATAAATGAACAGTTAGAAAGGATAAAAAATTATAATGTCATGTCTTTCCCATATTAACCATTTCCTAATGAAATATGATACCTTTTTAGAGAAAACTAATACATATCAATGCATACAACCTCTATATTATATACCCCCATTTTACAATCAAAAGGATGATAAACACAATGAAATTCTTTTTGTTGTCATCCCCCCCCCACGTGAAAAATAATATTCAATGACAAGATGAGAGTAGGGAATTATGTAACATTCTATATCATTATAATGAATGGGGATGGAGACTTAACTTGAACCTAAAATTATGAAATTTTTCTTTTTATATTGGCTTGGTCAACATATCTGCAATACACACCTTTATAGTAATAAATTATAATTTTAACCGATTATTCTCCACTATCTCTATGATGGATTTATATTTTATATTAATGTTCTTGGATCATGAATTATAAACTAGACTCATTTAAATACTAATAAAAAGTTGATTATCACATATAAATAGTAATGGAAACAGCACTTCAACATATTTATAACTAAGTATTCATCCATATAACTTGTGATAAGTTATGGGTGGTGGATTCATATTTTTTCCTTTATAGTTCTCAAGGTGACTGAATTCTACTTCAATAAATACTTAAAACACAAATTTCTCTATGAAAAAAATATGCACCAAAATTAGACCTACTATCATCCACTCTTCCAACCTAATATGAAATAGTGTAATGAATCATATGTATCTTTCAAATTTTTTCATAGTTTTTGAAATCCCCAAAAATTCCATATAATTCCTTTTAATTATATGAATGTTTTATAAGACTGTGAAATCTGACGGCACGTGATTCTAAGGCCCATATTTCCAGGAATAATCCATCGAAAAAGTTTTATGCTTAAAATAGCCCATGTGAGTAATTTTTCTGAAAATTATGAATAACTCATAAATTATATCCTAGATCAGAAATATGAGGGCATCATTGCATTCAAGACGGTGGTTTTACCTTATGCATGACTTGAATTTAGTCGGCGTAGGCCTATAGTGAGAAAACCAAGAAATGGAATAACGTAAATAAAATAACTAAATAAAATTATTTTATTTTTAAAATTAAAATATCTCATGAATGGTGACTCAGATTAAAAATATGAGATGACCGTTGAACATGTGAGGATATGCATTCCTTTGGTAGATCCGAGCATTGGCCGATGTGGGCCAATAGTGGAAGTTTGTTTTTGGCTGAAAATAAAATAATTAAGTAACAATTATTTTATAGTTAAATTATACAACTCCTAAATGGTAACTAGGATTGGAAATTCGAGAGTACTTCTGAGCTCGTGAGGGTGTGTTTCTTTTGCCCGAGCCTAACTTTGATTGGCATGAGTTGAGGGTGACTATTAGTAATTTTTGAACCTTTTTAAGGTACGTTTAGTGAACGTACATGCAAAAATTTCTATTTTTTGAACCGGTGATTAGATTAAAAATCTAAGGGAACCATTTAATTCACAGTGCCATGATTCACTTATGGGAAGCTTCACTTCAACCGGGAAGGGTCGGATGAAAAAGTTAATTTTTGGTCTTTACAAAAGGGAATAACAAAATATCTAAATATTATTTTTTTCCTTTTTGAAACTATTGTAAATGGTGGTGGGACCATAGTGCAATGTCAAACAATTAATGTCTTGACCCTTTCCCTTTATAACCACACCGTTGGGAGTTTAAAATGAATGTGTAACCACACTGTTGAGAAAATTTAACAGGTTTATTAATGACACTTATTAATTAACCTCATTAATGGTGCAGTTCATTGATCCTATCCTTCCCTCTATATTAATGAATCATGGGAATGGTTTTTTGGAACATAAGAGAAGAACCTATAACTAAGTTTTTGGATGACTTCCACCATCCAAGAACGATGCTTCGAAGGATGAACATTGGAGGAATCGACAGGTGATGACATGTTTCGACGAACACCTTTGGTTGTGAAAACTTCTTCCTCATCCACATCACCTTCCAATGATTTCAAGGTAGGGGGTTTATTACTTAATTTTATCTTCGATAAATTAAATTTCTTCTCTTTTTATAGTACATAACGCGGAGGGCGTGGACCAAACGAACAAGGCCCAAACCCTACACTGCTTCGTTCATGATGCGTTCTTCAGGGGACGAATTTACAAATTTGACAGAACCCTGAATCTGGGAGCCGCACAGCAACGACATTATCCCAGGAGGATCATAGATGGGAGAAGAAGTGAATGTGGACCACTGGAGCACACCCGGTGGCCCATAGAAGATCTGCCGGTGTGGTGGCCCCAACGATCGGTGCCGACGGCGAAGGCAGCGTTTGGTGCAAACTGGCTATGGAAGGGTGGTGGCACCTCTCAGTACCATAGTGGATGGATACGTGGCTGCCTCTCACCTGGATGCAGAGACAGGAAGTGACATGCAATGTCATAATGCGGTGAGGCAGGTCGCGACTTCAAAGCCCCGACGAAGGGAGGGGACACACTCCTTGTGGCTCCCGTGGACAGCCAGGAGGCACCTCCATTTACGAGAATAATGGCTTTTTGATCCATTTGGGAGGTGGAATGCATGACCCTTGGGTAGGTTGCACCATCTGATGGGAAGTCCATGGCCCAGACCAACTGGGCAGGCCGGGTCGGACCCGGACTGGGTCGGACCCGGACTGGGTCGGACTGGACATGGACCCTTTCTGGCACATATATGCTTAAAAGGTCTTATATTGCATACGAGGCATTCATTTTATGAACCTTCTATGGAGATGGTATCCTTATAATAATAATGTCCTTTTGAGATACTCCAACTACCTTTTGGAGAAAGTAGGAGTACATCCGGGTAGGAACAAACATGAATCCAACCAGGCCCTCGGTACTAAAATGCATATAACTCTCAGACCGAGCATCCGATAGACACTCTATCTAAAGTGTTGGAACCCTTAAGGCATGGGGGGCCATTGGGTTACTCCTTTGTGCAATCATGTGGTTGGATGTCAAATCCTAGAGACCTTGTGTGGATCAGCATCATAGCGACCTGACGAGGACCAGCCTTAAAGTGGCCCATCGTGGATCAGCTTCATAGCGACCATTTGTGGATCAGCATCATAGCAACCCTATGTGGATCAGAATCATAGCAACCCTGTGTGGAGATGTAATCATAGTGACTCTATATGGATCACCATTCAATGTGACCTAGTGTGGATCAACATCACAACGACCCTATGTGGATCAGCATCATTGCGATCTGACGAGGACCAGCCTTTTAGAGGCATGTCATGGATTTTTTTAATAGAGACACTATGTGGATCATCATCATAGATACTTTGTCTAGATAAACATCATAGAGACCCGACAAGGACAGGACATAGAGTGGCCCATCATGGACCAGCAACATAGCGACCCTATGTGGATCAGAATCTTATTTTCAATTTCTCTTAGTTGTATACCTGGTTTGAGCTGACTATTTTTCTTTGTGCTTTGTGATTGAGATCATGATTTGTGGTTTTTGTTTGTATAATTCTGAGTGACCATCAGGGGTATCAGGTACCCTACTGGTTATTTTATTACTCACCCCTGCACTAGCTTCTCTCTCACATTGTTGTTTCTTGTACAGATGATGAACGACTTGGTTGAGACTATAGGAGCCAGGACCCGATGGTACATGGAGGTGACTGGTTGACTTAGAGAGTTGGGGAGATGAGTTGTAACTACCCTTTAGGTAGGAACCTTGATGGATGATCTTAGGATCTATTTCCCATTTTTTCTATATTTCCATTTTAGTTGGACTTATATGCGGGCCCCCAGTACTTTCAGTACACACTTTAACTACTATAGTGTTACTTCATGGATTCATTTTGTTGTATTATTGGGATATGTGTTTTTACAGGTTTAAAGGAAATGGATTCCTATTTTTTGGATATGGCTTTCTAGTGATAGTCTCCAAACCATGGCCTATGGAAGGGGGGCTTGGGGTATTCACAACATGGGCCTCGGGGGACGGGTCGTGACAAAGTGGTATCAGAGGGAAGTCGGTTCTGCGAGAAGAACTGTGATTTTATGCTTCTAATTGAGAAATAGTGTTATGTGTCTTCAGTTAAAATTTTTATTTGGGGAGTCCATTGTTTTTGCGGCGGTCGACGTATCCATACACCAGGATCTAGAATTCTGATATCCGACTCGGTACATGAAAACACTAGTTGTGTGTGTTTTGGAAATGTTGTTTTGTTTTTTATCTCTTTGAGTAAGCTCACCAGGTATATCTTATAGACCTTGGTACATCTAAATTGTATTTCAAGATCCCTCTATGCTTCCATCTAGTTAGTATTCCTATGAGTGACTATGAGGATGGTCTACCGAGGGATGAGGCTTCTACCCATAGACTATTTCCCGGGATAGTACATTCGGGCAGTGTCCTAGCGATCCCTCTAACCATTGGACATCAGTTACCGCTGGAAATACAGGTAGATGAAATATGTAGGATCAGTTCCTTACACGAGTTTCAATGACATATATCACACAGGTTCCGAGACAAGCTCGACACACAGGCAATTAGGGACTGGCTATAGGTGCTGACGGAGTTTCCATCAAGCCAAGGAACCACTAGATCAGATGGTAATCCTGGCAGTGAGCATTCTACGGGGCTCAGCAAGGTGATAAAAGAGTTTAGATTTCCCATATCATACGATGAGGTGACATATTCCTTGAACAGAGGTTGAGAACCTTCCTTGGAGAAGGTTCATCACATTCCATGAAAAGATAATGGGTTTTTGTCTCCAAGATCTACTACAGTTTCGACATGATGACATGTCATTAATTGAGTATTTTTCAAGGTGTAAAACCATTATAGGTTCTCAATGAATATGATACGAATAGTGCTTCTAGCCTCGAACCTTAAAGAGAGACATATTTATGGACATCCGAGATAGCATTATTTTTCTGTGCATTCCTACTTATGTTTGGGAGCAAGAGATAACCTTAGTGGTTGAAAATTATTTGGTAGAGTCAATGAAGCCAATGAATGTTAGCTGTGGGAATGTAGGAAACTGACATCAGTTTTAGAGGCTTGGATGTGTAAAATGTTTCTAAAAGAGGTAGTGATAGGGACATGTGAATCTATATGGAAACATACATGGAAGAGGATCTTGGATAGTAGTAGGAGGTGCTATACTTTTGAAATCTTACAACCACCACCGCAATGTAGTCTCCACCATGCTTAAGGGAGCTAGGGGATAAGGGAAGAGAGTAGATGCATGCGGTCAAGGAGTGTGACCAAAGGGATCTAAGAATGATTCAAGGTACAGTATGTGTCTAATACTATCTTTTGTATTAATAGACATAGGTATTAATCATTCCTTATTTTCAAGAATCTTGATCAAGACAGAGAGTTTCCAGTAAAACTGTTGACATAACCCTTACATCAAGAGATAACTATGGGAGGAGACTTGATAATCACACTAATGTCGATGGTGTAATCTGACCCATGAGGTGAGAGTTTTAGTTGGAACCTCTTAGTGGCAGCATCGAGGTCGTACAATGTTAGTTAGGGAATGGACTAGTCATCCACATTTCATTGTCAAATTGGCATTTTTAGGAAAATTGCTTGTGGTATATCTGCAACGTTGGAATGGAATTTTTGTTTGGTCAGAGAAAAATGAAACCCATGAAGTAGGGTTTAAACAGATGCATAGGAGGGTATAGCTGATCACTCTTGATTCGACTAACCATACCCTCATGGAAGAAGTTGTTTTTAGTTTTCAGTTCCCATCAGTAGTGGCAGTGGGTAGGAACATAATTTTTCTAGGATTACCTCCCAAAAATGAGAGGGAAATTTTAATTAACTTGTACCCAAGGATGACACTAATATCTTAAACATCATATCGGATGGCTTTTCTGGAGCTTCATGAGATGATAGTATAGTTGATAAAATATTTTATAATTTACTCTGATCACAAGAGTTTTAGGTATATCTTCTCACAGAAGGACCTGAACCTGATATGGTGGCGATGTCTAGAGTTCCTCCAGAATTATGACATTAAGATAGTCTACACTCATGGGAAGGGGAACATGGTGGAAGAAACACATAGATGGATGTTTGGGTTACTGTTTCTGAGTGAGGCAACAGAGTAGCAATCCTATGAAAACCCTGATCTTTTATTACACAATTAAACATAATTTATTACATAAAAATCACCTGATACAACATAGAAGATCGATAGGTCTAGTTTCTTTGGGGATTAAGATCATTACATAACATCATAAAACATTAAATACAATATCATTATTGAAAACTTCCTTTACGTGACCACTACATTCCCTCGTACATAACATTGCGTAGGAAAACCTGAGGACAGGAATAAGAAAAGGGTGAGCTATAAAGCCTAGTAAGGGAATAATCATGGAATAACATGAGGAATACAATACATGTTAAAAAATAGGCATATCAATAGATCAAAAGAGAAACATTAACATAAAGTAATGAAAAAGAATGATAATCATAACATGGAAATGTGGCAACAACACTTAAAATAGAATTTGCATGAGCCAAGGCTCATTCCACATGGAGCGTGAGTAAATTGTCATTTCACATGAAGCATGAATAAAACCTCATTTCAATTTAATTATCATTAGTAAATACCCATTTCACATGATGTATCATGATACTATACATTACCCAATTCATTGATGTTCTATAAGGGCACACCCTTTTTAATCATTTCATTTCATGCATATGTGTGCCACATGGATCATATAACATGGCTTCATAAAACATTAGCATTTATTACATAATAAAGAATGTTAAATTCATACATGAAACTTTATAATCAATAAAAAATGTGCATAAAGGTTAATACCGTTGACAGAGAAATGGGCATGGTATTCATTACACAATGACAATGACTTGGAAAATCGGTGCAATTTTAGCAGTGTAACAGCGTGTGGTAAGAATTCATAAAAATGGTTGATAAGAGAGAATGGGGTTTATAATTTTATATACATGGAATGTAAAGTAAGGTGGTCATATAGATACATTTCCTAACAATTTTAATCATTTTTAGAGTCATGATACAAAAAAAATTTCTTGAATGTAAAAGAGAAGAGGTAAATTCCTGTCGGAATTTTGACATAGTAACGGGTGTACATGGGAGGAATTTAATAAGAGAGAAAGGGGTCTCACATAATTCAAACATAAAATGGAATGTATAGGGATGGTGAGAATCCATATCCCAACATTTATAATTGAAAATAAACGGGCATTACAATTTTAAGAATACTGGAAAAAAATCAGAATGGAAGAGAAAAACCCTTACTTGGAAGTGTGCTTCCAAAGGCTTGAGAGAGGCTTGAGAGAGAATTATTGGGAGCTTGTGGATCCTTGTTAGGATTATAGAGAGATTAGGGAAGAGTTTGGACGAACTCTAAAGGCATTGAGTGAGGAGGAAGTGGAAGCTTAGGTGGGTTTATATTGGAAAGGTGAGGGAATTCTTTATTATTTTGGGTTGAGACACCTCACATTAAACTAATGAAAACCACAAACCATCCCATGGTTTTTTCACATGGTTTTTTGAAAAGGGAAGTGGGAAACAATATTTTATATGGAAAAAGTCCGAACTTCTTAATATAATGGGGTTTCTTATGTGGAGGCGAGTCACAATCCTAGTGAATACAATTTTAAAAGACAAGATGTTTAATAAGTCTTGAAGGGTCCATTAATGCTTTGTAAAATAAGTAACAAACCCAAATCACATTATTTTAATGGAAAATAATTTATTTCCCGAACATAAATATTATATTATTTTATTACATCACTATTAGGTCATTATGATGTCATAAAACACATTATTTATTTAAACGGTATTTAATTTTTACCTAAAGATTTGACTGTCTTGGAAAATTATGAAAAATTCACCGGTGGACAATTTTGACGTCCTGAATCTAGAAATAATAATTTTTTATCTAAATAATTTTCTAACTATTAAAATTTTCACTTTTAAAATAAAAAATAACATTAAAAAAAATTCACGGGTTTTGAAAAAAACAGCATTCAAACATTAATAAAAATTACAATTGCATTCATAAAATTATACGATCAATTAGTTTTAATAAAAATTAATTTAATAATAACAATAATATTTCATTAAAATAATATTTAATTCAAAAATCTAATAATTCATAAAAAATATTTATTAGATGAAGTTTAACTAAAAATACTATTTGAGCTTTAAAAACTAGTTACAAGGTAAAACTAATAAAATGAAATTATATTTATTGTTATATACAATATAATGAACATAAACATAGTTCTAATGTCTTGTTACATAACCCCTTATAACACCCACATAAGACCAAAGAGTAAGGTGTGTGATGGTGATATACTCTTGGGGTGGCTCAGATAACATTGCTCGGGTGGTAATCTCTATCAATTTCCACTTATCTCGTAGGCATTCCTGCTCGAGATTAACATATTCAAGCTCAGTTTGGGATTGGTGAATAGAGAAGCTCAATGACGCCACCTCCTTTCTGAGCTCTTTCAAATGGGCTTCGTATGGGGTATATCTACTGTTTGAATTGATCGCTTCATTTTTATGAGTAAATTGGATTTGTTAAAGCTCTATATTTATACTAATCATGTGATCAATGTTCAACGACTATATTTGAAACAGTCACACTTCTTAACATAAAACCATAGAAGTTGACATTTTATATAAAGAGACGTTTATTTAGATCATGAGGGATTTCCTCTAATGAAAGTTTGGGTCGTTACAATATTCCCCCCTTAATAAATTTCACCCTCGAAATTTTATTTTCCCTCACTAAAATAGATTTGGGTAACTCTGCCTCATCATTTCCTCTAATTCCCATGTCACTTCTTCAAACTTTTGGTTTTTCCATAACACCTTGATGAGGTGCATTGTCTTATTTTGTAGAACTTTTTCTCTATGATGTAAGATGATCACTGGTTTCTCCACATAAGAAAAACCATCCTCTAACTGTACCACCTATGAAGAGAGTATATGTAAAGGGAATGTTATGTACTTATTTAAGAGGGATACATGAAAGACATCATGTACATTGTCCATAGTAGGTCGAAGTTTTTGTTGATAGGCCACAACCCCGACACGATCAAGAATCTTGAAGGGTTCGATGTACCTTGGAATGAACCTCCCTTTCTTTCCTAACCTCATGACCTTATTCCGCGGAGATATGCATAGAAATACCATGTCTCCAACTTTAATCTCAAGGTCTCATCGATGGTTATCTGCATAACTCTTCTGTTGACTCTGGGATTCCTTGATATGTTGCTGAATACTTTTTACCTTCTCCACCATTTCTACCACCATTTCTAGTCCAAGAAGCTTACGCTCACCGACCTCATCCAAACATGCCGGTGTTCTACACCTTTTCTCATAAAGGGCATAACATGGTTCCATTTAGATGGTCGAGTGGAAAATGTTATTACAAGAGAACTCAACCAGAGGAATATGTTGATACCTTCCTCCTTTGAAGTGCATGGAGCGTGCTCTAAATATGTCCTCATGTGTTTGAATAGTCGGCTCAGATTGGCCATCAGTTTGAGGATAATAGGCCGTACTAAATTTCAGTTCAGTATTCACAGCATGTCGAAGACTCTTCCAAAACATAGTGGTGATTCTTGGATCACAATCTAACACAATAGATAGTGGTACTCCATGTAGCCTTACCACTTCCCGGATATATATATGTGCCAGTCGATCCAATGAGAAATCCCCCCAAATAGCAATGAAGTGTGAAACCTTTATAAGATGATCCACAACAACCAAAATTTTATTGTTTCCTTTGGATGTCTTCAGAAGTCCGGTGACAATGTCCATGGTGATGTTCTCCCATTTCCATTCTGGTATGGGAAATGGATGCATCATCCCCTTAGAATTATTCCTATCTACCTTCACTTGCTGACGCATTGGGAACATTGATGTATTTTCAATGATCTTATTCTTCATATTATACTTCCAATAATTCTCTCAAAAATCTTGATACATCTTTGTGTTTCCTGGGTGAATAGAGAAGTTCGAACTATGTGCATCATCCAGAAGATCTTTCTTTAGCACCGAACATGATGAAAGAAATAGTCTTTTCCCAAATCTCACAATTCCATCTTCATTAAAAACAAACTCTAAGGATTTACCTTTTCTTATAGCTTCCACTTTTTTCTGAATCCCCACATCATCCTTTTTGGAATCCTTTAACCTTTCCAAAAGAGATGGTTGAGCTATCATTTGTGAATGAATTGATGATGTTCCCTTATTTATGATTCCTAGGCCCATATTCATCAAATCTAAGAACATTTGATCCTTTTCAATTCTCATCAATGATAGAATAGTTGGGTCCTTTCTACTTAGGGCATCTGCCACCTTTTTCACTTTCCCAGGGAGGTAATGGATTGAGCAGTCAGAGTCTTCGATTAACTCTGACCATCTTTTTTGGTGCATGTTCGACTCTTTTTGTGTGAAAATATACTTGAGGCTTTTGTGGTTCATATATATTTCATACTTCTCCCCAAAGAGATAATTCCACCAAATTATAAAAGCGAAGTTCACTATAGCCAACTCGAGGTCATGTGTTGGATAGTTCTATTCATGAACATTCAATTTACTTGATGCATAGGAAATGATGTTTTCATTTTTCATCAACACACATCCCAGGAAATTTTTTGAAGCATCACTAAATACCACAAAAATTTCTCCACATGCGGGTTAAGTAAGCACTGGCACAGTGATTAGCCTCCTTTTAAACTCCTTAAATATTTCTTCACATTCATCACTCCAAGAAAACATTACTCCATTCTGATTTAGCTTAGTAAAACGGTTGGACAATCGTGAGAAATTTCTCACAAAACATCGATAATATCTAGGTAACCACAAGAATATACAGATATCAATTAACGATGTTGGCCTTGTCCATCCCTCAATTGCCTCTGTTTTGGAGGGATCCACATATATCCCATTACTTGTGATGATATAGCCCAGGAATGATACCTCCTTCAACCAGAACTCACACTTGTTGAACTTTACATAGAGCTTGTCCTTCTGCATGGTCTCTTGAACCATTATTACATTCTCCTCATGATCCTCCTTGATTTTAAAGTATATTAGAATATCATTCATAAAGAGTACCAAAAAAATTTCAAGGAAATATCTAAAGACTCTATTCATCAAGTCCATAAATATTGATGGAGTAATAGTGAGTCTGAATGGAATTACTATGAATTCAAAGTGCAAATATCTTGTATGAAATGCAGTCTTGGGGATATCCTCCTTCAAGCTTAGTTGATAATATCGTCACTGCAAATCAACCATGAAGAAGTATTGTTCTCCAAAAAGTTGATCTAAAAAGTCATCAATTTGTGGGAAAGGATACTTGTTCTTTATCTTGATTTGTTTAATCTTAGGATAATCAATGCAAAGGCGCATTGACCAATCTTTCTTCATGATGAAGAGGACAGGTGCACCCATGGTGAAGCACTAGGGCGTATAAACACTTTATCCAGATTATCCTGTAGTTTTTTCTTCAGATAATCAAGCTCCACAACAACCATTACATATAGAGTCTTGGATATTGGAAACTCCCTAGTTATAAGATCAATTTAGAATTCAAAATCTCTTATAGGAGGAAGACCAAAAAATCCCTCGGGAAACACTTCAGTGAATTCCTTCACAATAGGCATGTCCTCATGGATGGTTGCCTCCTTAGACTCAATCATCTGATCAAGATACACATGCTCATAGGGCAGTAATATCCATGCTTGAGATGATGGAGCTAAAGAATATTCATCTTCCTCCTTGCACTCTTAAGGAATCAGGGGTCGATTCTCCACATGGAAATGATTTCCCTCTCACAGAAATTTATTTTGGATCTATATAAGGAAAGCCAATCCATGCCAATAATTGCATCAAATTATACTAGAGGGAGTATTATGTGGTTAACCGGGAAGTTTAATCCACAAATTATGACAGGGGGAGTTATATTCATCAGATGCAATGATTTACCCATTTGTCGTACTCACCGACATCTTCACATCCATGATTTGTGCCAGTGATGGGATTGTTCTACTAAAATTTTGAGATATAAAAGAATGAGTATAACAAGAATCAAAAAGTACATTCTCTATTATTGAATGAATAAATAGCGTACCTGTTACCACTTCATTGTCAGGGTTCACTTCGGTAGTAGTGATGGAAAAATATCACCCTTGATGCCTTGGAGGTTGTTGGATGCCTCCGAAAACCCTTGGCTTAGGGAACTAATTTACAAGATGCTCTGGTTCTTTGCAGTTGTATCAATGAACAACTCTTTGAGGTTCAAATGGAGTGTTTCTATCCTCTATTGCAGTCACATGTTTATTTTGTTGGCAGTTAACATCTAGGTTCCCTTCTCTTCCACACCCAAAGAATTTCCTTGTCCCCTTCAGGTAATTTTTGGGGTTCTTCTTTCCACACCTTTGGAAAGTGGATGATGGATCTTCTTAGCACAGTTGGATTTATCCATCAGACCACTAGCATTGAAGTCCACCTTACAATTATTATCCCCATGATACCCCTGAGATTCTACGATCTCTATTTTGACCTTGAGAGAACATTAGACAATATCATCATAGCTGTCGAAGTCATAGATCGCCAGCGCTTTCTGCAAGCTTGGATTCGGACCACCAAAGAAGCAGTCAACCTCGCATTCGTGGGTAACAAAAAAGTCAGAAGTGTATCGTGAAAGCCTTGTAAAGTTTTCCTCGTATTCTCCAACAGATTTATCATCTTTTTTCTTAAGGGAAAGGAAGTCCATTTCCATCTTATGTTGGAGGGTCTGTGTAAAATATTTATCAGAAAACATCTTCTAGATATCCTTCTATTCCAAGCCTTGATCTCATACGATGGCTTTGTATTTTTGATAAATGTACACCATTTATCAGCTTCACCCTCCATACGATAAGCAACCAGGAGAAACTTCTCCTGTTTAGAACATTGAAGGATGGAAAATATCTTTTCAATGGAGTTGATCCATTGTTCAACGATTCAGGGATCAGATGATCCATTAAAAGTGTGAGGCCTTTGTCTCATGAAGCTCTCGATAGAGACTAGTTTTTTCTTAGGGGGGTTGAATGTTACTCTTGAACCATGTTTCTATTCAAATCAATATTTAGCAGAGAGAGAAGTGTGACAATGTTTGTGATTCCCACTCCCATTGGATTGGGCATCTCATTAGTCCAGTCATCACATTGATCTTCACATCGGTTGTTTTCCCGAGTCCTCATGTTACCAGACATTGGATTGAATAAAATGAAATTTTGGGTTAACACATAAAGGGTAATCCAAGGAGAAAACTAAAGACTTATAAATAAATTTTATTTCCTTAACATATGAATCAATTGGATTCAGTCTATATTATCCATCATCTACATTCTAACATATATTCTTAGGGAATTTTTTTTGTCCCTTAATAATGGTTCATACTAAGCTTGGGAATTTAATAAAGAATATCCCTAGGGAGTGTCGTAACAAAGAGTGCAACATGGCCCTTTTCCATGCACATGTTCCTGTTCAAATCTATCTCAAAGCGGTGTTTTCGGGTTTTAAACCTAGGATAAATATGTTCTAGAGCTGCCTCTACCTACTCGTATCCAGATAGGGATGTATTTTCTTGAAAAACCACATACCCAATACTCCCCAATACTTAGGGATGTTTTTCTTGTACTTAGTCTTGTCTCTAAGTATTCACTAGGTTTTTCTAATCTTAATCCCAAAAATAACTAAACCAATCCTCTGATACCAACTATGACAACCATGATCATTTATTACACAATTAAACATAATTTATTACATAGACATCACATGATAAAACATAGAATATTGAGAGTTATATTGTCTTTGGGGATTGATATCATTACATAACTACTTAAAATACGAAATACAATATCTTTATTAAACAGTTCCTTAACATGACCACTACATTCCCTCATACTTATCATTGCATGGGATAACCTGAGAACATGCATAAGAAAAGGGTGAGCTACAAATCCTAGTAAGGGAATAATCATGGAATAAAATGAAGAATACAATACATGTTATAAAATAGGCATATCAATAGAGCTTCAGAGAAGCATAAAAATAATTTCATGATAAAGCTTGACAATCATAACTTGGAAATGTGGCAACAACACTTAACATTGAATTAGCATGAGCCAAGGCTCATTGCACATAGTGCATTAATAAATCCTCATTGCACATGAAGCATGAGTAAAAAATCGTTGCACTTAAATTAGCATTAATAAACACCCATTTCACATGACATATCATGATACTATATTTACCCAATGCATTGGAGCTGTTTAAGGGTGCACCCTTCTTAAACATTTCATTTCATGCATAAGTGTGCCACATGGACCATATAACATGGATTCGTAAAACATAATAATTTATTCCATGATAAAGGAATGTATAATTCATACATGAAACATTATAATCAATAATTAAATGTGAAAATGGGTGAATACCCTTGATAGAGAAATGGACAAGGTATTCACTCCAAAATGACACTGGCTTGGAAAATCGATGCAATATCGGCAGTGTAACGACGTGACATAAGAATTCATAAAAATGGTTCATGTGAGATAAAGGGGTGTCGAATCATATATAAATGAAATGGACAGTAAGGGGGTCATATAGATACATGTCCCAATAATTTTAGTGGAATTTCGAGTCATGATACAAATAAATTTATTGAATGTAAAAGAAGAGAGAGAATTCCTTTCATAATTTCAGCATAGTAACGGGTGTACATGGGAGGAATTTAATGAGAGATAAAGGGGTATCCCATAATTAAAACATAAATTGGGATGTATGGGTATGGTGTGAAACCATACCCCAACATTTATAATTGAAATTAAAATGGAATAACGATTTAATGAATATTGGACAAAATGAGAAAGGAATAAAAAAACCCTTACTTGGAAGTGTGCTTTTAAAGGCTTGAGGGAGGATTCTTGGGAGCTTAGGGCACCCTGGGAGGATTCTAGAGAGAGTAGAGAAGAGGTTGGACTAACTAAAAAGGATTTTAGTGTGGGGGAAGTGGGAGGTTTTGTGTGTTTATAGAGGAAAGGTTAGGTAATTCTTTTTTAGTTAGGTTTGGGACACCTCACAGTAATCTAATCCAAACCACAAACCAGCCCATGTTTTTGGCCCACGGTTTTTGGAAAAGGGAATGGAAGAAAATATTTTATAAGTCCAAAGACCGAACATCTTAATATAATGGGGTTGATTATGTGGAGGTGAGTCACACTCCCAAGGAAAGCAATTTAAAAAGACATGTTGTATAATAAGTCTTGAGGGGTCCATTAATACTTCGTAAAATAAGTCAAAAAAACCCAAAATCCCATTATTTTAATGGTAAAAAATATTTTGGCCAAAAAGAAAGCTTATAGTATTTTATTACATCACTATTGGATCATTATTATGTCATAAAACACATTATATATTTAAACGGTATTAAATTTTTACCCAAAAATTTGAATATCTCAGTAAATAATGAAAAATTCACTGTAGGATAATTTCGACGTCCTGATTCCAGAAATAATATTTCTTTTATCTAAATAATTTTCTAAATATGCTAATTTTCACTTTTAAAATAAAAACAGACATTTATCGAAAATTAACGGGTTTTGACGAAAATGGATTTCAAACCTTAATAAAAAGTACAATTACATTCATAAAATCATATGATCATTTATATTTAAAAAATAATAATATAACAATAATAATAATATGTTATTAAAATATTATTTAATTCAAAAATCCATTAATTAATCAAAATAGATTTCTTAGTTGAACTATAACTAAAAATACTATTTGAGATTTAAAAACTATTTACAAGGTAACAATAATAAAATGAAAGTATATTCATTATTATATACAAAAGTAATGTACATGACCATAGTTCTATTGTCTTGTTACGTAACCCCTTATTACACCCACGTAAGACTGAAGAGTAAGGTGTACGATGGTGATAGACTCTTAGGATGGCTCGGATAACGTGTCTCGGGTGGTAATCTTTATCAATTTCTACTTCTCTCATAGGTGGTCTCACTCGAGCATTACAAATTCAAGCTTGGCTTGGGCTTGGTCAAGAGAGAACCCCAACGATGCCACCTCTTTTCCGAGCTCTGGAAAATGGAATTAATATGGGGTATGTCTACCGGATGAGGTAATCGCTTCCTTTGTCTGAGTAAATTGGATTTGTTAAAGCCCTGTATTTATACTAATCATGTGATCACTTTTTAGTGAATATATTATCAACGGTGAAAATTATTCACATAAAACCAAAGAAGATGACATTTTATGTAAACACTTTACATAAAGAGACATTTAATTTGATCAAGGGGGGTTTCCATTAATGAAATTTTTGGTCATTACAAATCCACATTTCAGTTATCCTTCATGGATAGTGAAGGAGCATCTTACTTTCACTCTATGAATATCACTCTCCCAATCCTTCAGTGATTCCATGAGGCACAGCTTGGGGGCGTTGACTACGAGGATTTAAATGCTCAGAAATCCTTAGGGTAGTCTTTTGAAGGATTTTAAGAAGGTGGGTAGCACATTGTCTTCTTTAGAGGATGCACCATGGTACCAGGGACACTGTGAGAGGAGGAGTTGAGGGAGTTTCACACATCCCCTTTAGAACTACATCTGGATGTGGAAAATATATACCTAGACCTCCGATATCAGTACTAGTGGTTAGAAATATAGAAATTCGTGACATGGTTCATATCACAATGCCTCACTTATCAGCATGTGATGGTCGATCATTAAGTACCAACAGGCTTAGATCATCCACTCAAGGTGGCAGAATGGAAGTGGGATGTTGTCTCTATTGACTTCGTGACAGGGCTACCACAAGCATCCAGGGGCAATGACTCCAGCTGTGTGATTATTGAATGACACACCATTTCAGCCCTCATCCTACCCATTATAGTGAAGAGCTATGTAGATGGTTGGGATGTATCTACATATAGGATATATAATAGCTTCATAGGGTTCAATCGAGAATCATATCGGATCATGATGCTAATTTTACATCACGATTGTAGAAGAGATTATAGGAGGCGTTCAGGACTCAACTATAGTTGAGCACCACCTTTCATCCTCATATAGATGTTTAGAAGGAACAGACCATTAAGACGCTCGACGACATGCTTCGTGATTGTGTCCTTGATTTTGGCCGTAGTTGGGAGGACCACCTACTAATAGTGTATTTTTCATACAATAATAGTTATCACTCCACCCTCGGTAGGATCCATTTGAGGCCCTCTAAGAGATACCTTATAGATCACCTCTATACTGGACATTCCCAGGGGAGTCTGCACTTATGGGTCTAGAGTTGGTACAAGCTACCAAGGATATAGTGCAGATCATCCAGGAGCAAATGAAGACTACACAGTGCCAACAGAAGTCTTATGCCGACAAGAGACAATGTCCCTTGGAGTTTGAGGAGGGAGACCATGTCTTCCTTTGGGTCTTACCCCTATGAGGAATACAGAGTTTTGGCCATGGCAAAAATCTATCTATAAGTTTCATCAGACCTTTCCAGATCCTCAGTAGAGTAGTTGAGGTGGTATACCATCTAGCTCTTCCCCCAAAAATGAACCGGTAATATAATGTTTTTCTTGTGTCACAGCTGAGGATGTAATTTCATGATCCATCACACATTATCTCATGAGGAGAGATAGACATCGATGATGGTTTGACTTTTGCAGAGTTCCTGGTGGAGATAGAGGATCGACAGGAGTAGGTCTTTGGTGGGTGGTCGATTCCTCTGGTGCGTGTTATTTGGAAGCACATGAATCTTCTGAAGAACACATTAGAGCAGGAGTCTCAGATACCTGCTTAGTACCCCCACTAGATTAATTCTCCTTTGTTTTGGCTTTCAGGGAGGAAAAGCCTTGATGTGGGGATAATTTAAAGACCAGAAATGTTCGTCTAATTTTTTTATATGCAATTTTTACGAGACCTCAAAAGCTGATGACACGTGATTCTTAGGCCCGGAGTGCCCGGAATGATCCATAGAAAAATAATCACGCTTAAAATATCGTGCATGAATAGTTTTCCTAAAAATGTACAATAAAAATTAAACTGGTGGCTAGATCCAAAATCTGATGGCACTATTGTGTTCAGGATGTTGGGTTTACCCTAGGCGTGACTTATCTTTTGTCAGCGCAGGCCCCCAGTGAGAATACTCGAAAATGCATACAGAAAATAAAATTATTCAGTAAAATTATTTTATTTTTAAAATTATTATAACTGAAGAACGGTGACTTGAATTAAAAATATGAGACAACCACTGAACTTGTAAGGGTATGCTTTCCTTAGGTTGATCCTAATGTTGGCTGGTGAGAGCCAGTAGTGGAAGCTAGTTTTTGTCTCCATATAAAATATTTATGTAACTATTATTTTATTGTTAAATTATATTTCTCCTTAATGGTAACATGGATTTGAAATCCGATAGTATCATTGAACACATGAGAGAATGTTTACTTTATGTAGAGCCTATCCTCGGCCGACATGGGTTAAAGGTGACTGTTAATAATTTTTTAACTTTTTTTTAAGATACTTTCAGTAAACGTGCGAGCAATGATTTATATCTTTTGAACTGGTACTTGGATTAAAAATACAAGGGCACCATTTAATTCATAGTAACTATATAATCTTAAGGGAAACATAACATGGACTGGAATGAGTTAGATGAAAAAGTTGTTTTTTTTACTTTAAAAAAGAAAAAAATAAAATAACTAACGGTTATTTTATTTTCCTTTTTAAAAACATTGGAAAAACATTAGTGGGACCATAGTGCAACTTCAGACCACTATTGTCTTGACCCATATGTTCTATAACCACACCGTTGGGGGTTTTATATTAATTTTTAACTGCAACGTTGATAAAATTAAACAGGTTCGTTAATTATACTCATTAATGAACCTCATTAATTGTGTGGTGCACTGATCCTCTCCTACCCACTATTTAAATAAAGATAGGGCATGGGTTTTTTGCACTCAATAGAGGATGCTATGACTAAGTGTATTGACGAATTCAAACAACCTATAACAAAGCTTTGAGTGATGAACGTTGGAGGAATCGACGGGTGTGGCAAGTACTGATGAACACCTTTAGACGTCGACACTTCATCCTCATTCGCTACACCTTGTATTGATTTTGTAATAGGGGTTTATTATTTATGATTATATTTGATGAATTAAATTACTTCGTAGTTATTATAATTTTAACACAGAGGGTATAGATTGAAAGAACAAGGTACAGACCGTCCACTTCTTCGTTCTTGTTGGTTTCTTCATGGTATAAATTTACAAATTTGACAGAACCTTGAATCTGGGAGATGCACTAGGACAGTGGCATCTGGGAGGCCCGTAGGATGGAGCGAAAGAGAAAACAGACCACCAGAACTAACCTGGTGGCACGCAGAAGATCCTCCTGGGTGGAACCGGTGATCGTCGACAATAGTGAAGGTGGCGGTTAGCGCCTGTCGGCCGTATAAGTGGGGTGGCGCCGCTCGGTGTCGTGGTGGACCGATAGGCAGCCAAATCTCAGTCATCCGCAGAGGCGGTAGGCGGCGAGCCATTTTACTTCGTAGTTAGGAAGGCCATAGTTTCAAAGTAGCGGTGATGGGAGGGGACCCACAATTAGCCAGGCGGCGCCATATGGTCCCACCATTTAAGAGCGGTTTGGGAGGAGGACTGTGCAACCCTTGCACTGGACACGCCAGCCGGCAGGCCAAGCCATTGTGGCCCAGCCCGACCGGGCCGGCCCAGTCTAGTTCAAGGTGGGCCAGGCGGGGTCAGGTCTGCCCGAAATGGGTCTTTTCGGCGAATCCTTGGGTCGGGTCGGGCCGGCCCGACCGGGTACAAATATGCTTAAAACGTAGTATCTTGCGAACCAAGCATCCATTTAATGAACTGTCTATGGAATTGGGATCCTTTGAGGGAGAAAAATATTTTGAGATACTCCAACTATGTTTTGGAGAGTGTTAGAGTATGGCAGGGTTTGATCGTACCTGAATCCAATGAGGCCCTTGACACTAAAATTCCTATAACTCTTTGACTGTGTGTCCAATTAACGCACCGTCTTTTGTGTTGTAACTCTTACATCATGGAAGACCTTCAGGTTACTAAATTTTGAAACCATGAGGATGGATGTCACATCATAGCGACCATGTGTGGATCAGCATCAGAGCGACCCGACATGGACCAGCCTTAATGCTGCCCATCGTGGATCAGCTTCATAGAGGCCTTTTGTGGATCAACATCATAGTGACCATGTGTGGATAGGCATCATAACAAACTTGTGTTGATCAACATTAATATAGATCCTACATGGATCATTCTTCATAGTGACCCTGTGTGGATGAGCATCATAGCGACCCTGTGTCGATCATCATCATAACGATCCAATGAGGACCTGCATTAATGTGGTCCATCGTAGATCAGCTTCATAGTGACCCTGTGTGGATCAACATGATAGAGACCCTGTGTGGATTGACATCATAAATACCTTGTGTTGATCAACATTCATAGTCACCCTATGTGGATCCGAATCACAGAGACCCTATGTGGGTCAACATCATAGATACCATGTGTTGATCAGCATCATGGTGATCCTGTGTGGATCAGTATTCATAGAGACCCATTAAAGATCAACATCATAGAGACCCTATGTGAATCATCATCAAAGTGACCCGATAAGGACATGCCTTAGAGTGGACTATCGTGGATCAATGATATAGCGACCATGTGTGGATCAACATCTTATTTACTGTTTCTCTGAGTTGTATATGTGGTTTGAGCTTAGTCTTTTTCTCTATTCTTTTTGATTGAGATCAAGCTTTGTGGTTTTCCTTTGTGAAATTCTGAGAGACCATTGTTGGTCATGGGGTCCCTACTTGGGTTTGTTATACTCACCCTGCCACGGGCTTCTCCCATATCTTGTTTTGTCTTGTGTAGATTATGAGAAAATCATCTGAGACTATAGGATCTAGGGTTAGGCGGTACATGAAGGTGACTTGTTGATGTGGAGAGATATGGAGACGAGCTGTATATACCCTTCAAGAAGGAATGTTGGTGGACAATCTTATGTGATGTTTCCCCTTTTTTCTGTATATCTTTTTTTTGGGCTTGTATTCCACCCCCATTACATTTAGTACACAAATTTACTACTACAGTTTTACTTCATGGTTACATTTTTTTTTGTGTTTTTGGGTTGTGTGTTTGTATGGGTTTAAATTCAATTCCTTCCCATTTTAGGGATATTCCTTTTCAGTACTAGTCGCCAACTCCTAGTCTATGGAAGGCGGGCTTGGGGTACTCATGACATAGGCCCTGGGGGATGAGTCATGACAAGTTTAATAAATTATTTGATGTACCTATGATATAACTTTTTGTATTATTTTTATGTTTATGAAACGATACACTTACGATTGAATTTTAAATTTGTCAAAAAGTTTAAAAATATACACTATATCGATTTTTTAATATTTCATTTCAATTAAACCTCCAATTAACTTTATGAATTCTATTAGATCAACATCCATTCTCTATTATTCATTAGATATATTTTCCTCTACTGAATCTAGTGTAGAAACTGGCTTCAAATTATACATGCCAAACATCTTCAACATTTCAATTTACATACATATTTTGATAAAAAAATATAATCATTTCCTAGAGAAATTTGTAATCTATGACACCACCACATCACACTGAGCACAGAAGTCTAAAAAATAATCCTCATTTCGTTAATAAAATATTTAAAAACATCTTGATCTTATAAAAAATAATGAAATCATGTAAATAAAAAATAAAAAATATAAATAAATCCTTATCCTATTTAATTTATATATTCCAGTCAAATATTATTTTTATGTGATTCAAATACATCAAATAGGTGTCTAAATCAAAATAGAATGCTCTAGAGGCTTTATTTAGGCCATTTGAAGAATTTGTTTACCTGGAAACATAATTATTATATTTGATAAGAAATAAAACATATCTTTATTCAATATACACTTCTTCATCCAAACCACCATTGGAGAAGGTTGACTTGACAGATGTTTGAAGAACCTGGAATTAACTTATTTCTACTATAGAAAGAAAAATTTGAATGGTTTCAATCTTTTTAACCTGTGAAAACTTTTTATAGAAGTATTTTATTTGGAAATATTATTATCCTTGACATAATAATATTTATTTATTTCTCACAACTTTACCTTTTTCATTAATATTATTTTTGAACAGACACTTTATCAACATAATGTTATTCTGTTTTGGGTTTGGTACCAAATCCAAGGTATCGTTATAATATATCTGTATAAACTCATCAATATTATCATAAATCTACTTCCAATGCTTCAATTATTCATTCACATATCTTGTGTCTACTTGAGTGAAAAATGAGATATGAGAGTCTATAATCAATATTCTCATAGTTCTAATTTTTTAAAAATAATTACATTGATATTTTGAACTTGAACTTACCCTATTAAACTTGGATAATATTAACATTATTTTTCATCAACAATTGATTTTCAAATCAAATTGTTCAACAAGAACTTCATTAAAATTATCAATTTTTTGAACTATTATCTATTTTTCTTCTTAAAAATAGATTCATCAGAAATACTTATAGAACATAATTCTACATGGGTGTTCACATTATTTGTGTGTTCCATAAATTTCACATCAAAATAATAAAAAATAAAAAATATATATATATATATATATATATTGTAATGAAAATATCATCTTCTATTTGGTGGATAATATTGGAAGATACCATAAACACCTATTTATTCATATTTTCCTAGTGGTAACGTCACCCTGTGATACCTTATCAAATCCAAAAACCAAATCCTAGTTGAAAGAAATGTTTGGGTGGGATGATATTATTCCTCTAGTGGTGGGGCGACAACTCATTGAGATGTGGGGATACTTGGTTTGTATAGATTCATATAGTGGTTGTAATCATCAGTTTTATATGATTCATTAGAATCGATATTGATAGTTTAGGGGAAGATGATATGTAGTAGGTCAGATGATTGTGGGATATCCCCTGGCTTAGATCGAAGGTCTAGGTGAGTCATCCATGATGGTTATAAGGAAGTGAGGTCATAGTTTAGACCTTGGTGGTGATTCATGTTAGCATTGTTTGTAGTGGGTCTCAGGAAAGTGACTAGGGCGATATTATGTGTTCTTACAAAGAAGAAGAATGAGTGATAAAATGGTGGTCGGATTGGCTGGATAGGGATTTGTGTGTGGTGAGGTGTTCTTAGTGAAGGAACTAAAGTGTCATCAATGGGAGAAATTTTAGGCCTCATATATGACCTGTACAGATCAAGAAAGGGTTTTAGAGTAGCATCTTCTAACTTTACAAGGATCAATTATTGGATGAATGATATGATATGGAATCTCTCATCGATACCCAATACTATGGATCTGTATTTTGGAAAATGTTTTCAATGCCTCCTGGAAATATTGGGGGATAAGTTAATTTTTTAAAAATATGTTGGGTAGGGTATCTTGTAGTGGTGTCATAACATTGGGGCCTTTAGGGACATGCTTAAGCTATATTCTTATTAGGCTAACTATTCATGTATGGTTCCCCTCAACCCAACTAAAAGGGGGAATATCCAAAAATTAATAAATAAGTAAGTCCCTTGAGCTTTCAAGTAGGTAAGGGATACCAAAAAATCATATATACTATAAACATAGAGATTTATTATAATACATCTCATATGATGACATTTCATAATTTAGAATATAAGGATAATGATTTTTAATATTAATAACTACTCCAATATCTTTTCTACCAATATAGTGAGATGTCGCATGCTACAATAAAATAGATCAACTCATCGAAACAATAATTATATTCATTCATTCTTCCAAAACTTTTTTATGGTGTGTGTGATTAACTATGTTCAGGATTTATTCCACTCTTTTCATGATATTCATCATAATATTCTATTTTTACAAACAACGCCTTAACCATTTCAAATATTCTTAAATGAGTGGCCACACCCTTTCTCAGATCTTCTCCTAAAACACTTAATCCTTTTTATAGTCTATAAATTTTGAGTCCTAAACCTAATAAATGAAATTTGTGTAAATTAATAAAAACAATTATGTAAAATACTTATCTCCATTTTTTGGTTTCTTCCTCATGGTCCCATAAATTTCTAAATTAATTAAATCTGGAGGATGGGTCAATTTTATTTGAAAGCTTTTGTGTAGATTATTGTGAATATTTTTCTTTTAAAAAGTGGAAGACATCAAATTCATTTGTCTTTTCTACTTAGGGTCATCATGAACATTGTCACCCCAAATAAGCTTACTCATGTTATTTTGGACTTATTGACCATGTCTTTTATGGAACATCTAATTATCTTATTTTATGTTCAAATAACAATAATATCAAGAATCATTAGTCTAAAATAGATTTTATCTTATCCATTTCTGTCTGCTAAAGATACATCAATGATTCATGAACTTCCCCCAAAACCCCTATTTATGAAATATCACCTAATTTTCTTCATCAAAGAAATTAGGTGCATTAAGAAGATTGTGTTTCAGAACATCAACAAAAAATGTTGCCTTGGAATAAAATTAATCTTTTCCAATAAATTCATATCCGACACCTTTTATTTTGGTTGACCCACTATTTTTAAAGGTCACAGAGCCGTATTTACATTTTTCAACAATATTGAGGATAATAAAATATATTTTCATTTGGGTGTAACAACCAATATCCAATATCCATGGTCATTTTCATTTGGACACGTTTTAGTAAAGTTAAAAAACTATATATTTCTATTTTTCTTTTATAATTCCTCTTATAAAATTTATTATCACTATATATTAAGAACATTTTCAGAGGAATCATAATAACATACACTTTTTTCATGATAACTAGATTTCTAAAATTATTCATAAACATCTTTTAATCATTAAAATCTATTTTAAATTTTTAATCTATAATTATTAGGTTGTCTCTAAGTTAATCTTCATTGAATTAGGTGACTACAACTCAATTTATATCTTCATATACATATAGACTCACAAAATTATTTTTAATTATACCAAAACATTTTTACATGTTTCCAAAATATCCACAATTCTAATAATAAACATAAAATTATTTTTTACTCGAAATCCATCATTTTTTTACTAAATTAAAACCTTTTTTGAGTCCTTCATTCCATAATAAATATTTTATTATTTTTTCAAATTTTTTAGAGAAATATAGACTATTTCTTCATAAAATCCAACTTATTTGAATAATTTTTCCTTCAACATATTTATAGGTTTTTGCATTGATGCAGATTTACTCAGAACTTCTAAAATCAAGAAAATCTAGTGATTTATAATCAATATAGACCTATTAATTTGATTCTTATACATGGACATGAAAAATGTTATATTAGTTCTTTTATATTAATTTTATAATGATATTTACATTTTTACTTGATCCTTATCTTCATACAATCTTTCCCCATCATCAAGAATAGAATAATGAAAATAAATATAAAATTTTTAAATTATATTTCAATAATAGTCTACTTTTTGTTGGAAATAATGAAGTAATTACCTTTCTCATTTAATCCTTCAATGATGATTGATGAATTATTTTATTCAAAAAATTGTTTATTTAATTCATCGACTTATTTTTGAATGTTTTATTTCTTTTTATTATGAACTAATTCATCACTTCTAGAAGACTGTTTTCCATATTTATATATTTAATAACTTGTTACTCCATAGATGTCATTAGGAGACAACCCATGTGTTCTATTTTTTTATATATTATATATTACTTTAATGTTTTGATCAAATTCACTACAAATTAAAATAGTTAATTATAATTAATTCACCTTAGCATTGAGAATTTTTTCATAAACATCTTTTTAAATCTATATTTATTCTTATTTATCACTATGTTTAATGCCTTGAAACTTTGATAAGAAATTTACATTCCATGATTTTTTAAAATTATTTATCCTCCATTTAAAAGAAATTATTGGTTTTTAAAATTTGATAATCCCTTATTAATGAATGTCTACGGTGGTTCTTCTTCATTACTAATTCAATAATTTTTTAAATTTATACAATTTCAAGAAAAAAGTAAAAATACTCTACATTTAAATCATTTTAGTGTAAAATAACCATTAAGCCTTCAATTAACTCTTATAAAATTTCTAGATATTAGTGATGTAATCTTATAAAACTTCTAATACCAAAATAAATTATAATAATAGCAGTTAAAATCTTCAAAATGATGCTTCTTATTATGATTTGCCCTCTTTGATTCCTTCAATAAGATTTTTTTTCAGCAGTCACCTTAGTCTTGATTGTGCAGTCTTTTCTCAATTAATATTACAATAAAATAGTATGTAAACAATCAAGATAAATATAACTTGTATCTTTTTCTTCAAAATAACTGACTTTAGAATCAAAATTATCTCATAAAATAAGAAATATCTCTTAAAAATATCATCAAATTTGAACTTTTCACCATATACTCTTATTATTCTCCAAAATTCAATAACCCTTTTGTGGAAGATATAAATAAATTCATCACCATGCATCCATAGAGAGTAATAATTAAATATCAAAACTAAATTTTATATTACGTAATTTCATCATTTCATCCATCAATATTTTGATATTTATTATATATTTATTTTTTGTTTTCAAGTCATTTAACATTAGAAAACACAATTTTGATAGTGATGAAAAAAAATTATTTATAAGACTAACCTTTTCCAAATTACTCTTATTTATTGATATCACAGTGACTCCATTAGATAGGGTAGAAATTCCAAAAATTATAATAACCAAAACATCATAACTGATAGATAAAAGTTATAAATTATTTTTATTTCCATATGTGATATATTTCCACCTAAAATATAGAACCCCCATTACATTAAATAAATTTTGATTTCTCAGGAGTTACATCATAAAATCTGTGAAAAACACTTAAAAAAGAGGGAAAATAACTTTTCAAACTACAAGAAAATAAAATACCAATTAGGTTAACATCCCATTTATACCACTTGAAGAGGAACCTCAGGGATCAATGAAGAATGAATAGGGGAGAATTAGTGTTCCAATTCCTTTTTATGATTCCTTTGTGAAAAAACTCTAATCCCTGGTCAAATTGAATCATCATCATATCCCAACACATACACACAAAGGGAAAAAATATTTATATGGTTCACCAGTAAAAATATGGAGGGTATTTGTTGTAATTATCAAGATTTCAATATGAAAATAAGACATGCTAGTTTTAACATATATGTACAATGACAGGGGTTTATCCATGTGCACATGTTACAAGAACTCACTCGATAGTTATAATTCTTCCAATTGCATTACAATGATAAAAAGCATGATATATAATAGAATAAATCCTTCAAGAAACATCCTTAATTTGTTTAATAATTTTCGTTATTATTATTATTCTTCATCCTCAAGAAACATAAGAATGGTCTCTTAAATATTTTCTAGTTTTCAATACCTATTCTCCATCATATTCAATTCATCTTCTTTATCTATTATTATACTTATCATGTACAGCAAATTAATATAATTTTTCATACCAATTAAATATATATATATTATCCCACATTCAATATAAAAAATTTGAATTTTAATTTCGTGTTCAAATCCACTTCATGAATTTCAACCCTTGGATAATTATTAATTGAAACTGTGAACATTAAATTCTATATTTTAGTTAAAATATGTTAGAGTAGCCACAAAATACTGAATATGACTCCATGTCAACCCACCTTGTAAAAAATTTCTTGATTAGTAAATTATGTCTTTGTCCTCACTATTATGGAATAATGTAATAGTCTAAACCAGGTTTTTCTTAACATCTAGAAAAATATGTGGTGTGAAAAATATTATACAGTATATAGGGAATCAAATTTCTAGTTCCATAAAAAACCTTCCTTTTCTTCCCTATGGTGTGATCCAAAAACTATGGTGTATCCTTCCTCATTTTCTCCCAAATTTGATGTGGAATATGATCTATAATGTGTCAGACCCAAATAATATAGATCCAATAAAAATAAATACATAATCCTCTAAAGTGTAGTCTTTTAGAGAAATTTTTGCTACTTTTATTGAGTCTCCTCCATTGTGTTGTCACTTAATCTACAATATGAATTCTTGTAGACTATTTTCCATCCCACTATGAATTTGAACATGTCCATAGCATATACACATCTAATATGGAGTATCCCAACTTGATGTCATCTAGTTGTGGAACATATATCAGTTACCTCAAAACACATCTTCTTTAATCCACCTTTATTGAATAATTATATCCTTTTCAAATGGTACGTATTCTGCTTCCCATTTTAATATTCATTTAGCAAGATACTCATTAATGACATATAAACACATTAGATGCAATTTAAGCATGATATGAATTAAATTTGAATATGATTTATGTATTTAAAATAAAATACATTACAGTCAATCATATCCACTACAGAAATTATTCATCCTTAATTTTAACAACAATTAACAAAGTACCTATTAGAAACAACACGCCTGTAACAACCATGTGTTTTATGGATTTTTTTCTAAATTAATTAATATTCCCATTTATATATTCCATTGCACTAATTCAAACATTCCTTTCACATAAAACACTGACTTAGAGTACGACACATGCAACATTGTGTTTGAGTACGAAACCCAAAACATTGAGTTCTAAGAAATTTTTTTTATTTAAATGAGATAATTATAACCTAGCTATTAAACATAGTTATTTGAATAGAAATTACTAATTTCAAACATTTTCATAATTTTTTAAATAAATGAAACATATTAATAATAATATATATGATTCTTTGTAAATTCATTCTATTTTTAATAATATCGTTTTCTCCAAGTAATAGATTTTAATGTTCTAATTAATTTTATACACTCATAGAAATTTATTTTGATAAAATAAACATAATTTATGAATTAATAATATAAAAATTATCGGAGGTATATATTTTGGTATTTTTTTGAAAAAATCATTTTTTGATGAATAATAAAAATACTGTTTTGTAGTTAAAAACTAAATTTTTCATTTAATCAAATATCTTAATTTAAAATAATTTAATAGTATAAATAGAAAAATCATATATATATTAATCCAATTTAGGTAATTAGAATTATTTTATAATAGAATTAGATATATAGAATTTATTTTACTTTTGAACATCTCTATTACCCACCTTATAACTAATTTTGCGGGATTTAAAATAAATGTATTTTTATCACTTTATTGAATTGAGTATTGAAAAATGTAAATACATGGTTTTAATAAGTATAAGAACAATATCTAAAAGGATCAAAATAATTTTTAGTTAACTGAAACATTTGAATTTTATTTATCACTGTTAAATGTAAATAGAGTAATTAAAATGTAAAAATGATATTATAAAAAATATTAAATTACCCTAAAACTTTCCATAATTTCATTAGATAAGTATTTTCTACTGAAATCATACTTACATCAACCATATATTCCTTTTTAAACCAATCGTGCCAGATTAAGACATTTATTATATTTTATTTAAAGAAGAGTTAAAACGGTAATATTCAAAATTTAATAACTAAATAATTTTTAATATAAGGTTATATATAAGATAAATTAAATGATTATTAATTTTGAACATAAAAATTTATATACGAATTGATAATTTATTTTTAATTTTTAGAGATTAAATAACATAATTAAAGGCTTTTATATTAATGATGCATTAATTGTGTAATTAATTAAGATATCAAATATATGAAATTAAAAATATTTAAAAATATAAATATTAAATTAATTATTGACATAAAAAATTTAATATATATCTTATAAATGTTAGTGCTATATTGTATGTATTTGTTTGTAGATATCTTGTTGTTTTTTTATTTAATAAAATGAAAATATTGAATAGTATTAAAATTGACATAGATGCTACTTTAAAATAAATAATATTTTATTAAATGTTATACAATTAAAATAAATAAATAATTCTAAAAAATAACATTTATATTTTATAATATTTCATAAATTACCCAAAGTAGGTTCCTTTTTAATTTTATTATAACTATATTAACCCAATAGTGTTAAAATATAAGTTAACACGATAAAAGTTAAATTCATTATTAACGACTAAAGCCAAAATATACTATTAATTATATTACCTAAACATGTCTAAAATTCATTGTTTGAGAGTTTTTAGACTAATATTTATACCAACATAGAAAAAACTCAATTTGGATCTTTTTAAAATAAAAAAAATTATAATAAATTATTTGTTTTGGAGTTTTTTAATGTGCTCATCCTCCCTCTTATAAAAGGTCGCCACCTCAACCTACTTCCTCACACCTCTCAATCCACATGGATCACCAAAAATCTAGAAAAATAATCTCCCAACATTACTACCTTACTATTAGAAGGATTAACTTGGGTATAAGTCAACTCATGGAAGCCTCTCTATATAGTCCAAAAGGAGTCACGTAATTTAGAGGTAATGTCTTCTCTCTAGCCCCTTTCTTAATTTTCCTTCTCCGCCCACTAAATTCTATTTATTCGATTATTTCATGAAAATAACAATATCCTCACTATACCAAGATTTTATTATTATATTGTATTGAATTAAACTTATACACAGCTCCATCTAATGGATATTGAACATATTTTTTCTCTGTACGACGAACCAAAGCCTCACAAAATGATAATTGCTGATTTTATTTTTCCACCAATCATGGAAGAAATCATGATGAGAAATAAATAAATATATATATATAATAGTTATTATATATTTATGCTTATTTATTCTTTTTTACAACATATACATTTTTATTTTCTATTTGGTGTTAATATGATAATCTCATTTGAGGATGTGTGGACTAGTTCCCCTCAAAGCGATGTGATTCATTTACACACCATAGGGAATGAATTTAGAATTAGTTTTTTGAATCTCATATGATATAGAGTAATGATTCTGGAATAATTATATATATATATATATACACACACACATATATATATACATATATCATTTACATACTTTCATTCAATAAGACAATTTAAATGGAAAACTTATTCAAGCATATGTACGACTTAAGTTCTCCATGAATGATATATTAAATTTCATAATTTTTTATAATATATATTATTAAAATATAAATCAACTAGATATAAATTATAATTATATAATTCTCTAAATTCTTTAATAATGATATATATATAAGGACCAATGATAAAAAAAAATTAATAAAAATATGAAGAACAAAGAGAATATTACCCAAAGTGAACACTTATCATAATATCGTTAAATATAGAGTAATGTAACGTCATAATAAAATAATATTATGTATTTTGAATTAGAATATTACTCTCTAAAATATGTATAATAAACACATATTTATTATATAGGAATATTGTAATATTACAAACAGTGTCATTACACATGGTAATGGCTAATTGTTTAATCTCAATATTATTATTCGAGAATGTTTAACAGTTAATATTTACTATGGAATACTATAGTCCAAATCTATTTTTTTTAAAATGTTTTCATAGAATGATTAATATTCTCGTATTTAGGTTTAAAGTCGTTTTTACCCATTTTTGACATTTTACCACATGGTTTGACTGGAATGTTTATTTCATTTCCCAAATGAAGTACTTTTTGATTTTTTCAGTAAAAGTATGATACGAATGTTTTATTTTAACTTATAATGTATAAAAGGATTTTTATTCTTTTATAATTCCTTCTTTCATTTAATCATTCCTTACATGTTTTCTAGTGTTTTTCTAAATAAAATTTTCCATCCAAAATTGTGCGGCATTTTATGAAAAGAAAACATTATTATAAAAGAATGCTTATTTTCCACAAGAATTAAGAAAAATTGTTTTATGAAAATTAATTTTCATATAAGATGATATTAATTACTAGAGATATGTTTCATGTAATCTATCCCCACTATTCTTATGGTATTATTATGTTTTTGTTATTTATGAAACCCATTTGTTTTTTTGGATTATGTTATGATTGAATGATATTTAAGAAACCCATTTTATTCATTGGGGTATGTTTATGATAAATGTATTATATATTTTTTGGAACATGTATGAATTAATTTTTATGTGGTTTTTGAGACCTCTATCTCCCAATAATTAATTGGGTAAATATTTATATCACATGAGATAAACTAAGTTGGTCTTGGTAGTGAAACTTGAATTCTAAGATGACAATGGCAGTATACCATGACTACCAAGATGGTACAAGGTGTAAACTCACAATACAAAGATGGCCATGGGAGTGAACCATGAATACCATTATGGTGTACGGAGAGAACCCATACTTTAAATATGGTTTAGGTTGGGATTCCTTGTCTACTATGGAAATCATATTTTATGCTTTTGTGTCTACCAAAATTCCATGTTTTATTACTATTTTATGATTTCATGGATTATGATATTTATTTCATTATGATTAATGCCTTACAAAATTCCAATATTTATTCCATGACTCCAATTATGATATTTTATACCAAGGGTTTGATCTTTTATTTTTATGATCAAATTCTTATACCCCATATGATCAGGTTTAAGATTACATGTCTCCCTTCTTTACCCTTACTAAGCATATGATATCACCCCTATTCGATTAACATTCTCATAGGATTTGATTATATGTATTGTGTTTGAGGTATCTAGGAAAAGTAATATTAATGAAGAACTTATTGGGATAAGATTTAACTCATTCATGTACTATTTTCTATGTTTCCATGTTTTTAAATGTAGTAGACCAATTGTGGTATTTGGGAATCTCTTTCTATAATTTTTAAGAATTCCAAAAAAGTTAAGTAATTTTAATGTTTAAGGAGAGGATATATATATACATGGTATCAGATAAATTTTATAGTTTACCACTGGAGGCTAGGGTGAGAAAACGTTAGTGATAACCCTATGGGAGTGCCAAAGGATAAGACTAATGATAAGGAAAAGTATAAATAAATTTCTAGGAATTTTGGAGAAGGATATAGTGAGTGGTTTCCAAGAAATTACTCTTTTTCTAGATACTACAAGTTCATGTGGTTTTATAATAGTTGTTACATGGGGTACCAACACCAATAAGAAGTTCTGAGCCTGAATTAAGGTGATCAGGTACAAAACAATGGTCCTTTATGCACAATGAGTTTGAAACTCCCATGGGATTTGATTTAGGAAATCACAAACTCTTCATGAACCATTATAAAGGATTTATGTATATGTTTTCTATGAATATCCTAGGATAAATCTAATGTTTCATATATTAAGAAAGGATTTAGAAGTTATACATCAAATAAGTGATTTTTCATGATTATGTGGTTCCTCATTATGATAAATATTTCTTACTCTATGATTATGGTTTTAGTGAATGTATGGAACCCAATGGAACTGTACAAATGGTGATTGCAAAGGAACATGCAATGAATATCATCCTAAGAAACCGAATTCTGTGGGGGATAGAATGAAAGACCTCATTTTCATTCTCATCGATATGTATTAAGATATGAATCATGGTGGACTTCCAAATGAGAAAAGTATGGAACAAAATTCTACTGAGTATTTTATTAGCCAATTTCCAAATTCATTCAGAGGGTCTTCTGATCCACTTGTTGATGAAAAATAGATGAGTACTACTGAAAAGATATTATATACTTATCAGTGCTCAGAGAATGATAAATTCATTATATATTTTTGTCAAATAGAAGTCAAAGCAGATCAGTAGTGGTCTCTAAAAAATAATATTATGAAGAAAGATGAGATGGAATCCATTAATTTGGATGAGTTCAAGAACAAATTTCCTAATAATTAGTTTCAACGAATTCTTCATACCATAATAAAGAATGAGTTACTTGAGTTAAATAAAATGAATTATGAATCTGTTGGTACCTACTGGAATAATTTCATGAAACATCCAAGGTATGCTTCATGAATATTCATCCGACCTAAATGTAAATTTGATAATTTCTCAAGTGGCTTAGAGACAAGTCTTTGAAGGGTTTTGGACATAAAATAAATTAGTAGACATTAATATATCATTCATTTTGAAATAGAGGTAGAAATGGAGAAAGAAGTCACTTATAAATCACATGCTTTTGAAAAGAAGAGAAAGATGGAGTTTAATGGAATCTCTAAAAACTCGGGAGAAAAGGAGAAAAACGTTTATTTTTTTCTAAGTGCGGGAAAAAACATGGAGGAAATTTCATTAAGGGGTACAATAAATGTTTTCACTATGGAAATGAAGGTCACCAATAAATTGATCATTGAAGTGATGGGAATTAGTTATCTAATATTGTGAATGTATAATAATTGTCAGAGAAGGAACCCTGAATGATATGGTGAAACAAGTGTAAGGAGAATGTGAATTATTCTAACCAATTCTCAAACCAATGGGTTAGTTACGATGACTGATCATAGCTACGTCTTATGCCAAGGGACAAGGGGAAATCTCATGCAATTTACGTTTTTGATGAGGGGTGTGATAATGACGTGATGAAATGTACACAGACCATCCAATGTTGAACTACTAATGTCATACTTGATTTTGGATATAACAACTCCTTCATATATATTTATTTTTCTATGGGTTTTATGACTCCACCAAAACAATTATATGTTGAACTAGTAGTTAAAACTATAATAGTATGATCATTGAATCTCAAGTCTATGATTCCTCACCAGTTGAATTTTGTGCATATGTGCTTCCTAAATATCTTTTTATACATCCTTTGGATGAATTTGAGGTCATATTAGTCATGAATTGGATTTCGCTTAATAAATCCCAGATCAATTTTCATGGAAGGTAAGTTAAATTTTCTATTTCAAACCCTCATATAATCATCCATCAATTTGATGATATGTATGAACTTCTTATCGAGATTATATATATTGTATGGCTATTAATTCCCATTAAAAAGTGTTTCTTTTATCAAGTGGTTAGGGAGAAGATCAAAATTGATAATATGAATGTTGTTCATGATTTTGTATATATCATTTTGGAACGGTTTCCCAACCTTCAAACCAAATTTGATGTTGATTTCTCAATAAAAATAATGCTTCATTCCAAAAAAAATTCAAAGACTCTTTATAGAATGAACCCAATTGAGTTTCTGAAATTGAAGAAGCAACTCCAATAAAACCCAGAAAAAGGATTTATTTATCCAAGTTTATCACTTTGGGGAGAACCAGTTCTTTTTATGAAAAATAAAGATTGATCAATGTGACTTAGCATTGATTATTGGGAGGTGAAAAAAATCACAATCAAGAACAAGTGTCATCTTCCCTATATTGATTACATGTTTGATCAACTATGCAATGCTCAATAATTTCCCAATATTTACCTTTATTATGGATATCATCAATTGAGGTTAACAAGGGATGATATACCCAAGATTAAATTCCATACAATGTATGGACATTATGATTATATAGTAATTCCTTTTGGTCTTACTGATTCCCAGGATCTGTTCATGTATTTAATGAATTGAGTCTTTAGAGATTTCCTCAATATGTCTATGGTAGTCTCAATTGATCATATTATTATCTAATAAAATTTTAAGGAAGTTCAAAAGATCACTTCAGAACTATGATACAGAACCTAAGGAAGGAGAAATTATATGATAAATTTACAATGTGTAAATTTTGGCTACAAAAAGTTTCATTTTTGGGACACATAATCCCAATTGATGTTATAGTAGTAGATCCATCAAAGATGGAGGCTATAGAAAGACTGACTAGACCAACCATGGTTAATAAGATCTGTATCCGTTTTTGTTTACATGGATATTATCGATGGTTTGTGGATAATTAATAATTACTATTTAATTCTCAGACCAATATAACTTGGAAGGGTTTCATGTTCCTCGATGAATGTGAGGAAAATTTCATCGAACTAATGGGAAGGATGGCCAGCACACTTTTTCATACATTACCCTAAATTTGAGAAGGGTTTGTAATATATAGTGATGAATCCATGAAGGGATTGAGTTATATTATTATAATGAATAACATGGTTATATTCTATGCCTCTTGATAGGTGAAGATTTGTGAAAAAAATTACCGAACATAGGATTTGGAGTTAGAAATGGTGAATTTTTCAATAATTATATGGAGTCATTATCCTTATGGAGAAATGTGTGATACCTATACAGATCACAAAAGTATGAAATATATATTCATACTGAAGGAGTTGAACAAGCACCAGATAATATGGTTAGAGCTATTAAAATATTATGATTGCTCAATACATTACCACCCATGGAAAGAGAACAATGTGTAAAATGCTTTGAGTAAAAGATATCATGCTAAATTATCCATGATGAGGATAAAAAAAGTTCCAATACTTATAGATTTGAATTGAATGGATCTAAAAATCCTAAAGGGGTAAAATCATATATTTATCAAATGAATGATCAACCTGCTATCTATATGATGATTAAGGAGGAACCAATGGAATGTGAAGAGCTGAAAAAGAATGTTAGAATTGTTCATGAGTACAACCTTTATCGGGATGGATTGATAAGGTTTAGGAACCATGTATGTGGTCCATCCATAAAATTTTTTAAGAAGGAACAATTAGAGGAAACACATAGTTATTGATTATATATTCATCTTGAAATTATAAAGATGTATATGTACTTGAAAGTATACTTCTGGTGGGATGGAATGAAGATAGATATCATAGAGTTTGTATCTCAGTGTTTGGTATGCTAGAGAGTTAAGGTGAAAAAAGTCTAAATGGATGATTCACCCATAACCCATACCATAATGGAAATGGGAGAACATAACAATTAATCTTGTCACTGTTCAACTCAAAACCACAAAAGTTTTTAATTATATATGGGTGGTAGTCGATCTCCTTACTAATTCAACACACTTCATTACTATTACATAAGATTTCTCTCTCGTTCAACATTCCAGAATATACATCAAGGAAGTGGTAAAGTTTATTGGAGTACCACATTCCATTTTATTAGATCAGGATCCAAGGTTAACCTCAATGTTCTAGAGAAATCCTAAAAAACACAAGACATAGAATTGAGTTTTAGAACTACTTTTCATTCTCAGATATATGGTTAGTCTCAAAGAACAATTCAACCCCTAGAGGATATATTGAGATGTGGTTCAATGAATTTCAAAGGTGTTTGGGATAAACACCTTCCTCTATTTGATATTTCTTACAAAAATATATTTCACTCAAGAATTCAAATGGAATTGTATGAGTCCCTCTATGGGAAGAAATTTAGTTCTCCAATATAATGGGATGAGGTTGGAGGAAGACAAATATTGGGACTTGAGATTTTGAACAAATGGCCGAGATGGATAGAACCATTAAACAACATATCAAGAAATATCAATGTCGATAAAAACAATATGTTGAAAACCATCAATGAGATTTATAATTTAATCTTAGGGAAAAGGTGTTTCTGTGAATATCACCCCAGAACAATGTTTTGATATTCGTGAATAAATGGAAACTATCCCTTAGGTATATCAGAAACATTGATATTCATTATCATATTAGGATAATAGGCTATTAATTGAATCTTCATCCAAATATCTCTCAAGTCCAGGATGTGTTCCATGTTTATTTCACAAGGATGTACATACCTAAACCACCACATGTGTTGAACTCATAGGTCATACCGCTGGAGCAGGATCATTCTTATGAGGAGAAAGCTATTGAAATTCTGGATCATATAGAGAAAGTTATACAAAAGAAGACCACATAATTGGTCAAATTTTACTATAAAAATCACATGTCAGATGAATCAACATGGGAACTTGAGGATATAATAATGTATAAGTATCCTCATATTTTACCAGAGTAATGAATTTAGAGGGTGAAACCCATTTTACAAGGGGTAGAATATCACACCATGAGTTTTTATGTTCCTTTTTTTCAAATAAATTTAAATTTTCATTTATATCATTAATTTCACTATGTCAAATGTTCCTTTCACATGAAACACTGACTTGGCGTATGACACATACAACAATGAGTTAGCGTATGATACACACAACATTGAGTTCTATGAAGCATTTTTTATTTAAAGGAAATAATTATAACCTATCCATTAAATAATTATATGAATAGTAATAACTTCTTTTCAAACATTTTTTATAATTGTATCATATAAATGAAACATATTGATAATAAACAATACGATTCTTGGTAATGTCCTTCTACTTTTAAAAATACCATTTTCTCGAATTAACCACTTTTAATGTCCTCATTTTTTTAGACACTCATAGAAATTTATTTCCATAAAATAAATATTATTTTTGAATTTAGAATATCACAATTATCTGAGGGTGATTTTTTTTGATTTTCTAAAAACCTTCAATTTGTGATTAATAGTGGAAATATTACATTGTAGTTAAAACCGGACATTTTAATTTAAAGAAGTTTTTTAGCTTAAAATGATTCGAATGTGACAATAGATAAATAATACATATTTTAATACAATTTCAATATTTATAATTATCTTTATTATAGAAGCATATATAAAAAAATATTGAACTTTTGATAGTCTTTTTACTCATATTCTAGCCACTTTTACGAGATTAATATTAAATGTAATTTTACCAATTCTATAAATTGAATTTTAAAAATGGTCATACATGGTTGTCGTCAGTATGAGAAATGTGGTCTAATAGGATCAAAATAATTTTTTGGTGAATAGTAACATTTGAATATTATTTACCACGGTTAGAGTTAAATATTGCAATTAAAGGAAAAAAAATGATATTATAATAATATAAAATCACCCAAAAACGTGTCCTTATTACTTTGGATAGGTTTTTTAGACAAAAATAAACCTAAGGTAAAATAATATAATCCTTATTAATACACTCTTTTCAGATTAAAAAATTTATTATATTTTACTTAATGAAGAGTTAAAAGTGTAATATTCTTATTTTAATAAATAAATCTTTTTTAATATAGGATTACATATAAGATAAATTTTACTATAATTATTAATTTTAAAGATAATAAAGTTACATTCATCATAATATTTTAGTTTTAATTTTTATAGAATAATTAACTTAATTAAAGGCTTGGGTAAAAATTATGCATAAATTATTTAATTAGTTGAGATATTAAATAAATGATAATAAAAATATTAAAATAAGTATAATTTCATTTAATTAATGATATATATTTTTTATTAATATATTATAAGTGTTAGTGAAATTTTTTATTTATTGGTTATATGTTATAATGTTGGATTAATATATTTAAAAATGAAAATATTCAAATAGTATCATAATTGGCAAAAATGATACTTTAAAATAAATAATATTTTATTAGATTTTATAAAATTTATAAAAATATAGCATTATAAAAAATAAAATATTTTGTGTTAAATATTTTATAAATGATACAATTGGGGTTATTTTGGATTCTTATAGTAATTATATTAATCCTATATTGTAAAAAAGACAAGTTGTCACGATAAATGATAAATTGTTAACTAAGGATAAAATCCAAAAGATAATGACAATTATATAACCTAATCATGTATAAAATTCATAAGTTGAGATTATTTTGACTCATAATCATTTAAATTTGAAAAAACTCACTTTTTAGTTATTTTAAATTCAGTATCAATTTATAATAAAATAATAGTTTTGGAGTTTCCTAAAGTGCCTGTCATCCATCTTATAAAATGCCATCACCTCTACCCACTTCCACAGACCTCTCAATTCCCTTGAATCTCCAAAAATCATTCAAAATAATCTCCAAAATTCCATAAATTCCTCTTATAACCCTTCCCATGTGAATAATGAAACTCAAGGAATCATTTTGGCACAAACCAAAATCTGCTAGCTGATTAAGAGGTAATGTCTTCTCTGAATCTCCTTTCTTAATTTTCCTTCTTCACTCCCTACACTATCTTTATTCCATTATTTAATGGAATAGATGGTATCATAAATTTACTATTATGTTTTTAATATAATTTATTAACCTATAATTTCACAATCCTCCATCTCATGGATATTAATCATATTGTTTCTATGTAAAATGAAGTACTACCTCACGAAACAATGATTGTTTATTTTTTCCTTTACCACCGATCATGGTGACCATTTCGATGAACACTATATATATATATATATATTATTTATTATGTATCTAATATTTTTTATTCCTTTTTAAAACACAAAACGTTTTTAATTATCTTTTGGTATTAATACAATAATTGTGTTTGTGGAGGTGTGGAAAACTACCCCCTCAAAGAGATGTGATTTTTTCACACACCCCATTGAAAGCATTAAGGATGAGTTCTGTGAAACTTATATGATATATACTAATTTTAATAGAATTATTATTATTATATATATATACATATATATTTATATACACATATTTCATTTATATACTTTCTTTTTAACGACCGTTAAAACGGAAAAAAAAATCATGCGTATGTATGACTTACTGTCTCAATTAATAGTGTATTCTATTTCATACTTATTTATTATATAGGTTAACAAAATAAAAATATAATGAATATAAAATATACTTATATCATTATATACAATTTTTAATCTTTAAATAAGTACAAGGACCAATGATATAACAATTTTAGATACATGCGAAGAATAAAGCTAACATTACCCAATGTGAAACCTTAACATAAGATCGTTGACAAGTGGGAAATATAAGGTCATAATCAACCCATATATGGTATTATGTATAAGAATAACCATCTTTAAAATATTTATAATAAACTTATATTTATTATACAAGATTCTTCTATAAGTACAAAGAGTGTCAAGACATAAGGTAAGGGTTAATTTTGAAATCTCATTATTATTTGAGATTGTTTATATGATAATGTTTACAATATTATATTATCATAAACATCAATTTTTCTAAAAATGTTTTAATAAAATGTTTAATATTCTCAAATGGATTTTTAAAGTTACTTTTACCCATTTTTTTGACTTTTTAATACACGGTTTTAATGGAATATTTCATTTAATTTCCAAACGAATTACTTTTTTAAATATCTGGTAAAAGTATGAGAATAATGATATATTTTAACTTATACTGCATGAATAGATTTTTAAACATTAATAATTCCTTATTTAATTGAATCTTTACATACATGTTTTCAATTTTATTTTTTAATAAAATATTTTCTTTTAAAATTATACAACATTTTACGAAAATAATTTTTTTTTGAAAAAAAAATGATATTTTCCTCACGAAATAAGTTGAAGTGGTTTCTCAATATTATTTTACATATAAGATGATATTATTTAATAAGGATATGTTTCAAGTATATTATTCATATTATTCATAAGGTTTTATTGTGTTTATTGTATTTATAAACCCCATTTGTTTCTGTAGATTATATTATGATGGAATGATGTTTAAAAAACCCATTTTATTCCTTGGGTTATGTTTATGATAAATTTTTCTGTTTTTGTGTCACACATAAGAATGATTTCATTATGAGATTTGTGGGACCAATAACTCTATTCAATTCCCTGGGTGAAGATTTATATCTCATGAGATAAACTAAAATGGTCATGAGACTAATCCTTGATTACTAAAATGGCCATGGGAGTGGTTTCTGACTACCCAAATAGTATAAGGAGTAAAATCATGCTATTAATATGGAAATGGGAGTGAACCATTACAAAACAATATGATATGGGTAGGGAATCCATAATAATAATATGGTCTTGAAAGTGAATCCTATGATACTAAAGAAATCATATTATATTTTTATATGTCTGCCACAATTCCATGTTTTATTCCTACTTTAGGATTTAATGGCTTATAAACATTATATCATTATATTTCCTTTCTTATTAAGTTCCAATTTTTTTAAATGATTCTTATTAGGATCTTTGATATGTCGGGTGTGGTATTCTATTTTCACGATCAAATTCTCTTACACATATGTTCATGTTTATGCTTTCATGTATCCCTTCTTTACTATTACTGAGCATCTGAGCTCACCACTTTTATGTTTCATTTACCCTCGGTTATGATGATATGTATTATGTTTGAGGTATCAATAGAAGGTGTTAGTCAAGAAGAAACTAGTGGAAGATTATATAGCTCATTTATATACCATTTTCTATGTTTTCATGTTTTAAATTGAATAAGAACAACTACTGTCTTTGGGTGTCTATTTGTATAATGTTTATGTATTCTGAAAATGTTATGTTCTGTTAATGTTAGGAAAGTGTGGGTCTCTATAATACACACCTCCAAAAATTTATATAATCATCCACCAAGAATCATCAAATACTATGGGAAATATAAGGCTCTCTACATCATGTTTTAATACTTGTAATAAGATTGGTGATATTATGGAGTAGATAGATGTAAAATCAAACAGTGCAAGAGACAATTAAAAAATGGGTTCCTTTAATGATTTATGGCTCATATGGTGTTGATAAATCAATATAATGAATCTAACCAAGAACACTTACACAACCTATCTAACCCTGATTAATTCCATCCCTGTGGTTTTTCTCTTCTATATGATGATGAGGTGTGTCACATGGTTTCCCTTTTCCTGTTCTGCCCCCTGTATTAGTCATAGGCTAAAGCACCCTAGTCATACAAACTCCAATGATTAAACTATTGTGAGGACCCAGACCCTAGTTTCCCGGAGCTAGTGACTTATATTAATATATAGGTCTGATTAAAAGAATGTGGAATCCCAAAGGAATGAATAGTTTATTATTTTTTTAAAGATGATACAAAACATAATTTCAAAACTACAAATTAAAATGAAATACATAATAGCAATTGCGTTGGAAACATATCTGAATACAAGATTATCCCTGTAAGTCATTCTAAATAATCATCTTCACAACTTGGTAAAATAAATCATAACAAATGGGTCATATTAGATAATCAGTTAGGGTAATTAATACAATAAAGTTAATATATAAATAAACACTAGGTATGGTGAACAACTTAAAATAGATTCCTTAAAAAATAAAATAGAGCATAATATGGAAGGAATGAAAGATGATTAAATAAGGCCATATAAATGCTCATAAGAGAGTGAAACAAACCCATTGATATTATACTAGTCTAAATATCATGTTCTATATCAATTACTAATACTATAATGAGGAAATTCATAATGTTGGTAGTATGGAACATGTTGTCAAGGCCTTGACCAAGACGTCTAAAATTATTTGGCTAAGGCCTCGACCCAAACCCAATTTTGTTTTTTCTCATGAGACCTACAGATTCATGAAGGGGATATAGTGGTCCCCAGCCATAAATTTCTATGTCTAAAGAACCCCTCATGTGAATGGGGTTAACCCTAATCATTATATACATATGACATATAAATTACAATCCCCAATCTGTAAACATAAGTACTAACCATTCCGAGTTGTTTGGTAAAGGGTATCAAGATAGAATATCCATAGTATAACTAAAATATAACCATTTAATAAAATATAATGTATGATAAATAGAATATATTACCCTCAAAAAATCCTAAAATTAAATAGTGGTTTTGAAATAGAAAAAAAATACTCTTATGAAACCATCGAGGAATTTTTTAGAGATATGCAATTATATTGAAAATAATTATTCATTTGGAAAAATATTCCCATAAAACCAGAAATTAACTAAGGTAGTTTTTTCATGATTAAATTAATAGATTGAAAAAAATAATGGTGTCTAAAAATATATTATTTGCTTCACTTGAAAATATGTAAGAGATTGGGATGTTACCTTTAATCAGACATGCTTATCTTGAAGAATTGAAAGGGAACCCTTTTATAACATGTATTTTCCTCAAAACAAATATAAACTTATGAGAATACCATATTTTGGAACATATACCTAGAATATAGAATATTTATATATTGGAAATGAAAAATTAAATTGGTTTATAGAGGATTAAATCACAACCCAAATGAAAATGAATGTTTGGGAAGGAAACCCTTACGTAATATCTAAATGAGTTCTACACTTGACATTAACATCCTATATAATAAAATTAATTAATTATATATTTAATTCCAAACCTTATATACATATATTTTAATCATTATAATTTTATTAAGTTCATTTATGGTCTTATTTATGAGTTATAGAGTTTAATTTCATTGTTCAGAAGCAATCATTTTATTGGTTTCCATGATTGGTTCACATGTTTATAGGTAACGATGTTCATGTAAAAGGTAATAATTCACCATAATTGGAATTTAATTATGTTAGTAAGAATACATAAGTATAAATGGTTATATATATCATATGGTTATATGTTATTTTTATGAATCATTAGACAAGAAATTTAGTGATAATCATTTAGATTATTACAGTGGTATTTTAATCACCATGTACTAGTTTTGTCGTACGAATTAGTATTATGTATATGTACTAGTTTCAAAACATTAAATCTTTTATAATACATATATTATAGGTTTAACCATAAAAATGGTATCATGAAAAGCCTTGATTAAGAAATTGAAGAATGAATGTTCATCATCTATGAATGTTGTAAATTGGCACCTCTAGAATGATGATTTCATTTTTAGGGTAAAAGACAGAGGGAAAGGAGATTGAGGATGGTTATTCTATTAAAATTATATAATTACAGTATATAATTGATACAAGAGTTAATATGTCCATTTATAAATAATTGGTGAGTGAGAAACTAATAAAATAAAATAAATTGAAAATGGAATTAAAAGAAAAATGGAGAGATTCTACCTCTAAAAATATCATACTTGAGATCCTTCTTAAGGGGAAGGGTTTTTTAACTTTTGGAAAGACCAAGAGATCCTAGATGTGGGGATATACTAGGGAAGAGGATTTTGGAGAAATATTGAAAATCTTAATGGATTATATGAATAAGGAGAAGGAGGAGTGAGGAGTGGGTTTTATAGTGGAGTAGAGGGTGATTTTTGAATATCTTTTCACAATTTAATTATTTTTTTCAAGGTAAGTAATAATGATGATTCTTGTTACCAAAAATATTAATAAGTGCATATTATTTTTGAAACAAATGTGCTTACATCAGTGATAACTCATTGAATATTTTATTTAGCTTCTAATGTATTTATACTGTAAATTATCGTATTTTACTATTCACTAAAAAGAACATTTTAGAAAAATCACAAAAATTCACATTTACTATATTATAATGGGTATAATTCCAAAATTGTCTCCATTTTATTGAAATAAATTTCTAAATATGTGAAATTTAATTTTTCAATGATATAATTAATAACTTGACAAATACATATTTTAATTTAAAACTGATATTATAAGAGCTTCAAAAAAAGGTCTTATAAAATATTCCTAAAATAAAAAGATACTAAAATATTTATTTATGAATCCATTTTATGAACATGAATTTTCATATAAATAATTTAATTAATTATTATATTGAAATTGAATATTTATGAATTACAAAAATACCAAAACTTAATTAATAATATTTAAATTATACATTTTCATCTACTATGATGTAATTATTTTATAATTTCACTTATGAGCTACCTAGATTGTATTTCTAATTTTATGGGTGTGGTTAATTTTCATTATGTCTATTTACTATTCATAATGGTCAGATTATTAATACCAGAGGTCATGTTACTATTCGTGAAAAAATTGTATGTTCATTCTATCATACTCTAAATATCATACTAATCGCAACAATGTATAAATGTTTTTCATAATTAAAATCACTGAGGATGATAAATTATGTTTAATAGCTTGCTTATAATAAAAAATTGTTTTTCATAGAGACAAGTTTTTAATGCATTACATTCTATATAAAATTTATTTTTAAAACCTTGGGGAGTTACAACTATAGCAGTGGAATCTAAAGGAGACTATAAACTATATGTCATATTACCAGAAAGGTAAAGCACTCCTACCATTGATAACCACATATTCCACAGTAAAAACTAATGTATGATCCATTATAATAGGAATTATATGGTACAAATCTAGTTAAATGAGAGGAAGAGTATTGGGGTATACCCTTATCTTCTAAAAAAACATTATGTCTAGGAAACTAGAACCCCCATAACATAGATCGATTATGTGGAAAATTGTTATAACTCACCTCTCATTATGAATTAGTCTTAGCTATAATCTTACCAAGAACCAATTCTCTCTCATGAACCATGATATATTTTGGAAGCGTAAATAGAGTAAATTGTTGCTATATCTCTGGATGTAAATCCTCAGAAAAAATCATCTATGTAGCTTCCTCATATTGAAGATGTTCTGAATAATATCAAATAACTTTCATGAAATAGATATGGAAATCTAGTGTTCTAGTGATTCCTTATAGAAGGGTATGGAGATACTTGTGATTGGATACCCATGGAGTTGAATAAATAAAATCATATTGAAACATATCTTAAAACTTCTCCCACTAAATAGTTTTATCCCCATGATACACATGGAATAGAACCACCATTTCATAACATCCCCATGATACATCATAAATATTAATGAAATTGAGTGCTTCATCTCGGCATAGATTGATCTAAAGTATATATCCTCTCCTACTCCATGTGTTTCTATGTCACTGAATCTGAAATTTTACCCTCATAAATTTATGAAATATAGTTTTAGATCTATCATTATTTCATCCTACAAGTGTTTCTTTCATTATCCTCATCCATGTAGTGATCTTCTAGGATATCCAACTAAAAAACATTGGTATGAACATAATGGAGACATTGACCTAGAGCCATTCATGATAAAGGATAAACTATTATGTAATTATAAATTAGAAAACGAGATTTTTTTAAATTTTATTAGTTACGGTTCAACCTAACCCCATATTCTACCAAATTCAAATAAACTAATAAACCAAATTGATTCATGATCCTTTCATATGTATCTACCTCAAAACCCTTATCACTTATCATAGTAGGATCAATTAACATGATTATAATTACATGATATCCTAAGGGGCCTAAAAATTCATATACTAATTTTTTTGCCTTTTTCACATTACATTCCTAACTCAGCTAGCATCGTATCCCTACTAACCCATGCTGTCCTTACCAGTGAATTCCTCTATAATTCATGAAATCTCTCAACCAGCCTATGATATTACTCCATCATGAACAATATTCTTATAATGTAACCACTAATAAGATATAAATTTAGGACTATTATTCTTAAATCCTACCACCAATAGGCCATGGTATGGAAATTAACATTGGTACCAGGCATGGTCACCTCTGCATAGGTATTTTTAGCCGAACAAGCAATGTGATGGATGGAAGTAGATTTATGATCTAGATTATGGGGAGGAAAATTTAAAAGTAGTCATGTCTGGGATGAATTCTTATAAGGTCTTCATGTCATGTAATCCACTAAGCCTATGGTCCTTGTAAGGGTTTACCCTCAACACTTGGGATGGGAGTTATCAAAAAATCAATAAAAAGAAAGCCTTCGTGCCATTTGGGTAACAGATAGACTAAATAGATATACTTTGTTCTAATCCTCACCATGTCTCTCTCACCAAGTATCTAGTAGATGTATAATATAATATTCAACATAATATAATAGTGATGGTAACATGATACCACTTCCTTATTGGTTTTCCTCTCATCCCCAAAATTGTACATCCTAACCTATCTTTATGTAATAAGCCAGATGATTAAAAGGAAACTGTATAATAACTCACCCCTTTCACATCACATAATACCATCAAAATCACCACCTTGAGATAGTAACCATGTTGTTTTCATGGATCCAACATAGCATGGAGACCATGCACTATTATCAAGCAATTACAACAAATAAATAGTATACCTATAATAATCCTTAAGATATCATATATAGAGATACATGTTTATGAAATAACCAAATGGAATTACTCTCCTCTACCTATATATATAATACATTAACCATCAGTCATCCTATAACATAATACTAATAGGAGAAGAGAGTTTGAAAATAGTGGGGTAGTTAAACATATGTCCTCCCCAATGTGAATATTAGCCCCCCCCCCAAATATTATTGGGCTTCGGCCACCAAACTAACATGGGTGGAGTACCTAAGGAATAAAAAAGCATACCAAATATATTTATATATATCATTGACCATACTAAGGGAAACTACCATGAATTAAAAAATACATTATATATCATCTATCAAACACCTCCCAATATATTATTAGAACTATATATCCAATAATAAAAAAAAATTCAATATACCATGAAATTCCAGGATCTGGTAAAAAACGGTCCTAAGAAAAATTTATTAATCAAAAGAAAAGATAGTCGGGCAATAAAAGGAGTATTACAAGACCGCGAGTACAAATCCCCATGCATATCTGCCTTCACCAGTGAGGAGCAGTAATAAGGGACTATAAACGACCATGCCATATTGTTTCCTCTGGAATTGAGGATGACCTCATTGATTGAAGGTCTAAACATTCCAATCGGTTTCTAACAGGATTTTTCGTAGAACCAGAAACATCCAATGATTCCATATCTATTTGGACATACTTTCCAAAGGTAGGCACTCATTAGTTGTGGACTGATGAGCCTTAGGAATTTTCATTGGTCGAGAGGATGGGAGGTCAGACTCATCACATCTTTTTTTGGGGAATTATTGTCTACTCGAGGACTCTCTTTATTGATTTAAGTTATGTTCGTGAATCCTTATAACATTACCATGTATAAAATGTGATTTCCTTTAGATATAACAATCAATTATTGATATGTAGGAAATTTAGAGAATCTTTTATATGTATTTGAGGTTCTTCATTGAGAGAGAGTCATCTATATTTGTTAGAGAATCTTAGTCAATGGTATCCTTCAATATATAAAAGTCTCTTGGTCATTATGATGACCATACTGGTTTTAAAGCCACTCGGTGGGGCACTTGAAGTTTATTGTCATTCAGAAGGACATTGATTATTTCAGAGTTGGGATCATACCCCCAGATGGGCTACCTACGTATCCTTTGTTTTGGAAAAACAATCAGAACCCATGTAGTTAAAGTAAGGGAGTATGATGTTTATGCATGATTGATGGATACAGGAAAGATTTCATGATTACTTTTACACTCTATGCTCATGTGAGTCATGCTTGGTGTGAGAAAAAAAAGGTATTGGTGAAACCAGACAATTTGTGCCACGAAAGATGCAATGATGTGGGGCTTATGTATGTATGACTACCCAAAATAATTAAAGATTAAAGATTTACTTCAAGGAAGAAATCCATGAACAGGGTCCATCAAGGTATATGTACTTTATGGAGATTTGGATACCCTGATTTTGGGGCTTACTCTTAAGGAAGATACCCCAATTTAGGAGGGGACTTATGAATGGGTTTTACTCCTGATAAGAAAGCCCAGATCAAAAGTAAATTAAGACTGGTTAAAAGGAATTAAAATGGAGCTTACTCCTCAGAAGGAAGCATTGGTTAAGGGACATGGGGCTTATTCTTAAAGCGGAAACCCAGGTTAAGAGAACCATGTTTGGGGTTACTCATAATGAGGATGCCCATATTTTTAAACATTTATAATAGGGCTTATTCTTGAAGAGGAAACCCAGGTTAATAGAACTATGGTTGGGGCATACTCTTGAGGAGGATGCCCATATTTGGGAACTTGAAGACTAGGGCTTACTCCAGAAAAGAAAGCCCAGGTTAATTGGAATTATGACTAGGGATTACTCTTAATGAGGATGCCTAGATTAATGAGGACTTGGGGATTACTCCTATGGGGGATGCCCAAATTAATGATAATTTAGATTGGGGCCTACTCCTGAAAAGGAGGCCCAAATTAATGATGACTTGGGGCTTACCCCTAAGGATGATGCCCAAATTAATGAGAATTTGGATTGGGGCTTACTACTGAAATGGAGGCCCAAATTAAGGATTCTCTCATCTTAGAGGATGATGTTGAATGAAAGAACTTTCTAACTTTAGTGATATAAAGATGTGTAAATCACTAGGATTTGAGAGATGTTCCACAGAATTCCTTTCAGATAAGGAATACAACAAGGAAATCATGCTATAAATAGATATGGAGATAATTATGAAGGCTTAATCATGGAGAGGAGAGGTGGAATGGTGTAAGAGGGGTAAAATGGGCAGGAAAGGCACCCAAGAAGAGAAGTGCGCGCTAGTATTGTGTGGGCGCGCAAGTACTATGTGGGAATGCAAGTCCTGGTCGTGCAGCTATTATTATGCGACACATGGGTACTTGCGTGTCGGCCAACCCTTAGGGTAGAATTTGGGCGAGGCTTGGCTCAATCCTTTTATACTAACCATGGAGACTTTCTGAAGAGAGGCGTGCAAGTTATGTGGAAGGAGTAAGGCGGCGCGCAAGTGTGGCCATTTCCCTTAAGGGATGGCCACCCAAGCGCGTATGTGTTGATGAGTTTCAACACTTAGGCCTTCCTCCCCCTCTTTAGATCTTCCATTCTAGGAAATAAATTACCTTATAAGTGTTTGGAATCTTTAAGAAGAGACTAGGGAACCGGGAGCTCAAATTTGAGGTTCTGGAATTTTTTTCATTTTTTAAAATTGGGGGCCCACAGGGGTATTTATAGGCTGGAGAGACCCTGGTCGAAATTTCAATTAGGGTACGCAAGTGACCTGCACGACCACTGAGAGGTGCACAAGTATACTTGTGTGACCTTGTTAAAGCTTGTGCGACACATGTGCATTAGAATCTTTGTTCTTGCCTTTGTAAATTTTTGACGTTTTCTTCAAAGGATGAATCACTTTATGCTAAGGCATTTCCCTTTCCATTCGTTCCGAATCTGTGACGAAAAGGAGCTTCAACAAAATTCCCCCCTCAGAGTTGGATCTGAAAGAAATGAGGATGTGACTTTGAGGAAAAGAAGAAAACCCAAGGAAAGGCGGTGCGCAAGTGTTGAACGAGCAGAGGGCGGTGCGCATGTGTTGAGCGCACTGGCTTTAGGCGGGCTGCCTTTAGGCGTGCTGGCTTTAGGAATGCAGGGGTGTGACCTGGACTATATATAAGAGGCCATTCTCACTCAAAGAACTGAATTTATGTATTTTGAGCTCTCACCGTGCAAGTTGTCTTCGCTGTGCAAGTTTCTCTGTTTTCCGATGTTTCTTTGATGTCGCACTGCTGTCAAGGTATTTGGACTTGCGAGGTTATACTTGCACGCCAAAAACCTGTGCTGCACATCATACATGCATGACACATCCATACTTGCACGCCAAGATTAGACTTGCGCACCTTAATGCCTTTTTCATTTTTTTCAAATTTCTTCACAAATTTTATAAAAAATAATCCCATTTAAGAGTTAATTAATTCAACTTTTTTGCAGATTCAATGGCTCCCAAGAGAATTGGAACGGCTGACGAACTATCTAGAAAATAGATTGATGATATGATGAGCATCATTGGGCATGATTACTATACCATCTGTGATAACACTCTCCCAGATTTGGATATGTATTTGAAGAAGTATCATCGTGACTACCCCCAAAGCATTTATCTGCCTTTGTATGGCTATGGTCATCTACGAGAATTTACCATTCCAGAGGAAAAGAACTATCTCCCAATTTCTTGGTTTCAGAATTATTCTAACTTTGCTCTAGAAAATATTTCATGTGGAGGAGTATTTCTAAGTGCTGGAACAGTGGAAAAGGCCCATATGATGCATCATTGCCCTTGTACTTCAGACCTGAAACCTCATACGCCCAAGATGCAACCACATTGTTATCCCTCAATATTCCAAAATTCTCAGATGGATCAATCCAAAGGCTGGAAGAAGAGTTGGGACTTCCATCCTGGAGGAGGTGTGAAGCCAACCTGAATGTGGGCATACTAGGTGCGAAAAACCTGTGCAGAGTTTGTCGAGGATTTGAAATGGGTTGCGATATATGAAGTCGTTTGGGTTGGGAAAACATATGTTTGTATGCATGATAAATTCGTGCCAGAGATACTCAGCCATTGGAGCCCAGAAACCAATTCTTTCCATCTAAATCATGGAGAAGTATGAATCAGTATGTGGGATGTCCACAAGATCTCAGGGGATCCAATTTTGGGTGATATGTATGGAGAATTAATTCCTCCCAAAGTGACTTGGAATGATTCGAAGAAGACCCCAGCTTTGGCTCGGGAATTATTGAAAATCTTCCACAAGATCTAGAGTTTAGAGACCTCCATGAATCATTCTAGAAAGGATATTCAACCAAAGGAATGGATTAATATATTTATTATCGATAATCATGAGAAGGAGCCGAAGGATAAGGGATCAATGGAGAAGGGATCCAATAAGAAGGGGCCCAAGGAGAAGATGCCCAATCATCCTACCACTTGCCCCAAAACAAAGAAAAGGGGCGCTCCTAGAACATTCTAGCTGACCCTATAGGCAGGGGAATTTGAGAAGTGGGGATATGAGTTGAATCAGAGAATCCCATAGAAGACTCGCCTGGTGGGCTTCTTGGACTTGTGGCTCAGCATTTATCTTCTGCTAGTCTGGGACTCAAAGGGAGGCGTTAGGCCAGGGACCTTAGTTATTGCGGCAAAGTTGGCTGAGGAAAAAATGGTTGGGTTGGCTACCCCCATTTTAGAAAAGATTCACAGGAGCTTACTCAATGTCTTCATGGGTAAGTCACCTTTGAGAATAGTGGGACCATTCAATGTTTTGTGGGGATGGATCACTACTCACTTTAGGACGTATAATGTACAGAATGTAGTACAAATCTCTAGAAGTTCTTTCAGGCCATCAGAGAAAGAATTCTCTAGAATTGCTCCATTAGTTCTCAATATTTATGACATAAAGGTGAGGCTGAGCATGTATAAGGAATTCAACTTCTTTCCTTATAGAAATCCACCAAACGTATGGTTTGTTGATGATGGAACAACCAACCTAGATTTGAGGGCATACATGATGGCCTATAGAGATGGTGTGCTAGTTTCAAGAATTGATGGAGGGATTATATGCAAGGCCTATACTCCATATATATTTTCACGTCAATTCAAGTGTTTATAGTAAACTAATGTATCTCTCCCCTATGCATGTCAGGTTAGAGAAACATCCAATGGTTGCTTGGAAACTATGGTTTCTGACATCTAGGGAGAAGTCCTGGGCAGTTTTTGATCTACTGGTTGAAAATGCAGCATATAACATGACTACATGGTATGTTGGGCACTGGATAGTAGCATATCCTAGAGGGGTTCTAAACCATCCGGTTTATCAGGTGGGGAAAAGGAAGAGGACTGTAGAGAAAGAAACCCTTCCTCATGAAGGTGATGATTCCCCACCTGAATCTAATTCGCCAGATTCCTCATCTAGTACTGATTCACCGGATTCCCAAGATGGGGATGATGAGGCACAAAAAATGGAAAAGCGGCCTTGTGCCTGATATAATCCACTGGTCAGAATCAAAAGACCCACTCCATCTACTCCAGGTGAGTTACATCATTATGGAAATTTAATCACCATTACTTTATAGATCAATAAGTCTTTTTTTCTTGTTCTCTATCAATAGGTGCAGGAGCTGGGAAGAAATTGAAGTCAGAGATTGTAGGACCTCCCTTGCAGCCTTCTGGTACACATACTGAATATCTATGACCATAGGCTATCCAGACATGACAGAGTCTATATTGTGGTACTGAGACTACCCGGCTGGATTTGTGTGAGGGTCTACAACTCCCTAGAATAGGGAATCTTGTGGCTTCTACAGATATCCATTACGAGGATAACACCATTGAATTGCGGACTTACATTAGAGAGCGGGAAATGATCATATGTTCCACTGACGATTCCATTCCTATCACCAAGCGGGTGAAGGAAATGATAGATCATGGTTCTGCTGAGGGGACTGATGAGGAGTGGCACGATTACGTGGCCCCTGAAGATGTAAGTTTTCTTTCTTTATTTTCGTTGAAACTTGATTTTAGTCAAAGCTTTGTTAATTAAGGAAATTATTTTCTTTATCCTATAGATTGCTAAGAAAGGAACTACTGAGGTTCCTTCACCACAATATAGCCCTGGTGGTACTACCATTGGGGATGCTGCCAAATCTGCTCATGAATTGGGCGAGATATCTCTGAGTCAGCAGGCCATGAATGAAGAGTTGGACATGGCCTTCCATTCTCCATTTCATGTGCATGTAAGGGAGACTTCCAATACTCCCAAAAACCCAAAGAAGGAAAGGCAATGAAGGAGGAAATCCACAGCTAAACGCTTCATTAGTAGCGGTAAGTCCTTCAGATAATCATGAATCTATACCAATGAAAAGTTTTATCATATTTATAGGGATTGTAGGGGCTTCATCAATTTCCCCTCTGATGGAAAGGACTGATCCTCCTTTGAGGACCATAGAGGGTGCTGTGGAACAATTGCAAATTCAGGCTAACTTTGCTGCTCCTGGAGAAGAGCCAGCATCTGTTCCCAGTATCCCTCCTTCTACAGTTGCATGAAAAAAAGAACCTGCTTCTGGTAAGTTAACAATACCTCATAAAATGTTGAATGAAACAGAGACTGACTTCCATTCTATGATACTTCAGGTTCAACCCATACATTAGAGCTTTTGGAGGCTATTGCAACTGATGCCACAATTTTATCTGAAGATGTTGTCCAGGGTCAGGGACTGCAGGATGAAGGTCTCCAAGTAGACAAATCAAATGCTCCCACTAGTGAGAGTAACCAGGATTCTGAGATGACATTAGATGAAATAATAGAACTTGGTGCATCTTTCGAAGATTTTATAAATCATGTTAAATTACCTTGTAATTTAGAAGATTATAGACGTGAGTGTTATCCTTCATCCTATTAAAAATAACTTCTTATTACATGTCTAATCATGATCGGTTCAAATATGCAGCTTTATCTGATGAAGCTGCTGAACTACCAATGCCTGAAGGGGGTACATAAAACCCTACTATTACAGAGAAATTAGTACAAGTGGAGCTGAACTCAGTGGAGCTTTCTCAAAATCATCCTGAAAATCATGTCGGAGCTAGGAAAGATGGGGAGGAACATTCTCAGTTTGTTGATCTACCATTGGGTAAGGGATAACAATATTTGTGACTGTACTTAATTTTTAATACAGTCAATTAAATTTTTTTATCCTTTGAAACTAACAAAAGCTTTAAATTGATTATGCAGGGCCATCAATTTCAGTGGCTATATCTGGAGACGAGGCCTCAGTCTCCACCCCAACAGGAATTGAATGTGAAGAAGCATAAGTCATGGGGAAGGAGAAGAACATAGAACTTCCTTAAGTGAATTAATCCCAGATTACATTCCCCCCTATGATAGTGATACTGAGTCAGATCCATAAATATAGAAGTCATTCCATTTTTCACGACATAAGGCATGGAAAAACATATGGAAGATCATATCTAATGTTCCATTAGAAGAGCTATCATCAAAGATCCCTCGACTGTCATCCCTATTTTTCATACTGGGACTTGGCAGTTTTGGATATCAAAAGATCCATGCCGCAGTGAAGCAAGTCGTCATAAGGAGGGATCAGGAGAAAATGTGCCATGGAGATCTGACTAGAGTGAAGCTATCAGCCAATATTAGCAAATTTGAGGTTGCGGTATCTCGAGATGAGGCTGACTATGCTCCCAAGATGAAGGAACTTAATCATAAAATGAAAGATAAAGTCATCCAGTAGATTCACCTCCAGCAATAGTTAGGTGAAGTTACTAGAGAACTTGACCAACTCAATAATTCATTTTCGGGGGCTCAAACGAGTGGTATGAAAGCCATTGCAGATGCCAAGAAAGCACCCCATCAGGCTGAAAAGAGTGAAGTTGGTAGAGTGCATGAGCTTCATGTGGCTGTTGATGAAGCTCGAGAATTTGTACATCAAGTGAAGACTTATGTTGATAGTCTTTTGTAATTTCTTAGAAAAGAGAAGAGACTCTAATCTGTGGATGTCCTTCTAATTCTTGTGCATCAACTGTAAAGAATGCTTTCATTTCTAATCATTTGTGCATGAATTTTCCTCTACTACCTGTTTTAGATTTTTAACTAAGCCCATTGGCCTAGTAAGCATAGATTGATTTTTTCTAGGATTGTTATAAAATACATTACCCTACAAAATTTGAATCTTTTAATTTCTCAATATTACTTAAATCATACAAAATGTATGTTTACTGAGTTGGAACATTGCTTTTATTCAGAGTTCCCTTGTCTTTTGTGGGAAGTTTAAAGTCGTGCACATCCGACATAAAAAAGCTAATGTTTAAGGTCTAAATAGCTTTGATCGAATGGATTAAGATTGACTCAATTCTATGAAAATTTATCTGAAAACATATTAACACACTCAAGTATGATGGAAAACATGTAAACTATGACTTAAAATTTTTTGAATCTAAGTAATGATACCAAAAAGGGCTAAAAGGCATTAGAAGAAGTTGTTCCCAAGAATGAAATTACCATTATTTAACAAACCTGTTAGGGGGTTGAATTATACAGGGCCACCTAAGGTCATTGGCTGCATAGTCAAATAATAGAATTATTTGGCTTACAAGTCTATTATAAAGACTGTTTATGCAAGGCCACCAAAGGGCACGTGCTGCATAGTCAGGCAAAAGAACTCTTAGAAATTTAGTTTTCTACTGCTAAAAAACCTGTGGAAGTTTATGGGGATTGAAATTTTCCAAGGCATAGAGTTTGCTGTATGGAGAGAAGTACTTGAATATGGAGAAGATATTTCTAAACAATATTCTCTAAGAATTGGATGAATGTCACTCCTACGAAGTTATGACCCAAATGTAGGGAAGTGAAATATAAAACATAGACTTGAATACTTTCAGATCATGAAAAAGAGTATGGGACAGATCTGTTAAGGTTGTCCATTTTTTGTGGATCCCTACATATTGTCATTAAGACAACTAAGGACAGAAGATATTTTCCTCCCAAGAATGAAGTTACCACTATTTTGAAAAACCTGTTAGAGGGTTGAATTATGCAGGGCCGCCTAAGGGCATTAGCTGCATAGTCAAATAGTAGCATCTTTTGGCTGACACGTTTATTATTTAGACTTTTTATGCAAGGCCGTCTAAGGGTAGGTGCTGCATGGTCGGGGAAAACAATTCTTCGAAATTGGACATTTTGTGAAATGAAATCAAGAAAAGGGTTATGAATATCTAAAAGTATTTAAAACCAGGATTATGACACATAAAGATGGGTATTGTCCGATTTATGCAGAGATACACAGATCAATGCTAACCATAATCATGTTGTGGCTGGATCCTAATTTGAAATATCGAACATTCCTACGTATCCCATAAGGATGGGAATAAAGCCGTATGTTGTTCTTGAAATGCAATTTAACTTTATATGGGATGAAAGTGTGGGAGATCTTATTTTAGGGTCATAGAACACAGACCATTATAAGAAATACAATGTGTGTGTTTTCAGGGGGACTTTTCAGCCAGGGGACTAAATGTAGAATTTGGGGTTAGGCCCAAACACTTGGGGCTGGATTAGAGAGACACTTGAACATTACTATATATCCCATAAGGATGGGAATCAATCCCACATAGTTCTAGAAATACCCTCTGTACAGATTTGGTTCGTAAAAGTGAAGGGTGAAAAGGGGACTTTAGTGCAATGATGGTTTTACCCAAGATAAAAGGTTCAGGCATTACCATGTATGCATATAGTCTTTGAAACATAACATGATTGAAAATAAATGTAAATAATTATTCCCTCTCAGGCGAGGGTATCAAAGAATATTGTAGTTTATTTTCATACAAGAAAAATATGATGTACATTTTAACGTCATATAACATGGACGAAGGTGAACCAATGTGAAGATATTGGTTTCGGGCTTGAACCTTGGAAGGTTTCCTATGTACCCATCCTGGAAGGCAAGGATCAAAGTCCGCGTAATTCAATTTAAGAATGAATTAGTCATCAAGTTGTTCTTGGGGACAACGACCTAAAAATGGTGTTGGGACTTACACATGGTTAACAGCCCAGAGAGGGTGTTATGGTTGAAATTAACTCTATGCTCACGTGAGTCATACTCAGTGTGAGAAACAAGAGTAAACAAAAAACATGACGATGCACAGTTTAATGTCATGTAGGACATATAAAGGGACTATGTAGTTTAAAGTCTTGCAGTTAGGATTATTGGTGCTGCATAGTTTATTGTCATGAAGTAGGGACAAAATACAGTTTAACGTCATGTAGGACGAATTAGGGTGATATAAAGTTTAGCGTCTTGTAGCTAAGATGATGGGGACAATACACATTAACGTCATGTTGGAAAAAAGGGGGACTATGCAGTTTAATGTCATGCAGTAAGGATGATGATGACATAGTTTGATGTCATGTTGGACGTATTAGGGACTTTTTCACAGTTTAACATCATGTTGGACAGAAAAGGGACGATATAGTTTAGGGTCGTGTTGGACGATGGTGTGAATAGTTCAAGATCATATGCATGGACCGTCGCTGTATAGTTTAACGTCGTATAGGACGATGAAAGGGACATAGTTTAACGTCGTGTTGAGAGAAAGTGCAAATAGTTTAAGGTCCTATGCATGGACCATTTGTTATGCAGTTTAACGTCTTGCTGGACGTAAGCAACTTCTGTACAGTTTAGCGTCTTGTAGTTTGGACGTCACAGTTTAATGTCATGTTGGATGTAAGTGCCAATAGTTTAAAGTCATATGCATGGACCATTGGTTATGTAGTATAACATCTTTCTAGATAAGAGTAATACAGATAGTTTAAGGTCATATGCATGGACCATGAATGTATTTTGTGTTTATACAAAATATTTCTTCAGAAATCTGGCATTGGTTGGAGTAGTGATGAGTTCTCCATCCATTGAGATTAAAGAATAAGCTCTATTGGAGTAGACCTTATGTATTGAATAAGGTCCTTCCCATTTTGGCTCAAGCTTGGGAGGTTTATTTCAAGCTATCATTGGAGTTATGAAAACTAATAGCAATTCTCCCTGAATGAATGAACGAAGACAAACTTTTATGTTGAAATCTCATGCTATTCAATTCTGATATACTTCCAAGTGGTGCAGGGTGCACAATATTTTCTAATCTAACTGTTCCAATTCATCCAATCACATTTGAGATTGTTCATATATTGATGACTGATCACAAATGGAAACTCTGAGCAAGGGTAGTTGAACCTCAATTGGAAAGACTGTTTACGTTCCATATACCAATGAATATGGAGTTGATCGCGTGGCAGTGCGGGTGGTGGTCCAATAAGCCCATAAAGCATGAATGAGTTTATCAAGCCATGGTTTCTTATCATTATCAACCATATTTTGTAGTATATTAGACAGATTCTTGTTGAAAGCATGTAGTGGCCATTGGCCACTACATGATACCGAGAGGAATGTTGGATTTAATTTTGTATTTTTGATACAACTTCCTCACCTCAGATGAACAGAAGTTGGTGCCATTATTCATCAACATGGTATGAGGGACACCAAAACTGGTAATGATGTTAGACTTGATGAAGCTAACAGTGCATTTAGAACTGACTTCTTTGAAGGGTATTGCCTCTACCCATTTGGAAAAAAAGTCAGTAGTAGAAAGAATATACTTCAACTGCTTGGATGTAGCTGAAGGATAAGGTCACACTACATCCATTCCCCATGTGGAGAATGGCCACGAGTATTTAGCTATATGAAGAAAATCTAGGGGTTGATGAATGAAGCTAGCATGTACTTGGCATGAATGACACTTCTTTGTGAAATCAACACAATCATTCATCATTGAAGGCCAAATGTATCCAAGCCTTCAAATTTGATCAGATAATATGTGTCCAGACTGGTGGGCACCATAGACTCCTGCATGCACTTCTTTCATGACATCCATTGTCTCTTCACCATCAATGCATCTGAAAAGAACTCCATCAAAACCACATTTTTAGAGAAATTTCTCTAGGTGATCTGGGCTATCATAAATAGTGAAATTGACCACACGTCTCCAGACTTGTTCTTTCCCAGCTCTATTAGGTGGAAGTGTTCCATTTTGAAGGTATTCCCTGATAGGTGTCATCCATCCTGTAGTATGACCATATGGTTCAGAGATGGTACAAATTTCATTGATTTTCTCTATTTTGTCTTGAACATAAGGTGAAATTGTATGATGGTGGGCAATACTGATGGTTGTATCGTCCTGATTTGGATCTGCCAGAGCTGTGGCTATATTATCCAGGGCATTAGCATGGGCATTTTGTGATATTGGGATATAAGAAAATGTCAGTTCTAAAGGAAACTCTGTCATTAACTCTCTGATGTAATCATACAAATGGATTAGTTCTTCATTTCTAATGGCATAATCCTCTGAATCACCTTTCACATTTAAGTGATTCACTTGTGCTTGAAGCGCCAAATCCAATCTTGCAATAAGAGCTTAGTATTCTGCTTCATTATTCGCACCACCTCCCAATAATGAGAAGGAATAAGGTAGCAATTCCTTTCCTAGGGAAATGAGTACAAATCCTAACCCAGCTTTGTTGAATTTAAGATTTTCCATTTTCCTCCCTGTTGGACTTCTGTAAGCACCATCACAGTACATTTCCCATATTCGAAGATTTTCTTGAATAGAGAAGACTTTTTCATCAGGGAGTTCAATATCTAAAGATGTATTTTCCACTAAATGGTGTTCAGCAGAGAAATCAGCCAGATCTTGGCCCTTTATTTCCTTTTGAGACCCATATTGAATATCAAATTACAGCAAGATAACTGCCCACCTTTCTAGAAATCATTTAAGCATTGGATGACTAAGGATGAATTTGAGTGAGTTATTGCGAGATACCAATTGGACCTTGTGATGTTGCAGGTAGTGTCTCAAATTTTGAACAGCAAATATTAATGCTAGGCAGCACTTCTAAATATTTGAGTATTGTGTTTCTGCTTCAAGAAAAGTCCGACTGAGATAATAGAGGCTGTTTTCATTCCCAACATCATTCTTCTGAGCAAGAAAGGCACCCAATGATCACTCTAGAGTTGTCACATAGAGAATAAGTGGCCTTCCTTCAACAGGTGGCATTAACACCAATGGACTCAAGAGATACCTCTTAAGAATATCGAATGATTCTTGATATTCCTCAGTCCACTTATAAGTGACTCCCTTCTTCATCAATTTGGTGAAGGGTAAACTTATGTCTGCCAAATTGGCGATGAAACACCGAATATAGGCCAAGTGTCCTTGAAGTCCTCTCAATTATATCAAATTTAGAGGAGGTGACAAACCAAGGATTGACTTTGTCTTCTCTAGATCGACTTCAATACCACGATGGCATAAAAAAAAGGTGAGAAATTTTACAAAGGTTACCCCAAAAGCACATTTTAAGGGGTTCATCGTCAAATTATGTTGCCGATGTTTGTGGAATATGATTTCCAAATTATCCAAGTGAGTAGAACGTTGTTTTGATTTAACCACCAAATTGTCCACATAACATTCAACAAACTTTCCCAGAAAGGGATTGAAGATACGATTCATGGCACACTGATATGTTGCACCTGCATTCTTTTGGCCAAAGGGAATTACTTGATAGCGAAACACACCCTGAGAGGCTCTAAAAGCTGTAGATTCCTCATATTCTGGAGCCATTTGGATTTGATTATATCCAGAATATCCATCCATGAAGGAAAGTGCTTCATATCCAGCTATTCCATCAATCAATACATCTGTAATCAGAACCGGAAAATCATCCTTAGGACAATGCTAATTAAGATCTCTGAAATCAATGAAAACTCTAATTTTCCCATTCTTCTTTTTCACTGGGACAATATTAGACAACCATTTGAGATATTGAACTTCTCTGACAAAGTTAGCCTTGATAAGATTATCCACTTCGGCCTCAATTATAGAATCATAGGTTGGGTGTTTTCTTCTAGCAGCTTGTTTGAATCCTCGATGTTCTTCTGGAAAACCCAAATGATGAGTGGATAAATCAAGATCAATACCTAGCATCTTTGTATATTTCTGAGAAAAAATATCTCAATTTTTCTTTAGAAAGGAAATATACATCTCATTCACTTCAAGAGTCATGGCCGCACTAATTAAAGTGGGGAGTGGATCTTCTTTTGTACATAGATTTATCACTCTGAGTTCATCCACAGTGGTAGAGATACCCTCTTCAAATGTTGGAGGAGCATCCCTGATATATTCCTCTTCTTATTCAACATGTGTTATTTCTTCTGATTCTACTTGCATAGTAGATGATGAAGCAGAATTTCCATAATCAGAAGATATGTCAAAATTTTTACATCTTGAAGAAGAAGCTTCCATTTCTGACACAATTGATGATGAATGGTCTTCTTTGGGTAACAAAGAGGAGATGATGGATTATAGAATCTACATCATCATTTACCTCTAACATTGCTATAACTTGCTCTGGCATGAATAGCGAAGTATAGACTTGTTGGATTTTAGCAGATGAAATGAAGACATCTACATTTTATCTTTCATCATTGCTTGGTGGATCACCACATTCTCCCATGTTGTACAGCTTGATTGTCTTAATTGAAATTTATGTAAGTTTCCATAAGAGTATTTTGATTTGGGTCTATTATGTCAATTTGACTAATTGGAAACACATAATATGTACTCACATGCGCTAATGGGTTTACTAGAATCTTTTCCAAACCATATGGAGCATTAACTTTGGTAATCTCCCTTGTTGAGGATTTGTCTTTTCCCTTTATGTGATAGAATTACACATCAATGTATTGAGATTCACATGTCTTGAATGGGGCTTTATCACCATACAATGTCCCAATATGACCATCAAAACAATATTTGAGACATTGATGTTATGACGAAGGGATAGCCACATGCCGATGTAGCCTGGGTCTACCAAGAAAGATGTTGAAGGCTGAATCTTGATCAACAACCATGAAACCAGAATTGGATACAAGATCTCCAAACTGAGTTATGAGTGTAATCTCGCCCAGTGGTTTTTGTTCATTTTTATCAAATCCTTGTAAAATCAAAGTATAAGTACATAAATCAGATTCTTGTGAGGCCCAATCGGTGAATTGTACGAATGGGGATGAGGTTGATTCCTGAACCATTATCAATGAAGACTCTTCAGAAATCTACACCATTGAACATTCCAGATAATTATAAAGGTCTGATATGTCCATGCACGACATCATCTTCACCTAAATCTGTGAATGATATCACTGCATGGAATTCTACAAGATTATTTTCAACATGGTAGGATTCAGCCACAATAATTTCAGTATCAAACTTCGGAGGACTCTACAAAGACTTGATGAGTGCATCCCGAAGATCCTTCGATAAATTCAAGGCATCCAGAATTGATAACTTGGCCTATACTAGGTCCAACTGTTTAAATACATCATAATTTTGATCCAAATGTCTGTGTTTCCCAACAGGAACATGTGGTTTCGTAGGTACCTTAGAAGTAGATTCTTTCGAGGTTGATGCATATTTTACCAGGATAGGAGTTGGTAACACTCCTTGCTTTGGAAGATTAGACCGATTAGGTCTATTTACATGCTGAGAGGAATAAGATGGAACCTTTAACCGATCTTCCAGACTAATTGTGCCAGTACTCAGTCTTCCTTGTGTGGAAGATATTTCTTGTTCTTATTGAGCTCGTTGAAGGTCTCTGCCATGAGTTTTTTCCGCATACACAGTTCTGCAAGGGGTAGAATTGGAATAATGGCCTCTAGAAGATCCAAATCTTCCCCTTTATCCATATCCTCTGGAACATTCTCTGGTTCCTCTACTTGATACGGGGAACCCAGGTTCATCAAATTCAAAACAATGATTGGAATAAGGATCTGTTAAGTTAATCATATTAATAAAACTGAATATTAACTCTACATCCGATGAAGACACTACCTGACTGGCCAATTTATGTTGTGCCGTTTGGTGGGGCGGTGCCCGTGGATTTGAAGTAGATGGCATGAAATCTGCTAGAGTCAAATACATCTTAGGCTTTGACAGATACTCATCTTCTTTTAATTATTCTTCTTTCATTGAATCATGCCATTTCTTTGAGAATTTTCACTCTGATGTAGAGGGTTTTTTGCGGCATTCATGGCATAAGGCACAATTGGTTTCTTCAATTGCGTTCATAAAATGGCATGAGTTCGGTTGATCATATTTCTAACCATCCAATGATCACATTTCTATGCATTTTTTTCTCGACTTCCTGCCACTCACCCTCCTCCTCTGGATCTTTAGTAGTAACACATGCTACCTGATCTGAAGAACCTTTCAGTTTTACTTATCCCAAGTCGACCATTTTTTGCAGCAGGTCCTTGAAAACAAAACACTCCTGAATGGGATGCCCCAAATTCTGATAAAATAGGAAATAATTAGGACAGTCTTCATCTCATTTCTTATTTGGCCTCTTGGGCCTTGGCAATTGAACCAAATTATTTTCCAGAGGCAAAATGAAGTAACCAGGAACTTGTTCATTTCGGAAAGAGTATGTTTTTCTCTTCAAGTCATAAAAATTGTTTCCATCATTGATCTCTTTGATCGTCTTGACGAAACGGCCTCTGTTTTTGACTCAGAAGAGGTGGAGCCCTTCGAGAAGATGAAGGCCTTGAAGTAGAAGTAGGTACATGTGCTTGTTTAATCATAACTGTAGCAATCTCTACATTACCCATTCTCCTTCCTGGAGTTGATGGAATTACATGAGCTTTATCCTTAGTCTTTATAATAGAATATTCAATGTGTTGAGCTATTGAAGTAAGGTCTTAAAACCCTCATGTGTATTTCACAGGGATCAGCGGTGTGCGCAACTCATCAGGTAAATTCGCTACACAAATTGGAAACAATTCCTTTTGAGGGAGTGCTAATCGTTGGGAATATGTTAATCCCTTCCATCAAGCAATGAAATCTGAAACCCTTTCATTCTAACTTTTCTTACTGTTTGTAAGATCAAAAACTATTGTGTTTGGTAATGTTGAGCTGAACTGAAGAAGGAATTTTTGGCGAAGATCCTCCCATCCGGTAATTGACCGGGATTGCAAGCTTGTGTACCAGACAAAAGCAGGTCCTTGTAATGACTGTACAAAACACCTGAGCTTAACTGCTTCTTGCTACTGAAGGGTTCCAATCATAGGATCGCAACAAGAAACAAAATGTGTTAAGTGTTGCTCTGGATCTCTCGAACCATTAATGATTGGGAATGTGGTACTTGAAAAATTTGTTGGGGGAGGAATTGCATCAACCCATTCAGGGTAAGCCCTCTTTTCTAGTTGAATTTGAGCACGCTTTCCCTCCATAGCTTCCAACCGAGCTGTTAATGACTGAATAATAGTTATTAACTTTTGAGAAACATCCAGTTGATCTTGGACCTGAACAGGTGCAATAACTGGAGCTGGTACAGATGTGGTGGCTGGTACTGCAACAGATGGTAGCACCACCAATTTTTGTTACACTTGACCCATAGGATTAGACCTGTGATGGTGTATTGATAGAGGAGGATATTCTTGATCCATCTCAGTAGCCACAACAAATTCCCTTGGCTGACTAACTCTAGTACACTTATGGGGAAGACTACTTTGAAGTAGTTCTGCGTTAAATCTCCTCAATTCCTTCATTTCTTCCTACTGTTGTGAAAATCTTTGATCTAGTGAGAGCGATTGGCCTTCTCCAGAGGACGGATATGTAACCTGATTCTTTCCGTTCCCCTTGTTGGCTCCCTTTCGTAGAGGGGGAAGTGGGTTAATTTAACGATTACCTAGATTATGGGTAATCCTTTTATTTTGTGTATGCACACCTTCTTCATTTGTGTCTGTGCGTACAACTTCTTGAGTAGAAACCTCTTCATCTGATCCCTTTGAGTGAACCTCATCTGGTGGATCAGCAACAATAGCATTAATGACATTAGTTGATGCATAATTCATTGAATCTCTTATATCATAATTTCTATGATATTGCCTTTTTTCCATGTCCTTGATGAGAAATTTTCTTTTATTGATTCGATCCCTCAGGAACTTTTTGACGAACCATAAATTAGAATGAATCTCTTGATAATTTGGATCTTCGTTCCTCTTAAGTATTCTTCCCCAATTGGGAGAAGACTGACTTTCTCTATGGGAGGGATTGAGGATTTGAAAAAGTCCCCAGTCCAGTGGACTGGGGCTGTTCCTGCTATCTTTGGTCAACTCCTCGAATCCTATTTGTTGATTCTTAGGGTTGGGTTAAAAGAGTCCCCAGTCTGGCAAGATGGGGTGGTTATTGACATGTTATATTTGAGACCTTCTTGAAATCTCTCCTTATCTTTCGGACAATAGTCCAGAAATTACTTGGATGCATCAACCTGCATCTACTTTTATCAAACAGCTCAAAAGACCGTTAGATGATTTCTGACACTTCTATCACTTGGTGATGTTCTTTCTCCAAATGAGAGGCATGTTCAATATTCTCGTTTGATTGATGCAGGAGTAATTCAACAACTTCTTTTCTATATGATTGATTTTGAGAGGAACTAGTTGAGGCCTGTTCTTGCACAATCTTTTGATTACAAACAAAACCCATTGACTATGGTCGGCTATGGGCAATAACATTGCATCATACCATTTTCGGCGGGCTTTGCTGACTGGAGAATATAGTGAAATGTAGCACTCCATGAACACAACATCTCAAGATATGAATACTAGATGGGGCATTGGTAATTAACTGGTGCAATCTTCTTAGAGCACTAAGGCATAAACGCTGAAGGGCTCTATGTTTCTTTTCAGGCTTCAGATATAGAGAAACTGAGAGAGATTCCAAATCAATTTGGTGTTGTAACCCTTCTACTATCTTAACATGATTTTCATATTCATCATAAGATAATATTTCCTTTTTCAACTAACAAAGAGTTTTCCATATATTGAGACTTATATCATGAATTCCAGATTCTGTCAACATCTCTGGAATGTTGTACTGAGAATCAGCCAGAGGCCAAAACATAATCGGCACTTCACATTTTGCCAGTTTTTTTCTCATGTTCAGTACATCCTCTTTATCATTCAGTGAAGATTCTTCTACCAGATTAGACCAGAGTTGGTGTTTCCTTGTTGCTTCATCGGATTGAACAATATTATTAGAGAAATCACTGATCAAACTAGAAGATGCATGACTTAGGGGTGGTTCGGAGAATGACCTACACCCTGGGCTATCTTCTTGTTGAGATTGTATTTCACCAGCTAATGGTAAAGAATCATACATGACCGGCTTAAAATTTTCAAGTGCCTTAAGATAAGAGGTCTTTCTCATCACTACATTGTATATTAAAGAATTTTCCAAGCAATTTGAATCACTACTACAAGGAGGACTTTCGTAGAAAAATTCATCATCATTTGGAGGACCACCATGGTGGGTTACAACAAAAGATGAAACATTTTTCTCCTTGATCTTCTGACTACACAGAGGTTTTGTGTGGCTCTCATCTGAAGAGGAAACTTCAAGATCGACCGAATTTTCATGAAGCAAGCCTTCATGAGGAAGTATTAGATGCCAAACTTTAGAATTAATATTCCCACTATTGGGAACTGAGAGAGAAGAATCTTGAGTTGAAACAGATAGTTGTCTAAGTACATCAACAACTCAAGCATCGAGTGAGGCCTTGTCACAGATGGGCCTTTGATTTCTTGACTGTGCTGGGAGGGTCTTCTTCATAGACGCATTCTTACTCAATTTGGAAGGTGTATGTGCCTGCTCAGGAGAAATGATCAGGTTAGGTTGATTATCTCCACTCAAACCAGGTGTATGTTCCTGACTTGGTTGTCCGTATGATATGGGGGAGTACGCCCCACAACCCTCTTGGACTAGAATAGAAATGTGTGTCTGTTCCAAAGTGAACTGTTTATTTGTCACTCCACTGGAACAGATAGATTTATGAGTCTTTCCCTGAGATGTTGCTGAAGCTGTAATAAAATCCTTGAAGGCATCCATAATATGAGCAGGGATTTCCTTCTGCTATTTCACCATTAATAGAATATGTTTGGTGACTTCAGCTATCGGAATGGGGATATACATCCATTCTATGCTTGGAGTAGGTGTATGTGCATGCTCATGTCCTCCTTTTCCTGTCAGTGAATCCTGACAGTACTCATGTGTGGGGGAATAGAGTTGAGTCTGCCTCCTATTTGTCACCGGATCTTTCCAATTGACTTCTCCAAATGCTGCCAAATGAGACTGTTGGAAGGCTTGATCAATACTAGCAGGTGTATGTGCCTGTTGATTTCACTCCGTCGAATGTGGTTAACGAGCTTCCTTCAATACTGACAGATGAGGCTGCTGGCAGTATTGATGAGAGTAAGCAGGTGTATGGGCATGTTTACCAGTTGTCAACACATTGGGTTGGCGAGCTTCATCGTATGTATTCAGACGAGCCTCCTGACTAGCTGATTATTTATGAATAGGTGTATGTTACTATCTATAGTACTCCACCAGAAATGCCTAGTGGGATTGGCATGATTCTGCCAGATGAGTCTGCTGGACCGCTGAATTAAAACGGATGGGTGTGTGTGGCCGCTCGTTTCTCGCCAGCAAGTTAGGTTGGTGGAATTCTCCTGAAATGGAAGAGATGAGAACCTGCTCACTGTAAGCCGGTTGTCGCCTCTAGTGGTTCTTTTTGCCTGCTCGGGTTCGAGGAACCTGAACTGAAAGCCTAGAGATGACACCCTCATCATGTTGAGGGTGCACTACCGCACGAGTCTGGCAGCGATTGTTGATGGAAGTCCTCAGGAAGGACTCATGCCTCCTTGAATTAAGGCCCTGAGGGACCTACTCATTCACCTCCTCAGAATATGGGAGAGAATGGTGATTGCATTCTGGGGATAACGACCTGAAATGGTTGGAGATGGTAGTTAGCACCGCCTACTTCTTGATCGATGGTCGTCGCTGTTTGGACGACCAGGGTGAGTTTTTCACTTGGAGGGCTTGTCGAGAAGCCTCTAGAGTTGGAATAGTACCATTTTGACAGTAATCATTAACTAGCGCATTTGATACCCAGCGTTGAGGATGCTGAGTATGTGATGGCACCCTCAGGGAGGACGACGATCCAGTAAGAGTAGCAACAAATGCATTCACAGTGGAGGTTTTCATAGCAGAAGTATTCACAACAGAAGTATTCAAAGCAGAAGTATTCACAGAAGTGAACTTAATAAAATCCATTCTTGTAATGCAAAAGATCTTGGAAAAGAGTGCCTGTTTGATATAAAAAAACATAATCAAGATAAGTTCATCCACTACATCTTTTAGATGAGCACATATGTTATTGACTATCTTGTTGGCCCTCTCATTGAGTTTAAATAGGGGTCAAACAAATAGGTAAAACATCATTTTAATTTGGTTAAGGATTCAGGTCGGGTTAAACATTTTTTGTTTCCAATGGAATTGGGGATGGCCTCGTTGATTAAAGGTCCAAACATTCCAATCGGTTACTAACGGGTTTGTTCGTAGAACTGGAAACATCCAATGATTCCATATCCATTTGGACCTACTTTCCAAAGCTGGGCGATCATTAGTTGTGGACCGATGAGGCTTAGGAATTTGTATTGGTTGAGAGGATGGGAGGTCGGACTCATCACACCTTTTGAGGGGAATTATTGTCTACTTCGGGACCCTCATTATAGATTTATGTTATGTTCGTGAATCCTTATTACATTACCAAGTATAAAATGAGAAATCCTTTAGATATGACAATAAATGATTGATATGTAGGAAATTTATAGAATATTTTATATGTATTCGATGTTGTTTATCAATAAGGAATCATCTGTATTTGTTAGAGATTCTTAGTCAATGGTATCCTTCAATACATAAAAGTATTTTGGTCATTATGATGACCATACTGGTTTTAAATCCACTCAGTGGGGCACTTGAAGTTAATTTTCATTCAGAAGAACATGGATTATTTCAGAGTTGGGATCGTACCTATAGATGGGCTACCTACGTATCCTTTGTTTTTGAAATGGAATCAGAACCCATGTAGTTCGAGTAAGAGAGTATGATTTTTATGCATGATTTATGGCTCCAGGAATGATGTCACGATTACTTTAACACTCTAAGATCATTTGAGTCATGCTTAGTGTGAGAAACAAGAGGTATTGGTGAAACCAGAAATTTTTTTCCACGAAAGATGCAATGATGTGGGGCTTATGTATGTATGACTTCCCAAAATAAATGAAGATTTAAGATTGACTTCGGGGAAGAAATCCATGAATAGGGTCCATAAAGGTCTATGTACTTTATAAAGATCTGGATACTCTAATTTTGGGGCTTACTCCTAGGGAAGATGCCCAAATTATGAGGGGACTTATGATTGGGTTTAAATCCTGATAAGGAAGCCCAAATCAAAAGTAAATTAAGACTGGTTAAAAGGAATTAAAACTGGGGCTTACTAATTAGAAAGAAGCCCAGGTTAAGTGTCTTGGGGATTACTCCTAAGGAGGATGCCCATATTTGTGGACTTTTAGACTGGGGATTATTCCTGAAGAGGAAACCCAGTTTAAGGGAACCAAGGTTGGGGCTTACTCCTAAAGAGGATGCCCATATTTTTAGACTTTTAGACTTGGTCTTATTCATGAAGAGGAACCCCGGGTTATGAGAACCATAGTTGGGGCTTACTTTTGAGCAGGATTCCCATATTTGGGAACTTGGAGACTAGGGCTTACTCTTGAAAAGGAAGCCCCGGTTAAGGGAATTATGACTGGGGCTTACTCCTAAGGGGGATGCCCAAATTAATGAGGACTTGGGGATTACTCCTAATTAGGATTCCCAAATTAATGAGAATATGGATTGGAGCTTACTCCTGAAAAAAAGGCCCAAATTAATGAGGACATGGGGCTTACTCCTAAGGAGAATTCCCAAATTAATGAGAATTTGGACTGGGGATTACTCTTGAAAAGGAGGACCAAATTAAGGATTCTCTCATTTTAGTGGATGAGGTTGAATGAATGAACTCTCTAACATTAGTGATATAAAGATGTGTAAATCACTAGGTTTTGAGAGATGTTCCACAGAATTCCTTTCAGATAAAGAATCCAACAAGGAAATCATGAAATTAATGGATTTAGAGAGAATTTCGAAGGCTTAATTTTGAAGGGGAGAGGTGGATATGTGTAAGAGGGGTGAAATGGGAAAGAGGGGAACCCAAAATGAGATGGGCGCACATGTACTGCATGGGTGCGCAAGTATTTTGTGGGCGTGCAAGTCCTAGTCGCACAGGTATACGTGCGCGACACATGGGTACTTGCACGAAGGCCAATCCTTATGATGGAATTTGGGCGAGGCTTGGCTCAAGCCTTTTATACTAACCATGGAGACGTTCAGGAGAGAGACGTGCAAGTTATGTGGAAGGAGTAAGGCAGCGCGCAAGTGTGGCCATTTCCCTTAAGGGCTGGCCACCCAGGCACGCATGTTTTGATTAGTTTCAACACTTAGGCCTTCTTCCCCCTCTTTAGATCTTCCGTTCTTGGTAAGAAATTACCTTATAATTTTTCGGAAGCTTTGAGAAGAGACTAGGGCGCCAGGAGCTCAAATCTGAGGTTCTGGAATTTTTTCTGTTTTTTCAAATGGAAGGCCCATAGGGGTATTTATAGTCTAGGGAGACCCTGGGAAAAATTTTAAAGAGGGTGCACAAGTGACCTGCGCGACCATTGCGAGGTGCGCATGTATACTTGCGCGACCTTGTGGAAATTTGCACGACACATGTGCATTAAAATCTTGGTTCATGCCTTTTTCAATTTTTGATGTTTTCTTCAAAGGATGAACCACTTTATGCTAAGGCATTTTCTTTTCCAATCGTTTAGACTTCGTGACAGAAAGGAGCATCAACACATATCCATCTTTATGATTGCCTTCTTGGAGAAAGCATCTTCCACCTTATTGCCATCTCTAAAAACATGCGAGAAAATCACGTTTAGGTGACGAACCTGATTGAGGCATTCAACCCACATTGAATGTATCCACCAAGGAATATTCGTTGTTCTTATTTGTACGGATTGGACCACATGTTTAGAATCTGATTCAATCCATTCCATGTTCCAAATATACAAAAAACATACCTGATTGCGTGAATAATCTCCCAGAGCTCCGATTCAAAAGCAACACCAACGCCATTGAATTGATAAAAACATCCTTTCACGAATCCGTAATATGTCCAAAAAACACCACTGCACCCTGATGGGCCTGGTGTAGTGGAAGTAGCTCCATCCACATTGACATTAAGCCATGGATAGATCGGGGGAATCCAGCGAATGTACCTGGTCATCATTGGCTATCGAGGCTGCCCAGAAACATGAGGTAACTGCAAAATCTACAAGTCCGAAAAATTGTTATCCATCGCACCAGATTGTACCTTGGACGCAGCATAAACCTCCTGGTGAATTGCCAGCATTCCAGTCAGAATGTGAACTTTCCTGTCCTCCAAAGCGGAAGCATTCCGAGCAGTCCTGATGGCTACAATCACAACCGCAGCAGCCATCAAGATGAAAATTATGCACATGTTTGCTGCAGCAGAACCTGGACATCCTTGCGAGAAGCTCCAGAATCAGGAACCGGTTAACCTGCAATCCGAACACATGACCAACATACACCCACATCTTCTTATCATATGAGCACTCCACAAACTGGTGCTGGATATCCTCTTCAGCACTCATAAAAAGATGAAATGCTTATGCAAACCTAAAACCAGACCTCTTGAGCTGATCATGAGTGGGAACACGGTTCTTCCAATGTTCCCATATAAAATAATAGTGAGAGGGCCGAATGAACAAGGACCTGAATTTCTTGAGCCATGTAGGTGAACTACAATAACACCCGCAAGCCAGCTGATAGTGATCCCTACTAGTAAATTTACCATTCCTATTATTCTTTGATATTAGAGTGTCACAATCCATAAAAAAAATAGGATTGAAATTTCAGCTCCACCTAAAGGGGTATCATGTTGTCAAAGAGATTTTTATGTGTTACAAACTCAGCAATGGAGAACTTCCCAACACCAGAGGGAATGCCCATACTGTCCTACAGTGGCCGATCAAGCCAAGTCGTGCTCCAACAATTCATGCTAGAGTCACAAAAAAACCAACCACTTTGTGTCATTCATGATCTTCATGAAAGAACATTTGAGATCAGCCCATACAGATGAAGCAAGGTAATATATATAACCATTAATTAACTTTCCTTTGAATCGGTTAACTAAAAAATGACCATAAGTATCTTTAGAGATCAAATCCCATGTGAATATCCCAACGAGCCCATCATTAAAAATCATGAGATCTTTGACCCCAAGACCCCCAAATTCAACAGGCTTGATACACTCATTCCAAGCAACAGTAATGAGTCTGCACTCATGGATTGACCATGTCTAGATAATGTTTCGGACCACGCCTAGTAGCTCCTTGATGAGTCCCCTGGTCCACCTATAGAGAGAGAAAAAGTAAAAAAATTTGATGTTATCACTGAATTTACAAGGCATACCCTCCCATCCATGGACATCAACTTTCCTTTCCAGCCCCCAAGTTGACTGAGGATACCAGAATAAATCCCCTCCCCGTACTGCCTCTTCACCTTTCCCCAAAATAAGGGAACAGAAAGTTATTGAAAGGGAAAGGACCCCTTTTTAACCCCAAGGAATATAGTTATCCTGTTCTTCTTCCCAGTTCTAACACCATTGCCAAACACAATGAAATATTTATCCTAGCTTATCGCTTGACCAGCCACTTCCTCATAATGTTGAAAAAGGGCCTTAATGGAAGAAATTGTTTTTCTAGAGGCTTGCCCACACAGAAGAATGACATCAGTATACAAAAAATGGGATGGAGAAAAGTCTTTCATACCAGCATGAACTCTCTTATACATACCCATGTGTGCAATTTCATTAATACAGCTGCTAAGATAATCCTCAGCAATAGAAAATAAAAGACCAGAGAGTGGGTCCCCTTGTCGCACAACTCTGGTACATGGGAAAAATCCCCTAGGTGTACCATTAATCAGAATGGACAACCTTGATGAGAAAAGGATGGTGATGATCAATTTCATAAACTCATTGGAGAAACCATGTCTCTTAAGGACCACCAAAAGAAAGCTCCATTTAAGAGTTTCAAAGGCTTTCAAGATATCAATTTTCAATGAAAAATTCCCATATTTAGCCTTATTTCTCATCAGATTGACACATTCCGAGGTAGTGAAAAGACACTCTTGAATATTACTTCCAATAATAAAACCAAATTGATTTGAAGAAATCATGTCACCGACCACGTGGCACATCCTGTTCATAAGGATCTTATTGATCAGCATAGGGATAATATTTCCAAGAGCCACTGGCCTGAAATCTTTTATGTCAAGAGCATTACCTTTCTTATGTAAAATTGAAATGAAGCAGGAATTCATCCCATATAGAAAGTAATAATGAGAGAAAAAATCCTTGATGTCCAGGGTAAGATCATCCAGAAAGACATCCTAGTAAGACACAACATATTTATTAGTAAACCCATCTAGACCAGGCACACTCTCAACATTTAATGATAAGAGAGCTATTTGAATTTCCTCCTTGAGAGGGAGGGGTGACAAGAAGCTGATTTCCATAATCTCCAATGCATGATTTGATGTTCCCCACTCTTCTATGTGTATTAACCTGCCCATCATTAGAATACCGCCCCTTGAAATTCTCCACAACAGCCAAAGCAATCTCATTTTCAGATGAATATAAATGTCCATTAATGCGGATTTCTTTATCCCTTGTTCGTGATCTTTTCTCCAGATGAAGCCTATTGAAAAACTTAGAGTTCCTCTCTCCGTCCCATAACCATCTAACATTCAATTGAACACACATAGAAAAATGAAAAATAACACCATAAAACTTCCCTATTAGTCTTGGTTTTATCCTCAATTCCACAATTCATATCACCATCCATCCCTCTATCATAGTCACTGACTACCAGCACAACCCTAGTTACTCCAACTCATTTACCTCCAATACACCATCAATATCAAACACACATAATTTTGCAAGATGGATCCACATTCATAGATAACACATAAGTATGATGAAATAATAAAACTATTATAAGGGACCCAAGGACAAAAAATGATGGCATCCATCCATCATAGTGAATTAGACTCGCCCAGTTCAAAAATACTATCATTTAAAAAATAAATAATTTAGTACCATATTTAATTAAATTATTCATTTAATCATAATTTTCAACCCTAGGATACTTAGGGTATCATCTCTCAATAGATAATAATGTCATTTAAAGATGAATCAAGAACAACATAAATTTTCTTCAACTGCTAAGTAAATGATAAAAATTACACATTACACATTATTACTGATACTCAAGGATTACAAATTTTAAATTAATTATTATATTTCCAAGAAGAACATTCATTATAAACGACAACATCAATAAGAGTAAACATACTATCTAGTAAATCTGGAGTAAAATAGTCAACATGGACTACACACATGTGATCTCTAAACTTAAAACCATAGTTATTCATTAATTATTGTATTATTTTCTTTAATGTAAATTACACCATTACAAAATATATATTAATCATTAAAATATTACAATTTAGCTTAAATCAAAAGATAATCATGGAATCCATTACCTAATGGATTTCAAAAATATTATAATAATAATATAACAAAAATTGAAAATATTTGATCAAATATCCTATAGAAAGTTGATATCCCCTTTAGTACATCATGACATTAACATGATTAATAATATAAAAATAACTCATTGACAATAAAGGGGTAAACTAACATAGATCAAAAGGATTGTATATGAGAAGAAAATACCTAACATAGAAGAAATTACAAGAGAAAGAGAACAAAATCACCTCATATCACCACATATGAGTTATGAAAAGCTGGGGTTCAATTATAAATCAAAGGGATTCAAAAAACCCCAAATGCAAACCACTTCCCATATATAGTTTTGGTCAATTTGAATAGTGTCGATAAAAATATATGAAAAAAATGTTTATATAATTTCACCCAAATAAAAATTCATAGTGTGAATAGGTGATTAACATATTTAATAGGTTATTCACATCTTGAATGGGTTATTAATAATGTGATTGGATTATTTTCATTGCTCATTGAGAAAAAAATAACCCAAGTCCAAAATAATTTTGATCAATTAAAATTGTAAAAATCATTTTCACCTCATGAATTTTTGGGGGAATCTTTACTAAATCTTACCCTTCATCCATTTGAATCATGAATTTAGGGTTCCTTTCGTGAATCACATATAAAAAATAATAGTTATTTAGTTCAATAATAACTATTTGGGATCTGAATCACTCTCTCATGTTTTAAACATGCCTTTATATGTTTAATTCATCCTTTGACTAGATTGTAGCTTTCAAAATACATAAATCCTTGTCGAAGCTTCCTCAAAGAACCTCATACATGGGGAACTTATGGTGGAATGGGATAAATGCTTCCTGACCCTTATATATGTAAGATAATTATGATATATTGAGCGCATGCAATGATTTTCATTGTGAAATTTTGATAATACAAAAATTAAATATCATAGGTGTGAAATTAAAATGTTATTTAAATAATAAAATTCTTATACAGACTCTTCAATGACTAATAAATAGTATAAAATATATAATCAAGATTAAAGTGAAGATAAAAGTTTTAATCAGCCAAAGGAAAAGTTTTTTTGCGTAGATATAAGGTCTCCACACTGTAAAATATTGAGAAAAATCACATCACCTATACATGTGACAAAAAAAATAGTGTGAACTCCCATTCTTGGTTCACTCATACATAATTGAACAATGTTATAAATATAAAATAATGTATTCATTCCCATACACCACATACTATCGATTAATAGCGATGGTCTAAGATGATACGGTGGTAAAGCTAGACCCTCTTAATTGGAGTGGAGTATAGTAGTTGTAACAATATACACAAAATTAAGAAAAATAATAATTTTTTTGAAAGATTATAACTAGATAGATAATAAAACACACATAACCAATAAAAAGTATCATTATAATGATGATGAAATATCTATACAAAAATGTAATTGGAAAATATGGTTGTAGGGACACATATGAGTTAAAAAATATCAAAAGGAATAAAAAATGAATGTCTCTATGAGAATTTTGAGAACTCACTCATCCTTGTATTCCAAATATCCCATAAAATGAAAATAAATAATGAATAGTTTGGAAAATCCCATTATCCATACCTTTATGCATGAAATCGTTTCAAGAAACCAAAAAAGACCTTTATAAGGTGTGAGTAAAAATTATTAGTACACCACCAATAGAGTCTACAAATAATAATGTCTATTAATATAAAATATAACTATATATATGTATGACCATAAATGAAAGTATTAGAATAAACTAAAACCATGTTGGCTCTGATTATAAAATGAGACCCATCTGATCCAACCTACTTTTTCACAAGCTAAAATTTATCTAGGATTTTAACATTATATATATAAATATAAGACTAGAACCCATGGTATATAACCAATGAGTCCATGTATAAGGGTAGTTATATGCGGTATACCTGATCCCTTGGAAAATTTCTGAGGAAAATTTCCAGAGAGTGGTGTCTCACTTGGATGTCACACAAACAATTCTATTGGCATCTTGTGATCTTGTCCAAGGAATTCATACAATGGGAATCCAAGTATATCTCAAAGAAAACCACATTGATAAATTTATCCTCGTCTAGTATAGAAAACAAAATTATATAAAAATATCTATTTCTAATTTAAAAATTATAGAAAATGATCATGATCCATTGAACTTATCATTTCAATCCTTAAAAAATATAACTAGTAGAATTATTCAAAATTTAATAAGGGCCTAGTGACATTATCATTCCATTAACATTTAATATAACTTATCTATAATTAATAAAGTGTTCAATGTGTGTATCCATTCCATATAATATTTCATTAATTCAATTTATAACATTCACCCCCCAAATTCAATCCAAAATTAATTAGCAGTTTTTTGGTCGTAAGGTGAATTAATTCATTAATTAATATGAGAGAACCCATACAAGGAGAGTGGTCTAGGATCGGGATTCGCAGTTCCAAAAATATATTATGGAATTTTGTCATTAATAAACAAGTTCTAGGTGATGAATTTATAGAATTTCATATTTAATAAGTATTTCATGGAATGTATAGCCTGCATCACAATAGAGTCAAATTATAAAATAATAAAATTTATTGAAAGGGGATAAATCAACAACCATAACATAGTAGTATATTCATCACCTAGTATCATCCATTATCATCTATTTATTCCGGATGGATTGAGATAAAATGATTAATTAAAAAACCAACTTGAAAATATGTCATAAGTGCTCGTATGAAGATATAATAAATTTCATTTATAGAAACATAGAAAAGAAAAAGGGGAACATATACACTTATTAAAAGAATTTCAATATAACTAACAATTCATGAATCTATTATCTGATTGAGGAGGTAGTTCAAAACATATGAAAGATAAGAAATTGGGATCTTGGATGGGATCCTACGTGGAAATCAATAAGAAATAGAATATGGTTTAATTTTAGGAATAAAATAATGTAAAATAGTAATTTCAAATATCTTTAATGGTGACATGGTTTCTTCTCATGGATAGAAACATTGTGCACCTACGGTGAATTCTATATTATCCAAGAACCCTTAACTCACATGGTTTTTGTGCATGGTTATGAAAACCAAGGGATTATCATATGTAATTTATTATATGTATTTTAGTGGCATGTAAATCCTCCCACAATGTTAAACTATTCATGAACCACCCTCACTGAGAAATTTTATTATGTTTCATGATTTCTACTAACTATGAACCAACTATGCACCTTTGTATTCTTGTAAAAAATAGTTACATTGGGCCCTGAACCAAGCCTAAACCCTCATGAAGCCTCCATAAAAGCCTTAGTAATTTCAATTTAAATTAATTTAAATGTTTATATAAAAAATAAAATGATCAATATTTCATCCAAATATAAAGATCCTACAACCTCCCCTCATAATAAATGTTTTTTTACCAATTTTCCCATTTGAGGGTGATTGGTCAAAATATAGTAATAGTTCTAGAAATGGAGAATGTATATAAGACTCTAACTCATAGGTCTTATCCAATACATGTTCATGAAACTATAACATATGTATTGAATGAACAAAACTACCTTATAGTTCTTTTAATTTATGATGAATGAAACGAAGAAGATACTCCTAAAAAAATCTGCAAACACTAACTCAAAATCCATAGGATCAGCTGCATGAGATGGGGAAGAGATATAAAAATGGAGAAAAGAAACATATAAGATCTCATATGGGGCATGATACCACTATATAAGATAAATAAAATAGTCTATTGTTCTTACTCACTGAAATATCTCAAAGGGGCTGACCAATCTTGATGATATCTTACCTTCCTGTAAAATACACTAATGACCCAATTAAAGAAAAAATGTAAGAAGTCCTGATCCCCACCTCATAGTCTAGATGTCTTTGTTGAAGATTAACAAAAGTCTTCTACCAAGACTGATTTATATCCATATGCTTAATGAGTAGAAGTACCAACTTCAACATCTCATATACAAGATTAAGTCCAAATAGTACAACCTCCCCTGCCTCATTCCAAAATAGTAGTTATCAGTGTGACCTACTTTACAGTTCATCATATAATCCATCTGAATAGTTTAAAGAAACTCATTATCATAGGAAAACATATAAATATGTATATTTCTTTTCTATAAACCTCCAAAATCAGGGAAACACAATCAGATCAAGTCAAATTGTACATTTATTGTATAATCAGATTGACCATTTGTTTGACAGTGATATGTAGTATTCGAAGAACATAAAACCTAGTCCCTTCCATAAACTATTTCAGAAATGATAAGTAAATTGATCCATCCTATCTGATACAATGGTATGTACACCGCCAATAAGATGTATAACATCTCGATCATATATTTTTCGTAGTTAGTCCACTGATAAGGTGTCCCTAATTGCAAATAAAGGGGTTTTTATCATCATCTTATGCATTATTTCCCATAAAAATCACAGCCTCAAGGGTACTTCAACAATCCCATCACAAAATCCATGAAAAAATCAGTACATTTTTAATCTTTAATGGGTGACAAATATAATTTAATATCATACAATTCATGTTCAACATTTACACTTGAATATGTGCAAGACAATGTAAAAAACCTTTTTTATACTTTTTCATACTAAGAAACCAATACTGATGGTGTGTGTGTTGTTACATCTTGGAATTTCTGGGATAAACTATTTATTTTGAAGCATGAGACTCTAATTTCTATTCCTATCACAAATATTTAGGAAACTAGGAACAACAATGAGTATTCTTGATCTCATCTTCATCTACAACCCAACCATGTTGTGGGTAACCAAATGAAACACCTTCCATCAAGACTAATCCTATGAGATTACAAATTTTACTCATATTCACAAAATCTCAAAAGTGAAGAAGTAATTTATTGATCAATGAGTATAGGATATCATTGATACATTTAAACTTCAAAATGTATCCTAGAAAGCTGTGAAATAATTTTATGTTCAATAATAGCTTCTTACAAAGATGATGTCTCATTATTCTGGCTCATATCATCAATTATTGTATTTCATTTCCCTGATTATATGAAGTATTAGTGTCAAAGGAATGATTATATTCAACCCAGATTCACTGTTTGAGGTTCAAATAACATCTAATGAATGTATACTCTATTGTTTTATGGTCAGTTTAAATAAACTACACTCCAAGAAAATAATGTATCTAATAAACAAAATCATTCACCCCTACAACTAGCATGAGTTTATGATTTGGATAATTTCTTTTTTGTGGTCTCAAATAATGAGACCCATAACTCAGGAATCATTCAACTTATATAAAAATATCTCCCAACCCAATGCTTTATGTGTCATAATAAACTATATAGAATCTTCTTGGCTCTGGAATGATCAGAATGGGAGTTGATGTTAGCCTTCCTTTCAACTCCTAAAAGTATTTCATGCAAGATTCCAACCATGTAAACCTAACAACCATTATTATCAATCATTTAAAATGATATCAAAGGTGGGATAAATTTTTAATCAATAATTGATAGTAATTATATTGTCCCAAGAAACACTAAATACCAGAGGTATTATCAAGATGTTCCAAGGATTCCACAACTCTCACCTTCTTTGGATATGATGATTCCCCTGTTTCTGATTTGATTCTACCCAAGAAGTTATCTTTATAAAAATAGAATTGGTATTTTTTATCATAACATATTTATGGTGATATCTTAGTGTATTCAATATGATTTTTTGTTGTTTGGAATGATCATTTCAAGTTTGAGAATAAAACTACGATATCATCCACCAAAACAACCACAATGTTATCAAGGAACGGGTTGAAAATATGTTCCCTCAATTATGTAAAAACTACTTGTGAATTCATGAGACTTAATTAAATTAACCAATACTTGTAAATACTAGATCTTATTATGATTGTTTTACTAGGTATATTTGAAGTCTAAGATCGTAATTATAGATAAAAATACCAAATAAATCTTTTAAAATACCCTAGATCTTTGGATATGATCACAAATATTATCTATATGATGAAGTTGGTATAGGGTATTAATAGTAAGAGGATTATACATATGGTAATAAACATACAACTTGAGGTTCCCATATGACTTCATGGAAATATACATGGGTGAACCCCAAGGAGATGTATTGGGTCATAAAAACACTTTGGATTCCAAGTCTTGAATCATCCTCTATAGATCCCTCATCTCAATAGGATCTAATATATATGTTGGAATAAATTTTTTTGCTTCTCCTATAATAGTATATATGGTGAACTCTACCTCTCTTTGGAGATAGCACAAAAAATTAATCACGAAATTAAAACCTGAATAGATCCACCACAAGATGGAAAATTGTGTGATGTGTTCCTCGATCTTTTAGAAATGTGACAGGAATATGGTTTGAGATTCCACCCATCCCATGTTTCTTAGGTCACACATGAATTCCTTGTATATCCCATTCTCCATTGTAAACATAGTTATATTCTTCAGATGATATGAAATACACACTATTGTGATAACAATCAATATGAGATTAATAGGGAACCAACCACCCAATCCCAAAAATTATATCATATCCTACAATATCAAGGTTGAAGAGTATCCATATGAAATAGTGGCTGCTAATCTCAAGGGGAACTCTTTTTATTGGAGTAATTTTTTTTATCATACTCCCAAATATGTATTAAGAGTAATCATTATACATAGGTACTGAATATAATTCCCAATACCTTCTAAAATATCAAAATATATAATATAATGTGAATATCATGTACCAATCAAATCACATACTACATTAGAGGCTACCAAGATCATACCTCACACTAGAGACATCCTGACAGTATAATCCTCAGGTTTACGATGTAGTGAAAATAATTTTCTAGATCCATGATATTAAGATATAAATAGAATACCTTAATAAGGTCAACTATTTTTTTGAAATACATAATATATATGGATTGATCGACCTCATCCACATCCTTAACTTGAATGGATTATAGTACTCATGCTTTAAACCCATCATAGAGTTATAATCTTTCTCAAGAACATGTTGTATATATAGATCCTATCTCACTTGAAAATTAATGAAAATTCATACAATATATCTAGAGGTGGATCATTAAGCTATATACTCAACATTGATCTAGTGGTATAATACATTAGTTCTTGAAGTGACCTTTCATTCTGCAAGGATTGAATAGCATAAGTCAATCAGTGATTACACTCTAATGGCCAATGCCATCTTGTGAAACCTCAAGGCAACACATTATTCCACTAGATGATGCACTTTCATAACTACAAATTGAACCACTATGACATATAACTTCTACATAATTCATAATACATTCATAAATAAGATCCATATTTACTATTTCAAAAGTAGTTTTCAAAACAAATATGCTCACCTGAGATCATATGGGAAATATGAGCCCTTCTTAAATTTCCTCTCAATGGTCAATCCATCACATGAAAAAAATGGGATAAAACAATAGAGATTAATTAAATGAGATAAGTAATCTTAAAAAGTAATAGTACCCTAATCTATATACACAAATTTCCATGATCACGTAGCTATCATCATATCTAGGAAGAACTAATTGTTGAAACTATGCTGGAATCCCATTCATACCATACCCCACTAATGAATTTCCTAACTCAGAACATCCACCAAACACTTCATGGATAAAAAAATGTAATTTATGAGGATGACCCTAATTTCTAGAGGCAACCCCTGATGCTTAGATATATATATATATATATATATATAATAGACTCTATCTATGAATCAGTATCTTAAGCATGTTCATCCCTGATAAAGTAGGTTGATACTATTGGAGGAACTATCACATCAACTATGACATAGTCGATGATTATTGTGGATTTCCCTCTATTGAATGAAATACCCAACATAAATACTCATTGAGATGAGTGATGGTTCCCAATACAGAATATGATATGGTTCTAACTGTAGTGCTTCTAATTTCATGATGGGAAGGTTATGACCCACCACTTTATGAGCATCATCATTGCCACCTTATTGGAACATAACTAGGGGCTACCATTGGGGAATATTTGTTCAATTCCTAACACATTACTCTCAATATGATAATTTGAAGAAATTATCACATATGATACCAACATAGACATGTGGTTTTACTATCCAAGATATACTAACCCAACTACCCAAATCTATGTTCTAGTCATTTGGATGTTTTCATGATTCAATCATAGGATTTCACTTATATAATGTTTCAATTTCATGTTATAAAGGTAAAAAAGCGAGAAGTACTATTTTGAATCTGCATTCAAGGGTAATAATTTCATTCATTATTCATAATTGAAAAAAACATATATTTATAACATGTTTCAGTTAGATGATTTTCCATTCCAAGTTATAAAGTTCTAAGCTTCATAATTAACAATTGGCCATTCATGAAACTACAGCCAGTCTTTTTACATATAGTCACATGATGTAAGATTACATATATGATTATTTTATTAGACCAATATCAATTGCTAATTTATAGAGTTTGAGACATTATAAATTATAATAGGGAACAATTTAATACCAAACAACTAAAATTTCAGCTTGTATCACCACAATTACCATTTTAAAAAATTTAATATTTAGTTACTTATTGTGCCACCACAAAGATATGTGGGGAAACACCATTTATGTAAATTCTACCACATTTAGAAACTATATTTTACCTTTTTTTCTACAACAAATGTTAGTATAATGAAATTAATAATAATAAAGGCACATGTGAGATGCATTAGATAATGAAGATAATTAAATAAATGAGACATGGAATATTTAGAAAATAAAAATCCTTAGGTTCCTATAATGATGCATGATCAATTCTCCCTTATTACACTAGGCAGAGGGTAAGAATCCATAATCAGAAAAAAACTCATTAATTATGTGAGTCAAATTATGGTGAAATTTATTTAACTATAATAAATTAAATAAATAATAGTATGACATATCCCTGGAAACCCAGATCCTTCAATACATGTGAATTAGCTACTCCCTGGAATAGGATCATTACCAAATTTAAAACCATCCAAATCTTTTATATACCATCCTCAAATATTTAAAAAATATAACCCATGATACCACATTGTAACATCCGGAACCTGATTCACTCAATTGTCACAAAACCCAATTGGCCACATGAACTCAAGAATTCCACCCCATATGCGAGAGTTTATTGAATAGTGAAAAGGTCAAATGGGATATGGTGGGGATAATCTACCCTCTTAATTATAATGGAGAACAATAGCATTAATAATAAAAAACATAAGAAATGGAATGAAGAACCAGAAAGATAATGACCACGTAGCTAATATAATAGAAATAAAAAATGAACATTTTCAATATAAAAATGATGGATTGTTTACAAAAAATAGAATAAGAAATATTGGAAGTATCCATACACAATATTATTAAGGAATAAATATAATTAAATGAACAAAAATTAATATGTAAAAAATAATATTGATCATAGGCTCATCCTTATTTCCTTAAACTCCCATAAAAAATAAATTATCCATAGGAGAGTGATATTCCTTTTATCCCTACATGAATCCATTTAATCTACCTGGGTAGCCAACCACACACCAAACTGGTTCTAAACGAAGTTCAACATGCCACAATAAATGGTCACTAAAAATAATCCAATCTATTAATAAAAAATGTAATATTGTGTAGCTATTATCATAAATTAATGTATTATAATAAACTAATATTATGTCAACCAGTATTCCATAAGGTAACTATTCTAACAGTACCTACTTAATCCTAAATTGGATTACCTCAAGGAATTTCACATTTAATATATATATATATTCATGGGATACATGGTATATAACACATGCATCTATGTATAATGATAATTAGATTATCTCTACCTGGTCCATAGAAATCTGTTCTAGGTAACATCACTGATAGATTTGGTCGGAGCCCATGGATATAATCCATGGTTTAATGTAACATCAATACAAATTGAATGAGATAACTCAAGGAACTAAAATTTATAGAAATTATGGGTGAATCATTGGTTTCAAGATGAGTTATTTGTAATCTAAGAATTTTTTTTTGCATAAGTGGGGTGTCTTACATAATGGTTGTATCCATGAATCTACTAACATCTTATTAGCCCTTTTAAATAATTCATAAACCAAGAATCCCAGTATCATCCAAAGCACAAGAACCAAATAATGTGACCATGGTATATTCATGAAATAATAATAATATAAAATTATATTTTCCATTTTTAAATCATGTTTAAATATCATAATCCATTCCAATTATAATTACAATCAATAAAAAATATAGTCAATAGCATACGTAAAAAATTTACAATGTCTAAGAGATATGGTCATTTCCTTTACATTTCCTTTAGTTTATATATAAGTGTTCATTTGGTACATGAGCATATACATTCCACCTAACATTTCATTAATTTATTTTTTCATATTTAGTGGCAAAATTTAATCCAAAAACCATCATAGAGTTTTGTTTTTAAGGTAAATTAATTCATTAAGGCATTTCATATAACCCACCCATGGAAAGTTTTTTAGTTTGAAGTTTCAAAACTCTATCCATGTATAAAGGTGTCATAGAAATTCAAAATAGGATCTAGGTGATCAAATTATGACATTTATATTTTTAAGAAGTTATATATGGAAAGTCTAGCATGTGGCATAGTGGTGAAAAATTAAAATCACCAAACGAATTAAAGACAAGGTATAGACCACATTCCTAAACATAGTAGTAGACTTCTCTTCTATTATTTGAATTAGTTTTGAGATGGAAAGAGAGAATACAAGATACATTGAAACCAACCTAAAAATAAAATATGATATCTCACATAACTATAGAATCACTAACATTGAGGGAAAATAATATAATAAATAGGTAGAAGGATATTATTCTTGAGAGTGACCCAACGTGATGACACATGCATAAATATGATCTCGAAAAGATTAGGTAACTAAAATATTATGAAGGAGAAGAAATAGTGAGGTTTGGTGGGAATTTACATGGAATGGAAGAAAGCAGAGAGGAAGATTTATTTTTATGGGTAATATTATGGTAAAATCATAATTTCATCCATTTTAATGTGGTTCATGGTTTGACCACATAGCATGCCACTCCATGCCCAAACCGTGCATTGTCCATTATCTGACCACCCAAACCTCACATGGTTTAGCTGAAAAATTAGAAAAACCATGTCAAACCCATGGAATTACAATTTAGAATTTATTATATGTTTTTCATTTCCATGTTCCTCCCCTAAACCAGTTAAAGTAAATTTACACCACCACAACGGGGCCATATATTGTGCTACATGGTTGGTAGTAAACATGCACCACCAGTACACCAAAGTATATTTCTCCCGAAATTAGGACACATTTCCCTGATCTAATCCAAACTTCCCTTAAATACTCTATGTACACTTTAGGAATTTATATTTATAGAAATAAAATATATTATTAAAAAAATAAAATTATCCCTACTTCATAAAAAATGATTATTTTGTAAAGAGTTTCACTAAACATATTATTAGAGGCACACTACACATCTTAAGTGGAAATATCAAAATATCAAAAAGGTATTTAATACAAATAAAATGAATACTAAAATATTTCTTAATGTATTATGATGGAAACACATTGAACCTTTAGATGTACTCATAAGAAGAACATTAAATCTTTTTTGACTCATCATTTACGATTTTTCAATGAGTTAGTCAATACCACCGAGATTCACAAATATTTCCATAATAGACGTCAAAATGATATTCATTAAATATTATAAAAATATTAATAATCTAGAAACATGATGTATTTTTCTGTGATAGAACTGATTTACTACTCTATTGAAGAAAATATTATGAGAATAGTGAAAGAGGAATGCTATTAAAAGAAGAGGAAGATGAATAAGCACACCATAAAAAGTCTATGTGGAGTCCCATATTCTCTAAAATAGACCTTATACATTAATGGTGTTACATCTTTTATCGATGTTAAAGTGTAACTATTTAGTTCAAACAAGTTGTATTTTTTTATAGTCATACCCCTGACTAGTTTAATTCTAATGATAAGAAATGGTACTATGTCCATAGTGTAAAAAACATGACACACCAAGGATATAGTCATATTCATGTATACGAACATCATTTACAATTCAAGTGTTTCATTATTAATAGCATTAGTGATAATAATGACGATAAGTACTGAAATAAGATAAGAATGGATGGAATTTAAAAGTGTTATACACATTGATTTCCCAATATCATTGTATTTCACCCTTTATGTGATTCAATAATTAGTATCAGAAAAATGTTCAACCACTTTTTCAAATGAAACTAAATCGATCCAAAGAATACTATTAATAGTAATGGTATTCTAATATTTATTTAAAAAGGGTTTTCCTCATGAAATTAAAAAAATGGAACACTAAATTATTTTACTTGGGTTGATGTTCTTGATTTTATTCAATATGGTTCCACTTCCCTATATAAAAACTCTGAATAGTCTTTGATGTATTGATGACACATTAAAAATGAAAGGAAATCCAAAAATTTTATTTTATTAATATTATTAGAAAAATAATTTACAATGGTAGGTGGTTTTAAAATAATGAATTTTATTTGGAATAAGATTTATTATATCATTGAATGAAATAAAAATGAGAAATTGGAAAATATATAGAATATTTAGAAATAGTTTTCATAAATAAAAAAGAAATAGGATAAAAAATGGATGAATTATTCTCTAAGATTGATTTATTGTAATCACTATTAGAGGGTTTCAAAAAACATAGGATGATTTAGATGTTGTAAAAAAAATTATTTGAATATTACCATGTAAATATTATTCCAATATCCTAGCTCTAGATGATGGAGATCTGGGTGAAATTACCATTGATAAACATCCCTAAACCATCATTAGAAATATCATTTGAAGACTAATTTCTCTTAAGAGAATTGTTAGGTACAAAAATTAAAAGACATTAAACCCATTCAAGTAGTTGATATTGAATTTAATTAAGAAAACTCAAATAAATAAGAAAATATGGAAGACCATACTATGATCCTTTCTCTGGTTACTTACAAGGATGGAGATGTATCTGCAAGGATGGTGATTTGTGATGATGGGATCATGGCTTGAGGTGTAGCGCATGTTGTACGGTGGATTGTGGTTAGATCGGATTTTGAATTTGAATTTGGATGATTTTTGTTTTATGGTTTCTAGTTTCCCTTGAACCGGATTGGGGTATCAGATCTCACAAACCGACTATGGAAAATGAAAAAAATATTGCATTGAAAAAATAACAACACGTAAACCCCTATGAACATGAGTTTCAGTACAATAATGAATTGAATATGGAGGAAGTAGATGCTTCCAAAGAATATAACATGATAATTCTTATGAATATGTGTCTAAAATAAATTAAGAAGGTGAGAGAAGACAATAATGAACTATAAAAATGTTTAGATAAGCAAAGGAAAAGTATGGTAAAAAATAAAATCTTGTAAATGAAATGGAGATGTTGAAACATGATAGAGAATAGAAGGCCCAAACTGTAGAAGATATGGCATCAAATATTATCCAAGGAGATATTGATATTTATAAACTCAAGAGATATAATGATAAAGTTAAGAATCATAATTCCAAAATCAAATAAAACATGTATGTGGATACAAAATAAATATAATAAAAATCTATAAATAAAATAAAAATATGTTTTCAAATAAATAATTAGGTTATGAAAAAAGTAACTTCACATGGGTTATAGTACAAAAGGATATTACTCCTACAAAAAGGTACCCATTACTATTGTAATCTAGAATGGATGAATAATATAGAGAGATTTAATTATATTTAAATCTATAAAGAATTAATATATATTATTAATTTATAAATATTCACTAAAGGGATTCATGAGAGTTTCATGGGATATCTACTCATTTAAAATTAGTAATTAATTAAAGACATGAAGCATTCTATAGAGTAATTTTCACCAGATCTAAAAATTTTAGGGTCATTAATTGTTCTATTGAATATTTTACCATTGGGTATATTACTATAGGAATAGTATGTTTCTTCCTAGACTAATAAGAGAGTAAAATTTAAGGGGCAGATAGTAAGCATGGGTGAGAACTCAGAAAATTGAACAACAGTTTGAAATGAAGGGTGATGTAAGAAAAAATATTTAATGAAAAAAATAATTTTGGATCATGTGATCAATCATGGAATACTTCATATGCCTGTGTTTTTTTATACCTTAGTAGTTTATTATTTTTCAATGTTTTAGGAACTATCAAAATCAAAATCAAATTATGAAACATGAAAATATATTTTAAATATCATTTAATATTTTAAAATCTAAAAAAATATGAATTATGGATACTGTATATTCATCTCACAATATAGGTCATCATATCAAAAAAATTGGAATAACATGAAGAAGGATCTATGACATTTGTTAATGACATTTCTATTAATAGAAAAATTATTGGAATTAAAATCTTTGGTTAATATAAAATTTTCTGGAGAGTGTTTAATATTTAGATGGGATAAAGGAAAACATTTTGATTGTATAAAAAATATGTGATTCAATAAATCATTTCATATTTGTTAAATATAAATACAAAGGAAAAATTAATAAAATAGGGGTTTGTGGTTACTAGGGTTTTAAGATCCCAAAGAAATCCATTTAAAACCACGGAAGAAAAATAATATTTTTACTTGACTAAAGATATAAAAAATGAGTTATCCCATAAAATTATTTTTCCCATTAACCAAAATATATGAAAATATTTATTTAAGAATTTTTTGTGAAATTTATACTTCTGGAAATAAGATAATTATACTATGTTTAAAACATGAAAAATGGAAAATAGTGAATAAAAATCATATGGGTGTTGAAATTCAATCCTCAATGCCTCTTGGATTAATTCATTATAATGTATTTCGACCTATAAAAATTATTTCATAAAGTGGAGAGACGAATATTACTATAGTTATTGATGACATCAAAATGATTACGTGTGTTATGTTCTTGTCACATAAATCACATTCCCTTGATAGATTCTAGAGCATTATAAGAATTATAGAAAACTAAACATGGATGTATATAATGTTCTTATGGTTAGATAATGGTACTCAATATTGAAACAAATAGTTAACCCAATATATTATCAATCATGTAGTCTAACATGAATTTATTTCTCCAAATACTCCTCAATAAAATAAAATGGATGAAAGAAGAAAATAATACTAGTTTACATGAAGAAAACTCTTCTGGGATTACATGAAACTACATGGTATTATAGAAATATGGATATTAAAATAATAAAAATCATTTAGAATAGTTGAAAAATAAGGAAAAACTATGACAAGAATCTATATGATATGTGGGTTAAAATTAAAAAAAATTCAAACAATTTAGTGGTTTTAGAAGTCTATGTTTGATCAGAAGAAAGGTAAGAAGTGTTGTAAAGATTGATGACAAGCCTAAATATGGTATTTTTATTTTTTAATCCTCAAGTGGAAATTTTTATAGGTTTTAGAACTAGACATCTAAAAGGACTATTGATCATGATTATGTTAATTTTTTTATTATAATTATGGGATTTAATATACAATCATTGTGGATGATGAGGATAATTTTTTTAATTTTAAAACTTTTTGAAGAATTAAAATTAATACATTGAAATTAAACAAATATGCATACTCTACTTTTTCTAGTGATGAATATAGATTAGTATATACTATTATGAAAAATACTATATATAGATAACATTTTGATACTATGAATAATATTAGATATTTGAATCAAGGTGCACTGATAAGAAAGAAGATCATAAAAACCTATAATAACAATTATTTATGAAACATTTAACTGATAAAATTTGAGGAAACCTTAGAACATAATGATGATTTTCAATCCATGAATAGATTTCTAGAAGAGAATGAAATTAACTACACTTGTAAAATTATAGAAAAAAGTGAATGTATCCAAATGGGGTTTCAAAAACAAGATTGATGAGAATGGTTAAGTGAATTGAAAATTACCTAGACTAGTATATAAAGGATACTCATAAATTGAAGGGTTAAAATTTAATGATTAATTTACTCTTGTTGTCCAACTTGAATCTATTAGAATAATCATTACCATTATAGCTCTATTAATGTTCTTGATATTTCATATAGATGTTAAATTGACTTTTCAAAATTATGGAAATGATGAAAATTATTACATCAAATAACTTGAAGTATTTATGAAAGATTCAGATGGTAAAAAGTAATGTATGTTTAATAAATAACTATATGTATTGAATAATCATCTAAGAGTATAGTATTTTAAGCATGATGAGTTTCAAAATGGCATGATGTTTCTAAAAAGGAAAGGTGGACACCAATATTTATATTAAGAATACAAGAACCTCATCATTCATTGTGATATTTTTTGTTGATGATATAATATTTTATATTAATAATGATTGTTTATCATATTAATTATCTAGGAATAGAAAATGAGTATTTGAAATGTCGAAGCCTAGAGAGATTTTATTTTTCTTAGTGATAAATATTGTAAAATCACTAAGGTATATATTCATCTGATAAAAATAATATTCATGAAGGAGATTGAAGAGGTTTGACACGCGAGAGGCTAGAGGAGTATACATACAAATTTAGGTTGGAATAAAGGAGGGAATGAATGATTAGGAAAATGTTTTTAGAGAGAAAATAAATCATAAGTTTCATTCATTGTTTTATTTATTTGACTACATCATGTAAAAAAAATTTGTATGTGACCACTATTTCTTCTTGATATCAATCATATCTTGAAGGAATCACATATTTTGTTATAAAAGATGATATAATGATACATCAAAAAATGGGAATAATTAGGGAATAATGTATATGAATATAGGTCATCTATAATTTAAGAGATTCACTAATATAGTCTATGAAATTGAATTTCATGATAAAAAATCCACCTCTAGTGTTATATGTTTTATTAGAAGAATTTCTGTGTTTGGGTATATTACACAGAAAATATCAATGACATTAATCTCTAATGAGGATAAATATTTGGATACATCATAGAAAGGTATCCAGATGATATGGTTGAAGACACAATTAAAATGAATGTGTGTTGATGAATCTTATAATATGATTATTGGTTCTGATAATTATAATTCCATATACATATAAAAAAAATATTTTTTAACAATCAATGTCAAAGCACAGTAAGACTAAATATAATTTTCTATTGAATAATGTTAAAGTGGGAATCTTGTTGTAAAGATCCCAACCCAGTTGGTCGAAGCCAGGTCCATACATAATTACATTGGAATTAAGAACAAGAATTCATATCCTAATAGATTGAAATGTTTATTAGATTTGTAAAACTACATACAAATATAAGTATTAAATTACAACTCTAAATAAAATACAACATAGAAATTACATTGGAAACACTCATAAACTCCTCGATTATCCCAGAAAGACACTAATAATATATATAATCAAATCCTAAGGGAATGTAAAATACAAGAAATTAGTGAGCTCATATTCTTAGTAAGGTTATGTAATACAGAATAAGATAATGTGAAATCAAATAATAAGGCATGGTGAATAAATAATATCTCATGTCATTAAAACATAATCATGATTATATTATGTAATGAATAAAAGAAGAATATAATCCTTACAAATAATCAAATGAGAATTAAACCTAAACATCAATATCATAATATTTGAATAATCGTATGCATTATCAATTACTAATTTAAAAATCATTGAATTCATAATTATGGACATCAGAAACATGCCACCGAGGAATCAGCCAAGACATCTAAAAAAAGGTTAATCCCTCCGGAAAACCCATATCTATTTGGTATCATGAGTCCTAATAATGAATAAAGGGGAAATATTGGGCCCCTAATATCTCATACTAAGTACAATTTATTCTTTATCATATGGGGATGAAACATAAACAACAAATGCGTAACTTTTTCAAATCAGTAAACCTATTCACTAACCATTCTGAGTAATATGGTGAATTGTATCAAGACAGCACCACTAGAGTGAAACTAATCATAAACCATTTAATAAAATATGGTAGATGATCTCATAAAATTTAAACCTCAATTAATCATAAGATTTACTAGAGGGTACAAAAATAGATGAAAATAGTCTAACAAAATCATTGAGAAATTCTTAAGGGAAATACCATTTTTACATTGGAAAGAAGAGTTTTTCTTTGGAAAAAATAATTTTTATTTATCATTAAATCAGATTGGAAATATTTATATTCTAGAAAATAAAATTTAAGTAATATGAAATTATTTTTGAGGGAAATATTATGTCCATGTAAAGTGAAAACATTTAAAAACAGTTTTTAATAAACTTTTGAAATGAGCCACATCAGTGTAGTTAAAGATAAAATATAAGAGAATTTGATGTGAAAAAGGATTAATTTTTTACATAATACTATAAATGAAATAATATTTTATTTAATTATATAATGTTTTATTTTAAAAAAATATTTTTTGATTAAAAATAGATTACGGAGTGTACATGGAACTGCGTAAGAAATTGGTAAGTACCCATTAACTAGGCTTGATTGTTGTGGAGGAATTGAAAATGGAACCTTATAAAACATATATACTCCCATAAAAGAAAGAATAATAGATATGGGAATATGATTCTAGAACATATTGAAATAATTTATAGTAATTATATAACGAAATAAAGAATTATAATGGGGTAATGAGAGAGAAAGCGTAACACGAATGAAAAATGGAGGTTCGGGAAGAAACCCATACCTTATGAAGAAAGTGTCCTTTACATGAAATTATTGTACTGGATAATGAAATTAAATCCATTAATAATTTAATTTTGAACCTATTAAATATTAATTTGATTTATTATAATTTTATTAAGTTCATATATGTCTTTTTCCCCCAGTTATGAGATTCAATTTCGTCTTTTGGGAGTTTTCATTTTCTTGTTTTTAATGATTAGTTCACTTGAATACATGTGTGAAGGATCATGTGAAATGGGAGTAGAAATCCAAAATTTTAATTAATGAACTTATATGAGATTTATATTATTATATATCTTTTTTGAGATATGAGGATGATTAATTTTAAAAGCCATTAAAAATAACCATTTAGATAATTTTGGAAATTTTTAGATCATCCAAAATAACCATGGCTTATGTATTAATATTATGAATATATACTAGGTATATAAAATTAAATAAGTTACATTAAATATAATAGTGAATTTCTTAACCACTCAATTATTTTTATGGCCACACTTGAAGGTGGAAATGAAAAAAAACTTTTAATCCTTGAATCGATAAATCAATGCCTCACATGTAATACCCCAAGATTCCATGGTACGTTTCCCTTTGAATAATGCAATGGTGTGCATTGTACACAACTTTGAGATTCTAACACACCACAACCAATCAAACTAGCCGTTATGAATAGTAATACCTACTTTTTGAAATTTTATAAATTCAATCTCTCAAAATGGAATTCAATTTTTGATTCGTAATATTTAAATTATCCTAGGGTGAAATTTTGGTACTTTTCAGATAACTTTCATATTTTGATGAATAGTGAAAATTACTAATTTTTTGTTATAAAAAACTATTTTAATCGAAATAATTAATATTGATAAATTATGAATTTGAGTGATTTTAAAGTATATTTAGAATATATTTTTACCATTAAATTAAATTTTTGTCATTGGACATAATTTCACAATTAAATCAGACATAAAGAAGTCCCAATCTTTTGATACTTATTATCTCTTAAAAACACGCTTTTTGTTTTGACAGCGTGAATTAATTTTAAATTAATTTATGCTACTTCTATGTTTGGAATTTGTAAAAATGGATTCTATATTTTGAATCAGGATGTTTAAATTGTGTAAATATGTAACTTTTATTTTTAGACATTTTGAATAATTACATCGGAAAATATTTTATTTACCATGTTTAAAGGGCAAATCCAGTAAATAAGGGTTAAAAATAATATTTTAATAATAAAAAATACCCAAAAACGTGTCCTATACTTATTAGTTGATACATGTCCGACCATGGGCATCTTTGGGTCGTTTTTGGGACCCCATGGTACCACTTGTAAGTGATAGGGACACTTTATTTTAATTAAGTTAAAATGAATACAAAAATGACACAAGCATATATCTTTTAGAAATACAATTTTTACATAGAGTTATATATGTTGGATTATCGAATATAAATATTAATTATAAATATAAAAAGATTTCCTACATAATGGTATTTTATTTATAAATTTTAGAAATTAAATAATTTAATTTATTTATGACACAATGGTGATGCAGTAATTACCATAATAGTGAATAATTAAAATGATTGTTATTGTAGATACCCAAATAAATATAATATCAGACTTTTTATGAATTAAAATAATTTAATAGGTTTATATGACATGTTAGTAATTATTTAATAAACTTTTTTTAAGTAATCATTCTATTATGAGTTTTAAAAAAATCAATTATTGAATAGTGTCAAAATGGACATAAAAGAGTTTTTAAAACAAATATTATATTATTAATTGATATTAAATTCTTAAAAATATAAGGTTCATCCAAGAGACTTATATCATGATAGGTGTCTTATTAATAGACCGATTGGGGGTTTCTTGGATGTATATAGTAAGTTTATTAACCATATAATATAAAAATACAAAGAGACATTGTAAAAGTGAAACTAATTAACTAAGAGTTAATACTTAAAGATAAGGTTAATATAATGACCCAAACCTGTCTAAATTCTATTGGTTGAGTGATTTTAGACCTATCCCCACCTTAAACTTTAAATAATCCACTTTGGAACCATTTGAAACTGAATATGAATTTATTATAAAATAATATTTTTTAGCTTTTCCAAAGGTGCCTCTCACCCCTCTTATAAAAGGGTACTCACCCTTCTCATTAATTCACACCCTCAATGCCTTTTGGTTCAGCAAACCCCTGCCCAAATACTCTTTAAACTTCCTTCAATACATCCTAGAGGATTTATTTAGATCATAAAGCCAACCTAAGGAGCCCTTTTGATCAAATCAAAAGGAAGAACCTGAAGAAGAGGTAATGTTTTTACCACCCTTTTTCAAATTCTTTTCTTCTTCAACATCTTCATTCTTTGTTATTACCATTCTAAATTAATGAATCCAGTATCTCCTATATACTGTAATATTATTATAAATATAGTACAACCATATTCAGTATTCTATACATCCTTTGAATGAAATGTCACCATACATGCGTACGTACGGCACACCGTCTCCACATCATGGTGTAATTGTCATTCAATAAATTATTATTTGGATGGGTATAATAATGATGTGTAATTCATGTAAAAATAAATATAACCTTATAATTATTATTTCTATATGCTATACCATACAATTATATATTATTTTAACATTAGAAGAATGATATTGTTGCTCGTGCGTACGTACGGACTACCGTCTCCACGAACACGATGAGATTCATTCTCCATCATATCCATTCAAGTATAATTATCATTTTATTATTTAAAAATAATGTTTAAGGAATTTATATCATTCTGGATATGAATAAGATACAACCTATCAACGACAATCATGGCTTACGTAACAAAACATATAAAAGAAAACAAGTAATTTAACACCTAAAACAACGATAATACTAAGATATTATTAACGAATCAATGTTAAAAGATCATATATGATATCATATTAATGTAAATGATTCTTGTATAATTAAATAAAAATTATTTCACCATTATACATGAGCTTAACCTACCGTCGACCTAGGAAAATGTACAATGTCAGGGGTTTTCTTATCTCACTTTTAATTTCGTGAGATTTCCATTGATCACCACTTATTTATTGCATGTGGTGTGTGTACTTACCATGATTGTATTAATTGTGTAATATAATTTAATTTATGGATATTTACATCATCATTGTATTATCCTTCTTTCATTGGTTAATGTTTCATAAGTTACCAAATCAATAAAGGAATTTGAAATTTCAATTTCAACTCATTCGGCTTTACGCATACTTCATTGATTATTTTTCTCCAAGATTATGTGTAGAATCAGTATTCATTAGATTATGTCATAAATTCCACCCCCCCCCCTTTATGTAGATATATTTTTGATACACTTAATCACTCCATTGATAAATTCTCAAGTGATCGGTATGAACTTGATAAGAGTAATTTTTAACTCAATCTCTATTTGTTGAGTTAGATATCCAATTCATTGGTGTTGTTTTTACAAGAATATGTGTGAATGTCCTCTGATTTATTTACACTGAATATCCAATCATATTGAGTGTATTTATATTTTTCACACATAATTATGTCGTTGATTTATTATTAACCTAAGGATATTATCTATATAATATAATTCATCTCAATTTACATTCCATTGAGACTTCTTTTTATTATACACCCAATCACTTTTATGTGGTGTATATAATGTACATTGACATAGTATATCATGAATCCATTTATTCTCATGATATTATTAAGTATTGATTACCTCAATTATTTGTATTCATGTGTCTCTCTTTTGTTTTGGAACTCTAAGTAAAATATCATTTTAAATGTTTTAAAGATTTATTATTCTAAAAAGTTCTCATTAATGTCCATGTTTTAAAAATATTTTTAAGGATTTATTTATATGGACATTAATGTTTTATAATTAAAACTCTTTTTAAATGTTTCAAAGTGGTATGGGACACTTTGATTCAAAAATATATTTTAAATGGCTTCTTGACAAATATTGTGACTTATAAATGTTTTCATGAATAGGGGGATATTTCTCTCAAATAGTTTTGATGGTTATTTTCGTCTATGTAAATATCATTAATTATTATCGATTGAGGTTAATATGATACAATACAATCTTCCATATTGTATCGAATGAGTTATGTTTGACTGTGGATGTGCTATTTTTATACCATTCATGGTTTGTGGTTAAAGTATTGACATTTCGTATGCGAGTTTTAATATGAATGTTTATGTTATTTTTAAACATGTTCATATGAGGAATGCATTGGACTTAGTAAGTGACTGGTGGAGCCCGATATATCTCCTTGACGCATTGGTAGGTCTCATAAGACAAACTAGTGTCTTGGGATAAGGCCTTGGAAAAATCTTATTTGTAGTCTTGGAACGAGGCCTTGGCTATGTGGTTATGATAGTCTGACATTATGCATTAAATCCATATGAAAGTGGTTATTGATATTGCACGTGATTGTTCGACTAGTAGAATATCTTTGTGAATAAGTAAATGTCATTATTTCATTTTATCCTTTCCATATTATGTTGATGTTCAAGTTTAAAAGGCTTTTGTTTTTGTTATAAATTTCTTTAAGTGTTTATGCATATCTACGAAGGCTTCTGCTATATTGTTATCCTTACTGAGTATCTGAGCTCGCCCCTTTCAATGTGTTATATTTTACTAGGATGTGAAGAAGTAATTTATGAATAACCTGTAGGGATAGTATGAGGGGATATGAAGACAAGATGTTGTTGTAGTTTTTTTTACCTTATGATGTAATGTAAGACTTATGAATATATCTACTATTTCTATGACTGCTAAACTAATCAGTCATTCGAGACTTGATCCTTTGTGATCATACCAATGTTATGTAATAATGCACCAACTCTGGGTATCTAGGGTCGGGGCGTTATAGTTGGTATCAGATGAAGTTTAGTACAAATCTTGGAAGCTAGATTTAGATACACTCTAATTAGAGAACGTATACCTAAGATGAAATTTGAGGATTAGTATAGAAGAACTTCCTAAAATTTTGGTATTGTAGAGATTTCTTGAGTTTTCTGAGCAATACATCCCTGTCTGGATATGAGAAGGTAGAGGCGGATCTGGCACAAATCTACATAGGGGTAAAACCTAAAAACACCGTTTGGAGCTAGAATCGAACGGGAACTGGTGCACGACAATGGGCCTTGCTGCACTCTTGGTTATGACACTCCCAGGGGATATGCTTAGGATAATTTACATTTTCATTACTAACTGATTTGAAGTATTATATATAAGATGAGATTAAATGACCTTGGTTAACCCTAATGTGTTTCAAATTGAGAATATGGTGACATGTTAATCTCTAAATGATTTTAGGACTACTGTTACTCACACAATGCTTTCTGGTTTTAGTCAATGAATGGATTCCAAGGAAGTCATACTGACTTTGAGAATGATATACAAGGTGGTAAAGGTGGTGTAAATGAGCAAAAAAATGGAATGATGATAGCTGTAAAATATACCATCTTTATGCCAAATCAATTTTCCAAAAATTTGATCAAAAATATATATATTAACCAATTCCCGGACTCAATAAAGAAGAGAAAGGTGATGAATGATAAGATCTCCAGTAGTGGAGACCATGGAGAAAGGAATCTTCAATTTTCATCATGCGGGAAATGTTGAAGGAGACACCCAGGAATGTATCTCAATAGGACAAATAAATGCTTTATGTGTGGGAAGGAAAGACATAATGTGAAAAATTGCCGAAGAAAAATGAAGAGTACTGTGGAAGAAGATAAAAATGGTCCCAAGAATCCACTTACAGTCATTTTCCGTAAATGTAGGGGACCTGGCCATTACCCGAGTGAATGCCCTATTCTATAGGTTATTTTCTTGGTCAAAGAAGAAGCTATGTGGAAATAAATGTTTGGAGAAATGTTTAAAAAGAATTAGTGCTTCTTGTTGATGGGTTTACTTTGGAATAAATTTCTCTTGTATTTTTAACCCCTGCAGTTTTCCATGTGAGAATGATATTTTAAGAAGAATTATCTTTTCTCATGCGGATATAGTTATAAATAACGTTTTGGTTTTATATGATCGTTGGGTTTGAGGAAATTATAAGTTATTGTAATTTGGGATGAAAATAAAAGGTATGAGATAATATTTGTGGTTAAATTATGTTATGGTTATTTTGAGGAATTTATCTCATTTTGGTAATGTTATAAAATACAGTTTTTGAAAAAGTACAACACGCAGACCGTGTGACAACCCGTCGCGTCAGACAATGCTGTGGGAATTGAACCCACAACCAAAGTGCGATTGGGATTTATCACCTACCACTGGACTACGTGACATCCCTAGTTTGTGTGACTATTATTTTTAGTTAAAATTATTTTATTGATCAATAATAATTTGATTTGGGATCTTGTGTCTTATCAAATTAATACCCCTAGTATAGGAAAATGATTTGGTGATTAAGTGATAAATGTTATTTTGGAAGTTGTTCGCTTTGTTGTGAACACTATATGCCCAAGGAAAATAGAATATTATGGGATTTCATTTGAGGAGTAATGGTGGATTTTTATCTATGTTTTTATTGTGGATATATAGTGATTTGGGTTATTTATGGAAATGATTAGGTTAATTACTTTTATGTATGTGACTTTAAGAGTAATTAATGTCATTTGGAGATACAATTTAACGTGGAAGACTACATTCTTATATGTTTTGGGTTTCAATATTATTTTGGATTATATTGAAGTATTTTAAGGACAATTGATTATTGAATGTTATTTATTTAACTTTGGGGTATTGATGGTTTAATTTTAGAAATTAAGATTAGTGTTTTTTTCTCTAATGGAATATCCATTTGGGGGATCATCAGACATTATACTAACCATTTTGGTTTTGATTAATCACTAAAGGCAAGGTAAATATATACTTTATCATACGTGGATCATGTATTTCTATAGATGTTTATTCTAGCTCTTCTATTGTGACAAAGTCTTCCTGAATAATCATTTTTTTTAAAAAAGAGTTAGTGGTAAAAAGTTATTAAAGAATGAAACTCCACTTATTAAGTAAGTATATCTCTTTATGTTATTAGTTAATATCGTAAATGAATTCCTCGTCCTTATGTAATGTAACTTAAAACAAAAAAAATTTTCCGTTTACTTTTCCTATTGGGAGACTAATGACCCTTTGTCCCAACACAAGTTTGTGATTTTCTTATTGTTAACTTTCTCCTGATCATGTTTTCTATCCCTCTCCATCAGAACTTAACACTTATTTTATCGTCCATATCCATGTTTTCCTACCTGGAATCCTAGTATGGGTTATCTTGGGTGACCTTTATAACTCTCGTCCTTTCTTTTAAAGTGATAGTTTTATTGACACTTTCTCTGATGTGGGACATTCCATTATATTCTCAAGCCAAATTTTAAAAACATTGTGAGGATGAAATTTATTAAAGGAGGGTATAATGTAACACCCCAAGATTCCACGGTACGTTTCCCTTTGAATAATGCAATGACTTGCATTGTACGCAACTTTGTGATTCTAACACACCACAACCAATCAAACTAGCCGTTATGAATAGTAATACATACTTTTTGAAATTTTATAAATTATATCTCTCAAAATGGACTTCATTTTTGGATTTGGAATATCTAAATTAGCTTAGGGTGTAATTTTGGTACTTTTCGGATAACTTTCATATTTTGATGAATAGTGAAAATTACTAAATTTTATTTAAAAACAACTTTTTTAATAGAAATAATTAATATTGATAAATTATGAATTTGAGTGGTTTTAAAGTATATTTACAATATATTTTTACCATTTAATTTAATTTTTGTCATTGGACATAATTTCACAATTAAACCAGACATAAACATGTCCCAATCTTTTGATAGTTATTATCTCTTAAAAATACGCTTTTTGTTTTGACAACGGGAATTATTTTTAAATTAATTTCTGCCACTTCTGTGTTTGGGATTTGAAAAATGGATTTCATATTTGGAATCAGGATGTTCAAATTGTGTAAATAGGTAACTTTTATTTTTTAACATTTTGAATAATTACTTCAGTGAATATTTTATTTAACATGGTTAAAGGGTAAATCCGGTAAATAATTGTTAAAAAATAATATTATAATAATAACAAATTACCCAAAACCTATCCTAACCTTATTGGTTGATACATGTCCGACCATGTGCATCTTTGGGTCGATTTTGGGACCCCATGGTACCACTTGTAAGTGATAGGGACACTTTTTTTTAATTAAGTTAAAATGAATACAAAAATGACACAAGCATATATCTTTTAGAAAAAAAATTTACATAGGGTTATATATTATGGATTTTCGACTAAAAATATTCATTATAAAGATAAAAATATTTCCTAAAAAATGGTATTTTATTTATAAATTTTAGACATTAAATAATTTAATTTATTTATGACACATTGGTGATGCAGTAATTACCATAATTGTGAAAACTTAAAATGATTGATATTGTAGATACGCAAATAAATATAATATGAGACTTTTTATGAATTATGATAATTTTATAGGTATATATGACATGTTATAAATTATTTAATTAACGTTTTTCGAAGTAATCATTCTATTATAATTTTTTTAAAAATCAATTATTGAATAGTGTCAAAATTGACATAAAAGAGTTTATAAAACAAATATTATATTATTAATTAATATTAAATTCTTAAAGATATATGTTTTGACCAAGAGACTTATATCATGATATTTTTATCATTAAGTAACCACTTTGGGGTCTCTTAGATGTATATAGTAAGTTTATTAACCACATAATATAAAAATACAAAGAGACATTGTAAAAGTGAAACAAATTAACTAAGAGTTAATACTTAAAGATAAGGTTAATATAATGAACCAAACCTATCTAAATTCAATTGGTTGTTTGGTTTTCGACCTATACCAACCTTAACCTTTAAATAATCTACTTTGGAGCCATTAGAAAACGAATATGAATTTATTATAAAATAAGTTTTTTTATCTTTTCCAAAAGTGCCCCTCACCCCTCTTATAAAAGGGAACTCCCCCTTCTCATTAGTTCACACCTTAAAAGCCTTTTTGTTTGGCCAAAACCTTCCCAAATACTCTCTTACAATTCCTCACTACAACCTATTGGACTTAGTTTGATCAGAAATCCATCCTATGGAGCCCTTTTTTTCAAATCAAACGGAAGAACCCGAAGAAGAGGTAATGTTTTTACCACCCTTTTTCAAATTCTTTTCTTCTTCAACTTCTTATATCTTTGTTATTCCCATTATAAATTAATTAATCTAGTATCTCCTATATACTGTAATATTATAATAAATATAGTGCAACCATATTCAGTATTTTATCCATCCTTTGAATGACATGTCACCATACGTGCGTACGTACGGCTTACCGTCTCCACGTCGTGGTGTAATTGTCATTCAATAAATTATTATTTGGATGGGTATAATAATGATGTGTAATTAATGTAAATAATAAATATAACATGATAATTATTCTTCCTATATGATATAACATCCAATTATATATTATTTTAATATCAAAAGAATTATATTGTCGCTCGTGCGTACGTACGGACTACCGTCTCCACGAATGCGATGAGAGTCATTATCCATCATATATATTCAAGTATAATTATCATTTTATTATTTAAAAATAATGTTTATAGACTTGATATTATTATGGATACGAATAAGATACAACCTATCAATGACAAACATGGCTTACGTAACAAAACATATAAAAGAAAACGAGTAAGTTAACACCCAAACAACGATAATACTAAGATATTATTCACAAATCAATGTTAAAAGATCATATATGATATAATATTAATGTAAATGATTCTTGTATAATTCAATAAAAATTATTTCACCATTATACAGGAGGTTAACCTACCTTTGACCAAGGAAAATTAAAAAGTAAGGGGTTTTCTTATCTCACTTTTAATTCCATGAGATGTTCATTGTTCACCACTTATTTATTGCATGTGGTGTGTGTACTACCCATGATTGTATTAATTGTGTAATATACATTAATTTATGGATATTTACATAATAATTGTATTATCCTTCTTTCATGGGTGCATGTTTCATAAGTTACCAAATGGATAAGGGAATTTTAAATTTCAATTTCCACTCATTCGGCTTTACGCATACTTCATTGATTATTTTACTCCATGATTATGTGTAGAATCACTATTCATTTGATTATGTCATAAATTCCACTCCCCTTTTAGTGGATATGCTTTTGATACACCTAATCACTCCATTGATAAATTCTCAAGTGATCGGTATGAACTTGATAAGAGTAATGTTTAAATCAATCTCTATATGTTGAGTTAAATATCCAATTCATTGCTGTTGGTTTTTCAAGAATATGTGTGAATGTCCTCGGATTGATTTACACTGAATATCCAATCGTATTGTGTGTATTTATATTTGTCACACATAATTATTTCATTGATTTATCCTTAACCTAATGATATTGTATATATATAATATAATTCATCTCAATTTACATTCCATTTAGACTTCTTTGTTGTTATACACCAAATCACTTTCATGTGGTGTGTATAATGTAATTTGACATAGTATATCATGAATCCCTTTATTATCATGATATTATTAAGAATTTATTACCTCAATTATTTGTATTCATGTGTCTCTATTTTGGTTGAGAACTCTATGTAAAATATCATTTTAAATGTTTTAATGATTTATTATTCCAAATCGTTCTCATTAATGTACATGATTTTAAAATATTTTTAAGGATTTATTTATATGGACATTAATGTTTTAAAATTAAAACCTCTTTTAAAAGTTTCAAAGTGGTATGGGACAGTTTGATTCAAAAATCTTTTTTAAATGCCTTCTTGACAAATAGTGTGACTTTTAAAAGTTTTCAAGAAAATGGGGATATTTCTCTCAAATAGTTTTGATGGTTATTTTCATCTCTTTCAATATCATTCATTATTATCGATTGAGGTAAATATGATACAATACAATCATCCATATTATATCGAATGAGTTATGTTTGATTGTGGATATGCTATATTCACACCATTCATGGTTTGTGGTTAAAGTATTGTCATTTTGTATGATAGTTTTAATACGAATGTTTATGTAATGTTTAAACATGTTCATATGAGGAATGCATTGGACTTAGTAAGTGACGGGTGGAGCCCACTATAGCTCCTCGATGCATCGGTAGGTCTCATGAGACATACTAGTGTCTTGGCACAAGGCCTGGGAAAAATCATATTTGTAGTCTTGGCATGAGGCCTTGGCTATGTGGTTATGATAGTCTGGCAATATGCATTCTATCATTATGAAAGTGGTTATTGATATTTCATGTGATTGTTCGACTAGTAGAATATCCATGTGAATAATTAAATTGCATTATTTCATTTTATCTTTTCCATATTATGCTGAAGTTCAAGTTTAAAAGGATTTTGTTTTAGTTATAAATTGATTTAAGTGTTTATGCTTATCTATGAAAGATTCTGCTATATTGTTATCCTTACTGAGAATCTGAGCTCACCCCTTTCAATGTTTTATCTTTTCCCAGGATGTGAAGAAGTAATTTATGAATGACCTGCAGGGATAGTATGAGGGGATATGAAGACAAGATGTTGTTGTAGTTTTTTTACCTTATGATGTAATGTAAGACTTATAAATATATCTAGTGTTTTCAAAACTACTAAATTAATTAGTCTTTTGAGACTTGATCCTTTGTGATCATGTCAATGTTATGTAATAATGCACCGACTCTTGGTATCTAGGGTCGGGGCGTTACATCACATGCGTGGACTTCTGTTTTAGAATAAAAAGGGTAAGAGAAGAGAAAGAATAGTTGATATTAAATTAACATAACAAATATATATTATATAAAATATAATTTAGATATCATTATATTTGGGATATATTAGGTAAGGAATAGATAAGGAAGGAAAATAAATTGAATGAAATTGAAATGAACGAAAGGGGATTTTAACTCTTGAATTCCTCTCGTTGAGAACCTATATATGGAAAATCGAAATGGTATTTTTGGGTGAGACCAGAAATATTAGGAAATGGGGGGATTGTTTTGGTAGATAATTTGGTTATAAATTGTTCAATATTCATGGATTTGGATGTGTGAGGTGAAGATGTAGTGAGATGTGGTATTTATAGAATAGTCAAGAGGTGTTTTTTGATTATTTTATTAATTAGTTTATTAATTTGGGTCAAGTTAATGAATAGTATGATTTACCATCAATAAATAAAATAAAGTGAAGATGATATTTCTATATTATTGGATTATATAATCGACACATCTACCATCATCTAATAATTCATGTATTTTTTAAAACTATAAATTACTCTATTTCACTATTCAGCCAAAATTCAAATATTTTAGAAAAATATAAAAAAATTATAACAAACCAGTTTTCATTGTATAGAATTCCAAAAATGATCTCCATTTTATTAAAATAATTTTATTAATAAAAGAAATATATTTTTTTAAATAAAATCAACTTTTCCTCAAAAAATACCGATTTTAAATTTATAACTACTTTTAGACACTTCCAAAAATTAATTACAATCTCATAATGTTATATTATAATAATAATAAAACTATAAAACAACTTGGTGTTGTGGAGTTACAATTCTATTTGTTATATTACTATTCAAAATGATCATTTTACTATTCCAATCATTTTATTTATTATTATACAATCATTGGAAACATGGTGTGGCATGAAACATTAACCATTAAAGATATTAAATATTAAATGTGGCATACTATAGGATCACAGGGTATTAAATTCTCTTATCCTATAAAAATATGATCCTCAAAACAACTATAGTGTCACCTAAAAAATATTTTTGTTAGTTCTTTATCAAAATTTCAACTATTTCCCACACTTTCGTTTCAATTATATGATTTTTCCAAGGTACCATTACCATTAGAGTCACCTAATTACTGCATAGATGTTCTTTAGTGTCAAGAATTTGGATAGTCTCTTCAATGTAAAATAAAATAAGTTTCAATTATATTCCATAAATAGTGAAGACATGTGTTGGGTCTGGCATGTACTACCCCAACAATGAAATGTAGAAGACTTTGTGAAACTTAGAAATTATAGGTGGAAGCACCGAACGATATGGAACAACACCAATTCTTAATAGGATCTGAAAAGGTCCAATATACCTAGGGATCTATTTCCATTTCCATCCTAATCTTATAACATCCTTCAATATAGATACCTTAAATAAGACATGATCTCCCACTTGAATCTCTGAATCTTTCCTCTAGTTGTCATCTTATTTATTTTCCTTAATTTTTTATTTCTCTGATATGTGTTTTAATAGAATTTAAATTTTCCATTGTTTCTTCCACAAAATTTTGTCCTACAATAATCCTTTCACCAACTTCATCCCAATAAGTTATTTTATGACATCTTTTTCCTTTCAATACTTCATGTGGTTCCATTGGAATACTTTAATGGAAAATATTGTTTTTAGAAAACTCCAAAAAAGGTAAATACTAATCCCACAGGCATTGAAATTAATTTTAGAATGATCTAAACACATATTCTAATGTTTAGATTATCCTTTATGACTACCCGTCGATTTGAGGGTGATATGCAGTACTTAAATGAAGATCAAATTCCAAATATTTCTAAAGAAATTACCTAATTTTGATGTAAATAATTGATCAAGAATCAAAACCAATTGAGAATTTTTATCCATTAAATCATATAACATCATTAATATAATGTCACACAACAATATCCAGTGGAAAATCCTCCCTAACAGTGAGGAAAAATGCAGATCTGGTATGTTGATCAACAATTACCAATATTGAATCATTATTTTTTTTTTATTGGTAATCAATTGAAAAAATACAAAGTAATACCATATGATTTCAATGTAGGAATTGGAAAAGGATGCCTAAACCCCATAGTATGATGTATTTTAGGATTCTCTTTTTGACAGAATAAACATATTGGTACATACTCAGCAATTTCCCACTTCATATTATTCTGCTGGAAATATTCCATCAAATCTCTATACATTTTATTGATACTAGGTTGTATAAATAAATTCAATCTATGTATATTATCCTATAATTACCTTCTAACGTAGGTATATAGGGAATACAAAATCTCTTCCCAAATTTCAGAATCCCATCCTCATTCATGATGTTTTCCAACTACCCATCATTCATAGTGTTAATTTTCCATTGAAAATTTTCATCTTCAGACTGATAAGTTATAATCCTTTCCAATAACAATGGTTGGGAAACCAATTTAAAATTAGGGATAGTGTACCTTTATTGATAAATATCATATCCATATTCACTAGATTCATATACACATGATCACTTTCAATCATAATTTTTTTAACTCCATGATCATTCCTTCTCAATGCATATGATACCTAATTTTTCTTCCTTAGGTGATTGTGTTTTGACCATCCATAATGATTGAGTTACTCAAGCCATCATCATTGCCTCATGTTGAGTTCATTCTATGAGAATATATATTTAAAACATTTGTGATCTGTGAATATCTCACATGTTTCAACAGAGAGATTTTTTCCCATGTTTTAAGAGAAAATATTATTGATTTTAACTCAAGGTCTTGATTTTTATAGTTATTTTCTGGACTTTTGAACCACTTATAAGTTTAGGTAATAAATCTTTTTATTTACATATAGACAAAACCATGTACTTTCTTTGAGGACCACTATAAATTAAAAATCCACCATTTATTGATGGTAGATTAAATAGAAGATAAACTATTGATCTACTCATCAATGTTTCAAATCATTCATCACATTCCATTATCAAAATAAACTTGGCCCCTTTACAAGTAAGCTTGATTAATGAGTTATGTAATCAGAAAAAATTAAAACAATACTCCCACAGTAACTTGGTAAACCAATGAATCCAAGTAACAATGTCATGTTCATTGGTGTAATCAATTCCAGAACTACCTTTTTCTTTATAGGATCAACTAATATTCCATCCTTATAGATAATATGACAAAGATAATAAACTATTTATGTCCACAATTCACACTTTATAAACATCCCATATAACCATTTTCATTAAAGAATATCTATAATAACCTACAATTTGTTCTCATGGCCCTCATAGCTTTTGGAATATATCAATATATAATAAATAAATACAACAAAAATAATAATTAAGATATTCCATGATCACCAAGTTAATTATATCCATAAAAATAGATGGTCAATTAGTCAATTCCAATGGAATTCTTGTAACCTCATAATGTCCATACTTGGGTTGGAATTATTTCATTGGAATATCATCCTTCCACACAAATATTTTTTGATATCTAGATAAAAGGCCAATCATTATAATATATTTAACATGATGAAGTTGATCAAATAAACCATCAATTTGAGGTATATGATACTTATTCATTATTTTAATAACAATAATTTCCTAGTAGTCGATGAAAAAACAAATGGATCAATATTTATTATTGGAAAAGTGAAAAAGGACTCCACATAGAATAACACTAGGGAGAATAAATACCTTTTTACTAAACTTCTCTAGTTTTTTCTTTATCTCCTTGAATGTTATAGTGGGCATTCAATAAGGATTCCTTGATATTGGCCTTGCAATAGCGATTATGTAAATAGAAAACTTAACTTTTTTATCAAGAGGATGTCTAGGTAAAACCTCTGGAAATACATCAATATATTCATATACAACAGATATGACCTTAATTTGAATATTTTTTTCTTCATTTGTATAGACTATTTTCACATATTCCATAAGAATTTCAAATAGATGTGTTGTATGAGGTGGATCCATATATTAATTATATGATGAAGTATCCTCTATAAATATTATAAATTCCATAACAACATCATAGAATCAAAATCACCTATATTTGCAATATATTTTTTCATTATATTTTGAAATACAATCCATTAAAGTGATTCTATCAATATAATCCATATGCATGATAAAAAAACAGAAATTATAGCATATTTATGTGTCATAATAATAACTTATAAACAAATCTTTGTTTCAATAATGATTCCACTATGAGTGTTTACTGAGAAATCCAATGTTAATGTGAATTAAAAGTATCTAATTTTTAATGAAAACAAGGAAGATATAAATGAATTTGATGATCCTGATTCAAATAAATCCTTTTATAAATTTTAGGAGATAAATAAAGTACCTTCCACCACAGCATTAGGAACTTCAATGTAAGATGTTGTAATCACATAGCATTTCCTCGATCTCAGGGAATTTTATGAGGCATGATTTCTTGATGATTCTAAAAATCATTTTCATAGTGTCTCATCTTCCTATAATTATATAATTTAACATTTTTTGCTTCATTTTTTCCCTTAAAATAATCATAATAGTGGTCGTTCCCAGCACACTTGATGAAAACTCCTTTTCCTTCTAAACACGAACTATGGTGTTTTCTTCCTCATGTATCACATGTTGGAAAAATAAATTTTTTTCTTCCAATTATGAATTATTTTCTCCAACACCGACTTCATCTAATGTTTCCCCTTAAATTCATATGACTTATAGAATTATTTCTCTTTCATTATAGTAGATGAGACTATATCTTTTTAGGATGAGAATGTTTTGGAGACCAGTACCCTTTGGAGCAATGGTTTTAATCCAAAAAATAAACTATCAATATTTCTCAGGGGATTATTCACATAATTTATATAATTCCTTTAAAAAAATTAATTTTTTCTTCATAATTGGAAACATTTTCATCCTCTTTTTATCTCATACACAAGAGTTTTCTCTCAAAATCTACTCGATGATCCCAATGAAAATATTTCACCATGAAAATTTTCATAAATTCCTTCAATTCCATATTCAAAATTTCTTCCTCCTACTTTTTGTTGGGATTCAATGATAACCATTGATAAGAATCTATTCAGATATGATATACTACAATTTTAACCTTTTACCTTTCATTACATCCCAAATAGATAAATATCTTCACTTAGGAACGTATTCATTCCTCAACTATCAAGGATTTTTAATCCTATTGAATAGAAGTGGAAGTTGATGCATAATGTGGTATAAAATTATTACACAGCATTATTAATCCAACTACTCTATGTGGGTAAGGTTAATACTCATAACCTAGGTGAGTTTTCCCAATATAGTTATAATTTCCCCAGCTCCAGTTGCAGTTCCTTATACAGTATCATTATCTTGTATGGGAGGTAAATCCCTATATAGAATACATATGTTGATATAGTTTATATTCCTTCTACTTCGATCCCTCTAGAAAAAATAGAATACACGATATTAGGTTATGAATCATAAGGAATACTTGTAGAACTAGAGAAACAATTAGATAAATTTGAATTTTATGTATAGATAATCTCATAATCATAAACAAGGTTCCATTGGGGACATGATAAATTTTAAATCCTTTATAATAGTTTGTATTGATTTATGTGAATTACCATAATAATTTCCCCTAGGAGTGACAAACTAGGAGTGAAATAGGATCATTTTGAAGTACCATGTTATTCCTAATCATACCTGATGCACCATGTTAGAGTTTTAACCCCTTGGTGAAACTATTCTAGAACCAAATCCACTCCTATTATCGAGATAATGATTAATTTCTTAGAAAACCCCCATTATCTCTAACTTACAAAAATTCTATACTTTTTTCAAATAATTATCTTAAAAGTCCATATAAGGGATATGTTCCCTAATCTATGTTTTCTAAATCTATTTTCCAAAGATTCTACAAAACATCTTCTTACACCAACTATATAGAGCATGACCATAGTAGCATGATCCAGTGAATTACATAATTACCTTGGTAATAAGAATAGGCATTCACATCCCAAAGGAATGAAAAGGTCTATATATTTTGAGAACTAGATACAAACATAAGTATTACATTGTAAATTTAAATGAAAAATAATATATCCACTCTATTAGATAAACTCATAAACTTATAGATTATCTTAGGAAGTCATTCATAAAATACATATTCAAATCCCAAGGAAAAATAAAATAGAATAAAGTGATAATATTAGATGCTCATTAAGGGTAGTTAATACAAAATAAGATAATATAAAAATACAAATTAAAGAATGGTGAATAACTAAAACACATGACATTAAAACATATCCTTCATCATATTATGGATGGAATAAAAGCTGAGAAAATAATTCCCTATAAATAATCACATGAGAATGGAACATAAAAAATATATTATAATTGTATAATAATCACATGGAATTTCAATTACTAAAATCCTAATTATGGAATTCATAATATTGGACATTTGAAATATACCTTCAATGCCTCTGCCAAGACATATTAAAATTAAATGGTTCAGGAATCTGCCAAATTAATAACTATTTTGTCTTATGAGACATATCGATGCATCAATGTTATATATCAAGACTCTCCAATTAGATACTTTGTTCAACTAATTCTTTATATAAATGGGTTGTCACATAAACAACATATACATAGCTTCCCCTAATTAATAAATAGAATCACTAACTATTCTGAGTAATATTGTGAATGGTATCTAGATAGCACATCCCCGGATAAACTAATCATAATCCTTTTAATAATGTATGGTATATGATATCATAAAATTTCAATCCTGATTATGAATTATATTTAATATAGGGTGTTAAAATAGATGAAAATACTCTAATAAATTCATCAAGGGATTCTTGAGCGAAATACCCATTTACTTTGCAAAGATGGATTATTTTGGAAAAATCATTTGTATTAGTCATAAAAAATTATTTCAAATATTGATATCTTTGAATATAAAATTTATTTAAAATTTTATTATTGTTTAGTCACAAATTATGTCCCACCAAAGATAAAACATGTAAAATTTTTTTATGAAACTTTACAAATGGGCCACTTCACTGTGGTTTAAGAGAAAATATAAGTGTCATTAAAGTGGAAAAAAGATTAATTATTTGCGTAAAACAAGAAATTAAGTAAGATAATTTTTTTGATAAAAATATTTTATTTTAGAAAAAATATCCATCTTAAAACATATTATGGAGTATACATGAATGTTAGTAATAAATTGGGAAATAACCTTTACATGGCCTTCTTGTGAGGATGAATTTAAAAGGAAACCTTATAAAACATATATTCTCATAGAAAAATGATTAATTGATCTAGATACATGATTTTGGACCATATACATAGAATTTATAATAATTATATACAAATAATTAAGAATTATATTGGGGTAAAGAGGGAGAAACCATAACCCGGATGAAAAATGGAGGTTCAGGAAGAAACCCTTACCTTATGTCCACAAGTGTTATTCACATGTGCTTATTGTACTAGATAATGAAAATATATTCATTAATAATTTCATTTAGAATCATTAAATATAATTTTGATTTATAATAATTTAATTATGTTCATTTCTTGTCTTTTTGATGAGTTTCGAGATTCAATTTAATCCTTCGAGATTGTTTGTTTCCTTTGTTTTCATGATTAGTTCAATTGTATACATGTATGAATGATAATTATAAATGCGAATAGCAATCAATAATTAAAAATAATTAACTTATAAGAGACTTAATGGTCTTACGTGTTCTTTTTTCACATATTATGATGATATATTAGATAAGGCGTTAATGATAACCATTTTGATTATTTTGGGGATTTTTATCATTTTGAACTACATTTGTATTATATATTAATATTATGTATATATAATGATTTAGGAAAATTATTTAAGTTATATTACATATATTAATGTATAATTTAATCATGAAAATGGTTTTATGACCAGACATGAAGGAGGAATTGAAAAATGAAAACATGTCATCCATGAAGGTGGAAAATCAACACCTTCCAAGCTTACATCATCTATACATCATCCATGAATCAATAATCCATATATTTGTCAACTACCATAATTATCATATTTCACTATTCAAAAAAATCATAAATTTTAGAAAATAAAAAAAATCACCTTTATCCTTTTTCGATGTGTAGAATTCAAAAATCGAATACATTCTATGGAGAAATTATTTAATATACATTAAATAAAATTTTTAAATAAAATCATTATTTACTCAAAAAAATGATTTTAATGTTATAATCATTCTTATGACACATTGAAAATTGAATTAAGGTCATAAACAATTATCTTATAATCATATGAAAACAAAAGAGTAATTTATAAATAGTTTTTAAATTCAATATTACATTAAATCATTATATTAATAATAAAATTTCAAATAAACTTATGTGTTTCACAAATAACACATACAAATAACTTATAATTATTAAAAAATATATTTACTTATTTTATTATATAAAAATAACATATTTTCTTTTATAATTTACCCTCAATTTATTTCAACTTTCATAGGTGATTTTATTATTTTACTATTTGTATTACAATTCCTAATGGCCACGTTACTATTAAAATATTCATATTTAATAGTATAATACTATTTTAAAGTTGGTGTTGTGTGAAGCACAAAATATCGAATATATTAAATATTAAAATAGACATACCATAAGATCATGGGGTGATACACATAAAACTAGAAGTTTTTTCCTCCAAAGAACATGTTTTTGATATTCTGACCAAACCTCCCATTAATAATTTTTTTTGATAAGATAAGGCTTAAAATGTTTGTACAACTCATTCCAACTTATTACGGAATGATATATTGTTTTTTTTCATCCTATAAATTTGTTTGATCATTTTTTCATAAATGTTTTTAGAGAAAAAACATTCATTCCCTGATTGTGAGAACTTTTGACAAGTGTTTTGAGTTGGGAAAAATATACCAACATTTTTTATGATCATGTAGAATCAATAGTTGGGTGAGAGGTTTTTGAAGGATAATATTTATGATAAATTTCATCACTCATGTTTCATACATAGATATAACTCATAAAAACATTGAGATGATTTACTCTTCATCAATTACATTCATGAGTTAGGGTTGTTCCCCATTATCTACTCTCATTGGTTTTATTTTCAACAATGGGGATGCAAATTGGTGTCACTTACATCAAATCCAATGTGGTTGATTGTTGGACCTTTAGTGGTGTTGATATTAATAATAAAAAATACATGTTTAGGAGTGAAATGTTTTTTTACTACTCTTCATGGATAAATAAAATTCACTGGAACTAATGATAAACTAGATATAATAGTTTTGAAATATTTTATTTCTGAATAATATATATAAAACATCAAGAGTTGGTGGTTTTAATGTTGTAATCTAGTTTGAAATAAAGAAGAGTTATCTAAGGCTATAAAGAATAATTCATTGGTATTTTTCACTTAAAAGAAAAATATGAAAAACTATTGGATAGTGTTTTTGAATTTTTTCAAAATTGTTGTAATCACTTTCCCGAAATTCAATGTTGTTTGAAGATAATCTTGAAGTGTTGTGTTGATGATAGATCAATAAAAAAATAATTTTTATTATGATGACCAATGTATTTAAATTCATTTACATCATAAGATAACTCATTTACATATACATTGAGTATAATTTTTTATTTTAGAATAGGAATTTATCTTTTTAATGAAATATATTTTAGACCATGTAATATATTTTAAATTCGTATAAGATAACTTATCTATGCATTAGAATCTCAAATAAAAATATCATATGGGGAGCTACAGTAGAGAATTAAGCAATTTAAGTAGAACTGTGTGATGGAATGTTTTAGTAAATGGATTTATCTTATGGGCTCAATATATTTAATGCCCCGTAAGATAAAAATCATATACTCAAATGGTGTTGAGAAACATTAGATATGTTAGTAATAATGATTATGTGAAATTATTTGCTTGGTGAAATTAAAATAATAATGAATCAAGATAACTTTGTAGTGAAATTAGAAAGACATTTAAATCAAACAATATATGGGTGATGATATACATGGATCATACATTATGGTTAAATTCATGATCATGATTCATATAGTGGTAAAATTTTCAAACATCTGAGGGAGAAGATGGTTGTGTTGTGATGATATATCCATACCACACAAGATCGATCCATGCAACAATATGTGCCACTATGTTGATTGAGAGTTCCACACATCATGCTAAAGGATCCACACAACTATGCTTTTGGGGATTATAATAAAATATAGAAGTCCATGACTAGAATGAGGAATAATACCATGATATTTTAAATCTCATGAGACAGAAATAATTTTATTCCTTATCCAAAAACCTAGTTATTTTTTAAATGTTGTCTAACATGTGGTTTATGAGTTTTGAATGGATTCATCAATACCACCATAATTCACGTAGACTTCCATAAGAATTTATGAAATGATTTATTTTAGTCCTCTATAAATTTAAATAATAAAAAACTATGATGAAGGGATGTATATAATCTATGGGTGAGAGGGAATATACACCACTTTATCAAATAAAATCATATTAGAACAACAAAATATGTTTATTGTTCAAGGAATAGGATGTAGAAAAATTTAATAATCTAGAGTCCTATTGTAGGTTTATACTATAAAGGGTTATCTTTCCCTATCTAAGGTGTTATTTTTTCTATTTAAGTTAATGTGTAACTAGTTTGTTCAAGAAGACTATATGAGTTAAATTTTATACCCTCCTTCAATTTCCATTAAATATATAAATAGGAAAAATTATATGGGATAATAACCATAACAAACTAGGGATGTAGTCATATCTATGGAGGAAAACATTTCTAATAAATTTAATGCTTCTTTATTTAGTACATCAGTGAGAATCCTAGAGAGAGGTGCTAAAGAGGAATGAGAGAGGAAGGAATTTGAATTTGATACATGAAAATTCACCCCCTTATTACTGTTTATCACACGTCATGTTATCCATTGATAGTATCTAGTCCTAACACTGTACATACCCTAGAAACCTATGTTTCTATCGATTCGATATTATACAGAAATTATATAGTGAGATAGTATTTTCATACACATATATTTTATCTGTTTAGATGAATATTTTAATGACCTTGATCCCAATAGCCTAGATCTACTGACATACTTTATTACATTAGTATTGATAAAGTATTCAAATACAAAACGTCCAAACTGTTTAGTAGTTTTAGAAAACTATATTATATAAGTGACTCCATTTTTTACATTTGAAATATAAAATAATAAATAATAAATATTAAAAATATATTATCCATATCCCTGAAAACTCATTAAAAGGATTCATCTATATAACCTAGGGAAAGGAAAAAAATGTGTGTGATCTCAAATGCTTAGTTAGGGTTCTGTTCGAATTAAGAAATCATGATTCAATAATCATAATCCACATGGAAAGGTAGAAATTGAACAGAAATTCTAAATAACTATCTAGATGAGGAATAATTAATATAATTAGGTAAATAATTTAATCACATCCCATATAATCATTAAAAATAGAATTAAATGCCTACGTTGAAAATTTTATGGAAAAAATGTATCATCCTGAAAATTTTAAAATATTAAATAAGTGAATAATAGAATAAATTTTTTATAATAAATATAGTATATATTTATTTATTTATTTTTATTATCTTAATGTTTAAAAATATATAACAGAAATTTGAAATGAATAAAAATATAAAATTAATATATTTTCATGGAAAGGTTTTCTATAAGAATGAATATTATAAGTAAATTATAATATATAAAAAAATTATGTTTGTTATAATTATTTAAAATCATTATTTAAAATTGATAATTTTTCTATATTTATAAAATTAAGTTTATATAAATTTTTTTTATTAACAAAATGATAAAAATAATAATTAATAACAAATAATAATTGGTTTAAAATTTCTCAAATACAATAGAAAATTGTTAATAAAATGAGACATTATGATCATAATAGAGGCATGACTAGAAAATGGAAGAAATAGCTGATAATATCTAATAATAATTTATACAAATAGTTTTTGTAATATGAAAAAAATGAAATATAATAAAAAATTATGTTTTTAATGTGACAAAAAGAAAGAAAAATGAGCAATAAAAAATAAAAAAATGTGAGATAAGATATGAAAAACTTGGATAAAATGTAAAAAAACACAATATGATTATTCAAAAAATAATAAATCTAAAAATAAAAGAAAAAAATAAAAATGTAGAAAATGTTAGAATAGAAAATATTCTAAATTAAATAACAAATATAACAAAAGAAACAAAAGTGGTGACTCGTGTGGGATGTTCAAAAAAAGGGATACACACATGACTATAAAGGAGGATTAATAGTATATATATAATAAACATATATGAAGTATACTGAATAAAAGAAAAGAAAAATAAGTTAATAAATTATGTAATAATTTTTGTACATTCTAACAAGATATAAGCATGCTTGACAATCTTAAATGTGCACCGTTTATTTTTAAATAATAACCAACAATGATATAATTTATATTTAAGGTTATAGTATTATTAATGTTATATTGGGGTCCTTTCAATGGATGTTCTTCAGTGAATAACTGTTAGTTTATGAAGTGTGTTAGGGTTGAAATAAGCAATAAAAGTTTTTTTTTTGGTTTTTTACAAACCAATTATGGGTTTATTTTCATAGTTTATAAACATAATTTTTCATAATTATATATATTTTATTCTGTTTTTTGAAAACCCTTAGAAGATATGTTTTTATATATATATATATATATATACGTATGTATATTAATATATTTTATGATACTACAATATATGGATGTCAGCATTTTATTTCATGTTTATGTTTTAGTATACAATGTCACTATTTTGTTTCCAAATTTTAATTTGTGTTATAACCCTTCTAGGTGTTGTAGTATTTAATTTATTTGTTTTTCAAAAAATACTCCATATATATATACATATATATATATATATATATATATCATGTTTTGAGTTTATATTTTAAATAATTAAATGATAATTTTTAATAAATTATTTTTAAATAATAACTAAACATTGTTTAATTATCCTTAATTTTTTTCTTTGACAAATTATTTTTTATGAGAAATCATAATGTTATATGTATTTCATTATTTTGTGTGCACCATTAATGTATATGATAAAATATACCATTTTATGTGTGAATTATTATTATAATCCCATGAATCCCATTCATAAAATTTTATTTTTTTGTGGTATAATATATTTTTGACATTCTATTCACTTTAATTCAAGTATTCATTTTATTTATTCTGCTGTTATATTTATGACTTTTAGGGAAGATCAATTCATTTTAGGCATGAATTTATCTATGTTATTTTTTTACAAATTTTTTTAAAAAATTATTATTACTTTTCATAAAAAATGTTAATATTATTTACAACTATGAAATTACTTATGTATTATTTTCAAAAAATATTGTGTTATGAGTGAGAAAGGCAGGATTATTAAATTTTTTTTCTTAAATTATGGATGTATATTATTGGATAATTTAATGTGTTATGGATGAGAACCCATGACATCTAGGGAAACTTTCCCACATTTTATCTGACAAAGTGTCCTTGTAAGATTTTTTGGTCTTCTGAGCATCAAGATTAATTTCTAAAAATTATTTTTTTCAAAATAAAGAAATCCATGGTAGTATTTCAAGGGAATTATTATTATGAATATATATGATTTTCAAAGTAATATAAACTATTTCAGGATATTTAGATAATGTGTTCAATATATGGAATACCCATTTATAAAGAATGGTTGTATAAATTGAATTTTTTGATAATTTTTTTTCAATGAAATTATTGTTTTCAAACAAAATCATTTCCAAAATATTTAAAAAAAACTTATTTGGAAGATTAATGTTCATTGAATGTTTGAAATTTATTATTCAAAGGTTTAGTATAAATTTACATTAGTTTCAGTTCATATTAGGAGGCATTGGATGTGAATACTTTGGTTAAATTTTTTGTATGGCATAGAAAATTTGTAAGGTATATATCTAATTATCCAATTCCAAGATAGGAAAAGGTCATAGTATGTAAAATTCCATGGGTATCATATATCTTATTTTATATAAAAAATACAAAACATTTCTATGTACATTTTTATGTACAGAATCCTAAAGCATAGTTTTGAGGATTCACACGTGGTATCAGAGTGAATGTCTTGAAAACATTAGAGATTAGATATTTTAGATATTGTATAGAAGTTCAATAGTTCTAGTTTTTATTTATTTTAATGACTGAAATTATAAATTTTCTTATAATTATTGAAAGAATTGTGAGGGAACTATTCTTTTAAAGAGGGAAGAATGTAAAATCAAAAAAAATTAAAATTTTAAAAATGTGTTTACTAAATGAATTATTTTATAATAAATTAAGGGTTTATTTATGTATTTTTTTATGGTTAATATATAAAATTTTACAAAAAATGCTTAAAAAATAAAATTTTAAAAATCATATATTTAAAAGGAAATACATTTAATAAGAATGATTATTATAATTGAATAAGAACTTATAAAAAATATGACTATTATAATGATTTAAGATAATGATTTTAAAATGTTAAATAAATAAATATATATATATATATATATATATATATTATTTATAGTTTATATTTTATATTAAAAAAATTAAAAATGGTAAATGAAATTATATAATATTTGGTTAAAAGGTAACAAAGATATGAAGAAAATTTGAATAAAATTAGATATTATAATAATAATAATATGGGTGTGAATAAAGGGGGGGGGATGGATGATAATATATAATATTTTTTTAATAATAGTTTTTGTAACATGAATTAAAAAGAAGAAAAATAATAAAAAATAATTTTAGTAATGTGACAAGGAAAAAATTGAAAAAACGAGAGATAAAAAAAGTTAAAACATGTGTTATGTTATGAAAAATGATAAAAAATTTATAAACGACATATGATTCTTTAAAAATTATAAAACCAATAATCTTATAAATAAAAAAATAGAAAAAGTGGTAATGGTCAAACAAGTAAAAATGCTAAAGAAATTTAAAAAAGATAACAAAAAAATAAAAGTGATGGTCCACGTGGGATATGAAATCAAAAATTAGAGTCTCAAGTGCCTTGAATTGAATTTTAATAATATATATATATATATATATATTATGTGTAATAAAAAATGTAAAAGTATTTCAATGGATAATATAATAATATATGTACCTTCAAACCCGGTATTTCATTTCTCTAATGATTAAATATGAATAGTTTATTTTGAAATCAGAACCAACAATGATGTAATTTATATTCACGTTTATTGTTGAATAAAATTTAAATAAGGGGAATTTATTTCGGTGTTATGAAATAAGTAATGGTTAGTTTTCGAAGTGTGATAGGGTTTGTGGTATTACCATAAGTTAGTTTTCTGATTTTATACAAATCTTGTATGGGTTTTATTTTCATTGTTTATAAATTAAATTCATCAAAATTAATAATATGTTATTGTGTTTTTTGAAAAACCTTAATAAGGAATGTTATATATATATATATATATATATTTGATACTATTATATACGAATGTTAAATATTTTTACCAACTTTATGTTTTAGAAAAAAATGTCTCTATTTTGTTTTCAAATTTGAATTTGAGTTAAAATCCTTATATGAAATTCAATATTTATATATTTATTTTTCAAAATAAACAATATCGAAATATACATATATTTATATAATTATATACTTAATGTTATAAATATTTAATTGGTGATCTTAAATTTACTATTTTATAATAATAACAAAGAATAGTTTTGTTATCTTCAAATTTTTTCTTTTACAAATAAAATTCTACGGGAAATGTTAATATTATATGTATTTTAAATTTTTATTTAACCCATTAATTTAAATGATAACATTTATCATTTTATGTGTTAATTTTCTTTTATTTTCCCATGAATTACATTCATAACATTTAATATGGCCATCATCTGAGATATTATTGAATTTCCATGAACATTAATTCAACTGTTCATTTAATTTACTAAGATGTTATATTTATTTCATTAAAACAAGGTTGATTTAATTATGTATGGATCTATCCACATTATTTTTTGAATAAATTATTAACGATATGATTATTATTTGTAATGAAAATTTTTAATATTATTTTCATCCAAGGAAATAATTTATGTTTGGATTTGAAATGTTTTTAGGTAATCTGTTAGAAATACAGGTCAATTAAAATGTTTTCTAACATTGTGTCACTATAGTATTGAATTATTTATCATGGTATGCGGAGTAAAACCATGAACTCTAGGGTATTATTTCCCACATTTTATATGAATAATTGGCCATGTATTTTTTCTTATGCTCATCTACGAATCTGGATTAGTCCCTAAAAATTATTATTTTCAAAATGGATAAATCCAAAGAATACGTTCAAGTGAATTATTAAATTGAATATATATGGTTTTTAAAGTAATATAAAATATTTTACTAACTTTATTAAATGTGTTTAATGTATGTAAATCCCTTTTCTATGAATTTTTTTATCAAATGATTTATTTGAAAATGGTTTTTTAAATAATTTATTGTTTTTTATGGAAATCCGTTCAATGTTTTTTTAAATCCAATTAAATGTATAATTAATGATAACCATTTAGTTAAAAACGTTGTTTCATTGGTTTAGTTGAAATTTTAATTGGTGTTAATACTAATTAGGAGGTGTCAAATATGAATATTTTTATAAATTTTTTTTATTACATGATTAATTTATAATATATATGTCTAATTTGAAAAATATTATATCGGAAAGGAATTGTGGAATGTAAAATTACCTATGTATTTTTCATTTTTATTTTATAAAAATAATACACACTATTTTTCATTTTTATTTTATAATAAATTGGTTTGGGGATTAACAAAAATTTTCAAGGATAATAATAATAACTGCATTCTTAATGAAGAAAATTCATAAATATTGGATTCCAAGTTTTCACAACACATTAATCCTTTTACTTCCTAACCGTTCACATGATTGTTTAAAACATACCAGGTTGAAATCCATCTGATTTTAAAAATGGATTCATCTCATGAATCTCATGATGCATCGAGGTTATTACATTAAATGATCCCTAACCTATGTCATAATATTCCTAATAATTTATTATATATAAAATAATCTATTTATTTCTCTATCAATGTTTTTTTCAAATATTCATATTGGGTAAAGGATATATATTTATCAATATTTTCCTAATTAGTGAATATCATTCAAATTAAACTTCATATGTAAAAATGGTATAGTGTTTAGGAAATAATAATATCCATTAAACATGAATATGGATATTTAAGAGAAATTTAATGTTCAATGAAAAATAATTATAGAAAAGTAATTTTTTATGATAAATTTAACAATCAAAAAAGGAAATCAGATTATGTAATAACTTTTATAAATTAGAAACCCCCAAGTCAAATATATTTAGATGAAATAATTAAAATTGGAAAATAAAAAAAATATTAATTATGAATCCTGATTTTACATTCCAAAGTGGAATTATATACATCATATAAAAGTGAATTTGTGAATAATAAAAAAATAAGTCTCAATGGAATGTTAATTCAGATGAAATTTTCTACATCAAACTTTGTTTTGGTTGAATGCTAATTGGATTCATATATGATGATTGGGGAATATTATTTAGTATTACCCAATCTATATTAATATTATTAATTAAATATTTTAACATTTTATAATATTTTTTCAATCTTCTGTTAACAATATTTCATTATTATCACTATTTAATGTGTTTATTTTCTTTTTTATTTCGAGTATTTTTTGACTTCTTATTTTTGGATCATCATAAATATACCATGATTTAATAGAATATATAATATAAGTCATTATTTATATAACATATATATTATGTATATATGTATTTATAGTAATCCATAATACTTGATGATTATAAATGAAATGCACTGTTCTAGGAGATGGTAGGCCATACATACAGTAGAATGTTGCATCCATTTTTTGACTTCCTAAATACAAAAAAAGTGAATGATATATATGTATAACATAATTCTATAATAATATTTATTTAATATATATCACATAATTTTATTAAAATCATCCTTAATACATTCCATGAAAAGTGTGAATGAATCACATCACTTGCGGAGGTCGTTGTCCACCGTACACTCCAACGACGTTATTATATTCTCAAAAAACTGAAATCCTAAAGGTTGGAGTTAAATAAAAATTAAATGATATTAGATATTTAAAAAATATTATAATTATATTATATGAATTGTATGTCTATAATTATCACTAACATTCAATTATGGTAATGTAAAAATGAACAACAATGGTTCGCGAGGTGGCAGTCCCCTGTACGCACGAACAGTGATTTCACAACCCATTTGATGGGAGTGTGTGTAAGTTTATATACTAAAAATCACATAATAAAATCATATAATCTTTATTAAAATGATTTTATTATATAATAATGGTTTAATAATTATTTATGGGTGTGTAAAACGATATAAAAAAGATGCATGTTGATTAAGTTTATCTCTTCATCAAGTAACTAAAAATGGTTTTCACCAAAGTCCTCCCTCATATGAATTTATGAAAAAATAAGGGCTTATATGATTATGGTAGGTATGTTTTAAATTGAATTTAAAGGCTTAGGATGACCAAAATGGATTGGGAGGTGTGAATAAGTGATGAGAGAGAGCTCCCTTTTATAGTGGAGGAGAAGTGGTACTCTTGTAAATACAAAAATATAAACATTATTTGGCAGTATAAATTTTATAATGTGAATTAAATAATAAACCATTTTACATGAATGATTTTATATGGTCAAAATATTCCCATACAATGGGTTTTTGAAACATTTTAGGTCATTTTGAAGCCTCTTAATTTAATAATAACCATCAAGTAAACTCATTTTTTCAATAATCGTTATGATTAACATTCACTATTATCTCTAACCACATTGGTGAGATATTATGTTGACATTATGGGAAATAATAAATTGTTATTATATAAAATATGGAATCCATTTTTCGAAATTTTAATATCATATGTGGTTGAATGTAATTCAAAATTTATCCGAAAGATGTGATGGTAATGTATGTTTTTAATGTAAACATGTTCAAAATTTTGAGGTGTTTTTATATAAAACATAACTATGAAATATATTTAAAATAAATAAATTGGGTTAATATGTTAATAAGTATTCTTAAATAACTTCCAAATAAATTTATAATATTTATTTAAGTTATTTGTTATTTATATGAATAATATGTTTTGAATTAAATTCAGTATTTTTCACAATTCATCAAAAAAAAATATTCTTTAAAAAATAATAGAAAATAATCTGAATGTTGGTTTGAAGTTAATATTTAAAAAATATATTTTAACTTAAAAAATAAAATTTATAAATCATTCTATGTTTATCTTTTAAACATGTGTTCCCTTAATGGGTGGAAAATTTTTCTTTTACAAAATTTTATTTTTATGTGTAAAATTTGAATTGTTTCTATCATATGATTATAAAATCTAATAGATTAATGTCAAAGAAAACTATTTAATATATAATATATAAATTTGATTGATATAATTCACTATAATTAATAAATCTAATTTATTAGAATAAATCTCATCTAAGAACAAAAGAATAGTTTTAAAAAAAATATCATTTATATTCAGTTGGTTTTTATTTACATTTATAATTAATTAGTAACCAATGAGTTTAATCATACATTTATAAGTTAGTTTGAAATATCCATAATAAAAAATTTAATTCTAGGGCTTAATTTAAATATTAAAAGGTAAAATTAGGTCCTCTGTGTAACATAAGCTACAGAGGAAAGTAATTTTTTTTTCCAAAACAAGCTAACTTAGTGATGCATACATTGTAAGATATATAAAAAAATTATTTTCTAAAAAAGAAATATTTTAATGTCTTGGGGTGTTAAATTATTGTATCCAAGAAAATTTTCACCCTTAATATTTCTTGTATATTACCTTCTTAATAGAGGAATATTTCTCTTCATCATAATATCATATGGTTCCCATGTTTCTTCCTCCATTATGTTATTCTACCAATGTATATTTAAAAAAGGAGCCATCTAATTCTTCAATAAATTCTCTCATGTATCAAGAATCTATATGGTTTTTTAGTAAGATGGATCATGTACAAAATCTATTTTATCATAGAATAGAATATGCATTGGATATTCTATGTACTTACATAATAATGATTTATGGGAAAATCATCTAATTTTTTACATTTTTGGAGGCATTTACAAACAATAATAAATAACTCTAATATTTTTAATAACTTTAAAGGGTCAGATGTACCTGGGGCTCAGTTAAACTTTCTTAATGAACCATATAACACCATTCAATTGAGTTAATTTCATGGAAATGTGATCTCCCACTTAGAATTCCAACTATTTTATCTGATTTCCAAAAAAACATATTTACAAACATTGAGCTACATTAATGTGTTCTGGAATATCATTTACCATTTTTGTTGATTCATCCCCATGTTTAGAGATGACAAGAATCATTTAATTAACCTTATCCCAATATATTGTAGGGTGAAATCAATTCACATATAATGATTTAAATGATTCCATTTGATCACCTTAATAGAAACTATTTTTGTAGGAAAACACTAGTAAATGGAAATAATGATTCAACATACCTTGAAAGTCAATTGAGTATAACCTCAACATGTATTATATTTTTTGAATAATTATTTTCCATTTTCAAATATTTTAAAAATGGTAGGATATTTTCAAATGAATATTATTATCAACAACCTAGTGACAGATATTCTATAATTTCAATTTATAGCGGTAGTCTTGATAAAAAATGACAGAGGTGTTCTATTAAGACTCATGACATTATTAGTATAGATTCTTATGAGGCTCAAAAGAATTAATTCATTTCTTATAATAAATAAATGTGTATAATTTGGTAGAATATCATGGATAACCGATAATTCATAATTCATTCTAGGAGTATTTCGTTTCCCAGTGAAAAAATAGTAATATCATCCCATTTCTACATAGATATAAGTAGAGGTTCTATACCGCCTTTAGTGTGTAGCATCATAGAATTAAATTTTTTAAAAATTGAACAACTAGACACGTAATCAACTATTTCTCGCTTCATGTAATCCCATCTAAAATATTCCTTCAAATTCATATACTTCTTTGTGTATCAAGGGTGTATATAGAAATATTATCTTTGACCATCATAAAAAATTTCCTTTTTAGATTAGGTATATATGGAACAAAAAATCAATTTCCAAATTTCATAACACAATCGTCACAAACAATGAATGATAATTTATCATCTTTCAGAACATTAGTTTTCATCAAAAAGTTCTCATCATCAAATAGAATATTTTATATATTCCCTAATAAATATGGATTTTAAATAATTTGAAAAATTATTTATGTCTCCCCTTATAAGTTTATGACCTTATTCATTACCAAATATCAAGTTAAGTCAATAATTTTACTTTTCTTTACATTGATAATATTTTGAGGTTTAGAGTTTTAAAGAGTTAGGACATAATGATTACATAACATAGCAATATAAATACAAAGTGTACACTTCCAATAATATCCATTTCATCCATAAAATAGAAATATTTAAAATGAAATGTTGTTTTTTTTTCATTTTTAATCATCATAACTTTTCCCTAACCCCATACTTGACTCTATTCTACATTAAATCCAATGAAAAACATTTAAGAAACTGGGGATGAGAGCAAAAATTTTAGTAAGGGATATAAAATAAGGAATGAAACTTTTAATACAAGAATATTTTGAAATCGTGAAAATATTTTCACAAAATAACACTTATCACCCATAAAACATAAACTCATTAGCTTACCTCATGAAACCATAATATTCCTATAAAATATCAAATAAATAATAAAATATAAAGGTAACTTCTTGCATCTATTTTATACTTACAATGTAGCTTTAACAGCTACATAGGGAGTACCCTTCATGGTCACATTTAGAATACAGATCATAGTATATTCAACAAATATATAAGGAGAAACCTTATCATTTTACTCTGTTTCATTTCTCATGGCATTGGAGATCTATGATGAGCTTACCCACCCTAGGTTTATCATGGAACCACCGATCATTGGATTATAAGAAAATGTGACATCCTAGGTTTTTATAGAATAATAGTTTTTCATTAATATATATGTATTAGATATTAATTTTATGTTAATGGGAATATTTTTTTGATAGTGCACTCGATAGACAATAATGGGTTTCTCTAAAATCATATGACGCACACAACACTGAGTTATACCGATAAATAATACAATAATATTTTTATTATTATAAATGGTATTTAACGACAAGTCAATGTATTGGTGAGAATAAACAAATCTAAAAAAACATGATTACAAATGTTTGTTAAATGTTTTACATTTATAAAGTTACATTTAGAGGCTTAAAATGAAAATGACCCAAATTGTAATAAAGAAATATTCTATTATTTTTAAAAGGTCATTTTACAACCTTTTTATAGCGAACCCTTTTTAAAAATATTTCTTTATCACATTCACAAGTTCTATTTTAAATAATAAAATTATTATTTCGAATATATACATCATAATTTACCTTTGTTGAAATCTTGATATTTTTCTGATGAAATTCATATTTTAATAAATTGTAAAAAATATGACATTTTAATTCATAATAGCCTTTTCGCTTAATTCATATATATTGGTATGATATTATTTTAATTCATATTAAATTTTAATTGGATTATGTTTTTATAATTTAATCTTGTTTTTCTCATTTGATGTAATTTCACATTTAAATTGTACATAAACATATGTCAATCATTTGATAGTATATACTTCATAAAACCCTACTTTCTTGTTTTGCAAAATGAATTAATTTGAAATTAATTTATAATTTTTTTTATTTATAAAAATGTATTCCATATTTGGAGTCATAGAGTCCAAATTATGTACCTAGGTACCTATTATAATTAGACATTAGGAATAGTAACTTTTGTAATTATTCTTATTAACCAAAGTTAACGGGTAAATTTGGTAAATAATGGTAAAAATAATATTATAATAATATAAAACTACCCATACATATGTCCTCATATTATTTGATAAGTCATGGGCATCCCTGAAAATCCATTGGCCAAACATTTGGCATTTTAGATCCACTTGGGTGTGATAATGAAATGTTACAATAATTAATTTAATCTAAAGATAAATATAACATCAAAATGTATGTTTTTAATAAAACAATTTTATTTTATATTTATATAATGGATATCTTTGATATTAAATATTAATTAGAAAGATAAAAATACTTACTACATCATGTTATTTTATTTATAATTTTTAGACATTAAATATATAAATTTAATTTAAACACAATGATGATGTAGTGATTACATTATTAACGAATGATTTAAATAAATAATATTTTAAATATTAAAATACATTTCATATAATTTTTTTTATTCCAAAAAATATTTTTTTTGGATTATTATGACATTTTATATTTGATTTGATATATATTTTTAGAATGAATCAAGTCATTATGACTTTAAAAAAATTAATTATAAAATAGTGTCAAAATTGACATAATTGAGTTTAAAAAATGCTATTTTATGAAATGATATAATAGTAATTAAAATATAATATTGGTCTAAATGACTTATATAATGTTGAAATGTCATTAATGATCATCTTTAGGTTCAATTTTCATTTTTTATTAACTACATTAACCATAAAGTATAATAATACAAGAATACCAGGTAAGAGATAATTAATTTAGCTATGGATTAAATCCCAACAATAAATTTAAATTTGTGACCAGAACTTGTCTAAAATCTACTGGTTGAGAGTAATTTATCCCTTACTCAAATTATAATTTAAATATATCACTTTGAAGTTATTATTATTATAAAATAAATTTATAATAAATTTATATTTCAAGACCATCCGAAAGTGGCTCTCCTCCCTCTTATAAAAGGCCACCACCTCTACCCACTTACTGATACCTATCAAGACCCTTGGTTTATTCATATTATTCATTAATAATCTCCCAATATCCCTAATTTTGTCCCATAATCCTTACCATGAGTATAAGGATATTCAAGAAATTATGTTGGCTCAAATCAAAAGGAGTTAGTTGATTTAAAGGTCACATCTTCTCTCAAGCTCATTTCCATTAATTTTTTACTCCAACCCCATAACCTCTTTTTATTAAATTATATTATAACAACACCCATATATTCAATATACTAGTATGTTGTTATTATATGGGGTTTACCTACAATTACACACACCTCTATATAATGAATATAAAACATATTGTTTCTATGTATGACAAACTGCTACCTAATGAAACGATGATTGTTCAATTTTATCCTACCACCTTTCATGGTATCCATTATAATGAAAATGTATTTATATAATATATATATTATATTTATATTATCTCTATGATTCTTTATTTTTTATTATAAAATACCTTTATGCTTCCCATAATGTGTAAATATGATAATTTTATTTGAGGATGTTTGGACTACCACCCCCTCAATGTGATATGACTCATTCATGACAAAAATGGTACGTATAAAGGATATATTTACTAATATTACCTAAAATTTATAACATATATATTATAGGTTAATTATAATATACCTATGTATCATTTAGTTTTCATTATTTAAGATGACAAAGAAATAAAAGTAGCATTCATACGTACGCATGCCCTGCCATCTCCATGAATGGATAATTTCATATATAATTTCCAAATATTATGGATTATTATAAATAAATATATATTGGATATTTATGATATTTAAATCATTGATACTATTCAAGAGATAATGGATTTTTACTATATAGACAATTTGTAATCATAACAAGTTCATTTTTGAGTAATGTACAGAACATCGATAAAATGTCCAATGTGAACTCAAATAATTGACTAATTCATATAAAATAGTAATAAGTAAAAAAATTGAATAATAAACATGAAAAATGGCCTAAATCAAGTATAAATTATCTTAAGATTATTATTCGATAATATAAATAATGAACGAGACAAGTCAGACTCATGGTAAGAGACTTTGTCTTAGTCTCATTTCATTAAGGAATATTTTGATTTATATGCAGCCTTCTTTTATACGGGTATAATCAGCCCCTTTGATAATTAATTTCATTAAATTTTTTTGATAATGAATCTTTTTCTAAAAAGCATTTTATGAAATAATAATCATAATTTTTTTAACTTACATAGTGAAAATGACCCTTTCCCCACCATTACCATTATTTGTAATTTGGGTTCCCCTACAAGCTCTAATGTTTTTAAAGAGAAAATAAATTCCATATTATTTTTTTATATTTTTGTATTGAAAATGGATTTGAGAAGGTATTGATTATATAAATAAATTGAAATTATGTCTTATGATTTAAATATGGATTTTTCCCTTAATTCTTATTCATTTGTTATTATTATGTTACAGTTCTTGAAACTTGATTATGTATACAGATAGTTCAATGATAAACCGAGGGCAGGTGAGCCTATGATATCTCACCAAAGCATCGGGTAACATGATAAATGTAAATTTTATGGTTTCTATTAATAGATTTAGAGAATATATTGTAATGGGTATTCAAAACATAACCCTGAATATCACTCCCTGTGAAGTTATGAAAGCTACAATTTCAGTTTGATATGGCTTCCACATGCTACCTTTATGATTTATTATTTTAATGAAGTTATCATGATTCTTATGAACTCATGGGATTATAAATATTCATGGACTAATGTTTTCATTCTTTATTTTATCCTTTATTAATTTTTTATGCTCAGCCAATGTTTTTAAAATGATTTCACAGGTTATAAGGATGACTAAGAGAAAGAAAAATGTTAAGAAGATTTTTATCAAGAAAAGAAATCATGTTTTATTTTTAAAAGTATTTCCTTTGGTGGAAAAATGTATACTATCATGATTGTATCCTCTTTTATGATTATGAGATTATATGTATCAATAATGGCTTAATTTAATAAATCTCTAAACCTGAAAAGATCCTCAATGCGAATTAATGTCAAATTATTGACTTATCTCAAAATTATGTAATGTTTTAAGGATGGAGACTTTTAGTTTGTATCAATGGTAATTTTATATATCTTTATGGGGTAGGATATTATTAATAGAATATGCCTAATTTTTTTTACCTTATTATAATATTGATATAGCATTTAACGATTACAATGTTGTTTCTTCTAAGATATGTCTGCTCAGAATCGTTTTCTGTAGAATAAACAAGACAGCTGTTCTTGGATGAAATACAGTGGAAAAAACATTCAAAATTAACAACCTATGATGTTCGGAAATGAAACCTTAATAGTATGTTGTAGTAATGGCACATTTAACTCAGGATATAAATAGAGGTGTTATCTATGTGCAATATCAGACTGATAATACACAAAGGAACATGTCTGTAGTGGAGCATTTCATGAGTCAACGTCCTCCATAATTTAAAGGATAACTTTCCCATTTTCTAGATGAAGAGTTGTTAAAATACCTAGAAAATATTTTTGATCTCATGTGGTTTTTATAAAATCGAATTTTTTTCTTTTTTATATCATTTTGTAAGTAAAGTTGATCTGTTGCGGTTTATAGTTCTGAATATCAACGATAATGAAGAGATTGATGCACTTTTTTGTGATAAATTCAATGGTATGTTTCATGATAAATATTTTCCTAAGGTTGTTTGACTTAGGATAGAAACATAATTCATGGATTCTAGGTAGAAGGATGACACAATGGAGGATTATGAAGAACAATACACTTAACTTGAAAGGTATGCTCCAAATTTAATATCTGACCTTGACAGTAAAATCAATGATTTTTAATCAGGATTAACCCCTATGTGTCAAATTGTATTGGATTCTAATGGGATTAAAAGTTCTGAAAAACAGGTTTGACATGCGGAGAAGGTGTAAATAGACACTAGTGGAAAAAACATTTAACACGTCGGCATTTTACACGTCGGTTCTATATAACTGACATGAAAAGCTTTAATTTTCGATATATCACATTGGTTATTTTATAACCGATGTGATATATCGATCAGGATCCATATTTGATGTCGGTTATAAAATAACCGACTTAAAATAAACAGAGATTAGCTTTTTTATGTCGGTTATTGTATGAAGATCGTGAAAATCAAATCTAGCGTGCTTTATCACATCGGTTATAAAATAACCGATGTGATAAAAGAAATCTTGGCAATTTAGCATGATAGTTATAAAAAAACTGGTGTGATAAAACCATTCTCATCAATTTATCATGTCATTATAAAGCGACATATATCACATCATTTATAAAATAAATGACGTGATATATTTTTTTCTACGTCAGTTATTAAATAACCAACGTTTTAAACAATAAAAAATATTCTACCAGGTAGGTTATTAAATAACTGACGTGCTGATTCTTTTAAATGATTTATCACACCCCGTATTCAGTCATTATGTTTTTGTCACTGGGGTGACCTGTGACTCATCTCTCTTGCGCGGAAAACATAGAAATGATTCATCAAAGTCATGCCCTCCATCCTCATTTTTCCAAAATCATAATTCATATTTATTATTATCAGATCTATCAGGTTGGATCACAAGACTCATGTAAGCCTCTTCATGACTTTTTTTTAGTTTTTATTTTTCACAATGACCCAAACTAATTTTTTGAGATGTTATTTTTTTTCTTGCTAATCATGGTTAGTTTCATAGTATTCATCTATACCATGCTAAATTATTTTCTTGTAAAATAAACATATGGACGTGATATCATGCATTTTTAAGATTTTTATTCTTCTATCTTTTGTGTGTGCGCATACAGGGGGTTTCAAGGGGGTGGGGGGCTGTGCAAGTGGGTGGGGTGTCCTAGTGGATGGGTGGGGTGTCCAGTTGGTTGGGGGTGGCCATGGGGTCACAAAGGGGGTGTGGGGTGGTGTTCAGGGGGTGTGGGGGCTGTCCAAGGGGTTTGGGGTGTCCAAGGGGGTGCAGGGGATGTCAAAGGGGGTAGGGGTGGTGTCTAGGGGGATGCAGGGGCTTTCCAGAGGGGGGTGGGGGGCTGTCCAGATGGTTCAGGGGGCTGTCCAGAGGGTTGGGGGATGTCCATGGTGTCCATGGAGGTGGGGGGGGGGTTGTCCAGGGGTGTGTGGGGGGGGGGGGGATTTCCAAGGGGTGGGGACTGGCCGGAGGGTTTGGGAGGTTGTCTGAGGGGGCTATCCAGAGGGTTGGGAGTGTCTAGGGGGTGTCTAAGGGGGTAGGGGTGGGGGTAGTGTCTAGTGGTGGGGGCTGTTCAGAGGGGTGGGGGCTGTCCAAGGGGGTGGTGGTGTCTAGGGGGTGTCCAAGGGGGTGGGGGTTGAGTCCAGAGGGTTTGGGGGGTTTTCTAGAGGGTTGGGGTGTCTAGGGTGTCCATGGAGGTGAGGTGGGGGGGGGGGACTGTCCATGGGTGTTTGTGGGCGGGGGGTCCAAGGGGGTGTGGGTGTCTAAGGGGGTGTGGTGTTGTCCATGGGGGTGGGTCGGTGGGGGCAGATTTCCCAGGGGGTGGGGGCCTATCCAGATGGTTTGGGGGGTTTTCCAAGGGCTTTATAGAGGGTTGGGGTGTCCAAGGGGGTAGGAGGTGGGGGTGGTGTCCAGGAGGGGTGGGGGTGTCCAAGGGGGTGGGGGCTATCTAGAGGTGTGGGCGGCTGTCCCGGGGGTGGGGGTTGTCTAGAGGGGGGCTGTCCAAGGGGGTATTGGTGTCCAAGGGGTGTCCAAGGGGGTGGGTATGGTGTCCAGGGTTGGGGGATGTCCAAGGGAGTGGTGGTGTCCAGGGGGTGTCCAAGGTGCTGGGGGTGGTGTCCAAGGGGGTGGAGGATAAGTGTCAGTTGGGATTGAATATTATATCATGGTTTGTGAGATTATGATATTATGATTGTATTGATTCATGTATATTAGGCTATAATTTATTATTGTTGTTTAAGGGGGTGGGGTGGTGTCCAAGTTGGTGGGGGTGGTTTCTAAAGGGGTCGGTACAATCTATTTTTGAGGTTTCCACTATGATTTTTATGGATTCAAGAATTATGAAAAGATGAAAGGTATTGCAATATGATTCTATTTGGTTATATATATATATTGACCTGTCATTGAATATGAGAAAATTATGGGTTATGGGGGAGATCATGATGTGGTTTTCAAAGATGCACAGTTATCTAGACCCCATTGTTCTATGATGATAGGCATTACACTGTGATTTTCTCCATCTGAGTTTTTATTTTAAATATGATTTGATTCTCAGGTTTAATCCATTTTCTCCAATTTTCTATCAACCATTGGAGGCCCCATGGTTTTCTTGGATTCCATGAAATTTATTTAAATAAGTTACTTATTCCATGTTCTTCTTCTTTTATTCTTTGTTTATTTTTTTCTTCTTCTTCCACATCTTCTTCTCCTTCATTCCTTCTGTCATTAGGGATGTGTGGTCATTTTTAAATTGATGTTTTAATAGTAATTGATGTGTTATATTGTTATTAGGATAGGTGGGGTGTCCATGGGGTTGGGGGGCATTCTAGAGGGGTGTGGTCTATCTATGGGGTGGGGGGGCTGTCTAGAGAGGTGGGGGGGTTTTCCAAGGGGGTGGTGGTGTCTAGGGGGTATCTAATGGGGTGGGGGTGGTCTCCAAGGGGTTGGGGTTGTCATGGGGGTTGGGGGTGTCCGGGGGGTGTCTAAGGGGGTGGGGGCTCTCTAGTGGGGTGGGGAATGTCCAGGGGTGGGGGCTATCTTGAAGGGTGGGGGGGGATTCCCAAGGTGGTGCTGGTGTCTAGGGGTTGGACAAGGGGTGGGTTTGGTTTCTAGGGGGTGGGTGCTGTTCAGGGGGGTGGTGGTGTCCAGGGGGTGTCTAAGGGGGTGGGGTGGTGTCCAAGGGGGTGGGGGTGTTTTCCAAGGGGGTAGGGGTGTCCAGGGGTTGGGGGTTGTGTCCAAGGGGATGGGGATGATGTCCAGGGGGTGGGGTGGTTTTCAAGGGTGGGGGTTGTCTAGAGGGGTGGGGGTTATCCCGAGGTTTCAAATCGTGAGGATCAATGTAATTTTTCGTAGTGAGTGTATACATATTTTAATATTTATACTTCATATATCTTTTTTACGGAAGGCTGGTATGCAGTTGCACAAGGATATATTCTTTTTGAACCTTAATAAGAAATGATCCAAGAGGAATTTAACATTGTTATATCTAACTATATTTTCTTTTTAATGTCATATTGAAGCATATTTTTTAAAATATGCATAGTTTTGTTTAATATTTTAAAATTATTTTACATTCAAATTATTATTTTTTTCATATAAACATATATTTGTCTTATCTTAAAAAGATGTATAATTTTGATATTTTTTATTGGTAATGATGAGTTGAAGTTGGATTACAGCACATAGAATGAGCAATGAATATGAGGAATGTGTTTATTCATTTTTGGAATTTTCTAAATGAAATGATCCAAGAAATGACATTTTTTTCTGTCTATGCCTGAAATGTTTGAATATGAAGATGTTGAAAAGTAGAGAGATAAAAGATCATATGATTTGTCATTGTTTTAATCAGAGTAATTACCCTTGGATTTGGCATGGTCAAACTGGACAGAATTTCACTGATGATGATGAATCACAAGATGGAAACTCCAATTGAATTGAAGAAATGATTCAAGATATTGCAGCAGAACAATATGAGATAGAACCGACAGTTGCACGCCTATATAGAGATGATGAAAACCCATTATATCATTGGTGTACATATTTTACGGGTTTTTCAGCAGTGTTAAGATTGATTAACCTGAAGGCAAAACTTGGATGGAGTGACAAGAGTTTTACAGAGCTCCTCCCATTGATGAAATACATTCCTCCAAAAGATAACGATCTTCCAGATTTACATTATAAGGCCAAGAAAATATTATTCCAGATTGGATTGGGATACAAGAAAATAAATGAATGTCCGAATGAATTTATGATATATAGGAAGGAATATGGATTTCTATCAGAGTGTCATAAATGTGGGACATCACGGTATCAGGTGAAAGAAAAATCACAGGCTGATATAGAAGTTACAAATACCCCTTCAAATGTATTTTGGTATCTTCATGTAATTCATCGTTTCAAACGTTTATTTTCTAATTCACATGATGCAAAAATCTTAAGATGGAATTCTGATGAGCGGTTATGTGATGAAAAAATATGTCATCTTGCAGATTTTCCACAATGGAAGAAAATTAATGAGCAATATCATATATTTTGAAATGAAATTAGAAATCTCTGACTAGGGTTGTGCATAGATGGAATGAATCTATACCGAACCCTCAGTAGCACACATAGTTCATGGCCTACTTTATTACTAATTTAAAACATCTCTCTAGAAGTTTGTATGAAGTGAAAATATGTCATGTTGAGTATAAACATCTCTGGATTGAAGTAACTCGGCAATGATATTGATGTTTTCTTGTCACCATTGATGATGATTTGAAACTTTTATAGGAGGATGGTATTAGGGTGTATGATTCTTATAAAATGGAATATTTTCAACTGAATGAAGTGATTTTGTTCACAATAAATGACTTCACATCATATGGAAATTGGTCTGGATATAATGTCAAATGGCATAAAGCATGTCCAATTTTCGAACAACAGACTTTATATTATCAATTTCATAATGGGAGGAAAATAGTGTACATGGTTCATTGAATGTTTTTTCATATGGATCACTCTTATATAAGACTAAAAAATAAATTCAATGGCTCATAAGAATTTGATATTTCTCCAAAACCTTTATCCCCTGATTATTATTTTGAGATGGTTGAAAACCATGATTTGACATTGGGAAAGTCACATAAATCTGGTAATGATAGACATATTTGGAAGAAAATGTCAATATTTTCTGATCTACTATATTGGAGATATCATGAAGTAAAACATAATATTAATGTCATGCATATGGAGGAGAATATCTATGATTTTTTTATTAGAACATTGTTAGATATTAAAGGAAAGGAAAAAGATGGGTTGAATGCATGATTAGACTCACTATCAATGGGAATACGTTTGGAGTTAGCTCCCACTCCTAATGGAAGATGAAAATTTCTTCCCCCAGCTTGTCATAGATTATCCTAGAGGGAGAAAATTAGCTTCTGTCAGTGTCTTCATGATATCAAAGTGCCTCAAGTTTATTCTTAAAATGTAAAAAAAATTGCCTCATTGAAGGGCATGAAGTTGATAGGTATGAAATCTCATTATTTTCACATCATGATAAACAACTTCTACCAGTTTCATTACATGGAATATTTCCCATCTGTGTCAGAAAGACTATAATGATGATCTGTTATTTTTTCAATTAAATTTATAATTTGGTTATTGATGTGAATTCTTTGATATTTTTTGGAAAAGGATACAATTTGTATACTTTGTCAATTGGAAATGTATTTTCATATAACTTGTTTTCATATAATGGTGTATTTAATGATTCATATGGTTCGAGAAATAAAGCTTTGTGGACCTATATATCTTCGTTGGATGTATCCTTTTGTAAGGTATATGAAAATATTGAAGGGGTATGATAAGAATCTATATCAAACTAAAGCATCCATTATTGAAAAGTATATTTCTGAGGAGGTTGAAGAATTTTGTATGAGCTACATGGCTGGAACATAGCACATAGGTTTGCCTTCATCTTACCATGAACGAGTTAATAATGAGGGAAAGGGGATTTATGGCTTGAAAGAAAAATTTTTTTCAACTGAACATATGAAGAAGTTAGAATCATACATCTTGAATAACATAGCTGATGCTCAACCATATATCACATTTCTTATTACTGAGTTGAAACAATGCCATCCCAAGAAGAAAAAAATGTTGATTTTGAATGAGCACAAAAAAATATTCTTTTCATGGTTTAAAAAGACCTTGCCTGGTAGATCAGATATATCAGAAACAATAAAATGGGTAGTGGGTGGTCCATGTTTAAATATGATAACATCGTCTGGTTATGACATTAATGGATATACATTTCAAATAAAAACTCAAGACAACAGAAATGCAGTTCAGAATAGTGTTGTATTGTTGTTTGTAGAAGAAATACATTTTCAAGTGTTGAGGACAAAAACCCAATTTCTTTATCAAGTTCATATTATAGAGTGATTGAAGACATATGGGAGTTTGATTACATTAAAATTAAAGTTTTTGTTTTTAACTGTAAATGGTTTATCCGTAAAAACAGTGTTAGACACGTTGAATTTGGAATGGCAGTTGTAAATTTGAATCGATTGGAAGACACAGCTGATTCTTTTATTATGGAAACACATGAAAAAAAATTCTATGTAGTAGATAAATCAGATATGTTGTGGGTAGTTGTTTTACAAGGGAAAAACAACATGTTGGTGAGGATGAACTTGATAAAGATGCTAATTTATGTGAGATCCCTACTTCCATGGAAATATTTACAGAACAAAATGATTAGAATGTTGAATACATGGTTTGTTCCATAAGGAATGATCACGACGAAGGAATTTGGGAAAACAATCCATTTGTACATTTCTAAAATTATTTGTGACATTTGTTTATTTCTTGTTCACATTTATTATTTTCATAAAATGTTATATATTGTATGTTTTTTCTTTATTAAAACTTGTATTAAAACAAAATAAGTAATAGTTTCTATTTTTTTTAGTTTTGTTTAGTTTACTTTATCATGTTTTCCATTACATAAATTATATATATATATATATATATTTTTTGTTCAGTGAAAATTACTTTACCATATTTACCATGTTTACCCAGTTTACCATATTTACCATGTTTACCGTCTTTACCATCTTTACCATCATTACCATCTTTAACATTGTTTAACATGCTTACCATAAAAACCATGTTTACTATTACATAACTTCGTACAATTTTCTATTTTTTGTTTACATTATTATTGTAATATTTGAATTTTATATTTGTGATCTAATGTTTTTTTGAAGGATAATGACAGATAAATTTGTTGATCCACCAAAAGATTATAGAGATGAGCATATTGGTCATTCCTCTGGGGAGGAACATTCACATTCTTCTCTTGATGTTCCACAATATTCTTCATGTGCTCACATTATGACAAAGAGATCAAGAGTTGGTAAATGTGGGTGCACACATTTACCAAAATTATCACATGCCCATATGCAGGATCAGAGGATACTCGTTGAGTTTGATGAGGATGATATTCCTAGAGGTACAAATGAAAAATATTTTTAGAGTTTGTATCAACTCAGGGTAATAGAAAAGTAAGCATTTTGTATGATGACTTGAGATGTGTGAACAAAGCGATAATCTCTCAGTTGTGGGAGACAATTTTGGTAAGATCTTTTTCTATTGTTTTCCTATTCTTTAAATGTTTCTAGTATATATAATATGTTTAACCTCTTCTTTATCAGATGACATTTGATATTCTTGACACTAGAAGAGTCAGAAAGAAATGCTTATCGATGGATGCTAGGAGATGGAGAGATTTCAAATCAACCCTCTCATCTGATTTCATTTTTTGGTCATAGGATTCATGAAAATTTATGTCATATATATACTTTAATAAATGAAGACACATGGAGACAGTTTGTTGAAAGTAGAAGAAAAGATTCATTTTTGGTAAGGGCAATGTAAACTCGTATAAGCTTTCTTATATAAATGATCTTATTAATGTTCTGTTAAGGATTTTTTATTCTTAATTAATATAAAACAAGGAAATATCATTAGTAGATACAATTTAAAAATCTATACCCTCATAGTTTATCCTGTGGAGGGTATACATTATTATAAGTACAAATGATGGTGGGAAAATTACAAAAAGTAAGAGCTAAGTCTTCAAGCTCTGTAGAGGTGGCCCCTACATACCCTCCATCTAGACATGAAAAATGGAAGAGATCTCGGATGGGAAAAAAAGGGCAATATCTTTCAAAATATTAAAGAATCGTAGCTGAGTGGATTGTAATATATCTATTTTATTTATTTATGTTAACTATTTTATTCATATAATTTAAATCATTACAGAAATGTTCAATTAATTAATACATGATGCTCTTGAACGGTAGAGCTCACAGGGGGTATTTATAGCTATTGGGAGGCATGATATTTTATCTATAACATTGGGAAAGCCCGAACATCCTAGTCGTGTACAAGGTTATCTTGTAGTTGTATCGGTCAAAAAACATGTTTCCACATTCTTCAACATCATGCGTTGAGGGTGTTTATAAAAAATATATAATCCTTATAGGCTGAAGTTCATAATATTAAAGTGACTATAGAGGAAAATATTATAATGTTGGTATAGTTTATGTTTACAGACATGAAAAGAAAATTTCAGACTGCAGCTCATACTCCTCCACCTCCCCCTACAGACCGCATTATTTTTCCTCCACCTCCGCCAGTAGCTCCCACTCCCCCACTTCAGCCTATGAACCCCATTTTTTACCCTACTCCTTTGCAGCAGATTCCTACTTATTACGAGTTTTATGTTGATGATACTCAACATAATATAGTTGCATACGGGTTGGTATGCTGTATTGGAGATACACTTCATCATCATCAATTATAGGTAGAGAATTAGAGGTTCATTGTACATGATATCATAGATAGATCAGCTTGAGTACCATTACCTATAGATGAGGTGACAACAGATGGACATAGTATCGGCCATTTTTTAATTTGGTCTTCTATACTTCTTCGAGTCATTATCATAGAGGTATGTATGTTATATCTTCTATTTTATTTTTCAATTAATGTTATTTTATCATTTGAAACCAAATATATATTTTCTATTTATTTTTACGAGAATACTTCAAAGGTAATAAAATATTGTATAAACAACAAAAGAGACAAATGGCTATGACTTCAGATACAGATTCTGGTAGTCTTGACAGATTTTCAAGATATTCATATTTTTTGGCGGATCATTATGAGTTTCCAATGGAATCTCATGCTTGTGGACGTGCAATAACTATGGGGATTGTGAAAACTGATATAATGGAGCTTGTTACTAGAGATAAGTCATGCATCAACATGGTGAAATTTTTTTCCATGAAAGTATTAACAGATTTTCCCTAAATTATATTTATTAATAATGTATACATATGACTGTTTTTTATTAGGTATCTTTATAACAGTTGTGAGAAGAATGAGCAGACAGATTTATATGGATTCATGGACCCGAATTTGATTTCACATGAAGCATGTGCATTGGATGAGGAACAAAGAATGATATATATTGCTGAAAGTCTTGAACAGAATATAATCACACAATATTGTATTATACTTTTTCTGAGTGGTATGAAACACATATCTCTCAAAGAGTTCATTATGTTTAAACATAAAAAAACACTAACCTTAAATTATCTTTTATCAGTGATCATTGGATGTTAGGAGTTTTTTACCCATAGAAGAAAACACTTTATTGGATATGATCTATCTATGGTGTTGTGAAAGAATGTTCTATGAAAATGTTGGAAAAGTAAGTTTAAATTACTCAATAGTTTTATATATTATAATGAATTTAAAATTTATCCCATTCGTATTATTTTCTAACAGGGGATGGGACTACTTTTGAAAAAACACAAGTAAAAGGAGTGCGAAGATTAAATATGTAAATGTAAAGGTAAATATCCATTTATAATTTATAATTTTTGATTTATTACATAGAAATAATATATTAAATTTACACCCATTAAAATGTAATTTTCATGACCAACAAGGCGTCATCGAATGCAGATATTATATGTTAAGATTTATGTATGAAATAATAAGAACTGGGACAGTTGTAAACTTTGAGCTGGTGAGATTTTCTTTAAACTTTTCCATAATATTTTATTTTATTTATTCCTTATAAACATTAACTATTATCCTTTTAAATTGTTTCTATTTGATGACCCTCAACCTTATACTGCTCAAGACGTCAAACACTTACATGTGGAATGATTAAATTATTTTATAGGTTTGATTGAATTTTAGTTTTTTGTAGTGTAAAATGTAATTTTGAATATTGTCATTGTAATTTTGTATTTGGTAGTCATTTAGGTTGGATTTAGTTTTTTTAAGATAACATTGTATGTTTTGAATTTTATATATGTGAATGTTTGATTTTTCTCTACTTCTTGTTTTGGTCTACTTGTGATGGTTTTTTAGTATGGATCCTGGTCTGAGGGGAGGGGTTCCAAGGGTGTGGGGGGGGGGGTGTCCAGTGGGGTGGTGTTATCCAGGGGTGTTAATGAGCTATCTGGTGGGGTGAGGGGTGTCCTGGGTGTCCATGAGAGTGGGGGGGGGGGGGCAGTCTAGGGGGTGAGAGAGTTTCCAGGAGGGTGGGAGGGCTGTCCAGGGGAGTAGGGGCTGTCTAGGGGGTGTCCAGGGGTGTGGGGGTGTCCTGTAGGGTGAGGGGGGTTTTCAAGGGTGTGGGAGGGATGTCTAGTGGGGTGGGGGTGTCTAGGGTGTCAATGGGGATGTGGGAGGTTGTCTTGGGGGTGAGATAGGAGGTGCTGCCATCCCTCAGGGGGCTGAACACCACCGGAAGGTACTCATCACTCGCACATGCAAAGATTCAGCTCCCAAAATGTTTCACCATTGATTTCCTCCCCTGTAAACATCATTTATTCTATCAATTTGATGCCAGTATAACCTAGGGGAAACTCCTTCATGTGTGACTGTGTTTTCATCCTAGTTTTACTAGCATCAAAGTGATATAATGAATGATTTTTACAGGGGAATAAAGTATTGGTGAAACGTTTTTAGAGATCAAGCTTCGAATGTGGGAGTGATGAGTACCTTCCAGTGGCGTTCATCCCCTCGAGGGATGGCGGAGCCTCCTCTCCAAACACCAGAAGTCTAGGGGTTTTCCAGGGCGTGGGGGGCAGTCCAGGGGTGTGGTGGGGGCTGTCTAGTGGTGGAGGGGGGGGGGGCTTCTCTGGTTTTGGTCAAGTTTTGTTCTAATTTTGGTCAGGGGGTGTCTAGGGTTGTGGTGGGGGCTGTCTAGTGGGGTAGGAGCGTGTCTAGGAGGGTAGGAGGGATGTCTAGGCGAGTGGGGGATGTCCAGGGGCTATCTTGGGGTGTGGGGGGTAATCCCGGGGGTGGGGGAAGTCCAGGGGTGTGGGGGGGGGGGGGAGGGGGTCCAAGAGGGTGGTGATTTTACAGGGGTGTGGTGGGATATCCAGGGGGTTAGGGGTAGTCTAGGGGTGTGGGGTGTCCATGGGTGTGGTGGGGGCTGTCCAGTGGGGTGGGAGGGGGGGGGGGGTTCTGGTTTGTCTTAGTATGTTTTTGGTATCTTTTTGATCTATTTCAGGGGTGTGGGAGGGTTTTCCAGGGTTGTGGGACTGCTGTCTAGAGGGTGGGGGTATACAGAATGGTGGATGGGTTGTCTAGGGGTGTGGGGGTTACCCAGGGGGTGGGGGTAGTCTAGGGGTTTGGGGTGTCTAGGAGGGTGTCAAGGGGGTTGGGTTGTCCAGGGGTGTTTGGGCTATGCAGGGGGTGGGGGTAGTCCAAGTGTGGGGGGGGGGTATCCAAGAGGGTGGGGGTTGTCTAGGGGTGTGGGGGAATGTCCAGGATTGGGAGAAGTCCAGGGGTGTGGGGTGTCCAGGGGTGTGGTGGGGGATTTCTAGTGGGGTGGGGTGTGGATCTGGTCAGTTTTGGTCTGTTTTTGGAAACTTTTTGGTCTCTTTCAGGGGTGTGGGAGGGCTATCTAGGGATGTGGGAGTGTTTTCCAAGGGGTGGGGGTATACAGGAGGGTGGGGTTGTTTAAGGGTGTGGGGGGGTGTCCATGGGGTGGTGGGGTGGTCCTGGGTTGAGTGGGGTGTCCATGGGTGTGGTGGGGGTTGTCTATTAGGGTGGGGGGTTCTGGATTCTTTTTGGTAACTTTTTGGTCTGTTTCAGGGGTGTGGGAGTGCTATCCAGGGGTGTGGGAGTGTTTTCTAGGGGGTGGGTGGTATGAAAGAGGTTGGTGGTTGTCTAGGGGTGTGGGGACTGTCCAGGGGTTGTGGGGTAGTCTAGGGGTGTGGGGGTATCCAGGAGGGTTGGGTGTAGTCCGGGGGTGTGGGGGTTGTCCAAGGGTGTGGGGGGTGTCCAGGGGTGTGGTGGGGGCTGTCCAGTGTGGTGGAAGGGAGGGGGTTTGTCTGTTTTGGTCTATTATTGGTAACCTTTTGGTATGTTTCAGTTATTTTGGCTGGGCATAGCATTGGTTCAGTTTTATATAAAAAAATAGTTTTTTACGTCACTTATTTCATAACCGACGTAAAAAATGCATTGGGATTAGTTTTAATGTTGTTTATTTGGAAACCGACATAATAACTTCATGGGAAATGGTTTTTACGTCGGTTATTTCATAATCTATGCAATAAATAGAAATGGATAGTTTTTTATGTTGGTTATTTTATAACCGATGTTGTAGATATGTTTTTTACGTTGATTATTATATAACCGATGTTGTAAAATGCTTGGCAGATAGGTTTATCACATCGGTTATAAAAATAACTGACCTGATAATCACTTTAGAGGAGTGCTTTATGATGTGAGTTATTATATAACCAATTTGAAAGGTTATATACCACATCAGTTATTAAATAATTGGCATAAAAACCCACAACTATGAAGTGTTTTCAATGTTGGGTTTTTAACAAATGACATGAAAAACTCATTGGATTTGTGTTTTTACGTCGATTGTAAAATAACCAACGTAATTCAATATTTTTATAACATCTCTTGTTATAACGTCATCCAAAATCCAAAGTTAAAAATAAAAAATTACCACCATAAAAAAAATTTCTACACTAGTGAGAGTTTTATACCGACCATGTGTTCTTTGAAAAGAATCATAATAAGTGGTCATGATGAATAACCAAAGGGAAAAAAACATCAAAAATTTCACATGTTAAGAATATAAAGTTTACAATTTGTAAAAATTATGGTAAAAATCACACATGGGAATTCCTTTTGAATTTTGGTACGTACTTCTAACGTGGTAAAATGGGGCATAAGGCTCATAACTACACCGAAAAATTTAATCGTAATACAAATTCTAATATAATGTATTTGAAATGTTTTAAATGTAATGAGATAATTCATTATGTAAATGAGTGTTTGATGAACAATTGGGATGATGGTAAGCAGTTGTACAATAACCAAAAAGGTGTAGTGAAAGCCTTTGAGACTACTTTAGAAAATATTGGCCCATCAAATGAAGTGGTATCCGTTACATTGTTTTTTTATTCAGATTATTCCAATGTGTTGTCTGATTCTAGGTATTCACATTAATTAATTAGGGAGAAATTTTATATTAAATTGTGGATTCCATCTCATGAAATTAATCCAAAACTTATAATAAAAACAGATAGTGGAAATTTTTATTCAAAACTAAATTATAATAATCATCCAATCTATGTCTGTGGAAGGAATCTACCTATAAACCTTCTTGGTTTTCCTCTAGTTAAGTTTGATTTTATTCTAGGTTTGTATTGTCTTTCTCTTTACCATGCTAAGATTGAATTTAGAGATAAAGATGTTTATTTTCAGGAATTCATTCAATTTGTGTACCATAATGAACCCTTACCATTGATAACATATCTGGAAGCAGAGAAACAAGTAAAATATGGAAATTAATGTTACCTTGAACATATTGTTGAGAACAAATGAACTATTTAGATTAATGATTTTCTAGCCATAAATGTGTATCTTTATGTTTTTCCTAATGATTTTCTTGGTATGATACCTTATCATAACATTGAATTTACTATTGACTTGGTTCTTCAAAAAAATTCAATTTCATAACCCCTTATTGAATATCTCAAATTTTACTTTTAGAGTTAAAGAAGAAATTTCAAGAGTTATTGGATTAAGGTTTCATTTGACCTAGCACATCACCATGGGGTGATCATGTATTGTTTATAAAAAATAAAGATTGTTTAATGAGAATTGTTATTGATTATAGATCATTGAATATCATCACTATTAAAAACAAGTATCATTTTCCTCAAATCGATGATTTATTTGATCAGCTCCAGGGAGATCAGTATTTTTCAAAGGTTGATATGATGGCGGGGTACCATAAGTTGAAATTAATTAAAGTAGACATTATGAATACCTCGTTTCATACTATATATACCCATTATGAATTTTTAGTTATGATGTTTAGGTTAACTAATGAACCTTCTTTATTCATGGATATTCAAAATAGAATATTCTATGAGTTTTTGTATATGTTTGTGGTGGTGTTTATTGATGATATATTGATATATTAAAAAGTAAATAGGGGCATGATTGTCATTTAAGGGTTTCCTTGGAAACCTTAAAAGAACAGATACTTTATGGGAGATTCAGAAAATGTGAGTTTTGGTTATAAAAAATTTTGTTCCTTGGTCACATTTTTTAAAAATATGGCAAAACTATTAATCATCTTAAACCACACTTGTTAAAGAATGGAAAAGACCGACATATATAAACAAGATTCATAGTTTTCTCGGTTTAGATGTTTATTATCATAGGGTTCTTAGTAAGTTTTCATTGTTATATATCCCACTGAGTAAGTTAACTCGATAATGTGTTATGTTTATATTCAAAAAAATAATGAAATGAATGTTTTCAAGAATTCAAAAGATGATTTTTGAATGATCCTATTTTTAAAATGCCTTCCAGAAATTGTGAATTTTTTATCTACAATGACATTTCATTGAGAGGACATGGATGTTTCCTAATGTAGAAAGATCTATTAATTTCATATGCTTCACCCAAGCTGAAAAACTATCTGATAAATTACCCTCCACATGATTTGGAATTAACTACTATTTTTCATTAAAAAATGGATTCATCATCTATATGGAGTAAAATGGGAAATATATAACATAAATGTTTGAATTATATATTTACTCATAATTAATTGAACATGAGACATATCATATGGATAGAATTAATCAAGGATTTTGATTTCATGATTCATTACCATCCTAGAAAAGAAAACAAAGTGGTTGATGCTTAGTGTAAAAAATGTAATGCTACATTAAATATGTTACATTTGGAACATGACCCATTGATTAATGATTTGATGAACTTTGTAAAGGATGTTCTTGGTTCCAAAAATTCCTTTTCATTGTTACCAGTTTTAGTGTAATCATTTCTATCTGACCAAATTAAGAAAGGGTTGAGGGAATTTAGTCAGTTGCAGAAAAAGGTTGTGTTGGTTAAGAAGGGTTAATTAACTGCATTTAACAAGGATAAAGATTGATTTTTGAGGTTTTAATATAGATTATGTGTGCCTTGTGATTCATAGTTAAAGAAATAGTTTTAATGAGATGCTCATAGTTCTCCGTTATTAGTTCATCAGGGCAGTACTAAGATGTACAGAGATAATTTATAGTATTATTGGTGGGACCAAATGAAAAGAGATATTTATCCCTTTACTATAAAATGTTTTACTTATCTACAGGTTAAATTAGAGAGAAATTTACCTAAATAGATGTTTCATATTTTTCTCGTACAAGAGTGCAAATGGGAAAATATATCAATGGATTTCATACTGCTATTACCCAACACTTCTCAAGATAACAATTCTATTTGTGCTATTACTGATAGATGGACTAAATATTCACATTTTATTCCAATTCAAGATACATTAACTATATATGAACTTTATATGTTGTATATTATATAGATAGTTAGATTAAATGGTGTTCCCATCACTATTATATCAGATTGTGATCTATGGTTCGCTTATAACATCTTAAAAGGCCTTTAGATGTAATTGGGAGCTGAATAGAATTTCAGAACATCTTTTCTTCCTCAATTGGATATGCAGTCAGAAAGAATAATTCAAAAGTGGGATGATATTATACATTCTTGTTAAATGTATTACCAAGGATGTTGGAAACAAAAAATTTATTTGGTTGAGTTTTCTTATAATAAAATTTTTATTCCACTACTCATATGGAATCATTTGTGGTATTATGTGGGAAATAGTTTTGAACTCCGTCTTTTTAGGATGAAGTAGGTTAATGGAAGTTGATAGGACAAAACTTGGTAGAATATATAGATGAAAAAGTTCCATTGATTTAAAATCACATGAGGAATCCTTAGAGTATGTAGAAAAGTTATATGGATAATAGGATGAAGGATATTTCTTTTGAGGTAGGTGATCATGTCTTCATGAATGTTTCTCCATGGAAAATTTTGATGGGTTTTGGTAAGAAGGTAAAAATGAGTTCGTGGTTCATTAGACCCTCTTAAATCTTGGATAAAGTTTAATAATTTTCTTACAGAGTAGAATTACCTCCATGTTTATCCTATCAAAACAATGTTTTCTTGTTTCAATGTTTAGAAAGAATATTTCAGATCCATCTCTTGTTTTGAGTCCAGAGAGAATTGGAAGAAATTCATTATTATGAGGATCAACCCGTATAGATTCTTGACCACAAAGAACAAGTGTTGTAGAATAAGGTGATTCATTATGTGTAGGTTTTTTTTTGAAAAACCATATGGTTGAAGTCTCGATATGTGAATCTGAAAATTATATAAGAGATAAATACATCATCTTATTTTATAAGTAAATAAAATTGTGGAGACATAATTTCTAAGTGCGGAAGAAGGATTTAAAAACCCAGGTATTTAGATAAAAATAGATTTTCAATTAATAGTTATGAATTATATATTAATTTTAAATTATGGAGACACTTATTCTGATGGCATACTTGACAAGAAATAATGTGTTTCTCTGAAATCATATGTTGTTCAAAACATTGAGGAATACTGAAAAATAATACAATAATATTATTATTTTTTTAAATTATAGTTAATGCCTTGTTATAGTATTTGTGGAAATAATAATAACATAAAAAAATATGATTACACATGTTTGTTAAATATTTTTAGATTTATCCAATAAATTTTAGATGCTTAAATGGAGAATGAATCCAACTTTGTGCATAAAATAATTTAATATTTTTAAAAGGCCATTTTATAGCCATTTAAAGGAGAACACCTTTTAATTTTTTTTTCAATTTCATATATTTTCTTTGACAAAATAAATTTCTTATTTGGAAGAGTGACATCAAAATTTACCTTGTTTAAAATTTTTATAATTTTCTGATAAAATTAATATTTTTCTGAATAGATAAAATACTGCATTTTAATTCAAAAGTTCCTTTTAATATAACTTATTTATAGAGTTATGTTATCCATTTAAATAGTTTAAATCTTTAATTATATTTTTTATATCATTTAGTCCAATTTTTTTCATTATAAGTAATTTCACATTTATGTTGGACATAAATAGATGTCAATATTTTGATTTTTTTTACTTCATAGAAACCAGCTTTCTTGTTTTGACAACGTGATTTAATATTAAATTAATTATTACAACTTCATTGTTTTGATTTTTAAAAAATGGATTCCATATTTAGAAAATGTGGGTCCAAATTATATAAATAGGTACCTTTTATTATTGATCATTATGAATATTATCTTCACTAATTATTTTTATTTACCATGGTTAATGGTTAAATTTAATAATATATGGGTAAAAGTAATATTAAAATAATATAAAACTACCCTAACACCTATCCTGGTATTTTCTAATGAGTCATTGGAGACCAAAAAATTATTAGTCTGAACATTTGTCATTTGGGAGCCACTTGAGTGTGCTAATGATGTGCTGTATTATCTAATTTTATGTAAAGAGAAACATAACATTAACATGTATCTGTTTACTTAAAAAATTTAATATAGTGTTACATAAAAGTTATTGTTAAATATAAATTGTAATTAGAATTATAAATAGATTTCATACATCATGGTATTTTATTTATAATTTTTATTCATTAAATAATGAAATTTATTTATGACATAATGACGATGCAATGATTACCTTACTAGTGAAAGAGTCAAATAAATGAAATTATAAATTTTACAATAAATGTAATATAAAATTTTTTATTCCATTCATGAGTTTTTTGGATTATTAGTACATGTTATCTTTGATTTAATGTATTTTTTTCTAAATAATCTTGTTTTTTCATTAATAAAAATAAAATACTAAATAGTCTCAAAATTGAAGAAGATGAGTTTTTAAAACAAATACAATTTTATTTCATGATATAATAGTCATAAAAAAATATTAATATGAAAATAGACATAGATAAAGTAAAAAATTTCATTAATTATACAATTTATTTTCTCCTGGCAATTTATAATAACTATATTAACCATAATTTATAAAAATAAAATAAGACATGGTAAGAGTTAATTTATTTAAGTATTGGTTAAAGTTTGAAGATAAGGATAAATTTGTGACGTAAACGTGTCTAAAACCTATTATCTGAGATTATATAGACCCATAATCATCTTATACTCTACATATATCATTTTTGATATATTATTGTTCGAAAATAAATTTATAATAAAATAATATTACAATACTTTGTAAAAGTTCCCCTCCTCTATTTAATAAAATGCCACCACCTCTACCCACTTACTCACACCACACAATCCCATTGGATCATCCATCATCTACTAAAATAAGCTCATAAAATCTATACCATCTACCTATAGTCCCTTCCTTGGGAATTATTCAATTGAAAAAAGCCTTTTGGATCAAATCAAATGGAGTTATCCAATTTAGATGTGACGTATTCTCTCAAACTCCATTGATTTATTTTACTTCTCAAACCCCTAACATATATTTATTACATTATTTTATTACAAAAATAGTATCCTCAATATACTATTATTATTTAATGATAATGGTTTAAACTAATCTTACCCACACCTCAATCTAATGGATATATGACCTACATTTTTGGTGTATAGAAAACTACTACCTCACAAAGCGATGGTTGATCAATTTTCTTCTACAACATCTCATGGTGGGAATTATGATGGAAGAATATTTATATATAATATATTTTATATTTATATTGTCTATATACTTATTTAATTTTTATTAAAACCTGCCTTTCTACTTCACATAATGTTTAAATATGATAATTTCATTTGAGGAAGTGTGGACTACCGCCCCCTCAAATTGATATGACTCATTCATGCCATACATGGAATGTGAAAATGATGTAAATAATGAACTTATGTAACATATATAACAAAGATATTATACTATAATTATAATATACATGTGTACCATTTAATTCTCATTTCTTTAATATGGAAAATAAATAAAAGTAGTGTTCATACTTACATATGACACGCCGTCTCCATTAACTCTACATTTTAATTGTTATCTAAAAATATTATAGATTATTATAAATACCCATATACTAGATATATATTATATTTAAATCATTGATACTATTCTTGAGATAATGGACATTTTATCACATATACAATTTGTAACCATCAAAAGTTTTTTCTTGACTCATGTACTGAATATTAACAGAATATCCAATAAGAACTCAAATAATTAACTAATTTAAATAACATGGTAATAAGTAATAAAAAATTACGAGTAATCATGAAAGATGTTCTGAAGCAAGTAGAAATTAACCTGAGTTTATTATTCCAGAATATAAAGAATAAACAAGATAAGTCAGACTCAAGGTAAGGGACCTTGTCTCAATCTCCTTTGATTGAAGCATATTTTGATTTAAACATGACCTTTTTTTATATGGGTATAATTATATAGTTTGATTTTTATTTTTATTAAATTGTTTTACAAAGGAGTCCTTTTCTACAAAACATTTTACTAAATGAAAAAGGATTTTTTCTAACATTCACAATAACAACGAACTTTCTGCTGGCATGTCCATTATTTCGTATTTAGCTTAATCTACATGGTGCAATGTTTATAAAAATAAATTTAAATACCATATTATTTTCTATCTATTTTTTAATGGTTTTTATAATTGACTTATTATATCAATATCCTGAAATTATGTCTTATGGTATCAATGTAGAATATTTTATGTTTCTTTTATACGTGTTTTTATTTTATGGTTATGTTATGGTTATTGGGAATTTCAAATGTATATAGGTAGTTTTGTGATAAACCGAGGGACGGTGAGCCCGTGATATCTCTCTAATGTATTAGATAACTTGATGGAGGTAAATGTTACAGTTTCTCATAATAGATTTGGGTAATATGTTTTGATAGGTATTCCAAACGTAACCATTAATGTTACTCCCTATGTATCTATGAAAGCTACAATGTAAGTGTTATATGGATTCCACAAGTAACCTTTTTGATTAATTATTTCTATAATGTATACATGTTTCATATGAATTCATTTTTTTTAATATTCATGGACTAATTTTTTATTTATTTATTATATCCCTTACTGAGTTTTTATGCTCATCCCATGTTTTTAAAATGTTTTCATAGGTTATAAGGATGAGTAAGAGAGAGAAAAAATCAAGAATATTTTTATCCATAAAAAAATCATGTTTAATTTTTAAAAGGGTTTTCTTTGGTCGATGGAATGGATTCTGTTTTGAAAGAAGCCTTTTATATGATTATGGGATGATATGTATTAATAATGAACAAATTCATTTAATATCTAAACATGAAAAGATCCTTGATGTGAATAAAATTAAAATCATTGACTTATATCAAGATAATGTAATGTTTTTAGGGTGGGGCCTTATACGAAACTACTCATCATATATTGAAGTTCCATTATAAAATCATAACACATAAAATTTTCAATAATAAACATTTCCCTAATCAATAAAAATAAATCATCTCAAGATATTTAAATATTCAATCCATTACCAAAACCATTTAATACATTTAATAAAGTTATTCTTGAATCAAAGATTCACATACCACATTGATGCCTTTAAAATAAATTTAATAATTGACATTTTAAAACATTTATGCCTGTATAACTAAATCCTTAAAACCATTTTTAAAATATATAAATTAATGAGAATTATTTAGAAGAATAAATAATTAAAACATTTAAAATGATATTTTTTTATCGAGCCCCTTACCACTTGAGAATCACTTGAATAAAAATAATTAAAGAATAACATTAATAAATAATTTATGTACCATGAGAATATATTACCTCATGATATAAAATTTCAAAATTGTCATATATACACGTTAAAGGATAATAAAGGTTCACAATATCACGATATGCCTCAATTCAAGGAGGTTAAGATGAAATCCCTTACCGTGAGTCCGACTCGTCACATAAAATCTTTATATTATTGAATAATAAACATAGGTTAATATATAATTGATTTCTAACCATTATAAAGTTTTTTATTCCTTTTAAGATAGTCATTACCATTTTATAATATTTACATAACCATTTATGTTCATATCAGGCATTTAGTTAATATTTGATACATGAGTCAAAAATGAAACGGGATGGATGTAAATAGTCTATGCGGTAATAAGTACATCATATATAGAATTAAATTGAGGACATAATAATAACTTATATAGAACAATTATACTTTTAATATTAAACCAATTATTGACATTTTAAAAATGAACATCTTTACAATCATGGAGATATTAGACCGTATATTCACATGACTAACATTTCTGTTTTTCATTGATCATTATGGAAATAATGTAAGAAATAATTTCTCTATACATAATTATAATAAAATAATTAATATCATAATAATAATTTAAATATAATTTTATATAATTTTAATTGCTGTGGTGATTAAAAGATAATCACATCACATCGTGGAGGTGATAGTTCACACGTACGCACGAAGGACGTTATCACTTTAATGAGCCTAAAATGTTAGAATATAATTGATATATTATTGATAATGATAAATATGTCATGAAAATTATATAAAAAAATTAATTCCATCCTCATGACCAATCTTGAGGGAGGGTTATGTAAAATGAATTACATCGGTTCATGGAGGTGATAGTTCACACATAAGAACAAACAAATAATTCCATTCCCATTTAGTAGAAGTGGATATGGATTTAGGTGATGATATTAACATAATAACATGTTCTTATATTTAGGATATTGGATTAATTATTTAATATTGTTTGAAAAATATTTGAAGGTAGTGGAAGATGAAATATAATAGAAACACTTAAATAAAAACATTAACTTTGATTCAGATAGTCAACTCTCATAATAGATTTACACCTCAAAAAAGTGTGGTATGGCTAATATAATGCCTCAATAATTTGTTGAGGGATTATTGGAAGGTTTTTTGTTTCATCATAGCCGAAAAATGTTTTCTAAAGTATGATTATTAGAGAGAAATTGGTTTTTTTTAGGATATGGGAGGGACAATCTAGGAATTACATAAATTATTATATTAATATAAATTCATTTTCTATCAAAATTGTATCAAAATAACATATTTAGAATATAAAATTATGATATATTGAATCGCCAAAATCCAATTAAAATTATACAGGTTTTAGTATTTTATTAATTCTTAACTTTTGGTTTTAACCAAATTTAACTATTACCATTTAATCAAATAATTTAAATTTTGATTGTTGAATTAATTAGAAAATCTGAAAAAAGACCAATTAATGTGTAATTAATGATATTATTACGATTATATATTCATATTTTCTAAATCGTAGGTTTTTAGGAATTCTAAAACATTTAATAGAATATTTTATATTTTAAAAAAGCAATACTGTCAATTTTGAAACTATTAATTAGTTGAATTTTAAAAATATCAAGAAAACATTATAAATTTGAAATAAAAAATTTGAATCATTACTACTATGTAATATTCATAAATTAAATTAATGGATATCCTAAATAATGTCAAATAAAATTATTTTAGTATTTATAATATCATTTATATGATTCTTGCATTAATTATGAAATTACTGCATCCTCTTTTGGTCACCATTTAATTTATTTATTTATTCCATAAAAATTATAAATAGAATTCCATGTTGTAGGTGATAATTTCATATTTATATAGAAAATTTATTTTTTAATATATCCTCTATATTAGTCAATATTAAAATACATTACTTCTAAAAAATAAAAGTGTAACAAAAATGACTATTCATTAAATATAATATTATATATTAATTAATGTAATCCATGTGAGTCCAAGTGGCCCTAAAATATCCCAAAGGATGCCAATGTTTGGGATACACTCATGTAATTAAAATTGGATAAGTTTTAGTGTATTTTTATCTTATTATAATATTTCTTCTTCCTTTAATTACTAGATTTTCTTTTAACCGTGGTAATAAATTTAATTACTTATTTTACTATTCATAATTTTAAAAAATAAAAGGGATATATTTACCTAATTTTTACCTCCTTATTCTAAATATGGAATATGTTTTTACAAATTCTAAACATAAAATTTATAGAAATTAATTTAAAATTAATCTCTATTGTCAAAATGAGAAAAAATGGCGTTTTTTGAAAGTAAAAACCATCAAAAGGTTGACATCTGTTTTCATAAAATTTCAACATGAAATTACTCAAAATTACCCACTTTGGATTAAAATATTTAATCATAATGTAAATATTATTTTAAAATTATTAATAGGATAATCTAATAGTGAAAATAGTTTTTATGTAAAACACTTTTGAGTTAAAATGCATTATTTTTTTACTTTCCATTAAAACATGAATTTTATTAGAAAAATACCAAAAAAATATATAGAAGTAAATTATTAATTCCCAATTCCATATAATAAGATAATTGTTTCAAATATAAATTCTAAATGTTTAAGAAACTAGATTTAAAATGGGTTCTCCCTAAAAAACAAGTAAAACTGCATTTTTAGAAAAATACTCCTTTTATCCATAAAATTACCTTTATTCTTATAAAATTTCAAAAAGATATATAATTTGAATTTTAAACATTATATTGAATTAATATTTCTATAATATAATCCAAAAAAATTGATTTCATTTTTTATAGAAAAAATTATTCAATCATAAATACTTTCTCATAAAAACACATCCTTTATATCAAATTAGATTTTATTTTCATTTTAATCAATTTTATTACCAATAAATCATTATATAATCCTGTTAAAGCCCTATTTTTATAATTTAGTTAATAACATTCATTCTTATCTTTATAATGGCTATGTGATAACTACAATATATAATAATATATAGATTCTTTATTAATCTCAAAGTGGTGTTTCAGGTATGCTATCGAATGTAGTGTCGCATTTTGAAAAATCATGATGTTACATTCTCCCAAATTTCTGAAATTTCATCCTATAAATTTGAATTCAGGGTCAATAACTAAGGTATTACCTTTCAAAAAACATTTATTGCAATCCCACATTAGAATAAATATTAATAAAACGTTCACTTTATAAGAAATAAAGGATAGAACGAAGGTCACCTGAGATAACACATTCAAGGATTACATATATTAAAAAGTAGATATGGAAGAAAAACGAACCATTATTTTCAAATGGAGTCTGATAAAAACCCATGTCAAGATAAAATTTATCAATCACAAAGCTATAAATTTGTGATGGGTCAAATAATATTTGACATCGCAGTAGGAAAAAGAAACTAAAAATGTTTTTTGATTTGATATCCGTTTGATAATGTCATGTTATTCTATTACTGCATAGAATTGTAACTGAAAAAAATATACTTAGTTGACAAGTATATTTTTATCTTATAATCAAATTACACTACAAACTCATCTCTCTATCCAGACGATGAGTATTCAAGCAGAATTTTTGCACACTTGAAGAACTAGAATCAACTTATAGAGAATCATATAATCCATGAAAGAATAACTAAATATTTATCTTGTATTGAGTCATTATTAAAAACGATTATGGGGAAGATATGATAAAATATTTCTCAACAAATAAATATTCATCAGATGAAGAAAAATTACATTAAATCTTAAAAATTATACTATTATAATGAAAGTTACAAATTTACCATTTAAAAAATAACTTTCCTAAAAATTCGTCAAATAATCAAAACTAAATTAAAACACAATATTTTTAAGGATTTGATCACATTGTCTTCTAGGATATGTTTTACCATTTATCTCCATATAACATAATTCACTCTTAAAGTATAATTCAAAAAATTAATTCTCTATTCATATGTTATTTATGATAGGTTAGTCATTTCCATAAAAAACCCAAATATCCATAAGTCCAAAATCAAAACATATATTATTCCAAAATAAAATTAAACCAATAACCCTCAAATAAAATCTCATTTTATTCAATTTACCATAGTTATATACGGTTCCTATAATAGTGAACATCTCCCAAAATACAATTCATAACTTAATCCAAAATTTAGTTTCAAGATAAGAGGATATCCATTTGATAAAATATATGTTCAAATGTCAACATATAAAATAATTTAACTAAAAAGAAAGAATTCATACTAACCATGTGTGTAATGCCCCGACCCTAGATACCCAAAGATGGTGCATTATCACATAACATTGGCATGATCCCAAAGGATCAAGTCTCGAAAAACCGATTAGTTTAGTAGTCTTGGAAACACTAGATATATTCATAAGGCTTACATTACATCATAAGGTAAAAATACTAAAACAACAACTTGTCTTAATATCCCCTCATACTATCTCTGCAGGTCATTCATAAATTACTTCTTCGCATCCTGGGAAAAGATAAAACATTGAAAGGGGTGAGCTCAGATGCTCAGTAAGGAAAACAATATCGAAGAAGATTTCGTATATAAGCATAAACACTTAAAGTAATTTATAACTAAAACAAAATCCTTTTAAACTTGAACATCAGCATAATATGGCAAATATAAAATGAAATAATTCCATTTACTTATTAACATAGATATTCTACTAGTCTAATAATCACATGCAATATCAATAACCACTTTCAAAATGATGGAATGCATAATGTTAGACTATCATTACCACATAGCCAAGGCCACGTTCCATGACTACAAATAAGATTTTGCCAAGGCCTTTTGCCAAGACACTAGTTTGTCTCATGAGACCTACCGATTCATCGAGGAGCTATAGCAGGCTCCACCCGTCACTTACTAAGTACAATGCATTCCTCATATGAACATGTTTAAACATAACATAAACATTCATATTAAAACTAGCATACGAAATGTCAATACTTTAACCACAAACCATAAATGGTACAAAAATAGCACACCCACAATCAAACATAACTCATTCGATACAATATAAAAGATTGTATTGTATCATATTAACCTCAATAGATAATAATTAATGATATTGACATAGATGAAAATAACCAACAAACCTATTTGAGAGAATTATCCTTCTTTTCTTGAAAACATTTAAAAGTCCCACTATTTTTCAAGAAGCCATTTAAAAATTGATTTTTGAATCAAAGTGTCCCATACCACTTTGAAAATTTTAAAAGTAATTTTAATTTTAAAACTTTAAAGTCCATATAAACAAATTCATAAAACCATTTTTAAAACATGGACATTAAAGGGAAATCATTAGAAGAATAAATCGTTAAAACCCCTAAAAATGTATTTTAATTAGAGTTTCTAACCAAAAGAGAGACACTTGAATACAAATAATTGAGGAAATAAATACTTTATAATATCATGAGAATAAAGGGATTCATGATATACTATGTCAAAGTACATTATATACACCACATAAAAGTGATTTGGTGTATAAAAACAAATAAGTATCGATGGAATGTAAATTGAGATGAATTATCTTATAAAGACCATATCCTTAGGTTAAGGATAAATCAATGAAATAATTATGCGTGACAAATATAAATACACTCAATATGAATGGATATTTAGTGTAAATCTATCAGATGACATTCCCACATATTCTTCTAAAAACAATACCAATGAATTTGGATATTTAACTCAACAAATGGAGATTGTGTTAAAATTACTCTTATCAAGTTCATACCGATGACTTGAGAATTTATCAATGGAGTGATTATGTGTGTAAAATGTATATCCACAGAAAGGGGAGTGGAATTTATGACATAATCAAATGAATAGTGATTCTACACATAATCTTGGAGTAAAATAATCTATGAAGTATGCGTAAAGCCAAATAAATGGAAATTGAAATTTCAAATTCCCTTATCGATTATCTTACTTACAAAAAATACACCCATGAAATAAGGATCTTAAAATAATGATGTAAATACCCATAAATTAAATTAAATTATACAATGAATACAATCATGGGCAGTACACACACCACATGCAATAAATAAGTGGTGAACAATGGAATTCTCACGAAATTAAGAGTGAGATAAGAAAACCCCTTACTTTGTACTTTATCCTTGGTTGAAGGCATGTTAAACTCATGTATAATAGTTAAATAATTGTTATTGAATTATACAAGAATCATTTACATTGATATGATATCATATATGATCTTTTAACATTGATTTGTTAATAATGTCTTAGTATTATCGTTGTTTCGGGTGTTAACTTACTCATTTTTGTTTATATGTTTTGTTACGTAGGCCATGTTTGTCATTGATAGGTTGTATCTTATTCATATCCATAATTATATCAAGTCCTTCAATATTATTTTTAAATAATCAAATGATAATTTACTTGAATAGATACGATGGACAATGAATCTCATCGCGTTCATGGAGACGGTAGTCCGTACGTACGCACGGGTGACAATATCATTATTTTGATGTTAAAATAATATATAATTGGATGTTATATCATATATAAAGAATAATTATCATGTTATATTTATTATTTACAATAATTACACATCATTATTATACCCATCCAAATAATAATTTATTGAATGACAATTACACCACGACGTGGAGACGGTAAGCCGTACGTACGCACGTATGGTGACATGTCATTCAACAAATGTATAGAATACTGAATATGGTTGTACTATATTTATAATAATATAAAATTATATAGGAGATACTGTATAAATTAATTTATAATGGGAATAACAAAGATAGAAGAAGTTGAAAAAGAAAAGAATTTGAAAAATGGGTGTAAAATCATTACCTCTTCTTCGGGTTATTCCTTTTGATTTGATCAAAAGGGATCCATAGGCTAGCTTTATGATCAAACTAAGGGCTATAGGTTGCAGTGAGGGATGTTTAGGGAGTATTGGGGCAGGGGTTGACCAAACCAAAAGGCTTTGAAGGTGTGAATTAATGAGAAGGGGGAGTGCCCTTTTATAAGAGGGGTGAGGGGCACCTTTGGAAAAACTAAAAATATTATTTTATAATAAATTAATATTCAGTTTATAATGGATCTAAAGTGGATTATTTAAAGGTTAAGGTGGGGATAGGTCAAAGACCACTCAACCAATAGAATTTAGACTGGTTTGGGTCATTATATTAAGTCTTAGTTAATTAGTTTAACTTTTACAATGTCTCTTTGTATTTTTATTTTATATGGTTAATAAACGTACTATATACATCCAAGAGAACCCCAAGTGATCCATTAATGATACACCTCTAATGATATAAGTCTCTTGGCCGAACATTATATTTTTATGAATTTAATATCAATTAATAATATAATATTTGTTTTAAAAACTCTTTTATGTCAATTTTGACACTATTCAATAATTGATTTTTGTAAAAAATATAACAGAATGATTACTTCAAAAAAAGTTAATTAACTCATTCCTAGAATGGAATATTAACCTATAAAATTAGTTTAATTCATAAAAAGTCTCAAATTATATTTATTTGGGTATCTACAATATAAATCATTTTAATTTTTCACTATTATGGTAATTACTGCATCACCATTGTGTCATAAATAAATTAAATTATATAATATATAAAATTTATAAATAAAATACCATTATGTAGGAAATATTTTTATCTTTATAATTAATATTTATAGTCGAAAATCCAACACATATAACCCTATTTAAAAAGTGTATTTCTAAATGATATATGCTTGTGTCATTTTTGTATTAATTTTAACTTAATTAAAATAAAGTGTCCCTATAACTTACAAGTGGTACCATGGGGTTCCAAAATCGACCTAAAGATGCCCATGGTTGGACATGTATCAACCAATAAGGTTAGGACACATTTTTGGATAATTGTTTATTATTATAATATTATTCTTTTAACCCTTATTTACCGGATTTCCCCTTTAAACATGGTAAATAAAATATTTACCGAAGTAATTATTCAAACTGTCTAAAAATAAAAGTTACATATTTACACAATTTGAACATCCTGATTCAAAATATCGAATCCATTTTTCCAAATTCCAATCACAGAAGTGGCAGAAATTAATTTAAAATTAATTCGCGCTGTCAAAACGAAATGCGTGCTTTTAAGAGATAATAACTATCAAAAGATTGGGACTTGTTTATGTCTGGTTTAATTGTGAAATTATGTCCAATGACAAAAATTTAATTAAATGGTAAAAATATATTCTAAATAAACTTTAAAACCACTCAAATTCATAATTTATCAATATTAATTATTTCGATTAAAAAAGTTGTTTTTTTTTTAAAATTTGGTAATTTTCACTATTCATCAAAATATGAAAGTTATCCGAAAAGTACCAAAATTTCACCCTAGGATAATTTCGATATTCTTAATCCAATAATGAAGTCCATTTTGGGAGATAGAATTTATAAAATTTCAAAAAGTAGGTATTTCTATTCATAACGGCTAGTTTGATTGGTTGTGGTGTGTTAGAATATTAAAGTTGCGTACAATGCACGCCATTGCATTATTCAAAGGGACTTGTAACATGTAATCTTGGGGTGTTACATTCTCCCCTCCTTCAATAAATTGGGTCCTTGCAATTTTTTTAAAATTGGGCTTGAAAATTTAATGGAAAGTCCCACATCGAAAAAAGAGTCAATAAAACTATCACTTTAAAAGAATAGAAAAGAGGTATAGAGGTCACCCAAGATAACCCATACTAGGATTACAGGTAGGAAAACATGGATATGGATGACAAACTAAGTGCTACGTTATGATGGATAGGGATAGAAAACATGATCAGGAGAAATTTAATAATAAGAAAATCACAAACTTGTGTTGGGACAAACGGTCATTAGTCTCCCAGTAGGAAAAGTAAACAGAAAACATTTTTTGTTTTAAGTTACATTACATAACGACGAGGAATTAATTTATTATATTAAATATGAACATAATGAGATATACTTACATTTGAAGTATAGTTTCATTATTTAATAACTTTTTACCACTAACTCAATTTTTTTTAAAAATGAGTATTCAAGAAGACTTGGTCACAATGGAAGAGCTTGAATAAACATCTATAGAAATACATGATCCACGTAGGATAAACTATATATTTACCTTGTGTTTATAGATTAATAAAAACCAAAATGGTTAGTATAATATCTGATGATCCCTCTAATGGATATTCCATTAGAGAAAAAAACACTAATCTTAATTTCTAAAATTAATCCATCAATACCCCAAAGTTAAATAAATACCATTCAATAATCAATTGCCCTTAAAATCCTTCAATATAATCCAAACTAATATTGAAACCCAAAACTTATTTGAATGTACTCTTCCACGTTAAATTGTATCTCCAAATGACATTAATTACTCTTAAAGTCACATAATTAAAAGTAATTAACCTAATCATTTCCATAAATAACCCAAATCACTATTAATCCACAATAAAAACATAGATAAAAATCCACCATTACTACTCAAATGAAATCCCATAATATTCTATCTTCCTTGGGCATATAGTGTTCACAACAAAGAGAACAACTTCCAAAATAACATTTATCACTTAATCACCAAATCATTTTCCTATACTAAGGGTATTCATTTGATAAGAAACAAGATCCCAAATCAAATTATTATTGATCAATAAAATCATTTAATTAAAAATAATAGTCACACTAACCTGGGACTTTACGTATTCTAGTGGTAGGCGATAAATCCCATTCGCACTTTGTTTGTGGGTTCGATTCCCACAGCCTTGTCCGACACGACGGGTTGTCATACGGTCTGCATGTTGTCCTTTTTCAAAAACTATATTTTATAACATTACCAAAATGAGATAAATTCATCAAAATAACCATAAAACAATTTAACCACAAATCTTATCTCACACCTTTCATTTTCATCGAAATTTATAATAACTTATAATTGCCTCAAACCCAACGATCATATAAAACCAAATGGTTATTTATAACTATATCCACAAGAGAAAAGGTAATTCTTCCTCAAATATCATTTTCACATGGAAAACTGCAGGGTTAAAAACACAAGGGAAAAATATTCCAAAGTAAACCCATCAACAAGGAGCACTAATACTTTTTAAACATTTCTCCAACAATTTATTTCAACATAGCTTCTTCTTTGATGAAGAAAATATCCTATAGAATAGGGCATTCACTAGGGTAATGGTCAGGTCCCCTACATTTACGGTAAATGACTATAAATGGATTCTTGGGACCAATTTTAACTTCTTCCATAGTACTCTTCATTTTTCTTTGGCAATTCTTCACTTTATGTCCTTCCTTCCCGCATGTAAATCATTTCTTTGTCCCATTGAGACACTTTCCTGGGAGTCTCCTTCCACAATTCCTGCATGATGGAAATTGAGGATTCCATTTTCCAGGGTCTCCACTGCTGGAGCTCTTATCATTCATCACCTTTCTCTTCTTTATTGATTTCGGGAATTGGTTAATATATATATTATTGGCCATATTTTTGTAAAATTGAATTGGCATAAAGATGGTATTTTTACGGCTATCATCATTCCATTTTGTTGGTCATTGCTACCACCGTTCCCACCTTGTACATCATTATCAAAGTCACTATGACATCCTTGGAATCCAACCATTGACTAAAACCAGAAAGCATTGTGTGAGTAACAGTAGTCATAAAATCCTTTAGAGATTAACATGTCACCATATTCTATATTTGAAACACATTTGGATTAACCAAGGTCATTTACTCTCAACTTATATATAACACTTCAAATCAGTTTGTAAAGAAAATTTAAATTATCCTAAGCATATCCCTCAGGAGTGTCGTAACCAAGAGTGTAGCAAGGCCCATTGTCGTGCACCAGTTCCCATTCGAGTCTAGCTCAAATCAGTGTTTTCAGGTTTTACCTCTAGGTACATTTGTACCAGAGCCGCCTCTACCTGCTCGTATCCAGACAGGGATGTATTGCTCGGAAAACTCACAAAATCTCTACAATACCAAAATTTTAGGAAGTTCTTCTATACTAATCCTCAAAGTTCATCTTAGGTCTACGTGCTCTAATCAGAGTTTATCTAAATCTAGCTTCCAAGGTTTGTACTAAACTTTCTCTGATACCAACTGTAATGCCCTGACCATAGATACCCGGAGTTGGTGCATTATTACATAACATTGGAATGATCACAAAGGAACATGTCTCGAAAGACCGATTCGTTTAGTAGTCTTGGAAACACTAGATATATTCATAAGTCTTACATTACATCATAGGTAGAAAAAAACTACAACATCATCTTGTCTTCATATCCCCTCATACTTTCCCAGCAGGTCATTTATAAATTACTTCTTCATATCCTAGGAAAAGATAAAACATTTAAAGGGGTGAGCTCAGATTCTCAGTAAGGATAAAAATATAGCAGAAGCTTTCGTAGATAAGCATAAACACTTAAAGCAATTTATAAATAAAACAAAAGCCTTTTAAACATGAAATTCAGCATAATATGGCAAATATAAAATGATATAATGCCATTCACTTATTCACCTGGATATTCTACTATTCGAACAATCACATACAATATCAATAAACACTTTCATAATGATGGAATGCATAATGATAGACTATCATAACCACATAGCCAAGGCCTCATGCCAAGAATACAAATAAGATTTATCCAAGGCCTTGTGCCAAGACACTAGTTTGTCTCATCATACCTACTGATTCATCGAAGAGCTATAGCGGGCTCCACCCGTCACTTACTAAGTCCAATGCATTCCTCATATGAACATGTTTAAGCATAACATAAACATTCGTATTAAAACTATCATACGAAATGTCAATACTTTAACCACAAACCATGAATGGTATAAAAATAGCACATCCACAGTCAAACATAACTCATTCGATACAATATGAAGGATTGTATTGTATCATATTAACCACAATTGATAATAATTAAAGATATTGACATAGATGAAAATAACCATCAAAACTATTTGAGAGAATTATCCCCCTTTTCTTGAAAACATTTAAAAGTCACACTATTTGTCAAGAAGCCATTTAAAAATAAATTTTTGATTCAAAGTGTCCCATACCACTTTGAAACTTTTAAAAGTAATTTCAATTTTAAAACTTTCATTTCCATATAAATAAATTCTTAAAACCTTTTTTAAAACATGGACATTAATGAGAAATATTTATAAGACTAAATCTTTAAAACACATAAAAATGTATTTTATTTAGAGATTCTAACCAAAAGAGAGACACTTGAATACAAATAATTGAGGTAATAAAAACTTTATAATATCATGAGAATAAATGGATTTAGGATATACTATGTCAAAGTACATTATATACACCATATAAAAGTGATTTAGTGTATAACAAAAAATAAGTATCAATGGAATATAAATTAAGATGAATTATCTTATAAAGACCATATCATTAGGTTAAGGATAAATCAATGACATAATTATGCGTGAAAATATAAATACACTCAATAAGATTGGATATTTAGTGTAAATCAATCAGATTACATTCACACATATTCTTGTAAAAACAATTCCAATGAATTTGGATATTTAACTCAACAAATGGAGATTGTGTTAAAATTACTGTTATCAAGTTCATACCGATGACATGAGAATTTATCAATGGAGTGATTATCTGTATCAAATGTATATCCACAGAAAGTGGAGTGTAATTTATGATATAATCAAATGAATATTTATTCTAAACATAATCTTGGAGTAAAATAATCTATGAAGTATACGTAATGCCGAATAAATGGAAATTGAAATTTCAAATTCCCTTATCGATTAGGTAACTTATGAAACATACACCCATGAAAGAAGGATATTAAAATAATGATGTAAATACCCATAAATTAAATAATATTATACAATGAATACAATCATGGGTAGTACACACACCACATGCAATAAATAAGTAGTGAACAATGGAATTCTCACAAAATTAAGAGTGAGATAAGAAAACCACTTACTTTGTACTTTTTCCTTGGTCGAAGGTAGGTTAACATCCTATATAATGGTGAAATAATTGTAATTGAATTGTACAAGAATAATTTAAATTAATATGATATCATATATGATCTTTTAACATTGATTTGTTAATAATATCTTAGTATTATCGTTGTTTCGGGTGTTAACTTACTCGTTTTCTTTTATATGTTTTGTTAAGTAAGCCATGTTTTTCATTGATAGGTTGTATATTATTCATATCCATAATGATATCAAGTCCTTAAAAATTATTTTAAAATAATCAAATGATAATTATACTTGAATGGATACGATGTAGAATGAATCTCGTCGCGTTCGTGGAGACGGTAGTCCGTACGTAAGCACGAGCGACAATATCATTCTTTTGATGTTAAAATAATATATAATTGGATGGTATATCATATATATAGAATAATTTTAATGTTATATTTATTATTTACATGAATTAGAAATCATTATTATACCCATACAAATAATAATTTATTGAATGACAATTACACCACGACGTGGAGACGGTAAGCCGTACGTACGCACGTATGGTGACATGTTATTTAACAGATGGATAGAATACTGAATATGGTTATACTATATTTATAATAATATTACAGTATATAGGAGATACTGGATTAATAAATTTAGAATAGTAATAACAAAGCAAGAAGAATTTGAAGAAGAAATGAATTTGAAAAAGGGTGGTAAAAACATTATATCTTCTTCGGGTTCTTCCTATTGATTTGATCAAAAGGGAAACTTAGGTTGCCTTTCTAATCAAAATAATGCCTCTAGTTTGTATTTAGGGAAGTTTAGGGAGTATTTGGGAAGGGTTTGGCCGAACCAAAAGGCTTTGAAGGTGTGAAGTAATGAGAAGGGGGAGTGCCCTTTTATAAGATGGCTGAGGGGCACCTTTGGAAAAGAAAAAATATTATTTTATAATAAATTTATATTTGGTTTATAATGGCTAGAAAGTAGATTATTTAAAGGTTAAGGTGGTGATAGGTCGAACACCACTCAACTAATAGAATTTAGACATGTTTGGGTCATTATATTAACATTATCTTTAAGTATTAACTCTTAGTTAATTAGTTTCACTTTTTCAATGTCTCTTTGTATTTTTATATTATATGGTTAATAAACATAATATATACATTCAAGAGACCCAAAAATGGTCCATTAATGATAAAAATATAATTATATAAGTCTCTTGGCCGAACCATATATTTTTAGGAATTTAAAATCAATTAATAATATAATATTTGTTTTAAAAACTCTTTTATGTCAATTTTGACACTATTCAATAATTGATTTTTGTAAAAATCTTAACAGAATTATTACTTTGAAAAAAGTTACTTAAATCATTCCTAAAATGTCATATTAACCTATAATATTAGTGTAATTCATAAAAAAGTCTCAAATTATATTTATTTGGGTATCTACAATATCAATCGTTTTATTTGTTCACTATTATTGTAATTACTGCATCACCGTTGTGTCATAAATAAATTAAATTATTTAATTTCCAAAATTTATAAATAAAATACCATTATGTAGAAAATCTTTTTATATATATAATTAATATTTATATTCTAAAATCCAACATATATAACCCTATGTAAAAATTGTGTTTCTAAAAGATATATGCTTCTGTCATTTTTGTATTCATTTTAACATAATTAAAATAAAGTGACCCTATCACTTACAATTGGTACCATGGGGTCCCAAAATCGACCCAAAGATGCCCATGGACGGACATTTATCAACCAATAAGGTTAGGACACGTCTTTGGGTAATTATGTATTATTATAATATAATTGTTTTAACCTTAATTTACCGGATTTCTCTTTTAACCATGGTAAATAAAATATTTACCGAAGTAATTATTCAAAAAATCTAAAAATAAAAGTTACCTATTTACACAATTTGAACATGCTGATTCCAAATATGGAATCCATTTATCCAAATTCCAAATACATAAGTAGAAAAAATTAATTTAAAATTAATTCCCACTGTCAAAACAAAAAGCATGTTTTTAAGAGATTATAACTATCAAAAGATTGGGACTTTTTTATGTCTGGTTTAGTTGTGAAATTATGTCCAATGAAAAAAATTGAATTAAATGGTAAAAATATATTCTAAATATACTTTAAAACCACTCAAATTCATAATTTATCAGTATTAATTATTTCGATTAAAAAAGTGGTTTGTAATTAAAATTTAGTAATTTTCACTATTCATTAAAATATGAAAGTTATCCGAAAAGTACCAAAATTTTACCCTAGGCTAATTTAGAAATTCTGAATCCCAAAATCAAGTCCATTTTGAGAGATATAATTTATAAAATTTCAAAAATTAGGTATAACTATTTATAACGGCTAGTTTGATTGGTTGTGGTGTGTTAAAATCTCAAAGATGCGTACATTGCACGCCATTGCATTATTCAAAGGAAAACGTACCATGGAATCATGGGGTGTTACAATGTAATTCGAATTGTATAGTGTTAGGTGATGCATCCTTGTCACCCTTTGGTTGTGGGTTTGATCCCTACAGCCTTTCCGGACATGATGTGTTGTCATCGATCCTGTGAGGTTTCCTTTTTAAAACACAATATATTTGTTATAAAATTACAAAAATGAGATAATATTATAAAAAATATAAATAAAAAATTTTAATAAATTTTTTATATATTTCCTTTCATTTCTCGTCCCAAAAACAAATAAACCATATATACCTCAAAAGTCAATGTCTCTAAAAAATACTATTATTCATCTTAAAATTCCATAGCTTAAAGCTTCAAATTGATTTTTATGACACTAAACATATGGTCAAACTGAAAATTATAAACTCTTTGTGATATCCATAACTCTTAAGAAAACATCATAATCTACAATGTAGTCTAAACCATCATATTATACCCACTATTAGGCCTCATCCTTAATGATAAAATAATCTTGAGTTAAGTCAAAACATTTAATTATACTCACAATTAGGATCTTTTTAGGATTAGAGGTTTTGATAATTATGACACAACTATTACAAAACAAAACCAAGGAAATTAATAGTGGGTACATCCAATAGTATCCATTTCTTCCATAAAACATAATCTTTTATAAGGAAATGTGGTTTTTTTTCATGTTTAATAATCATAATATTTCCCTGATCCCATACATGACTTTATTCTCTCTTAAATTCTATAAAAAGATTTCAAAAACATGGGATGAGCACAAAGATCCCAGTAAGGGATCCAAAATAATGAATGAAACAATTATCCCATTAATATTTTCAAATCATGGAAAAAAATTTAAAATAGAATACTTATCACTCATAAAATATAAACTCTTTATCTTACCTCATTATATCATAATATTTATATTAATATTCAAATAAATTATAAAACATATAGCTAACTTCTGGTATCCATATTATAATTATATTGTATATTTCATAGCTATATAGGGAGTAAACTACAAGTTTATTTTTGGAATACATATCAGATTATATTACCTAAATCTCTAAGTAGAATTTTTATCATTTAACTCTTTCTCATTATCCAATGCATTAGAGAGCTATGATGGGCTCACCCACCCTTGGTTTTTCATAAAACCATACATCTTTGGTTTATTATGTAAACACCCATCATATTTCCATGTACCGTTACTTAATTATAACAAATAAAGTATTGAAATTATCAACACTTCACAAATCAATCATAAGAAATAATTTCAATATTTTCAAAAATTCATTCTAATTCTAAAACCATTTAAAACCATTAATAAATATATTTTAGAATCAAAGAGTCCCATACCACATTGAATCTTCTATAATAATTTTTTGAATTAAATTTTTATTACATTTGTGTCTATATAAATAAATCATAAATTCATTTTGAAAATAATGACATCAATGACAAAGATTTAAGAAAATAAATATTTAAAAAAATTAAAATGATATTTTAGTTAAAGACTCTTTTACCACTTGAGAAACAATTGAATAAAAATAATTAAAGAAAAAAATTATGAGAAAGATTAAATATTATAATAAAATTGGAATTCATGATATAAAAAGTCAAAATGGTTGTATATACATCATAAATGTTAATAAAAGATTAGAATTTCAAGATATGTATCAATGAAAGGAGATTGAGACAAAGTCCATTACTGTGAGTCTGATTCACCACATAAAGAATTTATATTCCAAAATAATAAAATTAGGTTAATTTATAATTTCATGATAACATTTTTAAAGTTCATTATCCCTTTTACATCAATTATTTCCATGTTATAAGAATTACATAATCATTTTAATTTTATATCGGACATTTAGTCGATAGTCGGTATTTGAGTAAAAAATAAAATCAGATTGATGTCAATAGTCCATGTGGTCATAATCACACCATATCCATAATGAAATTGATGAAATAATAATAAAATATATACCCCACTTTTACATTTTAAATCAAACCATTTATTTATGGTATGAAAATGAACAAAGTTATAATCTTGGAGGCGGTAGGTCGTACGTACGGATGTGTAAAATTTTCATTTTCCATTTATCATAATTGAAATAAGTTGAAACTTATTTTATAATGATACAATGATAATAAAATCATAAATATCATAATAATAATTTAAATATGCTAATATATATTATCCAAGTTTTTGGTGATTAAAAATGAATCACATAGCTTCGTTGAGGTGATAGTTCACACGTACAAACGAATGATGTTTCTGATTTTATGTGCATGAAAATTAATAAATAAATTGATATATTATTCAATTTTAATGATAAATATTTAATAAAAATAATATAAAAATATTAATTCTATCATTAGGACCGGTCTTGAGAGATGGTTATGGAAAAAAAATTTGATTAGTTCATGGAGGTCATAGTACACATGCAAGCAAGAAAAATTAATTCTTTTCCCATTATGTAGAAGTGGAGATGGATTTACTTAATGATATTATTGAAATAAAATCCCATTATATTTTAGATATTGTATTAATTATTTCATCATGTTTAAAGAATATTTTACGGAATTGGAAGAAGAAATAAAATAGTAGCACTTAAATAAAAAAATTACCTTTCCATCGGATGATCACCTCTATTAACACAATAATACCACTAAGAAGGGTGTATAGCTGCTATACTTTCTCAAGAATTTGGTTAGTGATTCAAGGAAGGTTTTGGGATAATTATTTTTCAATAAAAAGTGATTTAAATGTGTCATTAATAGAGAGTAATGAGTGACTTTTTATAGGAGAATGGAGTGGTACTCTTGGAATTACAAAAAGTATTAAATTTATATAAAATAATTTCCAACTTTAAAATGTACAAAAATTATTTATTTACAATTTAAGATGATTTTTGGAATAATAAAGATCATCCAATTAAAATTAAAAATTTATTGTCTTTAAATCCATATCTTTTTGTTTTAACCCCTTTTAACTCTTACCATTTTAGAAAGTAAATTACTATTTGAGAGTTAAAATAATTACCAAATCATTCCAAACAACCAATTAATGAGTAATCACTATAATTTATAGATTTATAAAAACATTTTGGAATAATATTATATTTTTAGGAATTTTATAAAATTTTAGCAAATATTTTATATTTTAAAATACCAATAGTTTAAATTTTGACACAATTAATTAGTTGACTTTTTAAAATAACATAACAACTTGATTAAATTTAAAAAACAACATAAAATCAATTATAACATGTCATAGTCCTCAAAACAATTCAACTATGGCATAAAATGTTTCACAAAATATTTATTTTTATTTTTATAATATCATTTATCTGATTCCTTCATTAATTAAGAAATTACTTCATCATCTTTATGTCACCATTTAATTTAATTACTTATTCCCTAAAAATTATAAATAAACTACCATGATATAGGTAATAATTTTATATATCTAAATAAAAATTATAGTCTATTATATCCCATGACTAACTGAATATTAGAATAATTTAGCTGTTAAAAACAAAACTATTACAAAAATGACAATTCATTGAATATACTATTATAAATACATTAATGTCATCCAAGTGAATATGAGGGGCCCTAAAATCGAAAAAATGATGTTCATAGGCATTATAAAAACATATAATTAAATTTGGACATGAGTTAGTGTAGTTTTATATTATTATAATATTATTTTTACGTTTAATTACTCTATTTTCCTTTAACAGTGGTAATAATTTTTTTTACTAAAGAAACTATTTATAATATCCAAAAATTGAAGGGGACTATTTAAATAACATGGAAATTTTTATTTTAAATAAGGAATAAATTTTTCCTAATTGAAAACAAAGAAGCTATAGTTATTAATTTTAAATTAATTCTTGTTGTCAAAATGAGTGAAATGATTTTTTAAAAGTAAAAATCATCAAAAGATTCACATGAATTTATATCTAATTTCATTGTCAAATTACTTAAAATGAAAATAAGTATATAAAATATAAAAATATAATGTAAATATACATTCAAACTAATTAAAAGGATAATCTACCAGTAAACATAATTTAGACAAATAAATAGTTTTTAGTAAAAAGACAGTATTTTTTCACTATTCATTATAATATTTTTTTTATCCGAAAAAGACCAAAAATTCAACCAAAGTAAATTTTGATGTCCTGCATAAAAATAAGAATTTTATTTTTCAAATAGAACATACACAAGTTTCAAAAATAATATTTAAAATTTTTTCACCATCAAAAGGCATTAAAATTACATTTTTAAAAAAAAAATCATTTTATTATTAAAATAATATCTTTTCTTATATAATGTATAAAAACTAAATAAGATAAATTTTATACATTATATTGAATTAATATTTCATTAATATTATCTAAGAAGAATGATTTTATTATTTTATAGGCTTAATTATTCACTCTTAAATAGTTTTTCATAAAAACAATTCCTTTATATCTAATTTTTTTTATTTTAATTTCTAATTAACTTTTTAACCAATGAATAATTTTATAAACATGTGTATACCCTATTTTCAAAATTTAGTTATTACTGTTTATTCTATATGTTCTAAATTTTTTCTGATAAATACAATATATAATAATATACTGTTATTTTATTAAGATCAAAGTGGTGTTTCATGTATACTATTGAACATAGTGTTCCCTTTTAAAAACTCAGGATGTTACAGCAATTATTTAGTAATATATGTATCCATATTTACTAAATCCATCAACATAAGATCCCACTCATTCCACATTTGGGTCAGATCTTTATGATCCATCCTTCTCAATAAATATGTTACCTTATTCTCTTTTCATATGTGGCAGTGAATTGTGGAAACATAATATTTGAGTATCATGATCCATCGACGTTGTCTCAAAATTGATCTATTTATATAAAAAATGTATTTAAGGAATTTATGGTCCATGTATCTCTCAAATATTTTACTATAGAGATAATGCCTCCATATCTTCAATGAAAATAAACCATATGCTATCTCATGTACTTGGGTTCGGTAGTTCTATCCATGAATCTCTAATTAGGTTGATGCATATGTAATAAAATTGTCAATTTTAATTAGGAAACAACCACATACATTCCTTAGTGCATCACAGTATATCAAAAACCCATCACTTTTGATGGTTGATTCAAACTTGTATAATTGGCCAATAGCATTATTAGTTCATCAAAAAATTCATCATAACTATTCATCCAAGACAAATTATCCCCATTTCATGTAAGATTGGTTTAAAAGTTTTCTAATATAGAAATATTATGTACAAATCATTAATAGTAAACTGCCAAACCAATAACACTATATAAAATATTTATGATCTTCACTATATGCCCTTCTCTAACTGCATTTTTCTTTGGTGGATCGTTTAAGACTCTATCTTTGGAGATAATTTAGACATTAAAAGAACATTCTATATCCAAAAATCGCACTAACTAATATTTCCATATAACGCTTTCCATATAAGTGTCTTGAGAATGATACAAAAGTTATTCTCATGGTCCTAAAATAGTTTTTAATATACCATAATATCATTAGTTAATACTATAAGAATATTACTAAGATATTACATAAATACGTTTTTCAATAAATCTATAAAAATAGAGGGTTCATTAGTCAATCCAAATTCCATTATTATAAACTCATAATTTTCTAGCCTCGTTCGAAAAGTTGTATTGAAAATTTCTCCCTTAATTAATAACAATTGATGATACCCATAAAGAATATCAATCTTTGAAAAAATATTTCTCTCCAAGAAGTTTATAAAAGATTATAAATATGAGGAAGAGGATACCTACTCTTTATTGTAATAGAAATGATTTCCCTATAATAAATGCACTCCCTCGTAGATACTTATTTCTTCTTAACTATGATAACAAGGTCTCTCCATGAAAAAACACTAGAGAAAATAAATCCATTACTACCAAAATCCTCTAATTGTTTCTTTATATCCACTAATTCCATACTTTCCATTCTATTGGTATTCATTGATATTGGTCTTTCTTTAGGGATTAAGTAAATATGAAATATCAACGTCATGATCTGAGTGATGTTTAGGTAATTCATTATGAAATATATCTATGTATTTTTATAAAATAGGTACATATTCAATTTCCTGATTACCTTATTCATCCCTAGATATTGTATGATATTAATCGTGAATAATTTAATTCTATAGAGGAAATGGGTGGGGATCCTGATATGAATCAGATGATTAATTTTATACTATAAATATAAGGAACCTTATATCTTCCTCACTAATAGAAATTTCCTTCTTCTTAAAAAAATCATTACATATTTTGGATGACAGAACATATGAAGGATTACATTAATGTAAACCATAGCTATGATAATAAGGCCAGAAATTAAAAGCACATTTTTGGATCACAATGTAGACTTCCCAAAACATATTTTTTACAATGAGTCTTCCCTTAGGATTTATCATTGACAACTCTAGTATGAAATCAAAATTGAAATGGATAATTTCATTAGAAAATTAGGTGGATATAAGGAAGTTTAATGATCCAGAATCACATTAATAATTGTATAAATTGGATGATTTAATTAATGTACTAACCCCAACATCACTGGTAACTTATACCTCATATAGAGTGATTATGCAACCTTTTCTATATTCCCTTCGCCTATTCTGTGGTTTATTACCAGGATTATTGGGAAATTTTTTGTATAGTTCCCCATCTCCTTGAAATTGTAACTCTGGATTGAAATTTTTTCCTTATTCCGTTTTCATTTTTTAAATTGATTAACCTTTTCTACTAAATTATACCAAATTTTCAATTAAATTTAAGAATTTCCTAGGGTGATTCCTTCCACAATTTTGAAATGGTGAAAATTTATTCATTTTATTAATCTCAGTTGATTATTTTAATTTTTCATGTTGTTTGGATGACCTATTATTCTCTTGGTGTCCCATGAATATGTAGGATCTTGATAATTTATTCTCTATTTTTATGGTTTATGAAACTATTTATGGAGATGATGATCATTTTTTATAGAACAACACCCTTCAGATAAATGGTTTAAATATTTCAAAGAAGTTATCGATATTACTCTTAGTGCTTCATATATAATTTGTATCATACCTAGATAATTTTGTAATGGTAGCTTCTTAATTTTCAATAGATTATTCTTCCTTATGATTTATGCTAAAGAAAACTATCTTCATCTTAATTTTATGCTTATGAGGGAAATATTTATCCATGAATGTCTCCTTAAATATTTTCTATTCCATGAGTTCTATTTCTTCTTCCTCTCTTGTATTCTAGAACAAATACTACCTTTATCCAGCATCTACATTGATTAAATACACTAAACATGTATCCTTTTCTTTTTCACCACATCCCAAGGACATAAATATCTTATTCAGAGACTTAATACATTGATCGGTAATAATCTTATTTACAGTAGGACTAAATGATGGGAAATTTTGTCAAATAAAGTTATCCAGAATAGGATAATATCACTATGGAATAGTTTTATAAGTCCGTAAAATGATATTTTTCATAACCACCTTAAGAAACCATAGTATATAGGTAGTTTCCTCGGTACAAATACATGTTGTTTTGGTTTCCTTAATAGTGAAATACCTATATTTTCCATGAGTATTGATTCCATTATTCCTTTCGAGTTCTATTACTAAACAATTACATACACTTGATTTAGTCAAAAAATTATTAATTTTAAATTATAAGGTATATTTCCAAATATATGGATCAAAATAAATTGAAAAACTATGCATTTTTAATCTCATAGTCATAAAAATTGGTTTCTCTTGGAAGATATTTACTTTAAAATCCTTTATAATTAGTCTTAATGAAAATATATGAAATATCATATTCATATTTTCAAATATTGTAAAACTATGAGAAATGTAAGGCCTAATTTTTCGTACAAGGTTTTTCTCTATTCAAAAAATTTGTTCTATTTTTAGATTTATTACCCCCTAGGTATATCTTTTCTAGAACCACATCAAATTATAATACCCAGATAGGGATCTATTTCTAGGAAGGACCACATAATATCTACTATAAGAATTATAGTACGTTATTCAATAGTTTTCCTCAAATTATATTATAGGGTAATGTGCCCAAATAATTGTTTTCCTAAATATAGTCCCCACAGTTTCATCTAAACATTCTCTGATACTAATTTTGATGAACCTAACCATAGTTTCCCAAACATAGTGCCATACATTATTACATATGCATAGATACATGACTCCAATCCAAATGTATTGACCAGTTTAGATGTTTTTGAAAACAATATTATATACATGATAACAATTTTAAATTGGGAATAGTAATTAAAATAAATACATAACAGAATAAAATACTTACCATCTTTGAAATCTTATTCAATGGATTATTTTATATAGCCCAAGAAAAAGAAAAAAAATTATAGAGATATCAAATAACTATTAAGGGTTATTTACAGCAAAATATATCATGATTAAATAATAATAATCAATATGGAGAGGTAGATAATTGAACACACATGAAACATTAATATCTGGATAATGAATAATCAATATAGAAAGATAAATAGTTGAAAAAAATTAGTCAATCAAATGAGAATAAAATACATAAAAATATCATGGATAGTAATAATGACTGAATTCTCAACAAAGTAAATCTATAAATATTGTATTCCATGTTTCCTTGGATCATGGAACCTGTACCATAAATACCTTCTACAAGCCAGTTTAAACCATACTAGGTAGCAACCCATCAAATTTGTGCTACAAATTCATATCATGAGACTACCAATGCATCGAGGGAATTACATTAAATAGTCCCCAGCCCTTTTAATAATATTCGAAAGCATTCCTCAAATATTTAAAAATATATTTAATAAATAAAAAATGTGTCTTATTAAATATTTTTATTGAGAAAAGGATATGGATTTATCAATTTTTCCATTTTTAATTAATACAATTTAAAGTAAACACCACATCTAAAAATATTATATGATTTAGAAAATAATAATATCTAACTCATAATAATATAGTTATTCAACTTAAATATAATTTAAAATCGAAAATAATTATAATAAAGTGATTATTTCATGAGAAAGTTAACAGTCAAAAAATAAAATGAGAATACATAATAACTATTACATCTTGGTAACTTTCAAATCAAATCCCCTTCGATAAGATAATTACAATATGAAAATAAAATTAAATAAATTATTAATCATTATATTAAATTTCAAAAATGAATTATATACCCCACATAAATTTTATTTGGTTCATAATAATAAATATGTCACAAAGGTATGTAAATTTATATGAAATCATATACCACACATTTCCTTTTTGTTAAAATGTCTTCAAACTACTATAGAGGGGTTATATGAATAATATTAACTTATTAAATAACCAATTTAATATTTATAATGACATATATGGTCATTTTATAATATCTAATCACCTATTTGTTAATAATATTTAATTATTTTCAGTGTTTCATGTGTTAATTTCCTTTTTATGAGAATGTTTTAATTATATATATTTTTTCAAATTAAGTACATACTAATTTAATCATCTACATAATGTAAATAATGATTCAAATGTCATATATTGTTAGTATATATTTAATTATAGTAATCCATAATATTTATTAATAGGAAAGGAAATTCACCATTCATGGATACGATAGGTCGTACGTACGCATTACCCCTACTTCAATATGATTTTAATATTAAATAAGTAAAATTAATATATTGATATGTATATTATAATTAAATTATCTTATTTATTATATATATATCACATATGTTTATTAAAACCAACCTTCATAAATTATATGTAATGTGTGAATGAATCACATTGCATGGGGAGATGACAGTCCACCTTACACATGAATGATATTATTGTATTCTAACAAGATGAAAATCATGAAATTAGGTGTTATATAATAATTAAACATCATATATATCAAAATTATCACATATAATTTTAATTTCTATCATTATTCTAAATCATGAAAGGTGGTACTAGAAGATCATATGACATTGGTTCGTGGGATAGAAGTCCATCGTAAACATGAACAATGATTTCGTAACCCATTGGACGGATGTGTGTGGTTTTAAATCACAATACTGACATAAAAAATATAAAAATACTAAGTATACTGATATTATAAAATAATAATGGCATAAGACTAGTTTAAGGGAGTGGAGAAATAAATAAAACAATGATGTGTGATGATCCATGTTACCTCTTCTTTAGGTAACTCTTGTTGGATTGCACCAAAAAAATATTTGGACGGCCTTATTCCCATGTTATGAATAATAGGATGTGTTTAGAGAATTTTTTAAGTTAATTTATCATTTTCTATTTAGAAAAATAACTTTTGAGGTGTAAATATGTTGTGGGAGTGAGTGCTCTTTTATGGTTGATGATGAGTGGAATGTTTTTAAATATATGAAAATACACCTTATTGGGAGGACTCCCTTACCTAATGTGACTCGAAAAATGATAAAATTTCAATAAAATAGGCAATAAGTTCTAAATAAATCCAAAAAATGAGTTTTGGACATGTTTTGTGTCATTTAAACAGATTATCTTTTTAGATTAACCACTATGTAAACTCATTTTTACCTTAATCGCTGTGATTAACAGTAGCTGTTTATGCTAATCACTATAAATTTTTTTAATTTGAACCTATTTAAAAACATAAATTATTCTAGTTAAATATATTGAATAATTTATTCAATATAAAACTCACATTATTGGTAGAATTTAATTAAAAATATATCTCGTATGCATGGCAACAAACTAGGGTTTTAAAGTTAAAATGTTCAAATATTTTTAATATTTTCATATAAAAATAACTAAAAAAGTAATCAAATTAACTAAATGGGATTAATATATGTAAAATTAATTTAATTTTACATTAAAAAAAATTAAATTTTAATTTAACAATATAAATTATATAGAAGAAAAGTATCTTTTCGAATAATTTAAGTACTTTTCAATACACATCATGAAATTCATATTTTTTTGAAAAAATACAAAAAATTTACCTCAATACAATTCTAAAAATAAAATTTTAAAACTGATGTTTATTTTTTCAAACAAAATTTTTAAAATTTTTGAAATAAATTTTTAAAACATGTGAGACATTAAAAGATGGAAAAGTTTTCTTTTAGAAATATACACCATTTTATGAAGAAAATTGGTGGTGTAATTATATTATAGAAATAGTATATATTTAAAAATGTAAAAATGATTAAATTAATATAAAATATATACATTTAATTAATATGATCCACTAATATTAATTTATTATACTTTTTACGATAAATATCCTTTGAGCGCATAAAAAATTTTCTTTATGAAAACATTTTCCTTATATTAAATTGAATTATATTTTCATTTATAATTAATTGGTTACTAATGAATTCAACCATATTTTCTTAGGTTTATTATTCATATTCATTAAATTAAATTTAACAGCTAGTGGATAATTTTCAAATTAAATATTATTTGGTAAAAAACAGCCTTTTGTGTAACACCAGCTATCGAAGAAAGGCATTGTTGCCTGTAAGGAAAACTAACTCAATGTTGTGTTAATTGAAATATATATATAAATAATTTTACTATTAAATAGAAATATTTTAAAGTCACAGGGTGTTATAAATATTAAATACGTTACATAATCCCATGCATGGTGATTGTAATTGTTCAGAATCATTAGAGAATAGGTACAAAATATTTCAATTTGGTGAATGATCTTCAACATCTCCTACTAAGATCTTCCCCTATACTACTCTTCACAAATATACTCTTCATAAATCCTTTATTTACAACATGTGGTATGGAATGATAATAATTGGAGAACATAGACTCTCAATAAGGGTAAATAAGGGACATACATAAGAACAACATGAAAAAATAGTATGATAACATGAGATTTACATTTAATAACCATACCCTGCATATCAATGATCATAATCATAATTCCTGAAAAAATAATGGAATTTTATAAGACATTAATCATAAATAAATAAAATAACCTGATCTATGAGATCATAAATTTTTCTTAAGTCATGTAATTATTCCATACACATTTATAAGAATAGAATGTCACTAACATTGTTGTCTTGGGTCACTGCTAAGGCCATCAAAGTGGATTAGGATCACTCCCCAAAAAATCAATGTAGTAATGTTTAACTCCCAAAACTATCAAAGTGGAAAAATTCCATCACTGAACTGAGTTCACTCCCCATTTTAGTCCTTTCTATATCAAGAGATAAAACTATTTACCCGATTAAAGGGAACATTTTGATTTCTTACCCTTATTCAAGTACCATACATAATATATTTTAAGAAACCATAATTTTTATAAAATGAAACAAAATTTAAAGGACTTTTTTGTCTCTTCATTTATACAATTAATTATGAAAAAAACAAATGATTTTTCCAAAATAACTCTTATTTGTGATGCAAAAGATGTATTTCTCTAAAGAATTCCTTGAAATTTTTATTAGAGTATTTTTATATTTCAAAAAATCTATTGAATTTAATTCTTTATTGACATTGGTATCTTATTATTACCATCTAACAATATTTATTAAATGGTTTATGATCAGTTTGACTATGTATGTTCTGTTTTTATACCATTCACCATACTACTCATACTGGATAGTAATCATGTTTATAGATTGTGTGAAGTTATAAAAATATAATATATTTATATATATATAGTTTTTGAATATGACCATTCATATGAGGAATTAATTTTACTTATTAAGTGATTGGATGGGTCTTCTATAAACCCTTGATGGAGAATTAGGTCTCCTGATAAAAATAGATATAAACATAGATGAGGCCTTTCCCATTTGAAGATATGGTTTCGGCTAAGGCCTTAATCATTTTATTATGTATTGGTTGAGGCCTTGACGTATGGTTCATATATCCAAAATATTCATTCCCTCATTATTACATTTGTATTTGATTATCCATGTGTTTATTCCACTAGTATAGTATCTATGGATAATCATCTTTCTCATGTGAAATCTTATATAGAATTATTTCGGTAGCTTTTATCCTTTCCATATCATGTTCATGATTATGTTCTAATGGAATGGGTTTTTATTCATTCACCATTCTATATTGTTTATTTTTACTTTTACTATTTTACATAGCCTTACAAAGCATATGATCTCACCACTATCTTTTGTTTTTATTTTTCCCCAGTATTTGAAGGTGAATATTATGAATGAATTTCATGGTTAATCTAGGTTTTTTGGGATTTAAAAATGGAGTTTCTAGAATGTTTTTCCATTCAATTTTGCAGATATGTGTTTACATATTTAATACGGATTCAAAAACTACTAAAATGATTGTTCTTTTTGGATTCGACTCTTGTATCTATGCCAATGTAATAATGTAAGCTGTTATATTTAGGATACTGGTATCGTCCCTTTTTGCCATTGGTATCAAGGAATTATTACTAAAATAAACAGAAATTAGATCTATAAAACATATATTAGTAAAAGAAACCTAATATAGACTTTTAATATAATCATAGAAGAACATCCTAAAATTTTGGTCAAGCAGTGATTATATGAGTCTTCCTATAAATACAACCATGATTTGATACAACAAGTGGGGGTAGGTCTGGAAGAGATGTACCAAGGGATAAATACTACAACAAGGTGTCACAGACCGGACTCGGGGTAACCTGGTACCTGACAATAGGCCTTACTACGCACCTAGTTTGACAATCGAAAATGTTATTCTTAGGATAATTCACAATTTTATTTACCATCCACTATGAATGATTGTCCTAAAAAACCATGATTATGAATATGATATTAGTTATGATTAATATTTCAAGTATTGTTAAGTGTTTTCCTAGTTCAGGATTATGCATTAGGATTAATAACCCTATTTATTGTATTCCATTACTTATAAACGGAGCATAATTAAAGGAATGGAGGATGTATCGACACAGATATCCCATTTAGGGATAAATAACCTCAGTAAGATAATGATATTGGTACTCGAGCTGCGATTGGTGTTGAGAAAAATATACCTATACTGGGGAAGGTGACTGTAGATATGAAGAATATTCTTACCTATATATAGCATCATATACCAAAATGTTGATGAGAAATTTTAGACCACTTTATGCGACACAAACCTCCATCATTTAATGGCACTAAAAACCCATTTGTAGCATAGTAGTGTAAAAGTTCCTTATAGAAGGTATTTATCACTTTGTGAAGCAATAAATGGAAAAAGGATGTCATAAATGTCTATCATCTATTGGAATATTCAGATCAATAGTGGATACTAATTCAAAACAAAAAGTAGGGATAAGAAATTGAAAATATGGAATGAGGGATTTTAAGGAAATTTTTATAGAAAAATATTTTTCCCATTAACAACAAGAGGAAATGAAAATACAATTCCTGGATCTAAGCAAAAAGGATGATGATAATGTTTTCAAGTAATAATCCATATTTACATGGATATCAACGAATTCCAAAGGAAATATACGTAATCCACAGTGATATATTTATTGATTCCTTGAAGTTTTGAAAGCATTACTCTGAATAACACAATTATCAAAAACAATTCTCATCATACAAAGATATATTTTCAAGTAATATCAAGAAAGATAAATAATTATTTAATAAATATTAATTTAAGAGGAAAAATATGTAGAGAGTGTCTAATGATAGAATGGACCAAGGTAATAATAAAAGGGGTAATTTTCTAACATATGATACTTGTAGAAGGAAACTCACATGTGACTTCTTAAATGGAAAAGGATTTCACTACAAATTTGGAGAGAAAAGACATCGTGATAACAATTTTATGGGAAAGACAAAAATCTATCAAATTTAAATGAAATAATTATAGGGAGATGGGATACTATGATAATGAAAGTAAAATTCATTAAGGAATCATTCCTCAAAAAGACTACAGGATCAAGGTCAAGCTTATGCGATCACAACAGCAGAGGTTGATGTTCCCAAGGATGTGGTTATAGGTACATTAATTATCTCCTCAAATTTAGATTGAGAATTATTGGATTATATATAATCCCATTCCATTATATCTTCCCATTATTCATTATAAATTATATATTTCCAGTTCTCATTAACAAGAGAATTGTTAGTCAAAACCTCAAAGGGAAATATCATTAAAAAGTTCCCAATATGGAAAATAAATGTTCTTTATCTTAATAATTTATAGTCATACCTATGGTCAAATTTAAAATACTAGTTGGTATGGGATGTCTACCATAATTTTATGTAAAAATATATTGCAAGAAGAAGGAAATTATGATTTGTGAGGTTGTTTTAGAATCCTGTTTCTTTATAAAAGAAGAATCACCATATGATTCTTATCTAGATCCACCACCAATAGCATTACTAAATTAAATTCTTTAGGAGAAAGATAAAAACTCATTTATTGAATGGTAAATAAATCTTCAACTTTAGGATTTACTTATTTTACAATAATTCATTGATGTGTTTATATAGGATTGACATGGAAATACTCCAGAGTGGGATTTTGGGATCCTTATTGATTTAATTCCTTGTTCAAAACCTATATAAAAGACTCCTTATAAAATTAGAAAAAAAATTAATATTAGTGAATAAACAAATATGGGAATTGAGTGATAATGGATTTATTTTCCCCAGTTTTTCTCCTTGAGGATGCCATGTTATATTTTTCAAGAATAATGATGTATCCATGAGGATATTCATTTATTATTGAGAAGTAAATACTATTAAAATAATTAAAAATTATCACTTACCTAATATTAATGATTTATTTGGTCAAATTGATAGAGATAAAATATTTTAAATATTGACCTTTGATTTTGATATCATCATTTGTGGTTGAGGAAGGAATATATTCCAAAGCTATAATTTCAAACTAAGTATAGATATTATGAGTTTAAAATTATTCCATTTTGACTTACTAATGAAACCTATATTTTCATTGATCAAATAAATATATTTTCAAATGAATGTATTGAAAACATTATTGTGGTATTTTTTTGACATCTTTATATACTCCATGTGATGTTAAGACAATGATAATAACATGCATATTATTTTGAAGACACATATTAGGAAAGCATTATATAAGATGTTTTGAAAGTGTGAATTTTATCTTCAATCAATTTATTTTCTTATCCATATTGTCTCAAAATAGGGTATCCTAGTTGATCATGTGAAGTCCAAGATTGTTTCGGAATGGGTTACACTAGAGATCAGAAATGAGGTATGTAATTTTATTGTCCTAGCATGTTATTATCAGCATTTCATTCAGAACATATCCCAATTAGAAAGCTTGTGAACAATGATTACTTGTAAAGGTTATATTACCATATGAAAAAATGAATATGGAGAATTTTTTTGAGGAATTGAAGTGACGATTAGTGAATTATTTGATCCTGACTTTACCATTAAGAAATAGTGGGTCTTTTATTTAAAGTGATGCTTCAATTAATGGACTTTGATATATCCTTATATAGAATAACATAGTAAGTGCCTATGCATAAAATTAATTAAAAACATAAGATTATAACTATCCAACTCATGGTATTGAGTTTAGATCTATAATATTTATTATAATAACATGAGGAAATTATGTTTATTATGAATGATATGAGATATATAATGAAAATAAGAGATTAAAATATATCTTCTCATAGGAATAAATCATCATGAGGAAAAATATGTGGCTCAATCTACATAAGGATTATGATTCTTCTATACAATATCACCATAAAAGAAAAATATGGTATTTTATGCACAAAAAAGGAAGGATCATATTTTTATAAACAAATTAATGATTGAAAAGGATATTATGTACATGGATACAAAAAATATGGATATAGTAATTGTCAAGGAAGATGAAAAATCATTACTTTTTCCACTGGTTTTCCAACCATCTTTATTGGAATTAATTAAATATTCAAAGTATAATGATGATAATCTTCAAATCAAAATTAAAGCTATGAATAATGGGAAGTTTCTAGATATCGAGTGTGAGGATGGAATTCAATGATTTGGGAGGAGGTTAGGTGCTCCTAATAAACCGGAGTTAAAAAAGGCGTCATAATATGATGTTTATAGTTTGAATTTTTCTATGCACCCTCATTATACAAAGTGGTATATATATTTTAAGGAACATTTCTGGTGGGATAATATGAATGGGAAAATGCTGACTATGTATTAGGATGTTTATTTTGTCAGTGGGTGAAGGTTGAAAGGCAACATCTTAGTGGAGTCATGCAACCTGTATCCATTCCTACTTAGAAATGGGATGACATCTATGTGGATTTTGTCCATGGATTACCAAAAACTCCAAGAAAGAATGATGCAATATGGGTGACTGTTGATCTACTTACCAAATCTTTACATTTCCTTGATATATGGGAGAATTTTCCATAGGATCCCCTTGAATAACTCTATATTATTGATGTTGTTAGAATTAATGGGAAACATCCCTCAATTTTGACTGATTGTGATCCATGATTTACATAAAATTTATAGAGAAGCTTCAAAAAAGAGTTGTATACTGAGATTCATTTGATTATTTCTCATCGCCCTCAAAAAAACTAGTAGTCAGAAAGGACAATCCAAATATTAAAAGATATTTTTAGATCATGATCACTTGACTTTCATTGCATATGGGATCAGTACTTACCTTCAGTAGTGTTTTCCTAAAATAATATTTTCTATTCAAGTATTAAAATGTCACCAAATGATGAATTGTATTTAATGATATGTCAAACAAATATTTATTGATGTTAAGTTGATGAAATAAATCTTGTAGGTCCAGATCTTGTGGATAAAACAACATCGAATGTAAAGACTAATCAAACCCATATCAAAGAATCTCAATGCATGTAAAAGTGTTATGCCAATAATTTAAGGATGGATTTAAAATTTCAAATGTGAGATAATTTTTTCTTAAAAGTATCTCTATTTAAGGGTGGTATAAGATTTTGGGGGAAAGGGAAACTCTTCTCTAGGTACATTTTCCCTTTTGAAATTACGGATAGAATGGAAGTTGTGTCTTATCATATGGAAATGCTTTAGAGCCTTTTCAAAGATCACAATGTGTGCCAAATATCTTTTTTAAGGAAATATATGCTATACCCAACACATGTATACACATCTGAAAGAATATATTTAAAACCTTATGTATATTAATGTGAAGTGCCTATCTAGATTCCAGACAATAAGGAACACGTGATGGAGAATTTCCTAACTCAAATGGTAAAGGAATAATTGAAAAAATTATAAACTTTCTGCATTGACATTAGTAGATTGAGGAACCTATGATAAATAACTACACAAATCTTTTTATGAGGTAACAATCTGAAAACCTCGAGGTTTTAGCATCGGAGAATATAAAGACCAAGAATTCGATAAATGAGATTTTTCTTATTATGTTTATTTAATATAGTTAAATATAATAAAATCACATAGAGAACATAATAAAAAACAATAAATGAATAGTGAATGAAATAATAGGTATTTATAGAAGTTAAGGAAACTATACCAATGAAACAGTAACATGACCATAGGAATAGTAATATGACCCTTATAAATAGTAAATTGGTCAAATAAATAGTAACCTCACCGATGAATGTATAAATAAAATTTAGGCATCTTATATATAAATGTATCATATATTTATATAATATTATATATAAATAAATATTTTAAAAATTATCAATTATGTTTTGGTATTTTGTGAGACATAATTTTTTAATTAAAATTTTATAATTTAAAAAATCATAAAAAAAATATTCTTTATAAAATGTGTTAATAAATAATTATTTTGTGGTCTTATGATTAAAGAATAATTTAATGAGGTGATAGTTAATTTTTCAGAATGTTATAAAATCAGTTATAATTTTAAAAAATGTATTTTTTTAGTAAATTAAGGATGAAATTAAAATTTTAATGTATCATATTTATAAAATTATTTTCATAAAATGGACTTCATATATGAATTCTACAGATAAAAAAAAGCTAGGGTAAAATTTTGGGATTTTCCTAAAATACATGATTTTTTTGTGAGTAGAAAAACATATTAATTTATGATAAATGTGAGATACATGAATTATAGTGTGATAAGTGATGTATGTCTAATGTAAGACCATAATATATAAATATTTATCATTATTTAAATGCACTTGATGTAAAATCTGAAACTATTTGTACGAACCCAGATCTTCTTTTCAGGTATAGATCTTGTTTTTCTGGTGTTTTGAGGAAAAAAGGAGAATCTGAAAATTTAAGGAGTACACACCGTGTACTTTGGAGTACACGCCGTGTACTTTGGAGTACACACCATGTACCCAGTTTCTACAGGTGACTGTGTACTAGCCGTGTAACGGACAAGTAAATGGTCTTGTGGGTTGACCTAGAGACCGCCTAAAGCAGGACCTGATTAAGGTAAGCACATGCCTTGTACCTTTAAAGAACAAATCGTGTACTTATATTTTTAATTGTTATATTGGACTGGGGTCACATCATTTTCATAGAAACCTCATCTTCTAATGTCGTCTCACCCAGGTTCCGACCGAGGAGTGCGATTCTTCTTAGATCCCTCGATGGATCATTTGTTCCCCGACTCAACTTCTGTCAATTGCATAGGAATCACCACAGTGAGTTATTCAATTTTCTAGAGCCTAGTTTCTTGTTTTCTCTTCATTCATGAGATATCCCTAGTTGAATGTTTTTGACATTTTTGTAGATCAACGTCATTCTAGGCCAATTCTGGGGCCAATGATTGAGAGTGATTTTCATACAAGTCAAAGGTAGGTGGCGGGTGCCTTTCCATAGTAGTCTTTAAATGTTATTTGAAAAAGTTCCCAACACCATAGAATGTGGTATTGTGTGTTTAGGTATTTTATCTCTGTTAATTCCGGTTATGCTTTGTGTGCCTGTGTAGAGGTCTTTTCACTATGAAGATGGTTATTTTTCATGCTATGGTTGTGTTTCCCATGTTTGTTTTGATATTGATCGCTAGGTCTAGCTTACCGATTAGGCTGCTTGTTTTTCATTCCTAGTGTTGTTAGGATGGACTAATACTATATGATGTTTTTATACAGCTGTAGATATTTATCTAAGTAGTTATTAATGTTTAATTTTTCTGTTGAACATTGTTGTGCACGATTGAGTTACGCAGGGCAGTTGGAACTCGGTGTAGTAGACCATGGGGGGAATGGACGCTGAGGGATTCTCCATATTATATGTTTACTATTACATTGAGAGACTATATGAAATATGGAATTTGTGCTCCGTCATAGTTTCTTTACTACCACATTATGAGACCACATGGGTAATTGGATGTTAAGTGCTTCCCCAGAGTGTCTATAGTTACCGATACAGTACCACATGGCCAATTGATGGTGAGTACTTCGTCAGATAGACTTTACTAAAGATGAACCAAAGGGGTTAGACAGTGAGTATTTCCCAGAGGGTTGCTTGTATTTTATTAGTTGAACTAGAGGAGTTAGGCTATGAGTACTTCCCAGAGGGTTATTAGTTTTTTATTTATATTTTTACTTGATATATGAAAATGAATGAAATTGAAACTCTAGGATTTTTTTACATTGGAGTAATACCTTGTTTACTACTTGATTTTTTTATTTTCAGCCATATATATATATTCACTCAATGTTTGCCATAGATCATTGGGTGGTTTCATACTGGGATTCATCTCACACCCTATTTGGGTCATGATTTTGGTCCCAAATAGATTATATTGATGCAGGTATAGATAAGGGAATGTTCCCTCCTACGCCAGGTACTTGACTAATATGGAGCTGGAGATCATGAGACCATGTTGAGTCTTTTAATGCTGCTGGATTTTATTTGTTTTCATTTGTACTTTTTTTAGTACTATATTCTAGCATTGTGACTTGTTTGGTTGTTTTCATATACATATGTATCATGCAACATTTATATATGTGCTCCAGTTGTTTATTATTTTCAGTGTCACATACATGAAATATTTTAAAGGTATTTTTCTTTTATTTTCAATTCATGCTTTCTTTTGGGGGTTTCCCAAGATTTTATATAGTAATGGGTGAGTTTTCATGAATTGGGCCAAACTGTGAGCACAATTCCATATTTAGAAATAAATATTGTTTCTTTTATAATTTTTTTATTTTGCAACATTTTTCATCCATTCCAATTCTTAAATGGCCTCCCCTGACATGTTAACACCCCCATTTTAATTTGGTTCCTTTAGAAATCTATAACCAAGTTCTATATGGGTGTTTATATAAGAGATTGGGCCTTCGCGGAAGCCCAATTCCAGTTTGAAAAATAAAATTTGTTTAATTAATAACTCAATCAATTTTAATACTCTTTCAGGGATTACATGTCTCACCCAAGACCATTGAACCTAGCCGCATGCTCAAACTCTCTCCTCACTCTCTGGAGCTCTTCTTCATCGCGATTGAGTTGAGAACATATTAAGGCTTATAAAATCGACTAGATTAGCGAAGGTAAGTTTTTTCCATCATAACTCTCTCAATTATTACACTTTTTACTCCATTACATTACATAAATGACCTCCTCATCCTTATTCAAACTTCTCCTGATGTTTTGACTATTTTAAAATTCAGCTACTCGTGTATTTGGGGCGATTCTTCAAGATCCCTCAAGTAAGTGAGTCTCTACCATTCCTCTTTCAAATTGCTTAGTGTTTCATTCTATTTGATTGGGGTTTCTTCTCTTTTCATTGATGTACCAAATGACCAGGGGTAGGGTTTAGAACCTAGGGTTTTACCTTGGGTTTAATTGGTCCAATTTTGTGGTTTTAGGTTTAAGTCCCTCTTGGTGCGGTTTTGGTGCAACTTGATTTTTGAATGTTTATTCAAGGGTTTTCATTACTTCGGTTGGTGATTCCTTTTTGTATGAAATATTTGTGACCTAGCTGCAGTTTTTACGGTATTTTCATGTCTATTTCATTTGAAGTTTTCTAAAAAAAATTATTTTAGTGGCAATTATAAAGAAAATGAATTTTTAATGGAAATTTCATTGGAAATTTTGCGGTTTTCCATATAAATCCTTTGTTGGTTCTTTAATGGATTCCCTATAATTATTTAGTTGATTTTATTGAAATTTATTAGGTCTGAAAAAAAAATTCAATTTTATTATCCATTGGTTGTTGCTGAGAAATTGGTTTTGGGTGATGTTTGTTAAGAAAATAGATTTTTTAGTGCCAATTTGGTGTTGAATTGGGTGTTTTACATGGGTGTTCTATGTGATTCTTATTGTTATTGTTTTACAACTCATGTAATGAGTTTAAAGAAATTTTTTCTGTGTGGTGGATTCTATTTTGATAAATGTGAGTTTCCAGATGGTGTTTAAGTGGGGTTTTCAAAGAGTTTTTGGTGTAAAACAAGGAATGATTTAGAGAAGTTTTTTTATTGAAACTCAAAGTGTTTTGTTTTGTGTTATAAATGGTATAAAATGTTTGTAGCTATTGTAATAATTTTATGTGACCATTGGTGGTGTTTTATATGAAAATGGATATATGTATCATTCTAAAATGTTTTCAGCACAAAGGAGGAAGCTCGGGTACCTAAGTGGGGCGGATGTGTACTAGTACGACTAGTGAACCAGATGGGGTTTGGCCCTATTTCACCTTGAATTTGGATAAATAAAACTCTAACTAAACTATGTGGATTATTATTGGGGACCGCTATATTATGGGTATGTTCCCTACTAGTGGCTCTTGCATGAGAACAGATTTTACTATGGTTGCTTTACACCGAGGTATGAGGTACATGGGGCCCGAGACTATCTAGTGCCTAGGGGTGTTCCCGATTTTGTTGCTCATTGTGTTTGTGGTATTTTCTTATGTATTGGGGTGTTTTTGGAAGTAATTTAAAGTATATAACAAGTCTATTTAAATGTGTGAAAATTCTGAAATCTTTAGCTTGAAAACTGTTTTCAATTGAACGTTGTATTTCTTGGATTTTATCACTGATTTTCTTTGCTTATTAAAACTGCATGATTTTTCACATAATATTGCATGCTCTTTGGAATCATTTGGTGGTATCCTATTGGTATTAGGATCAAACCCTACTTAAACCCCTTGGGTTTAAGTATAATTGGTTATGTTTGACTCATGTAAAGTAAAGGCTAAGGGTGATGGTCATTCATGGTGTTAGTCCCTATCCTTGGGGCGGAGTTGTGTAGACGGCATGGGGGTGATGACCCCTTGCCGTGTGAAGTCCATGGGGTTGTTTTTTTGTTGTTTAATTGTGTATTTAAACCTATTTTATTTAATTTAACTTATTTAGTCAGTTCTAGATTTTTGTATAAACTTTGTCCGTATGAATTTTTCAGATTCATTTTATCAAATAGTTTTTGTGTTTTATGTATAAATATTTAGTTAAATCGTTCCCAAATAAAGATAAATGATACTAGGGAACTTTTGAATTCCTGTGGGGATAGGGAACACCATTAGGGCCTTGTCATGGGCTGGGATGGTGCCGGTATTGGTGGTAACCAGATTTGGTTTGTGAGAAAATGGTATCAAAGGGGGTTTTTGTTTTTGGTTTATACTGCTATTTTGGGATGAGTTGGGAAGGACAGGAGATAGGACTTTCGGGGCTTTGGGTATTTATTGTGATTAGGGTGCCTATCCTGCACCTCTTGTGGAAGACCTTGAGTCACCAAGGGATGTTGGAATTTACGGATTGACTTCACTTCTAGATGAGACGTGTGGGCTGTAGACCACACGTGGACTTCGGGCAGAGGTGGAGTAGTTATTTATTTTATTACTGGAATGTGTCTAGATTATTTGTATTTGATTTATTTGATTAAAATTTCTAGAATTTTGGTATTGATTATTGTTTCATGACTGTTGAATTTTTTAGCAACATGCCTCCCCGAAAAGCTCCCACGCGCCCAAAATAGGAAGCCAGAGAGAGTTCTCCCACACTAATTGATTACAGGCTAGTTGAGGTTGTGGTCCAGGTTGTCCAAGATCTAGGGCAGGGACTGACTCTTGCTCCTATTTCTCCTAGGGTAGTAGGGATGGGTCCTAGAAAAGATAATTCCCAAGAGTTTCTGAAAAACAAGACTCCGACCTTCTGAGGCAACTCAAAACCCCAAGAAAGAGAGGAATGTCTAGAGAAGATCGAGCGTATTTTTGGGTTCCTAGAAATGCCAGTGGAGATCATAGAGAAATATTACTATTTTTTGGTGGATGGTCCTAGTCATAAGTGGTGGCAGTCAGTGCTTCAGGCTAGGAAGAATGAGCAGATGCGCTTGGGAGATTTCAAGGCTGTCTTCAATGAACAATACTTCCATGTGGTGTTGGCTTATGCTTGGTCCAGAGAGTTCATGGACCTTGTTTAGGGGAATCTATCTGTGATGTAGTACGCCAAACGTTTTGCTGATTTGGTTCGGTATGCTCCATAAATTGTCTCCAATGAGCAGGCGAAGGACCAGAGGTTTGAGAAAGGATTGCGACCCAAGATATTCTCCCAAGTGTTCTTGTTTAAGCTGAGGACCTATGTTGAGGTCGTTGATTGGGCATGCATGGTGTAGATTGATTGGAAAGCCAGGGCTGGTTTTTATGGTTTAGTATTAGTAGTGGGAAGTGGCATCTCCTCAGAGAAGAAAAAGAAGTGGGAGGATCATATGTAGAAATGAGGAGGCAGTTAAGGGAACTCTTCCAGGAAGTTTTTGTATGTAGCTTCTAATGCGATATTAGTCGTGTTCCACCAGTGTTAAAAGTCCATGAACATCTGACCAGCATGTCCACTTCCTCTGAATATATGTTACCAGTCTGGAGGTATGGGGAATTTGTAGTGTTTTTTGGTGTGGCACGCCCACTTCCGAGTGGGGAACGGTCAGTGGCTTCAAGAGGAGTGTCAGCACACTCTAAGCCATCGAGGACGGGGGAATATCGATTTGGCATCCATGGTGGTAGGGCTGTGTCATCTTCTAGGAAGATCTAGTTCAGGGCACAAACACAGACTAGCGGTCATCCTCAGGCAGAGATGAGACATCTCCATGTAGTGGATCAGGTACCTGCAGGATCAGAGGCGGGGTTGTCGACAGTTCGATGTACTTTTTTGATCACATCTTCTATAGTTGAGGCTCTTTTTTATATTGGTGCCTATTTTTCATTCATTTCTTCCCATTTTGTTGACATTCTGAATTTATCAATCGATTTGTTGTCTATTGCGATCGAGTTGGTGACGCCATTGGGAAAGAAGAAGGAGCAGGGTCTCAAGTTCCCCTTGTGTGCGCTCTCCGTGATAGGGGTCGAGATAGAGTGGGACCTCTTGGTCTTAGACATGGATCATTTTGATGTCATACAAGTCATGGATTGTCTATTACAATTCCAATCACACATAGATCGCTACAGGCGGCGAGTGAGTTTCACAGCACCTGATGGGAGACGTCAGGTTGTTTTGGGGAGAGTGGGATCCTCGGTCAGGTCATGCAGGACCTCAACTGCCGGAGTTGGTAAGTCTTACCATCCAGTTATCATCGCCCACGCTAGAGGATGATGGTCTTTCCCCTGGAGGTGCACTGCCTCATGTAGTGAATGAGTCTCTGAAGGTATTCCTAGATGATTTCTTAGTCTTTCCCCTAGAGTAGGATGTGAAGTTTTCTATTGATCTGGCACCATGAATATAGCCGATATCTATTCCATCTTATCGCATGGCCCCCACCGTGCTGAGGGAATTAAATATAGAGCTGGAATACTTAGAATCCAAAGGATTCATTCACCCGAGCATCTCTCCTTGGGCCTCTCTTCTGTTGTTCACAAAAAAGGCTGACGGATCCCTCTGGTTGTGAATTAACTACCAGAGGCTGAATAAGGCAAAAATTAAGAAAAAATACCAATTTCCTATAATAGATTATTTTTTCAATCAGTTGAAGGGTGAAATATGGTTCTCAAAAATAGACTTCTATTCGGGTTATCACCAGCTTAGGGTGAAGGAGTCAGATATCCCTAAGACATCCTTCCGAAGTAGGTACGACCACATTGAGTATTTGGTCATGTCATTCGGATTAACTAATTCACCAGCAGTCATTATGGAACTAATGAATAGGAAGTTCCTTCAGTATGTTGATTCCTTCATTGTGGTGTTCGTTGTTGACATTCTTGTATACTCTAGCTCTGAGGAGGAACACGAACATCACCTAAGGATCATCTTGGGCTCTTTGCAAGATCACCGCCTCTATGCATATTTTTCAATGTGCACTATTTGGATCAGGGAAGTAAAAGTTTTGGGGAATGTGATCTCTGAGAAAGGGGTTTCAGTGGTCCCCAAGAAGATTAGTGTGGTTATGTCATGGGAGCAGCCGAAGAATGTGTTTGAGATTAGGAGTTTCCTTGGCCTGGCAGCTTATTAGAGGAAATTCATTCGGGAGTTCTATCAGCTTGCTTGAGACCACCCTCACCCAGAAAGGGGTGACGTTTGTATAGGGCCCAGAATGTCAGGCATCATTCGAGGAGCTGAAGAGTCGGTTGAATACCGCCCCCCGTGTTGATTTTTCCAGAGGCTGAAATGGGATATGTGGTCTATTTTAATTATTCAGGTATGGGTCTTAGGTGCGTTCTTATGTAGGATGATCATGTAGTGGTGTATGGATCTCACCATCTTCGACCACATGATAAGAACTACCAGATCCATGACTTGGAGTTGGCAGTGGTGATGCATGCTTTGAAGACATGGTGTCACTACCTCTTTGGGGAGATGTTTTTGGTCTACTCTGATCATGAAAGCTTGGCCTATATATTCTCACAGAAGGACCTCAACATGAGGTAGCGTCATTGGATCCAGTACTTGTAGGGGTTCGAATTTGACATTTTATATACCCCAGGAAAGGCTAATGTGGTGGCTGGTGCTTTGAGTAGAATAGTTCCAGTGAAGTCTTTGAGGAAGTCTAGTGATGAGTGGACTTTGATGGGGCTTTTTCTCAGATGCATGTGGATACCAGGGAACACAGTGGAGGAGTATTCCTTGTGAGTGTCCAGTTGAAACCTTCTATGTTGTAGTTGATTCAGTGAGAACATCCCATTGATGTGATTTTCCAGTGGCTGAAGCAGTTTCTTCTAGGTGGGGATACATCCTCTGATTAGTCATCAACTCCTGATGGAATCTTGTGCTTCAAGGGAAGTTCAGTAGCTCTATTATCTTTGCGAGAGGTGGTGATGGAGGAAAGCCACCAGTCTCAGTGTTCTGTCCTTCCGGGTGCCACCAAGATTTATTATGATGTCTGTCAGCAGTTCTGGAGGCTTTGTATAAAACAAGACATAGCAGACATTGTTTCGAGATGTTAGACATGCCATCAGGTGAAAGTGGAGCATAAAAGGCCCTCCGATCTGCCCCTTCTCCATGGACGTCCATCCATGTTTTCAAGTGGTGGTTTCAAAGAGTTTTGGGTTCAAAACAAGGAATGATTTGGAGAAGTTGTTTTATTTAAACTCAAAGTGTTTTGTTGTGTGTTTTAAATGGTATAAAACATGTTTAGATAATTTACTAATTGTATGTGAGAAGTATTGGTGATTTATATGAATATGGATATATGTATCATTCTGAAATTGTTTGAGCACAAAGGGGGGAGCCCAGGTACCTAGGTGGGGTGGATGTGTACTAGTACGGCTAGTGGATTGGATGGGTTTTGTCCCTGTTTCACCTTTCATTTGGATAAATAAATCTCGAAAAAATATATGTGGATGATTATTTAGGACCACTAGGTTATTGGTATGTTCCCTACTAGTGGCTCGGGCATGAGAATGGATTTTACTATTGTTACGTTACACCGAGGTATGAGGTACATGGGACCCGAGACTATCTAGTGCATAGGGGTGTTCCCGATTTTGATTCTCATTGTAATTTTGGTATTTTAACTAGTACTGGGGTGTTTTTGGAAGTAATTTAAAGTAGAAAACATGTGTATTTAAATGTGTGAACATTCTAAAAACTTTATCTTGAAAAGTATTTTCAATTGAAAGTGGCATTTCGTGGATTTTATCACTGCTTTTCTTTGCGTATTAAAACTGCTTGTTTTTTCACATTTAATTGCATGATATTTGGATTCATTGGGTGGTCTCATATTGTTCTTAGTATCACACCCTAATTACACCCCTTGGAGTATGTAGACTTGGTTATGTTTGACTCAGGTAAAGGAATGGCTAAGGGTGATGGCGGTTCAGGGTGTTAGTCCCCATCCATGGGGAAGAGATGTGGAGATGGCTTAGGGGTGATGACCCCTTGCCATGTGGAGTCCATGGGGCTGTATTTTTCTGTTATATTGTGTATTTAGTCCTTTCATATTGCATTTGAACTTATGTATTCAGTCTTGGATTTTTTTATAGACCTTGTTGGTATGAATTTTTCAGATTCATTTTATCAAATATTTTTTTAGGTTTTATGTATACATATTCGGGTAAATCATTCCAAAACCAAGATAAATGATACTAAGGAAATTGTGCCAGCTTGTGGGGATAGGAAATGCCCTTCATGCATTGTCATGGGCTAGGATTGGTGCCGGTATTGGTGGGGACCAGATTCAGTTTGTGACATTTATTCTTCCAGTATTTACTTATTTCATGTTATTACTGCTTCCACATTTGTTATCTATTTATTTCTGTTTCATTACTCTGTCAATGAGGTCATAGTTTCCCAACTATCACACCCAAGGCCCCCAATGCTAGTTTTTGGCCTCTGGTGTTTGGAGAAATGTGCTTCTGGCCCTGTGGCCAACCTGGTACGGGGCATCACTGGGTGACACCTAGAACTGAGATGTTACAAAGAGGTATAAGAGGAATTATTTTATTCTTGACATATTTATTGGAGCCTATATCCAAGGATAAGAAGGAATAGGTTTTTTTCAATATGTTGTGTCTGGTAATAGCTAACACTTGAATTTGGAAAAACTAATATACCTTGTATATTGGGATATTTTTTGGTTTTGCAATTATTACAGTTGATTTGATATCACCATTAGGTGATTCACATGTATTTTGCTGTTATTGTTGATGTTATTGAGTTTCTATTTCTATTTTCAACCAAATGAGATGAGGGTATGTCATCTCATACATCATATAAGAATTTGATAGTGATCACATTCCATTCCTTCTTTCCACACCATTTAGTGTGAATTAGTGATTGCATGTTGTTGTGATAGATGATATGCTACATATGCATGTTGTTTTTCTAGATTCCTTGATAGAATACCTAATGTTTTATAGGTTATTGCTAATTTTTAAAGTTAATTTGAATTAATTCCAAAATTTGGTCCATGAGGTGTTGTAGGCCCTCATTGATCAGAATTTGGTGGATCATTGCTTTGTTATTCCTTGTATAAGACATCGATATAATTTCATGCATTGATTCTTGGGGATTATGGGCCCTAACAGGTCTGAATTTTTCACTTTAATGTTATTTTCGGTGTTTATCTTGGTTCTAGAGTAGTTTATGAGGCTTACTATCTGAAAAGAAACCCAAAATAAATGTTGTGTATTGATGAATACACACCATGTATCCTTCTATTTTAGAAGTAACTGATTTTATTAAGTGCATGTTATGCTCTAAAAGTAAACAACGTTTAGTCTCTAACCACGTCACTGGCTATGTGAGAGGAAACATGGGGTTGGGAAATCCTTGTTGAAACACATTGTGTACTGGATCTACACACCGTGTGTATAGACCATGTGTCTAGCCATGTGAACAATGACACTGGTAGATTATGGGTAGTTAGTACATGCCCTGTCTGGAACAAACAATTTGTGTTGTTTAACCCATGTATCTGGTCGTGTGACTAACAACACATGTTAATGAAATTCTTCTAGTACATGACATGTTTGGCATGAACATGTACTGTAGTCTCGTTCAAGGAGAACTGTGTGGTTTAGTCGAGTTGAAGAACTCGGGAAGGGGAAAACGATTCAAGAACATGCTGTATCTTAGGAAAACACATCGTGTGTATGGGGTGTTACCGGACCAGGGTTGGGAAGTGTACATTCCCATTTGAAGGATTAAAGGAAAACACTCTGTAGGGTTCATGCACACCATGTAGCCTTGTTTTGAAAAACATGAATACATTCCTTCTCTTGTTCCATTCTTGCACTTCTAAGTTTTAGTACTTTATAATATTGAACTAATGTATGCACTTAGACTTTCAGATTCATGCCACTACAACATACTCTGGTTTTACGCAAGAATCATTGATGTGAACAAGCACTATACATGGATGATCAGGGACTACCAGCAAATCCTCTGGTCATGTCTGTCTTGGAACCAGCCATCATTCCAGATACAGGTGTTGATGCATAGTTCTTAGAATGATTCATGAGGTTTATGCATACCTTCCAAGGAGTACTGCATCCTTCCCCACCTATGGCATAGTTGACATGGGTCATTCAGTAGCATCATCCTCCCACATTCTCAGGGGATGGGAGACCATGGGGTTTATAGTCATGGTGAGAAGCCATGATGTCTATGTTTGAGCATTTAGAGATTCCTTTAGAGAGGACGGAAAAGCTCACTACATATAAGTTTCGAGATTCCACCAAGATATGGTGGGATGTGATCTCACGGGAAGGACTCCAGCGGTTTATGGAAAGGGACGAGTTCTAGGATGCCTTCAATGATTACTTATATTCGGAGACTTTGAGGCCCGATAGGGCCAGATTGTTCATGAGTCTGGAACAGGGTACTCTCTCGATCATGGAGTATTCTTCTTTCTTCAAAGAGCCACAACACTTTACACCCATTCCATGAGGTGATGAGTTCTTTCTAGAAAGGATATTTGAGGATGGTCTGAGTCATGACATCTGATCTCATGTGAACATCTTCTGGTTGACTTTTGTCTCCTCTATAGTCAACGAGGCGCAAATCGCATAGCGCAATCTGAGGGATTTTGGGGAGGTGAGCTAGGGCGGATCAGCATCTAGAGTTGGAACCTCTTTGAATTAAAATAGGAAGTGTCATAGGGAGTCTACAAATGGAGATCCGAGGAAGATGGATACATTTTATGGCATCTAAGTGTTGTGATACCAATGCGAGAAGAGCATGTATACGAGGCTGCATTGCCTGAGAGACCCTGTTGAGTGATGATCTTGAGGCAAGATGGGTAATGATCAGTGTTTCTGTCTGATCATCTCAGCAGCATCGGGTGACATAGGTTCCTCTATGAATCCTTGTTTAGGAGCAGCCCCCCCAGTTTCTCATCAGTCTGGGAACTGGAATTCTTTCGGCCATGCAGGACAAGGTGGAGGTCGTGGCTATAGAAGTGATTAGCCAGGATTTTGGGGACAATAGGGTGGATCAACACAGGGTGGTCAGGTAGGGTCACAAGGCTGTAGTAAAGGCCAATAATTTTCATTGGTGTAGACCCAGTAGGACTAGGATCTAGGACCCTCTATAGTTTGACATGTGATTCTAGTTGCCTTAGTTTTAGCTTTCGTACTTTTTGATATAGGGGATTCCCATAGTTTCATATATGTTGTTGTTATTGAGAGCCTTGGGCTCTATATCTTTACTTCTTCTGATTTCATGACATTGGAAACCCTTTTGGGGATTAGAATAGATAGTATACGTCAGGGCAAGGAGTTCCCTATTGAGGTTAGTGGGCATCACTTATTATGTGACTTTTATGTCACAGAGATTATAGTCTATGAGGGAATTTTCAGAATAGACTGGTTAGTTCCCTTCAAGGTTGTTGTCGACTATTATCATTTTAGGGTTAGTTTCACCTCACCAAAAGGCGGTTTGTTTTTGCACAAGGGGAAATGGGTTGTCCAGGAAAGTAGAGTAGGACCCGCACATCATGGGTTGGGAGGAGTTACATCCCAGATTTCTAGTCTATATTTGGATGAAAAGGGGACCTCACAATTGGACATTGCTCTAGTGGTCAATCATTTTAGGGATGTCTTTCTGAAGGACTTTCTCGGTTTTCCTCTAGATCAAGAGGTAGACTTTTCTATATAGCTGGTTCCAGGAGTGGCACCATTGTCCAATCCCCCTTATTGGATGGCTACACCAGATTTACAGAATCTCAAGAAGATTTTACAGGAGTTACGTGTGAAGTGTTTCATCCAAACTAGTACTTCTCCTTGGGGTTCTCATGTCCAGTTTGTGAGGAAGGCAGACAGTACACTTAGACTTTATGTGGATTATCAGAAATTTAACCAATAGATGGTCAAGAACTTATGACCCTTGACATGGATTGATGATCTATATGGTTAGCTTCATGGAACCAGGGTGTTCTCAAATATTTACTTGTGATCCGGTTACTATTAGTTGCACATTAGACCATCTAATATACTTATTACAACCTTTCAGAGTAGGTATGGTCTATACTAGTTTGTGGTTATGTCGTTTTGTCTCACAAACATTCCTACAGTTTTCATGGCAATAATGAAGTGTGTGTTCCATCCATACTTGGATTCTTTTGTGGTATTCTCCACGGATGATATCTAGGTGTACTCTCACACTCGACACAACAATTCCTCACATATTGAGATCATTTTGAGAACACTGAGAGTGCATTGGTTATATGCTAAGATCTCAAAATTCTACTTTTGGATGAACCAAATTCACTTTTTGGGTCATTTTATCTCAGAGATAAGAGTATCAATATACCTATAGAAATTGAGAGTAGTAGTTTCCTAGGAGTATATTAAGAACATATTTGAGGTAAAAAGTTTTCTAGGGAAGGCTGGGTACCACATAAATTTCATACAGAACTTTTCACACATAGCAACGCCACTAAAGGGGCACACTAAGTAGGGTGAAAAGTACTTGTGGAAAGATTCTTGTGTGTCAGACATTCAGGAGAATAATAGGAGGTTTATTTCAGCACTGATACAAGTATTTTTAGATTCGGTCAAGAGACATATGGTATATTGTGATGCATCATGTATCAATATTGGTTTAGTGCTTATGAAGGGGGGAGGAGTCATTGCGTACAGGTCTCGGCTGTTGAGGCCACATGAGAGGAATTACCCGATTAATGATATTGAATTGGATGTAGCTGTTCATGAGCTGCACTATTGGTGATATTATCTTTTTTGGAGAGAATTTTTTGGTTTTCACTGATCACAGAAGTCTCAAGAATATATTCACTCAGCATGATCTGAATATGAGATAGCGAAGGTGGGTTGAATACCTTCAATACATTGACTTTTAGCTTTCCTACATGCTTATGAAATTCAACATTATAGTTGATGCGTTGAGTAGGAGGACTCAAATACAGGCAATTCAGAAGGCCAGTAGTGAGTGGAAGCTTATGGCTATATTCTATGAGGGGCATTTTGTGGTACAAGATAGATAGGGGCAGAATATTCTTTCTTCTATAGTTCTTACCTCTAATCTTCTTGATCGAGTGAGAATGAGGAATATATCAATATTTGAAGGCCTAGTTCTACATGAGAGTGTGTTAGGAGAGGACATGTTCTTAGATGTACCATATGCGAGGATGAGATATTGCATTTTCATGGGAAAATATGGGTGTCAATAGACATATGGGAGGAGCTGATGCGAGATTTTCATTCTTCAGTTTGGGATATTCGTCCGAGTGTCACCAAGTTGTATCAAGATCTACACTATCAATATTGGTGACCAGGAATGAAGAGAAATATTGCAGGTTTTTTGATAAGGTGTTATAGTTGTCATTGGGTGAATTATAAGCATCAGCGACCAGTTGGGATTTTGTGGAAAATACCCATTCCCTAGTGGAAGTGGAATAATTTTATCAAGGACTTCATGATAGGTCTTCCTAGGTCACCTTGAGGGAATGATACAGTTTGGGTTGTTATTGATAGACTCATGAAAGTTGTACAATTATTTCCGATTAAGGCAAGATTTAGTGTTGATGAGAAGGGATAGTTGTACATCAGATAGATTGTACATTTATTGGGTGTTCCAAACTCCATTGTTTTAAACATGGATGACCATTTTACATCTCAGGTCTGGTGGGGAATACATAGGGCTTTGGGTACACAGTTACTTCTGAGTACAACCTTCCATTCCAAGACAGATGGCCAGTCTGAGTGTACAATACAGGTTTTGGAGGATATGATTCGAGCATTTATTATAGATTAGGGAGGTTGCTAGTAGAAAAACATACCTCTTGTGGAGTTTTAGTACAATAATAATTTTTATGAAACTATTTAGATGGAACCTTATGATGATTTTTACTGTAGACCATGCTGATCACCCTAATGTTGGCTGGAGGCAGGAGAGGTAGCTATACTAGGACCTCATCTTGGCTAAAAGACCTTAGAATAGATAGAGTTTATTCGGAGGGGGATTGCTTTTAAAATTTCATGACAGAAGTCTTATGCTGATCGATGAAGACGAACATTGGAGTTCGAGGATGGAGATTAGTTTTTCCTACGTGTCACACTAAGGTTGGGACGCATGAGTATTAGGAGATAGGGAAAGCATTCACCAAGATATTTTGTACTATTTTATGTTTTGGAGAGAGTTTTTCTGGTTTCCTATCAGTTGAAATTTCCTCAAAGGTACTCAGAAATTCATGAACCCTTCCACGTTTCTCATCTAAAGGGTTACTTCTCAGACCAATCTCAAGTTTTCTAACCCAAGGAGGTTGAGTTGGAGGAGGATGCCTCTTCCAAAGATCATTATATCTATATTAATGATCGCAATGAAATGGTTCTCTATGGATGGTCTATTCCTCATGTGAGAGTGCTATAGAAACACGTGTAAGTATAGAATGATAATTATGAGAGGGAGGTTGATGTACGATTGCAGTGGCCAGATTTGTTCGAGGATTATTCTTTTTCACCACCTTTCTAGGGAAATTTGGGGACAAATTTCATTAAGGGGTAATTTCATAAGAACGTGTATCTTCTTTTTAGGTATGGATCCTATTTTTCTATTGTTTTGAGGAAAATAAAAAAATCTAGAAATTTTATGAGTACATGGCTTGACCCCGGTTTCCATGGGTGACTATGTACTGGCCATGTAAAGACTGATAACATGGTCATGTGGGGTGACCTGGCGACCACCTAAATCAGGGCCCCATTAAAGAAAGAAAATATCGGTTACCTTCAAAGAACACGTGGAGTAATTTTATTTTTTTGTTGTTATATCAGATTGGAATCACATCTCATTCCCAGAAACCCCTTCTTCTAATGATGTATTGTCTAGGTGTGACTGGAGAGTGAGATTATTTCTAGAGCCCCAATCGATCATATGTTCTCCAATTCGACTATCGTTGATTTCGTTTGAATTTCCACTATGAGTTCTTGATTCTTATAAAGCCTCATTTATTATTTTCTATTATTTCATGAGATATCCTTGGTTGAGATGTTTTTACATTTTTGTATATCTACAAACGTCTAGGATGATTCGAGGGCCGACATTCGATAGTGTTCTTCATACAATGCTGAGGTAGGTGGTTTTTGCTTTTTTGTAGTATGTCTTTGAATATTATATGCAAAATTTACCAATACCCAAGGATAGGGTATTTATTTTTTAGGGATTTTAACCATGTTAATGTGTGTTATACCTCGTGTGCCTGAGTATAGTTTGTTTTATTGTGAATAGGGTTATTTTCCATGCTATGGTTGTATTTCCCATGTTTGTTTTGATATTGACCGCTTTGTCTAGCTTGTCAGTTAGGCTTCTTAATTTTCATGCCTAGTGTTGCTAGGATGGAGTGATATTATATAATGTTGTTATATGCTTGTATCTGTTTAGCCATCTAGTTATTAAGGTTTACTTTGGATATTGAACAGAATTGTGCATCGTTGACTTACACAGGGCTGTGGGAACATGGTGTAGTAGAACATGGGGGAATGGAGGCTGAGGGCTTCTCTAGTTGTCTATTTACTTATACATTAAGAGACCATAGGGGGGATGCAATTTTTGCTCCCTCATAGTGTTTTGAGTTCCACGTTGCAAGACCACATGGAGAAATGGATGTGGAATGCTACCTCAGAGTGACTATAGTTACTGGTATGAGACCACATGGGGAATTGATGGTGAGTGCTTCCTCAGAGAGTCCTTGATTAAGCTGGACCATAAGGGTTTGACTGTGATTACTTCCCCGAGGTTTTCTTGTGTTTGATGGGTTGAATCCGAGGGGTTAGGCTTGGAGTAATTCCCAGATTGTTACTTGTTTTTGTTTTAACTACTTAATTGATATATGAAAATGAATGCAATTGAAACTGTAGGATTGTTTACTTTTGAGGACACCCTTGTTTACTACTTCATTTTTCTTATTACTTGCCATATATATATTCACTGACTGTTAGGCACTGATCATTGGGTGGTATCCAATAGGGATTCATCTCACACCCTGTTTGGGTCCTGATTTTGGGCCCAAATAGATTATATTGATGTTGGTATAGATAAGGTAAAACACCCTTTTATGCCAGGTACTTGACTGCTATGGAGATGGAGAGAAGGGTACAAATCCAAGGCTTATGATGCTAGTAGAGTTTATTTATATTCATTGTTCATTGGATTAGAACTATATTCCAGCATTGTGACTTGATTGGTTGTTTTTAAGGCATATGTATCATGAATCATTTATATATGTTCTCTAGTTGTTTATTGCTTTTCTATTTTCCTTTGTTTACTTATTTCATGCTATTACTACTTACTCTATTATTATCTGTTTATTTTTGTTGCAATACTCTGCCAATGGGGGCATAGTTTCACGACTGTGAAGCCTAAGGACCTCACTGCTAGTCGACAGCCTGTAGCTTTTCCAGAAATGTGCTTGATTCCATGTGAAAAACTGAGTATGGGGCACCTCTGGGTGGTACCTTGAATCGGGACTTTACACAAATCATAGTCTTGAGCCAGAATAATAATCAAATGAGAAAATTTATTTGAAAATCAGTCCTTTCCTCTATTATGAATAGAAACTGTTATCCTCACACCAGCAACGCTTGGAGCCTTATCAAATTTTTAGCAATATTCTTCCCAAGCCCATCACCTACATCTTGCAACTCTTTGGCTCATCCAAATACCAAAACCATTTCCCTAAGGAGATTCTCAAGGAAGATAATTCAAGAGCTAAAATTATCTTCATTTTCCTTTAAATTTCTTTTCATGTTTTTTTACTTTATTTTTTTATCCTCACCTCCCCTCATCAAAATAGCTTAAAAAATAAAGTACCTTACATGTAATATAATTTTATTATGAAAATGTAATAAACCAGCATCAATCTCATTCTCTTCTCGCTTTTATCTTAAAAATGGAAACACCATCTGTGAGGTGTTGTTTCATTTCTTTATTTGATGATAATTTTTCATTTTCCTTCACCGTCTAGAAGGATATTCATGAAACAATTTTTATGGTTGAAATAGATTGTAAAATTTTTATTTTAATCATATTCTATTTTCTGGATGTAACATATTTACAAAACACTAAATGATAAAAAAATGAGTTCGTTATGATCAACATCCTTTGTAATAATCTAAACGATTATCAGTAAATGTATTATCTAATTAATCATCATCATAACATATAACAAAATATATATATATATATATATAACCATTTAAACTTATGTACTTTCATAAATAACATATAATTACAATTGTATATAATTATACTCATTTTACATGAAATCCATTACTTATAAATAAGTGAACCGATCAGGAACACTAAGGAAATGAATGATCTTGGATGAGAAAGTTATATATTATAACTCATCAAAAAGGCCATGCATGAACTTAATAAAATTATAAAAAATAAATTAAATGTATGAAATTATTCTAAATTAATTAATTTCATTAATTAATTTTATTATCCATGATATTAAAGTCATAAGAAAAATAGATTCAGACAAAAGGGAAGGGTTTCAACATGAACCTTAATTTTTTCCTTCAAGATATTATTTCACTACCCTTACCCCAATGTAATGCTTCATTTAGTTTATGTACATATTATATATTATATTTATATGTTTTAAACTCTATATAAAAATAATTCCATATTTTTTTATGGAAATTACTTATTGTAAAATAATCCCTTTATAATTCTTCTGGACACGCAAGCCTGATTACAGGGAATGCCTCGATTTCCATCCCATTTTAAAGTACCATCTAGAATCTATTTTAAGAGTTATTTAATTTTATAAAACCACTAAAATTTTTGAGTAAAAATATATTTCATCATTTATGGTTTTATATAGACAATAATGAAAAATACAAATTATTTTTTCAAACAAATTCTTCTTTATAATGTAAAAGGAGTATTTCTCTCACAAATTCCCAAATAATTTATTATAGAATTATAATTTTTCAAAACCACTGTTGATTTTTATTGTTTATTGAGATATTAATATTTTAATTATAATGTACCATAATTTTTTATATGGTTCATGAATAATTTGATTGTGGGTGTGAAATCTTGATACCATTCACCATAAAACTCAGAATGGTTAGTAATCATGTTAAAAGATAGCGGAATGTTATTTACATCTAATATATATATATATATATATATCTGTGTGTGTGTGTGTGTTTTGTTTAACTCAATTCATATGAGGATATATTAGACATAGTATGTGATGGGAGGTGCCCAATAAAGCCTCTTGATTTCTCAATATGTCTCATGAGACAAAAAAATATGTGCTTGTTCGAGGCCTTGACCTTTTTCAGATATGATTTCAAATGAGGCATTAATAATTTTCCTATATCATGGCCAAGGCCTTGGAAGTATGTTTCATATATTCAACATATTAAATCACTTATAATGATATTAATATATTATTATCCATGTGATTATACGAATATTATAATATCTATGTTTAAGATAATTTCTAATGTGAAATCATATATCACATTGTTTATCTAACTTTTATCCTTCCCATATCATGTTCATGAATCTATTTTAATGTAATGCGTTTTTAATAATTCACTATTCATTATTGTTTATATTTTCATTCATTGTATTAGTTACACTTACTAAGCATATTAGTTAAACCCTTTCTTATGTAATTTATTTTCCCAGGAAATTAAGATGAATATTATGAATGAATATAAGGGATAATTTATGAGTTTTTAGGTTGTTTAAATAGAAATTCTACATTTTTTTCCTTAAAAAAATTAATTGAACGTTTAGATATATAATATATATTCAAAAACAACTAAACTGATCATTCCTTTAGGATTTGAGTTTTTTTATCTATATCAATGTAAAAAAATGAATGCCCCAACTTCAGGCTACTTAGGTTGAGGTCTTTACATCACCCATTATCTAATATGGACAAATCTTCATATGGTATTGTAGTATGTTGATCTATAAAACTTTATCCACATTTCATCTTAATCTATTTCATAAATAGTACACCTTATAACCCATCCAAATGAGTCAAATCCATAACATTAGAAACAAGGTCAATAAATTTCCATAATGAACAAATCCTTATTCTCCAAATAACATGAAGTCGATTTTAATTTACAAATACTAATCATGTGAATACAATCCTAAATTATTCTCTTGAAACAATATAATAACCTAAATTACCTTTAATCCAAAAACATGGATTATTTGATATATCCTTTAAATCAAAAAGCATAGTAGACGAAATCATTGATTGAATATATCACATTATCAACAAATCATTAATCATTTCTAAAGTAATCATTATTATTCAATTTACATTATCCATATCAATAATCTCTTTATCTACAATAAAAAACATTTTTTCAATATCAGGAAAATATTATGGGTTATATTTCCAGAGTCATGTTTTTTCAACAAAATGTCACACTATTGTGAAATCAATTATGAAGTTAATCAGTACCATTCAACATAATATTGAAAATCCTCAATTAAAAACTCCTACAAAAAATCAATTATTTATTATGATTCATATAACAAAATTATAGAATTAAAATAAATCAACACATTAATAATTTTTTCACAACCTTAATCCAATAAATAGGTTTGTTAATGTTATTTGTCAATAACTTTTTCCACTCATATGTCATTATTAGTTTCTTCATTGTCAGTAGAAAAACCATTACATATATAACTTTACTGATTCAATTCATGAACATTACCCTTAGGAAACCTATTTTCATATTTCCAAAACATTCCATATTTAAAACAATCAAAAGTTTATGATACCTTAGGCGTACTATTTTTCTTTTCTAAAAAAATTGGAATTTTCATTTATTTTCTTTTATAATTAATTTCCTCTTTTCTTTATTTTCGACACCCAATTCATCTTATCATCCTTATAAATAATTATATTTTGTTCATTATACAAAATTCTAATCCTATAAGAAACTTATTCTTCTTTCCTAAATGGTCTCCACTACACAAACATTAAGTAAATTTCATCCATGTATTCTTTGGTTATTCTGAGAGTTGGTTAAGGTGGAAATGTTTAATCACATTCTATAATAACTAATTTAGAATAATCATAACATACTTTACCCTAGTTATCATCCTATTTAGATACTCATAAACATATATTCAATCAAATTCACAATTAATCTAGTTCCTTATTATTACCACCATTGACTAAAAAAATAAATCATTGTTTGATAAATAATAATCCTAGTGGGTAATCACATAATCATGAAAAATCACAAATATGGTGATTAAATGATGAAAAATTATTTTTAATATATGGTACCATAGGTTTATCTTAGTTCATTCGTATTCATTATCTATTTAAAACCTTATTGATTGATCATAATGTTTTTTTTTGAATTTCCATGGCATATCCCTCCATATATTGAAACAATGGGTGTTGAAAGGATTTTTTCCATGTACCAGGTGATGATCAATTCTTGATCAGTATTCTATTTTGAGTGTTATTACCCCAAGGTACCTCTGTGATATATCCAAATCAACTTTTAATATATAGATAAGGATGTGATTTCATTGAAACCACTCGCTCTATCGATTACCAAAATTCCATGGCATTTTCCTATACAATAAATTATCCATATACTTATCCTTATACGTATCAATATTCATATATTTATATTTACAACTAGATGAGTCACTAATGGTTTAACATCATAATTTCAAAATGATAACTAATCATTTCCTCTAATACCACCTGTAGAGACTAGGTATTTTTATACATAGATATTACTTCTTTTAAGACGTATATTCCATGCATTACACAAACATATTCATGATGACCATAATAGTTTTGTGTATTTGGATACTCGGTACAAAATAATAAAATATGGTGAAAGATTATCAACATATCCAATAAAAAAAATTCTCATATATTAATCTTAAAAAACATACCCTACCTAATTTTTTTTATAACCTTGGGAAGAAAACATATGAAAGGGTGAACTCAGATGCTCAGTAAGGGTACACAAGGGTGATAGGTAAGAATAAAATGAAAATAATGCTATAAGAACATGATAATTACATTTAAAAAAATACCATGAATATAAAAGATCATAAAAACAAGTCACAAAATAAATATTGTCTTTTCATTATACATGAATAATATTAAATGAAAAGAACATGAGCCATAAGTGCATAACATTGGTAAATGACATGGAATTGTCACATGCATAGAAGAAAACAAAATAACTTCCATATTATTTATTGATCACTTCAAAAGATATTTTAGAGAAATGGTTGTAATCCAAAAACCATTATAGTTGTCAAGGATCAATCCCAATACCATCATAGAGGAAAAATATCCTTTCTGAATTTTGTTTATGCCCCATTCCAATGATGTCTACCTCATGAGATATAAATCTGTAAACAATGAATTAGAGGTAGATATAGGTCTGAACTATAAAATAATTAATATAATAATTTTAGTGACATAACACTACGGGAAAAATGGGTATTTGCGACGGGTTATTTGCGACGGGGGTATTCCCCCGTCGCAAAGAAGTAGGCTTTTGCAACGGGATTGCTTTCCCCGTCGCAAAAGAACTGGCGCGCGTTGCGCGTCAAATCACGGGAAACATATTTGCGACGGGGAAATATTCCTGTCGCAAATAACCGGCGGCTGTAAAACGTATTTGCGACGGGAATATTTCCCCGTCGCAATTAGTATGTCGGCAGGTGGTTTTTTGCGACGGGACCCGTCGCAAATATCTATTTAACCGTTGAACGTAATAAATGGTGGCTAAGGTATTCGCGACGGGAATCCCGTCGCAACTGGACCCGTCGCAAATAATCTAACCTATAAATACCCCCATCCGTTTTTTTCAATTCATTCTCAAATTCCATCTTCTTCTTCTCTCAATGTTTTATTTCTAATGTTCAGTTTTTCTCAAGTTTAATTTTTTTCTCCGGAGTTGATATTAAAGTTTTGAAGAACGATTAGAGGAGATCATTTTTCAAGGTATTTATGTTCATTTTAATTTAATATTTATTTTTAATTTTTTATTAGTTTCAATTATTCTTAATTAGTTGTAATTTAATTATGTTTACATTGTTTTGTTACATAATAAATTTAAATTATTAGTATTGTTCCATGTTAATGATAATTAGGAATAATTAGTAATAATTTTTAATAATTAAGAACAAATATTAATAATTAGTAATAAATATCAATAATTAGGAATAATAACATTATTACATTATTAGTATATTTCATTATTAATATTAAAATAATATAATTTTATATATATATACAATTCTCTTTTCATCTGTGTGTTTGCTGTCTTTACATGTATTATTTGTATGTGGAGATAGAAAACGCACAGATTAAAGGAGAATTGTATATAAATTAGAAAATTATATTATTTTAATATTAATAATAAAATATACTAATAATGTTATTATTCGTAATTGTTGGTAATTATTCCTAATTATTGGTAATTATTCATTTAATTACTAATAATTAGAAACAATAACCAATAATTATCAATAATTAAGAATAATTAGTAATAATTAGTAATAATTACCAATAATTCGTAATAATTACGAATAATTAGTAATAATTACCAATAATTAGTAATACTTACCAATAATTAGTAATACCTACCAATAATTAGTAATAATTACCAATAATTAGTAATAATTACCAATAATTATCAATAATTAGTAATAATTAGTAATAATTACTAATAATTACCACTAATTAGTAATAATTAGGAATAATTACCAATAATTACCAATAATTAGTAATAATTAGGAATAATTACCAATAATTACCAATAATTAGTAATAATTCGTAATAATTAGTAATAATTAGGAATAATTAGGAATAATTAGGAATAATTAGTAATAATTAGTAATAATTACCAATAATTACCAATAATTAGTATTAATTAGTAATAATTAGTAATAAATACCAATAATTACCAATAATTGGTAAAAATTAGTAAAAATTAGTAATAATTAACAATAATTAGGAATAATTAGTAATTATTACCAATAATTAGTAATAATTAGTATTAATTACTAATAATTCGTATTAATTACCAATAATTAGTATTAATTACCAATAATTAGTAATAATTACCAATAATTAGTAATAATTAGTAATAATTAGTAATAATTACCAATAATTAGTAATAATTAACAATAATTAGTAATAATTAACAATAACTAGTAATAATTACCAATACTTACCAATATTTACCAATACTTAACAATATTTACGAATACTTACCAATAATTACCAATAATTACCAATAATTACCAATAATTGGTAATAATTAGTAATAATTACCAATAATTAGTAATAATTAGTAATAATTAGTAATAATTACCAATAATTAGTAATAATTAGAAATAATTACCAATAATTAGTAATAATTACCAATAATTAGTAATAATTAGTAATAATTAGTAATAATTATTAATAATTAGTAATAATTAGTAATAATTACCAATGATTAGTAATAATTATCAATAATTAGTAATAATTAGTAATAATTAACAATAATTAGTAATAATTAAGAATAGTTACCAATAATTAGTAATAATTAGTAATAATTAGTAATAATTAGTAATAATTAGTAATAATTACCAATAATTAGTATTAATTACCAATAATTAGTAATAATTAGTAATAATTAGTAATAATTAGTAATAATTAGTATTAATTACCAATAATTAACAATAATTAACAATAATTAACAATAATTAGTAATAATTAGTATTAATTACCAATAATTAGTATTAATTACCAATAATTAGTATTAATTACCAATAATTAGTAATAATTAGTAATAATTAGTAATAATTAGTAATAATTATTATTAATTACCAATAATTACCAATAATTACCAATAATTAGTAATAATTACCAATAATTAGTAATAATTTGTAATAATTAGTAATAATTAGTAATAATTAGTAATAATTTCCATTAATTAGTAATAATTACCAACAATTAGTAATAATTACCAATAATTAGTAATAATTACCAATAATTAGTAATAATTAACAGTAATTAGTAATAATTAGTAATAATTAACAATAATTAGGAATAATTAACAATAATTAGGAATAATTACCAATAATTATGAATAATTAGTAATAATTACCAATAATTAGTAATAATTACCAATAATTAGTAATAATTACCAATAATTCGTAATAATTAATAATAATTAGTAATAATTACCAATAATTACCAATAATTTGTAATAATTACCAATAATTAGTAATAATTACCAATAATTGGTAATAATTAGTAATAATTACCAATAATTCGTAATAATTACCAATAATTAGTAATAATTACCAATAATTAGTAATAATTAGTAATAATTATCAATAATTAGTAATAATTATCAATAATTATCAATAATTATCAATAATTATCAATAATTAGTAATAATTATCAATAATTACCAATAATGACCAATAATTACCAATAATTAACAATAATTACCAATAATGACCAATAATTACCAATAATTACCAATAATTAGTAATAATTAGTAATAATTACCAATAATTAGTAATAATTAGTACTAATTACCAATAATTAGTAATAATTAACAATAATTAGGAATAATTAGTAATAATTAATAATAATTACGAATAATTAGTAATAATTAGTAATAATTAGTAATAATTACCAATAATTAGTAATAATTACCAATAATTACCAATAATTCGTAATAATTAACAATAATTAGTAATAATTATCAATAATTAGTAATAATTACCAATACTTAGTAATAATTACCAATAATTATCAATAATTACCAATAATTACCAATAATTAGTTTTAATTACCAATAATTACCAATAATTAGTAATAATTACCAATAATTAGTAATAATTAACAATAATTAGTAATAATTATCAATAATTAGTAATAATTACCAATAATTACCAATAATTACCAATAATTACAAATAATTACCAATAATTACCAATAATTTGTAATAATTACCAATAATTATTATTAATTACCAATAATTAGTATTAATTACCAATAATATTAGTACTATGAAAATAATAAAAAATTTATATAATATTAAAATTAGCAATATTTGTAACATGTTTTGCTTTATTCTCAACATATTTAATTCTTAAAGGGTCAATTTTTAGGTCTATCTCAATAAAATGTTTGCGTCAGTCGTGTATGATCTAAACTCTATAATTATCCTAGCTTGAGTGTTTTTTCTAACAAATTATTCCAAACCAGTAATGCTTTTATTTTTTATAGAGAAATATTGAACAACGAGGTCGTCAGCAATCATTATTAGGTGACCGCATATGGATAAATCAACGTAGAAATCCAAATGGTTCTGGTTTTAATCTAGTATATGTAGAGGGTGTGGAGACTTTTTTATCATTTGCGGCATCAAATTCAGAATTTGTTTCAGAAGTCAAAATAAAGTGCCCTTGCAGTAAATGTGCATGGAGAATGTTTGACACGTTTGACAAAGTGGGAGAACATATCTTGCGTTTTGGTTTACAACCAGATTATGTTTTTTGGTATCAACACAGTGAACTCAGCTCCAAAGTAGGTGATACCAACATGATTCCGGATCCATCCCGGTTTCAAGATTTGGTATATGATGTTGCAGGTTCATCTGTTCAACATACAGAAACTCCGGTTGATATAGCTTCAAATCCTGAGTTGGCACCGTCTGAATTTTATGAGTTGTTGAAGTCTGCTGAGGATGCATTATATCCTGGCTGCAAGATGAGAAAATTAGAAGCAGTTGCAAAATTTATGGCTATCAAATCAGATAACGGAATGTCAAACACCTGTTTTGACCAGATATTTTCTTTGCTGAAAACACTGTTACCCGAAGGAAATGTTTTACCTGCAAATTACTATGAGAGTAAGAGGCTGGTTTGAAATTTGGGACTTACTTGTCAGAAGATTCATGCATGTTCAAATGACTACATTTTATATTCTGGGGAAAATGAGTCGTTGGATAGTTGTCCCACATGTGGGCAACTGAGATATAAAGAAGGACAACACGGGAAGTCTGGTTTGATTCCTGTAGAACAGTTGAGATATTTTCCGCTTACATCCAGACTTCAGCGTTTATTCATGTCTAAGAATACAGCGACAATGATGTCATGGAATAAAGAGAATATTTCAACCGATAAAAGCTTGAATCATCCAGCCGATGGTGATTCATGGAAACATTTTCATAGAGTGCATCCATCCTTTGATTTAGAAGCTAGAAATGTTCGACTGGGCCTTTTCACTGATGGTTTCTGTCTGTTTGGATCTTATGGTAGTCAATATTCATGTTGGCCTATTTTTTTAACTCCGTACAATTTACCTCCACAGATGTTGATGAAGGAGCCATATATCTTTTTGACTTTACTAATTCCAGGACATCTGAAGAAAAATATTGAAGTTTATTTGAAACCATTGATTGATGAATTAAATTTATTGTGGAATACTGGTCTCAGTACATATGATGTTGCAATGAAACAGAATTTCATACTGAGAGCAGCATTGATGTGGACAATAAGTGACTTCCCGGATTATGGGATGTTATCTAGCTAGAGTACACATGGTCAGAAATCATGTCCTTACTGTATGGGAGAGAACAAAGCATTTATGCTCATTCATGGAAAGAAACCTTGTTATTTTGGCTGTCATCGCAGATTTCTTCCAGCTGATCATCCTTTTCACAGAAACAGATCTCATTTCAGAAAAAGAACAGTTGAAAGGGATGGACCTCCAAAATTTCTTTCAGGTTCGGAGTTAAAATCAGTTGTATTTTCATTACCTACCATCACATTTGGTCCGACAATAAACCAACAGAAAATTTCTAGTTTTGGGAAAGAACACAATTGGATTAAACGTAGCATATTTTGGGATTTCCCATATTGGTCTGATCTGTTGGTCCGACACATGTTAGATGTCATGCATATTGAGAAGAACTGTTTTGATATTTTGTTTCATATAGTTTTGGATACACCAAGAAAGAACAAAGACAATGTAAATGCATGTTTAGATCTTGCCCAAATTTGCAGGCATCCAGAATTGGAACTATTTGAGAATGTCAGAACAGAAAGGTTACTGAAACCAAAAGCAGCTTATACACTGTCTAAAGAAAACCATTTATTATTTTGTCAGTGGATTGCAGATTTGAGACTTCCAGATGGTTGTGCTTCCAATTTGGTTAGATGTGTAAAGAATGGTCATATTACTGGATTAAAATGTCATGATTGTCATGTTATAATGGAGATACTTCTACCCATTGGAGTAAGAGGTCTGTTGAATTCTGTGATTTGGGATTCCATAACAGACATGTCTCATTTCTTTGGGAAATTTGTGCGGTTACGGCAGATTATGATGCTCTAGGAAAACTTGAAAAAGATGTTGTTGTAATTATATGTAAACTGGAAAAAATATTTCCGTCGTCTTTCTTCGACTCAATGGAACATTTGATGTTACATTTTCCATATGAAGCCAAATGTGGAGGTCCAGTACAGTTTCGATGGATGTACCCATTTGAAAGATGCATGCAAAAATTGAAAAGAAAAGTACGTAACAAAGCATCTGTTGAAGGATCTATTGCAGAAGCTTATTTGCAAGAGGAAATATCTTTTTTCTTCTCCCATTATTTTGAATCTGAGTATCCTTCAAAACACAACCGAATGGGACGGAACGGGAGGAATATTGATGAATTCAACAATCAATTATCTGTTTTCAACCAGTCAGAGCTTGGTTTTGGTGGAGTTTATGAACGCCGGCTTTCAAATGATGAACATCAGAGAGCTCATACATATGTTCTTCTCAACTGTGAAGAGATGACATCAGTTGTACAATAAGTTTTTATATCACTTATTCTATCATTTATCTTACAGTAAATAACTTTGGTTTTTATAGGTTGTATGATAATCATATCAAGAAACAAATTCCACAAATTACAGCAGCTGCTCTCGAAGAACGACGACTGAAAAATTTCTCTCAGTGGTTTCAAAAACTGGTAACATAAATTCTTTATCTTTTAGCAACTCATTCAATGTATAGTTTACTATATTGATAAATATTTCACAAATTTTCAGGTGTCTCGACATGCTGATAAAATTGAAAAACGGCTGTGTGTATTGAGTAACCCACCTTCCAAACTTGTTAAAACTTATAATGCATATGTGGTGAATGGATTTCGATTCCACACACATGCATATGGGAATCGAAGAAAACAATAAACAGTGGAGTTAGCTTGAGAGGATCTCATCCTCGAGAAAATGAAGTTGACTTTTATGGCATACTTGACGAAATCATTGAACTCTGTTATCTTGGACAACATTACATAACCATGTTCAAATGTCAGTGGTTGGATACAGAGAGAGGCATGCATGTTCATCCGACTCATGGAATCATCGATATTAAATGTAAAAGTGTTCTCGCAGTAAATGAACCATTCTTATTGGCTCAACAGTCATATCATGTTTATTCTGCAAAGTACTGTGCTACATCAAGAGACTTGACTGATTGGTGGAGTGTAATAAAAATAAAAATTCGAGACAATCAGTTTAGTCAAAGTGAATGTGCTGTCACTGATGTGCAAAAAATTGAAGTTTTTCAAGAGAGTACTCAAAATCAATCTTTTTTACAAAGAGACATGAGTATCGATGATGAACCCCCACATTTATGAGTCGGTGATGACGATGATGTTAATGTTGTCACATATGAATTTGAAATGGTAAGAGATGAAGCAACTGTAACTCGAATGGATATCGATGATGTTGAAGAGGAATATGAAGATGACATTGACATATATGAAGAAGATGATGAAGATGAACACTGATAGCATTCCATGGTATTTATATACAATCATAATATGTATATATGTATATATAATAGTAATTATCAATTATTTGCTAATATTAACATTTTCTATTTCAGATAGACGACGCCACATTTCGTGAGTTGGCGGATGCTGACCTGACTTTCGATGCGGATGAGTTGCTGACAGATGACCCTCAGCCTGAATGCGCTCCAGGGAGTACGCGGAGGGGGTGCGGTCTTGCACAATTGATGATTCCTGACCCCGTCCCCGAGCGACATCCACGTCTTGGGTTTGATCCACGCACACGGAGGTGTGATAACCTGTGTGATAACCTGTGGATTTGACTAAGATTTCATTAATCTATTCACATAATAAATGTTTATTATTTTTTCAGTTTTCCGCATATAGCAGTCGGACTAGGCAGCACTATTTTGCGCAACTATTTCTCTCAGCCGTGGACCACATGGGAGCAGATTCCCATTGATTTGCAGCAGGCCATGTTCGGCCATTGGTTGGTACGTACGTAAATAAATTAATTTTATGTTGAAAATTATTTCATTTCTAACTTGATATTTTGATTTATTTGAAGGGTTTATGGAATCCGATCGAGGATACCATGCGTGACGCCATCCACGAGGCATGGGAGGTGTCCATGCGTGATCGCCTTCGTCAGTTTTTGCACAATTTAAGAAAAGCTACGATGAAGAAAGCAGGAGTGTCAGATTTTGACGAGTCATGTAGAGCACACCGACCAGAGTACATTTCATCCCATGTATGGGATGGATTATGTGCGCACTGGTTGAGTGGTGCCTTTCAAAGGAGATCATCGATGGGGAGGCAGAATCGGGGGAGACAGGAGGTGACTCATCGAGCTGGGAGTCGTTCATTCAGTACTCATAGACAGCATCTGGTACGTAAATTATTTATAAATATTTTATATAACTATAAATATTAACAGTTTTCTTATTCTTATAGGCTGTCGAGCACCCCCGATATTACAGAGTACGACGTATATCGGAGGATGTATAGTGATCCTGCTACTGGGGAGCTCAGAGGTGATCGTCCGCATCACATCGTGGTCAGTATTATTTGTTTTTAAGTTTAAAAATTAACTGCATATAATATATTCACAATTTTAATTTTAAATTGCAACTATAGGAGTCATATAAGGCCTCAGCGTCACAGGCCCGACCTGAGAGTCATGCCGTGTCATCTGATCAGACCACTGCCTGTCAGTTTGATGAGGCGACATGGATGCATGCCACCCAGTATGCCTTCGAGAAGGGCCGGGTAGTTGGTATCGGCTCTCGACTGACTCCCGGAGATTATTATGGCAGTGCTGTGATGTCAGCGTCCAGCTCGAGAGGAGCTCGTGCATCTTCTTCTACTACACAGTATGAGGATCAGTTGCGATCTCAGACTGCACTGATAGAGAGTCTCCGACAGGAGCAGGAGAAGATGCGTCAGCAGCATGAGGAGGAGCGTCGACGCCAGCAACTGCTGTACGAGGAGCAGACGAGTCGGTGGCAGTAGCAGCATCAGGAGCAGATGTAGTACATGCGATGACTCACTCATGCTTTAGGGATGGAGTTTCCTCCACCACTATCTGCATATCCCCCACCTCCCCCCTCCTTCACATTAGAATTTGTATTTATGTTATAAAATTTGTGAAATCAAAATATGATTTTTTTTTCTATTCGTAGTTTCTATCTCATTATAAAATATTAATAATATTATATTTATAAATAACAATATTAGTATGAATAATAATATTATTTATATTTTATAATATTAAATTTTATATATATATTAAAATTTTATAATATTAAAATTTAATTATATTTTTTTGTAATACTTGAATTATTTTAATATTTGAATGTAAAATAATTCTATTTTTTTTATATTAATTAAAATAACTTATTAATATTTTTTTATTCTTGAATTATAATTCTAATATTATTATATTAATTAAATCATTTATTAATATTCTATTATTATTTATTTTTAAAGTATAATTCTATTATTATTATATTAATTAAAATAATTTATTATTTTTATTTGTGAATTATAATTCTATTATTATATTAATTAAAATAATTTATTAATAATTTTTTTTTATTTTTTTATATTATTTGCGACGGGATACTATGCCCATCGCAAATAGTTTTTGCGATGTGTCCCGTCGCAACAACTATTTGCGACAGGTCCCATCGCAAATACTATTTTAAAAGTGTTTAACAAATATACGGAGTACTATTTGCGATGGGGAGAATACCCGTCGCAAAAAAAGCCTTTAGCGACGGGTCCGTCGCAACAACTATTTGCAACGGGACCCGTCGCAATAACTATTTGCGACCGGACCCGTCGCAACAACTATTTGCGACGGGTCCCATCGGAAATACTATTTTAAAAGTTTTTTACAAACATATGGAGTACTATTTGCGACAGGGAGAATACCCGTCGCAAAAAAAGCCTTTAGCGACGGGCATGTCGCAAATAAGTGTTGTTGCGACGCCGTTTTCAGCAACGAGCCATTTGCGACGGGACCCCATCGCAAAAAGCCATTTGCGACGGGATCCCGTCGCAAATGACCCATTGAAAATACTTATTTTTCTAGTATTGTAAGACCATAAAATCATATTCATATCATAACCCATGAAAAGAAATGCGTTTCTTATAATTTTCATTATAAAATAACTTGTATAAAAGGGACATGTTTCAAAACAATTTCATCATTTCATCATAGCATTAATAATGAAAATAAGCAGGTTACATGTGAAATATTATCATTTTATAAATGTTTTAAGAGAAATTGGTTTCATAAACATCCTTCCATCATACATGTAAACCATTTAGAGAATGAATAATAATGGTACAATTGGATTTTATCACCAATAAATTATTTGTAACATCAAATGATGTCAATTTCGATGGAATTTTTTTTAAAAGATCACTAGGAACAATTCTCTAGGAAAATAAATGTTCATTGATAATAAATTTTTGAATTGAATTATTCAAAAAAAAATGGTAAATCTCATTCTTTTAATATATACACTAAAACATATAAAGTAAGATTTAATTTTTTTGACATTTGTTGAGGAAAGCATCATTTCTGATAAAAAAAATACATTTTAAAACATAAAAAAAATTAAAATTACTTTTCCTAGAAAATAATCATAAAAAATTTTAATGTATTCTTCAAATAATATTGTTTTCTTGAGCATGAAAAATTCCATATGTGCAGTTCATGTTAAAATAATGATTTATTTCACATTTTTAGTAAAATTCAAACATTAAATGTTTTGAAAGATAATGAAGTTTCGTTTCCAAAACAAAATTTAATAGTAAAAATGGGTGAAATTTTATTTAATAAATTATTTTATTATTTTTAAATAGAATTTATATATTTTTTGAAAACATGGATTAAGAATCAAAAGTGGTTTTGTTGGAAGAGAGTAAAAAAGATTAATTTTAATGGACAAAAATAATTTTCTCTCTTGAAAAAATAGATTTAGGAAAATGGAGGGTAAACATGTAGTCTAATTAATTAACCTAAATAGAATAAAATTAATGTGTTTCTTGAGACATGGATCATAATATTTCATCATTGTAAGCATTATCATAAAGAATCCCAAGAAAATATAAGATTTTACTATAAAACTCTTATAACTTTGGTAACATGGAATTGTAAGATCCATTAATGAATAAAAATAAATGAAACATAAAATATATAAAGAATAAATAAATAAATGATATTAAATTTCATTGGTTCTATATATATAATTCATAAAATAGGATACGTTCATAAAATGGTGTATGTCTTAAAGTAGGTAAATTGCGGAAAACCCCTTACCGCTTGGGCATCTTTTAAACCATAAACAAAGTGAAACATAGATCCTATAATTGATATAAAAATTCAAATAATTTTAAGGATGTTAATCAACAAATATATTCATTATTAATATATAAACCATATTAAAAAAAATATATGGTCAATATGACATGTGTCTCACATATATTAAAAGTGAGATAGGAATCCCTAACCATTTCTCTTGACATCATGCACATTAAAACCTCATTTATAAAAAATATAAATTTGTTATAAATATATTATTGAAAAATAATCTTATTTATCGTACCATAAATGATTTACTTATGATATTTATATATAGTTTATTAACAAATCCATGTCAAAGTCATGTTTCAGGAAATAACTTTTTTATTTTTGTAAGTTGGATTTATTATTCTTTAGGACATACTAATTTGATCCTATTACCATTATATATTTTTTTAAAGAATTATATAAATATCATATATATTCAATACATAAGTATTTATAACTGTCTATAAAAGTAAGATATAGAAAATGACATACATTATTAAGGGAGTCAGTAGGTCATACGTAGGCATGAACATTATTTCCATTTTCCTAAATGAAATAAATAAATAATGGTAAATCATATATTATAGTTAAATAATAATTTTTATGTCATATATATCACACAAATTCATTAAAAACATCATTTTTACCTTCCTTGTAAAGCGTGAGTGTATCACATCACATCATGAGGTGGTTGTCTATTGTACACATGAATGATGTTATCACATTCCCATGGAATTGAAGGTATGAAATAACATGTGATATCATTATTCAATAAGAATATTAATACCAAAAAAATAATATATCAATAATAAATCCATCATTAATCCATCCATGAGAGGAGATGATGTAAAATGAATTACATCAGTTCGCATGGAGGATGTCCACCTTACACACGAATGATGATTTCATAACCCATTTGATAGAATTAGATAAATATATTGGATAAAAAATAAAAAAATAAAAAATAATTATATGGAATAAAATTTAGTTATTAAATCATAATATTTCAAAAATAAATGAATTAGGTGAATTAATAAATAAAATAAAAACATTATTATGGACATTACCTCTTCTTTGGAAAACATCATTTGGTTTTGTACCAAATGATTTTTTTGGTTGGATTACATACCATTAAGTGAATTTTAGTATGATTTTACATATTTAATGAAGTTATTTGGATATATATTGGCTGGAAAATGTTTTTAGAAGTGTGAAGATGATAGCAGGGTGTGGCATATTATAAGAGAGGTGAGTGGAACACATGTTTTTATTGAAAAGAAAATGGTGTACCTATGTTTATAACATTATAAAAGGGTCTAAAATGAAGTATTATATAGAAATATACATTATATTGTCAATTTAAGGACATAAAATAGATTTTAGAAAATATTTTAGGTCATTTAACCCTTATATTATTTGTTCATTCCTGTAGTAAATTTATTTTTACCATAAGTTAGGTAATTAATTTTTTGGTGTTTTCACTATTTATTTTGATAAAAAAAAATAAATAGAACTTATTAGATAATATAAAATTTTAATATTCCAAATATGTAATCTATTTTTCCAAATTCCATTTACAAAAGTGTTAATTTTTAATTTAAAATAAATATTTTATATGTGATGAGAAAGTTGGTTCACAAAGAGAAAATTTTCAATATTTTACAATGTATTTATTTATAAATTCGATATTAAAATTAATATAATGGAATAAGTTTTATTTATAGACATATAATTAAACTAATTTTACAATTAAACCCATTTTACTTTTTTATATTTTAAATTCAATAAAAGAAATGTATATTCTTATAGAAAACTAGCTTTTTTCACTATTTATAAAATAATATTCTCCTTAGAGAATTGTAAAAAATTTACCCCAAGATAAATTTAACATTTCTATTTACAAAATGAAATTAATTTTTTCATAAATATTTTATAATAGTTTGAAAAAATAATTCTAAAATAAGTACAAAAAATGTGAAAAAATGTTTTTAGAAAAAACATAATATTAAGCATTAATTGTGATTTACTCTTAACGATTTTCCAGAAAGAAGATGTGAATAATATCAAAAAATTGATTCTATATATAATATATAAATTTCATTAAAATAATTAACGAAATTTATTTGTTTAATTTATTTTGATTAACCATGTTTGTGTGTTTTAAAATGGTTTTCCAAATAAAGATATACTTTTTTTTAAATATTTTATATTTTCTTTTATAATTAATTTGTAAAAAATAATTCATTTTATATAAATGTGTAAAGATTATATATTTTTAATTTATATTATCTTATTAATAACTTACATTCCATCGGCTAGGTGATAACTATCATATTAAATAATAGTATTTTAATAGTATTTATGTTTTCATTTAACCATGGAATTGTGTTTATTGAATGGAAAATTCAATGTTTCATGTAATGCAAGTATTACTCAGTGTTTCGCATAATGTAAGAAAAAATCAGGGTTTTTGAAGAAAAGAAACTAAACTCAGTGTCTCATGTAACTCATTCTAAACTCAATTTTTTGTATAACACAAGAGTTAAACTCATCACTTTTCTTTATGAAAACTATTGAAAATATTTAATTAATCTTAAAAAAAATCAAAAACCATGGGGTGTTACAAATTCCCTCAATCTATATACCGAATCCTGGTAACTTATCTTCATCATTAACACTATTCAAACCCAAAACATGCTCTGATTCCATTTTTCAAGGCCCAACCTGGATATCCAAAATGGAACATGACAAATGATATAGTAAGATCTTTGGTGTGACCCCTAATATACAAGAGGTTATCAAAATATGGTGAGTGCCTAAATCAGTCATAGTGAGACTATTAACTCTAAATAAATTAGGAGATTCATTCCCAAACATATTGAAAATTCACCATGAACCATATGTATGATAAACGTCCTCAAAATACATGTTGACATAAAAAGAATCCAAAAGTTCCCCCACAGTCTAGAATGAAATGTAATAAAAATAACACAAAATAATCCAAAATAACATTGGAAAGTATATGTTGAACGATTAAAATAAATAAAAATCAACCGACATCTAGCCAAACTCACATAATCATCTGTCCAAATCCTTGTCATTAAAAACCTACAAACTGAATTTCATGTCATGATCTAATTAGTATATGATCTATAGAATAAAATATAAATATATACCCATGTATATCAAAAACCATGTACATCAAAACCTATTTCATGTTCATTGGTAGGGGATATTCCAATATCTAAATAGAATTCAAATAATCCTCAAAAATAGAGAGTGTTGTTGTGATCATGTGGATGTTCATGAAATACATATACAATTTATGATTCTTGACATGAATGGCCCAAAGGCCTTCATTTTTATTGATTTTCGATAACCCCCCTTTCAAGGGATGAGGGGGAACCCTTACAAGGCCTTTAGGCTCAGAGATTACATGGACCATAGGCGTAGGAGATTACATGGCCCGAAGGTCATATTGAATTCAACCAGACTATCTACAAGTAACTGCCCCTCCCTAGCATCTGCATCCTTGATAGTAGCTCTCCACCTTTGCATGACCGTCTGGCTAGGTTTCTCGTGCAATCACAAGCTGGTACCGATGGCAAAGTCATACCCTCTCATTATGGCAATCCATTTGGCTCTGCTCTGGTGAGTGCACCTACTCTGAATCCTCTTATGGGGTTGCTCCTTTTTTGTAGTGTGTCTGGGGCCTGCATTCATGTGGCCTGAAGGCCATAGGGTGGCCTTAAGGCTTTAAGGTGGCCCAAAGGCCTTGGGTGGCCCAAAAGCCTTGCAGGACCCGATGACCAAACCGGTGGCCCGAAGGCCCAGTTAGATGAATAGTTCTGGATGTTACAGTACCTAAAATTGCCTTATACATTACTGCTACAGTACTGCTATAGTAACCTAGAAATATGCCTCCACTTGAATTTGATCTCGGGTCTCTTGAATGCACCTAGCGAGTCCTCACCAACTAGGATGAGGTTCTTGTGCATTTATGTTTCTTTGATGTTCAAGAAAACCACCCATAAACATAAAAAATTATTCACATAATAAAATAAAGCACAGTTCGTCAAATACTAAATAGGACACCATGATGATAGATCTTTCCTAATTTTGCCACATTTTGGAAGGAAGATAGTCACCACATGCCACAAGTCTCAACCCAAATAGGATAATTCATTATAGGGAAATCCTAAGAAGATTATACCACAACCTAACCACTATTTTTAGGTTTCACATCAATTATCCCATTCATCCATTTTCACCAAAGGGTTGGTTCACAAAAATTACTTAATTATACCAAATTAGTCAAGGGATTCCACACATTAGGTTTCAGACCATACCTTATCACTAAAGTGAAGAGTCCCATAAAATACTGAACTATCCCATGTCACTCAAGAATGGTTTTTACAACACATTTTCACCCATGGTTGGATCATTATCCATACGTAAACTGTATAACTAAAGGATGGGCCGGATATCACATCATTACCTCAACCGAAATTCTCACTCAAGGATGTACAAATTGATTCCTTGTCAGTCATGGTGAGGCTATTATAGAAACAATAATATTATTACTCAATGTATGGTCTGATATCACATCATAATGACCACCTTCTCACTCAAAATTGGATTATTCCAACACCTTATCACTTTATGTGAGGCTAATCTCTAAGAACCATCATTTGACATGCTGAGATCTTCTGCCAATTAAATGAGTAGAGTCAAGTGACATGAAATTAAAAATAGGTTACCCATGCCTTCCCACTAGCTCATAGTATCATCACATGGTTGATAGTGACTCATAACCTATCCCCATATATAATAATATTCATAAATATACATTTGGAATCATATTTTTATCTCTTAGAGTATGAAAAAATCTCATATCATCGACACCACACTAGGTCCTACACCCCAAAATGTTCACCTATAACATGGTATGTATTAAAACCTAAATTTCCCACTCTATACTCAAATTTCCTAAGAGGTATCCTTATAATCACTTCATGGGGCCTTGTATAGTTCCACAAAGATAATCCAATACACCAATATCCACCCTTTATTGGACCAACTACATGGTCCCAATCTAACATCTACATTGATACCAAAATACTAATACTAAAAAACACGACTTTAGCAGTGATAAAATTATCCTTTATTTGTACTAGAAAAGAATAGAATACCTCATCATGATTAAAAGGACAAGGCTATTATCATGCCAATAAAAGGGCTCATAATGGATATATTTATCAGTGAAAATAACAGCCATGATAAAAGTGACCATTCATGAGTTCATTTAATTAGCGATGGTAATGATTCATTTATTTTATCTTTAAAAACTGTTAAAAATTGTAGGATTTATCAACACTTCTGAAACTGATTATAAATTAGACCATTCTTAGCACTTTAAAAAGTCTTGATAAAGATATCCTTTATTGGAGCCTTTAAAAACACTGATAAAGATTTATTTTATCAACGATTTAAAAAGTACAGATAAATGATTATATTATCAGTTCTTTAAAAGGAATAGATAAAGGATTACTGTATCCGTGCTTATAAATGATCAAATAAAGGCTTCATTTCTCAGCTCATTTAGTAGTGTTGAAAAAGGTGAAAATTGCAATGGGAAACTACATCACACTACATCACTAGAAACAAGTGCAGTGTGTTATAATTGCACACCGCATCACTAGAAATCAAAAATAAAAATTAGCAACATAAGATCAAAATAACATATTTAAATTAAATATTATTTATAACAGAAATTCATGTACGTGAAAACACTATTATAGATTATGTTATTTCTTTACTAAAATTAATGTAAACACTGAATAAAAATGTGAACTTGGAGTCATACCTGACACACCGGCAGTCCAATTGAGGGGTGTAAAATTCCAACATCTCACAAATGGCTTATGGATCATTGTAAAAAATTATTAAAGCAATGGAAATGTATTTTCCTTGTTTTGAGTATGTTAGTTGATTTTTTATTAAAATTAATGTTAGTTTTGAATAAAAAAATGCACAAAGAATCGTAATGGTCACACTATGTGTCTTATTGGGGAGTGTATGATTTTTACACAACACATATGAAACATGGATCAGTCACCTAATGTACCAAAACAATCCAAATGAATTTTCTCAGATTTGAGTTTGGTAATGGTTTTTTTCACTAATTATATTGTCAATTTTTTAAAATAAGATGTTCATGGACTCATACATGCTACACCGTGCACCAGATTGAGGGTTGAATAGTTTCTAAAAATCCCTAATTACTCATGCATCATTTTCCGAAAGTATCGAAATAATAAGAATATTTTTCCTCAGTTTTCAGTATGTCACAACTATTTTTTTTACTAAAATATCATTTTAAACTAAAAACACAGATGTTGATTAATACAAATAGAATCATGTGTCTGTTTGATATGACACTAATTCATACACATAATAAATTATTTATAAATCATTGTTCCAAATTATCATGAAAATATGAGCTTGTTTTCTTGATTTTCTATATGTGAGTGTTTTTTATATTAAGATGTCAATTTTTAAACAAATAACTGTGACTTTGACCCCATACCGGTCACAAAATGCGTCAGATTGAGGTGTGACTTATTCCAAAACAGAAAATTTTAATATGGAATCTTTTTCAAAAGTAAAAAAATAATCCTAATGTGTTTTTTTCATATGTGATTTTTTTCACAAAAATTAAATTCAATTTTGAATAAAATGGCGCAGTTGGAGTCATATAGATTAAAACGCGTGTCAGATTAAGGTGAAGATGATTTTTAAACATCCCAAATGACTCATGAATCATTTTACTAAAGTATGAAAGAAATGAAAAAGTGTTTATTTGGATTTCAGTATGCCACTTCTGTTTTTATAATAAATTGGAATTTTAAATTGGAAACATATACTTTGAGGCACAATAGTTGCATCATGAGTGGGTTTAACATGAGACTGATTGATACACATCAAAAACTAATTATGAATAGTTTTAATAAGTTACCAGGATAATCAAAGCGTGTTTTCTTGGTTTTTAGTGCATGGGCCCTTTTTTATTAAAATGTCAACTTTAAACTAGTAATATACACTTTTATATCATGACATTCACATCCTGCGTCAGATTGTAGTGCGACTAATTTTTGCACATACAAAATTAAATATAGATCATTTTCTTAATGTACCAAAATAATCTCAATTTGTTTTCATTGTTTTAATTTTGTTTATTTTTTCCTTAAAATTAATGAGAATTTTGACTAAAAAGACACAGTTAGAGTTGTACTAGTCTCAATGTGCTTCGGATTGAGGTTATTCTGATTGATACATGTCCAAAATGTCTCATTGATATTTTTCATAATAAATGAAATCAATCAATATGTGTTTCCTTAGATTCGAGTATGCATTTCAGTTTTCTACAAAAATGTCATTTTAAAATGGAAACACGCACATTGATCCATAAAGGTGTCATCGTCTATGGGATTGACATGAGACTAGTTCATTAACATCAAAAATAAAATATGAATCATTGTCACAAATTATCCAGAAAATTTGATCATTTTTGATCATTTTTTATTGAGTGATGCTTTTGTGTATTATCATGTTAAATTTAAACTAATAACAAAATCTTTAACACCATACCAGTCACACTGTGCATTGGATTGAGGTGAGGCTATTTCCAACAAGTCACAAATTACATATGGATAATTTTCCTAAATCACCAGAACAATAATAATGTGTTCTATTTGTTTTGATTATGTATGTTTCATTTTTAGAAAAATTATTGTCAATTTTGAATAAAAGGTGCAATTTGAGTCATACCAGTCACACCGTGCATCATATTGAGGTGTGGATGATTGTTACACATAACAAATGACCCATGAATCATTTTATTAATGTATCAATAAAATTAGACTCTCTTTCCTTGGTTTTCAGTATGATGCTTTTGTTTTTTTACTAAAATGTCATTTTAAACATGAAATACAAACATTGATCCATACACGTGGCATTGTGTATGGGTTTGAAATACAAAAAGATCAAAAAATAAAAATTTAATTATGAGTAATTTTATGAAATTATAAATGTTTTCGAAGCAAGTTTCTTGTTTTTTAGTGGGTGAATCTTTTTTGCATTAAATTGTAAATGTTAAACTAATAACAGACACATCGACACCGTATCAGTCACACTACGCACCAGATTTAGGTGTGGGTGATTCAAACATGTCAAAAGTGAAATTTGGATCATTTTAATAATTTATCAAAACAATTCTAATTTGTTTGATTAGTTTTGATAATGTTAGTTCTTTCCTAAAATTAATGTCAATTTTTAATAAAAAGATACAGTTGGAGAAATATCAGTCACACCATAAGTTAGAATGAGGTGAAACTGATTACTACAAATCCCAAGTGACTCATGTATCATTTTACTAATGTATAAAATCGTTCAAAATGATTTTCCATGGTTTTCAGTAAGCCACTTGTGTTTCTTACATAAATTTAATTTTAAATTGGAAACAAAAACTTTTTGCTATACTGGTGGAATCGTTTCTGGGTTTGACATGACACTGATTCATACCCATCAAAAAATGAATTATTAATCGTTTTCCCAAATTATCAAGCCATGAAAATTTATATTTGGTTGATTTCAGTCAGTAATAATTTTTTTGTATTAAAATGTAAATTTTAAAATTATAGCAGACACTTTGACACCATATCATACACACCATGCGTTAGATTGAGGTGTGGCAGATAAACATAAAAAACATGTAGATAATTTTTTTAAATTACCAAATAAATAAGAATCTTTTTTCTAATATTTAAATATATAAATTTTTTTCTACACTAAAATTAATGTCATATTTGAATAAAAAAATGCAATCAAAGTCATATATGTCACATTGTGCGTCAGATTGAGTTTTAAGGTATTATTACACATCAAAAATGATTTATGGATCATTATCCTAATGTATCAAAACAATAAGAATGTTTTTCCTTAATTTTGAGTATACCACTTGTATTGTTTACTAAAATTTCATTTTAATATGGAAACACAGTCATTGAGCCATGCAGTTGGCATCATGTGTGGGTTTTACATGAGACTAATTCATACACATCACAAATGAATTATGAATTGATGTCCCAAATTATCAACACAATAAGACCGTGTTTTCTTCGTTTTTAGTGAGCAACATTTTTGTATTAAAATATCAATTTTAAACTGAAAAAGAAAAATTTGACACCATACCTGTCACACCATGCATTGGATTAAGGTTTGGCTGATTCCAACACATCACAAATGAAATATGGATAATTTTACTAAAGTACCAATTCAATATGTATTTTTTTATCTGGTTTTAGTTGTTGTTTTTTTCACTAAAATTAATGTCATTTTAGAATAATAAGACATACTTGGAGTTGTACCAGTCACACCATTCAACAAATTGTGGTGTGGCTGACTGCTACCCATCGCAAATGACCCATGTCTCTTTTTATTTAATTATTAAAACAATCCAAATGAATTTTCATAGTTTTGACTATGCCACTTGTTTTCTAACTAAAATGTCATTTCTAATAGGAAGAACGAGCATTGAGCCATATAGGCATCATCGTGTGTGGGTTTGACATGAGAATGATTCATAAAAATCAATATTAAATTATAGAAGACTTGAAAAAATGGAACTAATCAAATGTTGCATGTGTAGTGTGCCCTGTTTAATATTTTTTCTCAAACAAAATCCTAATATGAAACTCATTATACTTTATTTACCAAAAATTTTATTGTTTTCAAGATAGTGCTTCTTATCATCCTGCACCTCAGCCTCCTCCTTGGTCTTTTCCTCTACCTCCACCTCCACATCGTTCTCCGACTCCATCTCTACCTCTATCTTTTCTCACCCTTTGCTTCTTCCTATGGCTTCACCTCAACCTCCACAATTGCCTCCAACTCCACCTCTACCTCCCCAATTTCCCACCAAATCTATTGTTTGCAGGACAACACTTCTAAACAAATTTATTTCCCCCATTATTCTTCTCCTTGATAAATAATATAAAAAATAATATATATGATTTTGACACTAAGAATTCACACCAGAAATGAATTTTGAAGGACATAACTCATACTAGATCACAAACATTGCTGGTAATCCCCTATATTTGTTGTTGGCATACATTCTAAAAAACATTATGTTCCCCACTCATCTTTAAAATAATTGATTTCTTCATATGAGTGACTAGGTTTTTATAATTATTGATAGTACAAAGAGTATTTAATCAAAAAAAAATTATTATGAAATATATTTAATGAAATTTTAACTACCATAGTAAATTACCTATTATGGGATTCTAGTATTTTCAAGATTTTTGATTTATCTAATAAATTTGAAAATATAATATCAAAAATCAATGTCATTATCCTATTTCGACCACTACATAAATGTTGAAAAAAATAAGTAAATTGTTTTGAAATGTTTTTATAAATACATAATTCTATATATACACTAATTTATTTCCATTTGTTGCAATTCCAAGGCTTTAGAACTTCAGAATCTATCATCATTTCATGTTATATCCTGTATTGAGTAACCACCCTACCATAAAAAAAATTCTTATTAAAAGAAAAACTAAACCTATAATTCAATTTTTATCTATAAAATATTGATTTCATTTTATTACATGTTCATAATACACATCACGTGTGGTCAGTTGGTTGCATATACATGAATTGGATACAAAAAAATAAATGTTTGGGTGTCCATATGGACTTCTATCAACATCAATTGAACCATAAAAAGAATTTATTCATAAAAAAATAATATATTTTCTTTGATTTTATTTTAGAGTTTTACCTTTTCATTGTAGCATCAAAAAGTTCCTATTATCTGATGATTTTTTGTTAATCACGTTTTTCTAAATGATTTTTATTCTTCTAAATTTCATTTTTTTCCAAAGTATGCTCTGGTATAGAAATTATGCAGGTATTAATGAATCACAATCATGATTCACATAATCTTTCTTTTATAATGTCGTGATATAAATTCTTATAAAAAATATGAATTTTTATTAACATTAATAAACATATTATCTCGCTCTTTGTATAGAAATATTATAAAAATGTACCAATTGTGTGTATTCACAACTAATACTTCCATCCATTCATGATTGAGGATCTCATTTATTCTCTAGAGACCAATTATGTCTTTCATGGAAACTCTATATATTTCATCTTCAGATTCAATGTGAGACATAGGGTTATCTTCAAATTTGGTCTCTATATGTTGTTTTAATGATAATAAATGTTGATATGGAACTTGAGGGGAGAATTTAATCATGGAATATAATATTTTTATTCTTGATCTAATTTTTAGATTTCCTCGATTGGAACTTATGTTTCCCCACCTCTTTATTCATCTGTAATGTTATTCCTCATGCCATACATTTTATTATCATTTTGTACATGTAATTTATATAAATTTTTTATCTAAATATGCACATCATGTATCTTTATAAAATTATACAACTTATTTATGGAAGCTACAATTGAAACTTAGACCATTGTAATATCAGGGCCACCATGTGAATTAGTAAAGTCAGTAGTCGGCTCATAAGAGACCTCAATCCCCACTGTCATGTGATATTTCGAAATGGGTTGATTGTGTAGCTTGTCTATTGAGATATTATACACTATAGACATCACAACACGACAGTATGTGGGTGTTGATAGATAAAAATCAAATAAAACTATACCCTATAGAATTTAGTAATATATTGTTTCTGGAAGTTGATTGATTCAAATTAAGGTGAAAGTGTAATTAATAAATTGATTACCCCATATAAGGTATTTTGTTTGTGGGGAATGACTATCCTCATATCTAGTGGGATCACTTGGATTATTTGTGGTTATTTTCTCCACCAATTATTCTCTTTGATCCTTTCTTATACATTGGTATGAAAAACCATAAAACAAAATAATATTGGTAAGTGTGTTTATTTGGGTCTGAAATCATCTCATAATATTCTATGTATCTTTATGTGGTTTTATCTTCTCGAAATATGTTCTTAGTGGGACTCCAAAACCAAATCCTCTAATGTGACTATATTCTTTAGGCCGCTTCAATGCAACTGAAAGTATATTTTCTTCTACTATAGACATTGTCAATTTTTGTGTATAAACTATGTAAAAAATAAAAATAATTTTTTTATGTAATATTATCATAAATCATAACGAATTACAATTATGTCATACTTACACATTCTAACCATACTGATTTTTTGTTTTCATCAACTAATATACCCTCATTATTTTCATGAGCCTCCTTCTATTGCACATGATGTGGGATGGAAGTGGCTTCATATTTTGATTCATCAATATTCGTACAAATAAAAGATCATATGTTGTTTCCTATCTAATAATTAACATTAATTATTTATTTATTATACATATCAATTTCACCACTAATGAAATGTACCCCATCCTTCCTTTTCTATAAGTGTATATTGGTTTTGATGCATGCTCTTTATTTTTATAACTATTTTATTGTTTCATAATTTAATAATTTTGAATCATGTTTGACAAAAAAAATAATGTCAAATAATAAATTATCCACTAAAATTCCCTTAAAATTATTTCTCATTATGAAGATTGATGAATGAAGTCCATGTTTCCTACTTTATAATGTGTTTATAACTATGTGGTGGGTGGGGTTTTATTTTCCCCAAAACATCCTTAAGATGTAACTATGTCATAAGAGTTTGGAATCCTCTAGGGGTTTTTCTAGTGGCCATTATGGATTATATCTGACATAAATCATATAAAATAAAAAATTTATACAAAGAAAAACTGAAAATTAAATTAATTTTTCATTATTTATTTTTTAATTAAAATAGAGAAAGTAAATTTTACCATTACCATTATATTATTCCATAGGATTTCCTTCATTACATTTGGGATGTGGTGTAATGAGTTAATATAAATTGGAAAATTCATCCCCATTGTGACCCAAAGATAACTGATTAACATTGCCTTTTGGGGTCAATAGGTTGGTTGCATTAACTCCAACAAAAATCAAATTTTATACCCTCACTTATTACCTTGATAATTTTATTCAAAATGATGATGTTGAATCTTTGTTGTTTTTTTCATAAACAAGGTGTTGATCCCCAACTAATTCCATATGTTCATCATCAATAGTATTTTCATCATCGGGAAGCTATCATCATCATGTTCAGAATACATTGTCTGCATGAGTAGTCAAACATTCAATTTGTCTTGAGTAACAACAATAAAATACACTCCATTCTTAAACATCCATAATTGAATGAATCTTCCATGATAAATGATACTGACTTGAACAAAGATATAAATTTTCAATACAATTGTTAAACTAACCTCCACTACCCTTATTTAATATTTCCCTATACACTTGATTCCCATATATATCTTGATGATGTATTTGACTCACTCTTTCAATCTATCCTTCCTCCCATCATTGTTGTTCCATATTTAATTGATGTCATACCTCCCAAATAGTTATTATTGCATTTGTAGATTTATATTTATCTCCTATATTTTTTGGACAAACACATATATTTCATGAACTAATCTAAGGAAAATTCATCTATTACCATGTACTGGTGATAATTTTGAATGACTATTACTCAAATTAGTAAATATAACATAGATTGGATGGGGGATAAGTCTAATGAAACAAAATTCTATAATAACCATTTGAGAGATGAAATTCAAGTCTCTACTAAGGTTTAAAAATAACATAAATTAAATATTAAATATAGATTATATGATATTATTAAAATGAATAGGATGAAGTTTTTTCAAAAGTAATCAAGTGAGTCATCTTAGAAAATGAATATCAAGAGATCAAAAAAATCCATTAATTATAATTTGATTAATTTTTTAGTGCCATTTTTTTTCAAGAAGGTATTAATTGAAAAGGATTAAATGATGAAAGAGTTAAAGAATGTGTTTGGAGATGTGGTATTCAAATACATTGAAGCACCTTTGAGAATGATTAATGAATAAAATTTAAGCGTGACGTATGTAACCGGGGAACTATGGAACCACAATAATTTGAGGATGATACTTTCAAAGAAGGAGTGGAATTCATCATCAAGAGAGGGAAGGGAATATAGAATCTGAGGATGGATTAAATAATGGTAGTGAAGGTTAGATATATATTGTATTGAAGTATTATATCTCCATTCCAGATAGTTTCAATATTTATTCAATATGAATGATATTGTGGACTTTTATGCATTTATTTTGTTGTATTTTATATCAATATTACTAAAATGAATATTTATTTATGCAACCTTGTTTATGAATCCCAAGGCCTTTTTTATGAAAAATTATTTATGTTTCTAAGGATTATTATGTGTTGTATTCTTCTTTCCCAATAGCGGATGGAGAGGCATTTCAAAGTGGAGTTATATGAAAATTATAATCATAATATATCATAATAATGATATAAAAATATTTTAAATTACTATATATACCCATTATAATATCTCAATTTTGAAATCTAACACATATTACATCCATCCAATCTTACTGTATCAATACTCATCAACATTTTGTAAACTATCAGTTTTAATTAAAGAAGATCTACCCCCTTTTTCTTTCAACTAATATATAAATATTACACTAATTACTCTTTTTCTATATGATTACTTATAGATAATATTGATATCAATAACATCATGAATATGTTCTAGTACCTATCCAAGATGAAATATAAGATACTCATAAATAGTGAATGAGGTGGTTCTATGTCCTAAGACCATCAATAAGAGTATAATATTCAATCATTTCCCACATCACAATAGGAGAGCACTTTCTAGCATCATACATAGTCTGATGAACCATAAATAATCTACCAAAAATATCTAATGAAACTTCCTAGAAGGAGTATCCCAAAAGTACCATTGGAGTTTCCCCAAATAAACACATCGATAGAAATTTTTCACACCAATTATAAATAAAGGATTGAATAGTCCCTGAAACCTATACTAATTGAATCAATTATAAATTCTCCTTAATTTAATTGGAATTATAATACCCCAACTCTAATGTCCTTGAAAAAATAAATATCCCCCCACCTAGATTTTACAACACTTCTATCTACTCAAGGATTCCTCACCTTCAAATTTTGGATATTTTTTAGTCTACCATATGATCCCTCTAAAAATATACATCCCTTTAGAGGGATACTTTTTCAACTTATGCTTAATATTGATCTAGAATATTTTTATTCTTCAAAATGAAATGAATCCATTTAGTAAAATCTTAAATTTATTATCAAGATATATTACCATAAAGTATTAGAGTAACCACAAATACTTCTTGTCATTGATAATTATACAACATAGCTTGAAGTAGATCTAGAATTACCTCTAGCACATTATGATCAATATATGTTCTACAATACAGAGGATGTTCATTGGATCCCTCCTATGGAGATCTAGGGGTATGAGTGGTGAAATATTCTATATTAATGTAGATATTCACACAATTTTCCACTTCCAAGAAACAATAATATTTTAAAAATAGGAACAAAATAATATATCTTAATTGTGGACCCCCTACCCCTTTCTGTAATTCATTTTTTTAATTAATCTTTTCATACATTAGATATAATTTAAAAGATGTTAGAATAGTTATTTTAAATATATGTATGAAACAACAAACTAATAGTATTGATAAAGGGGGTTACAAAATAATCACAATAAATTAATCAGTTATATAAATCAAATCACCAGTAGTAAGTAAATTAGAATTCACTATTCATTTATTATTCATGTGCCCATTAATATAAATTTATAATGGATTCTAGGAAAAAAATCAACAAAGACACATAAGAATAAGAAATATCAAATATTCTTATAGATTCATACTTATGAACTCTTAACTAAGAGACATGAGACTCGAGTATATAGGTCTTGGAAAAATATAAAAAACAACATTGACTTAATATAGTAACTCAATTATCCAACATAATTATCCTATATTGGCTTGTTTATGGATTACTTCTTATTTCTATTTATTTTTTTTATTTTTTTGATATAATCCATACCAATATCCCTATATTAACTAGAATTTCATTTCGTAATATTTTTTACCTAGTATACACAAATAGTTTCCAATTCAGGTCAGCACATAACTTTAGTCCCACTTTTTGATCACTAAGGTATTCTATTAATGATTTGGGATATAGATAACATGTTAGAAAAAAGGGTTAACATCTTAAATGATAAACTAAACCCAATTTAATCGTTCTATAAAGTTAAAATTAACATTATAGTAGTGTGTGGTGTAATATATATTTTAATTAACCACATAAGACCATAAACATATGTTGACTAACCTTACAATATGAAAACATACATTCCTTTCTTGGAATATATTCTATATAGAGGAAAATGATGAAATAGAACCACCTGTTGTATTTTATTGTTGAGTATATGAGATTTAGGATTTATCCAGGTTAATAACAGTGCATGAACACAAAACCTAGAACAGAAAAAAACAATGATAGTGGAAAATTAGAAAATATATTACCTTTGATTTAAGCCTGTATTATTTTGAGGGAATCTAGAGGAGTTTCACGAGAATCATATGATATTGGGAGAACATCAGAATCATGAGTGATTGAGTAATGGATAGGGTTCCTTAAAATAAATCAAAGACACTTTTAACAACCTTTTTTAAAAATACATGGCTAATGATCCCTTTTATTAGTGCTAAATTGATAAGAGATGATTAATATGTCATTTAACAGCACTGTTTTAGCTCTGAAAAAGATCAATAATTTTTAGTAATAAGAAATCACTGATAAATATTCTTTTTATCAGTGAAAAAACATTGTCACTGATAAATGTTTAATAATAATAATTTTTATTTTTTTCAAACATATATTATTTAAAATTATATAAATAATTATTTAAAAAGTAAATATTATTTATTTAAATAAAATAAAAAAATTAAATTTATAAATTTTATAAATATACATTTAAGAAAATAATTATTTAGAAATATATATTTAACATTATTCGTGGATATATAATCATAAATACATGAACATTAAAAATGGGTGAAATTCAGTAATATAATATATGTACTCATTAAAATTATTGAAAAAATGGCTATGTTATATTAATTAAATATAAATTATTAATAAATATATATATATATATTTAAGTGGATGAATACTTATTAAAAATACTAAAAATTAGTAAATAAATATATATAGATAAATAATAGAAAATGATCAAATTCAAAATTAAAAAATTAAAAAATAATATTTTAAAAAAGAATAACCTAACATGTGTATTAAAAAATTTATTAATTAAAAAAATAATAAATTAAATTGATCATTTTATAATTAAATTCAAAAATATAGAAAAATAGAATACATTACATAAATTTTTTGTGTATGTGTTTCTATATAATGCGTAAATATATCTGTGTGTATGTTTTTATATAAAAATCCATTAATTATATATATATATATATATATATATCTGTGTGTCTGTGGGTACATGAAATCAATATAACACAAGATGCTTGATAAATGATAAATTGAAAAATCAAACAACATTAAAAATGAATAAGACATTATGATGATTTGAATTAACATATTATTCATTTTAAATATATTTATATTTAATATATATTATTTAATAATATATATATATATTTATATTAGACATATTTATTTTTATTAATAAATGTTTCATCAATAAATATTTAAATAATTTTGTATGTCATTAATTTTTTAAATTTTTATTAATTATTATAGTTTATTCATTTTATATATCTATATATAACATATAATATATATTAATATATGTATCATATATATGTGTGTGTGTTATATGTATGAATTTATGTCAACAATTATGTAATTAATAAAATGTTTAATATTTTATTTAATTTACTCATTTTATTTTTTTGTTGTTTTATTATTTCATTTTATTAATTTTAAAAATAAATATATTTAATATATATGGCTTATTATTTTTTAAAATTATAATATAACTATATTCAATTTATTCATATTTAAAATTAATTATTTAATGAGTGAAATTGATATTAATTAAATTTTTATAATTTTTCATTTAATTCCGGACCTTTATCAGTGCTAGAAATGCACTAATAGGGGGAACTCTTTATCAACACTAAAAATAAAAGTGTTGATAAATGTTACCCTTTATCAATGAAAGAAAAAAAATCACTGATAAATGGAAATCATTTTCTGTGAAAAAATAAAGTGCTGATGAAGGTTACCTATTATTAGGGATGAAAAAACACTAATAAATGGTGGCCTTTATGAGCACTTTTTCTGCACCGATAAAGGGCTCCCTTCATGAGTGCTTATATAATTGTGGATGAAGATGGACTTTATCAATGAATTTATCTTGTGAGGATAAATACCAGTTCTATTTGTAACACCCAAATATTTGACAGTTTGTTATTTTATTTAAAGTAATTCAGTAGAATGCGATATACGCAACACCGAGTTCGAAAGCACCATGACCTACCAAACTAGCCCTTCAAGAAACAGTGATGAATATTATTAACTAGATTTTGAATTTTATATGCTATATATAATTTTAACTTCCATATTATGTGTTTCTAAGACATAGTATAAGAACAAATTCAATTTTCTAGATAAAAGAAGAGTTTTTTAAAAATAAAATTTTAACACCTATTAATGGTGAACCCCATTTAAATCCAATATTTGACACTTTTAGATATTGAATATGACAAAATAAACTTATTTTTTAGAACCAGGACATAAAAATTTAGTTTGGATAATTTTTTTGTGCTTTTCTCATAATTTTCATTTTTTGATGAACAATGAAAATTACTAAATTTTAATTGAAAACAAATTTTTTAATAAAAATAACATATAGTGTTAAATTATACATTTGAATGGATTTTAATTATAATGAGATTCAATTTTTATCATTTAATCCAATGTTTTTCATTGGAAGTAATTTCGTATTTAAATTGTACATAAACACATATCAACCTTTTGATAGTTTGTACTTCTCAAAAACCCACATTCTATTTTTAACATTGGGAATATTTTTTTAAATTAATTAATACAATTATATGTTTTTAATTTGTTAAAATAAATATCATTTTGGGATTTGGAATATCAAATTTATCTTTGGGTGAATTTTTGGTATTATTCTTAAAACATTAAATTTTTGATGGATAGTGAAAAACACTACGCTATTTTTGAAAGCCAACTTTTTATTTAAATAATTATTTTTAATGATTCTGTATACATAATATACCATCCAATTACATATTATTTCACCAATAATACAATGATATTGTCGCTCGTGCGTACGTACAACTTACTGTCTCCACAACGCGATGAGATTTTGTTCCACATCATAACCGTTCAAGAAAACTTTTCATTTTATGATTAAAAATAATGTTCAGAAACCTACTATCATTATGGATATGAATAAAATAAATTCTATCCATAAAAAATATGACTTATGTAAAAAAACATTTAAAGTAAAATGATTCAGTTAATACCCAAAATTGTGATACTACTGAAATATCATTAACAAACAATATTATAAGATCATACATGATATCATATTTATGTATGTGGTTATTATATAATTTAATAACTATGATTTCTCCATTATAAAATAGGTTAAACTAAACTCTACTAAGGAAAAGTACATGGTAAGGGGATTAATCTCACTTCCCCCCCCCCTGAGATTCATGCTATATTATCCACTACATCCTTTTGTGTGGTGTATATACTGACCATGATTGTATTATTTGTGTAATATACATTAATTTATGGTTATATAAAACTTCATTATATGATCCTTCATTCCTGGGGTGTGTGTTTCATAAGTTACTAAATCGGTAAGGGAATTTATAATTTCAATTCCCACTCCTTGGGTTTTACGCAAACATCATTGATTATTTTACTACAACATTATGGGTGAAATCACTATTTATTTATTTAAGTAGTAATTTACACTCCCCTTTTTGTGGATGTACTTTTTATGCACCCATTGATGAATTTTAAATTCATCGATAAGACCTTGATAAGTGTAATCTTAACTCTATTTACATTCATTGAGTTAAACATCAAAGTCACTAGTGTTGCTTTTTAAAGAATGTGTGTGAATGTACTATAATTAATTAACACTGAATATCCAATCATGTTAAGTTTATTTATACTTTTCACACATAATTATTTTGTAGATTTATCATTAATCTAAAGATATGGTTTTTATAAGGGATTTCATCTCAATTTACATTCCATTGAGACTTCTTTGTTGTTCTGCGCCAATTCACTTTTATATGGAGTGTATACTATACTTTGACATAAAATATCATGAATCCCATTATTCTCTTGATATTATAAGGTTTTCATTACATCAATTATTTATATTCAAGCATCTCTCATTTGGTTAGGAACTCTAACTATAATATCATTTAAAATGTTTTAATGATTTATACTTCTAAATAAATCTCATTAATGTCAATGTTTTAAAAATGGTTTTTAGGAATTATTTATATGGACATGAATGTTTAAAAATAATTTTTTTTTAAAGATTCAATGTCGTATGAGACATTTTGATTCAATAGTCTCTTTTATATAACTTCTTGGTAACTAGTGCGACATTTAAATGTTTTCAAGAAAAGTGGGTTATTTCTCTCAAATAGTTTTACTGATTATTTTCATATATGTCACTATCCTTCATTATTCCTGATTGATGTTGATTTATTATAATAAAATATACCATATTGTGTTGAATGAGTTATTTTTTACTATGGGTATGTCATTTTTATACCATTCATGCTTTGTGGTTAAAGTATTGACATTTCATATGCTAGTTTTTATACGAATGATTATGTTATGTTTCAGCCTTTTCATATGAAGAATGCATTGGACCTTGTATTTAATGAGTGGAGCACACTATAACTCTGCAATGCATCAATAGGTCTCATGAGGCAAACTAGTGTCTTGACACAAGGTCGTGCCAAAATCATTATTTGTATTCTTGGCGCGCGACCTTGACTATTTGTTTATGATGTCCGACATTATGCATTCCATCAATATGAAATTTGCTATTAAAATTACATGTATTTATTAGACTAGTAGAATATCCATGTGAATAAGTAAATGAATTTATTTTATTTATCTTTTCCATATTATGCTGAATTTTACATTTAAAAGTATTTTGTTTTAGTCTTATAAATTTTCTTAAATTTTTATGATTAATTATGAATGTTTCCTCTCTATTTTTATCCTTACTGAGCATCTAAGATCACCAATTTCTTATTTTTTCTTTATCCTAGGATGTGAAGAATAATATTATGATTGACCTATAGGTATAGGATAAGGGATATGAGTGTGTTCAAAGGAGACACAATGATGTTGTTTTTATTGTATGATGTAATGTAAAACTTATGTAAGTATCTACTACTTACAAGGCTAATAAAATAATAGGTCTTTCAAGAATTGATATCTTGTAATCATGATAATGATTTCTAATAATGCACCAAATCTAGGTAACTAGGCTCAGGGCATTACAGTTGGTATTAGATGAAGTTTAGTACAAACATTAGAAGCTAGATTTAGAAAAACTATGACTCAAATAAACTACCCTAAGATAGACTTTGAGGATTAGACTAGAAGAACATCCAAAAGTTTTGGTAATGTAAATATAATATGGGTTTTACAAGAAATACTTCCCTATCATGATATGAGAATGTAGAGGTGGCTCTAGAACATATGTACCAAGGGGTAAAACCCAAAGACACCGCTTTGAGCTAGACTCGAACAGGAACCGGTGCACGATAACAGGTCTTGCTGTACTCCTGGTTATGACACACCAAGGGGATATGCTTATGATAATTCAAATTTTCATTTCAAACTGATTTTAAGGATTTTAATATAATATTATAATAAATAACCTTGGTTCATCCTAAGGTGTTTTTTACTGAAAACAAGTCTTCATGATATTCTCTAAATGATTTTATGACTATTGTTACTCACACTATGCTATTTTGTTTTATTAAATGGATGGAATCCATGGAATTAAAAGTATCATTTAAAATGATGTAAACTGTGGGTATGATGGTGGAAGTGAGAAACTAAAAGGAATATTGATTGGTGTAAAAGATATTGTGTTCATGTCGAAGCAAGTTTTAAAAAATATGATCTACAATATATACATTAACCAACTCCCAAATTCAACAACAAAGAGAAAGGCACAGAATGATAAGAGATCTAACAGTGGGGACCATGGAGAAATGAAAGCTAAATTTCTATCATGCCATAAATGTGGAAGGATACACCCAAGAAAGTGTTCGAATGGAAAAAAGATATATATTATTTGTGGGAAAGAATAACATAAAGTAAACAATTGCAGAGGAAAAATTAAGAGTACTATGGAAGAAATTAAAAATAATCCTAAGAATCCATTTATAATCATTTTCCATAAATTTAGGGGACTTTGGAATTACCCAAGTCAATGTTCTATTCTATAGGATAAGCACTTGGTTAAGGAAGAACCTGTGAGGAAATAAATGGATAGAGAAAAGTCTAAAACTATTAATGCTCTTTATTGATTGGATTACATTGGAAGACCTTTATCTTGTATGTGTAACCATGTAGTTTGTTATGAGAAAATTCTATTTGAGGAAGAATTATCTTTTCTTTTGTGGATATAGTTATGAAGAACTATTTGGTTTTATATGGTCCTTTAACGTGGGGAAATTAGATGTAACAAATTTTTTGGATAAAAATGTAAGGTATGAGATAATATTTTTGGTTAAATTATGTTATGGATATTTTGAGGAATTTATCTCATTTTGGGAATGTTATAAAATATAATTTTTGAAAAAGGACAAAATGATGACCATTTAACAACATATCACATCAGACCAAGCTTCAGGAACTGAACGCACAACCAAAGTGCAATGGGGATTTATCACTTACCACAGGACTACGTGAAGTCCCTGGTTAGAGTGACTAATGAATTTTAGTTAAATGATTTTATTGATCAATAATAAGTTTATTAGGGATATTATGTTTTATAAAATTCATATTCTTAGTATAAGAAAATTATTTTGAGATAAAGTGATAAATATTATTTTAGAATATGTCTGCTCTGTTGGGAACACTATATACCGAAGGAAAATAGAATATTATAGGATTTAATTTGAGGTGTAATGGTGGATATTTTTTTATTTTGGAAGAATCCTTAATTTTTATATTGATTCAGGTTATTAATTTAAATGATTAAACTATCATAGAAAATATGTGATTTGGTTATTTACACTTCTATATGAGACTTTAAGAGTAGATGATGTTATTTGGAGATAAATGTTTAGATTTATAGTGATTGACTATGGGATTAAATTCTTCTGATTTTTGGGTTTCAATAATAGTTTGGATTATATAGATCGATTTTAAGGACAATTGTTTATTGAATGGTATTATTGAACTTTGTGTATTTTTTGTTAAATTTGGGAAATTAGGATTAGTATTTCTTTCTATAATGGATTAACCATTTTGGGTATCATCTGATCTTGTACTAACCGTTTGGTTTTGGTTAATCGCTAAAGGCAAGGGAAATATTTAGTTTATCCTTTGCAGATTATGTTATTCTCTATAAGTTGATTCTAGCACATTACGTGTTAAAAAGTCATCTGGAATACTCATTGTATGGAGAAATGTTGATTTAGTGGTTGAAATTTATTAAATGATGAAACACTACTTAAAAAGTAAGTAAATATCTTTATATTCTCAATAAACCTCATAAATAAATTTCTCAACTTTATAAAGTGTAACTTAAAACAAAAAAAAAACATTTCCCATTTAATTTCCCTACTCGAAAACAAAAACATGTTTAACCCATCACAAGATTGTGGTTTTCTTGTTCTTAAATTTAACATGATCATGTTTTCTATCACTCTACATGAGAACTTGACACTTATTTTATCTTGTGTATCCTTGTTTTCTTACATGGAATCCTAGTATGGGATATCTCGATTGACCTAGGTAATTCTCTTTCCTTCTTTTAAAGTGATAGTTTTATAGACTCTTTTTTTAATGTGGGAATTTCAATGATGTTCACAAGACAAATTTTAAAATTGTGAGGATGCAATTTCAAAAAGGGGGAAATAATGTAACACCCCAAGATTTCATAGTAAGTTTTTTCCTTAAAATTAATTTAATAGCTTGTGCAACACGCAACTCCGAGATCGAGAGCACTACGACTTACCAAACTAGCCGTTCAAAAAACAGTTATTAATAGTTTTAACTACATTTTTAAATTTATATACTCCATATAATTTTAAAATCTGTATTATTTGTTTCTTAGACATAATATAAGAATGAATTCAATTTCTCAGGTAAAAGAAGTATTTTGAAAAAAATGATATTTTACCACCTTCTAATGGTGAACCTTTTTTAAATCCAATATTTGACACTTTTATATAATCAATTTATCTAAATAAACTTATTCTTTAGAATTTATACATAAAAATTTAGTTAGGATAAATTGTTTGTGGTTTTTTGATAGCTTTACTATTTTTATGAATAGTGAGAAACACTAAATTTTAATTGAAAACAACCTTTTTAATCAAAATAATTTATACTGTTTAATTATATATTTTAATTGTTTTGAAGTATAATTAGATTATATTATTATCATTTAATCCATTCTTGGTCATATGACATAATTTTACATTTAAATTGGACAAAAACACATACCAATCTTTTGATAATTTTCACTTCTCAAAAAGCCGTTTCAAGGTTTTGACAATGAGAATATTTTTTAAATTAATTTATAAAAATTAAATGTTTTAAATTTCATAAAATATAAATAATTTTTCAATTTGTAATATCATTATTATATTTTGGTGAATTTTTGGTATTTTTCTAAAAACATGCATTTTTAAATGAATCGTGAAAAAATATTGTGTTATTGTTTAAAGATGAGTTTTTATTTAAATATTTGTTTTTAATTTAAATTTATTTTAAAGTTAAAATAGATATATAAAACCTATATTAGTTCAATTTAATTCATTGAATTCTTTTTATAAAAAGATTATAATTTTAAATTCTTATTGAACTTTTTACAATCTTTTAGTCACCTTATATGCACATTTGCAAATTTTCTGAAAACATAATTTTTGTTCTTTTGAAATTTGAATTTGAAAAATCCAAGTCATACGGTTGATATTATTAAGTAAAATTTTGTTCAATGTGATGAAAATATTTTTGGGTGAATAATAAATTTTTATTTTTATTTTCCACTGTTAAAAGAAAATAGGGTAGTTATAGGTAAAAATGATATTATAATTACCCAAAATCATGTCCTTATTCTGTTGGATAAGTTTATTTTAACCAAAATCAACCTTAGAGAAAAACATTATCTTGTGTATCCACCTGGATTAGATTAGGTCATTAATTATTATTTTATATAAAGAAGAGTTAAAAGTGTTAAAATCTATGTTAAATAACTAAAAAAAATTTAATATGGGGTTATACAAAATATAAATTCAACTATAATCTTCATTGAAAGCTAAAACTTTTTCATACATCATGGTATTTTATTTATAATTATTAGACATTAAATATTTAAATTTATGTATGACACAATGATGATGCAGTAATTACCTTATTCATTAATGATTAAAATAATCAATATTATAAATATCAAAATAAATGTAAATTGAGACATTCGAGGAATTTATATAATTTTATAGGTCAATATGACATGTTAGTGTTGATTTAATGTATTCTTTTTCTACGTAATCAGGTTTTTTGTCTTTCACAAAAACAAATTACTAAATAGTGTCAAAATTGACATAAATGAGTATTTAAAACAAATACAATATTGTTAAATGATATAATATTTCTAGAAACATAAGGATCATACAAAGGACTTATGTGAATATAGATACATAATTATTAAACCAATTGAGGTTCTATTAACATTTTATAGTATGTTTATTAACAATGTAATATAAAAATACAAGAAGAAATGGTAAATGTTTAAATATTTAACTTGGAATTAAATCTAAAAGATATGGTGAATATGGTGACATAAACTTGTATAAAACTTATGGGTTGGGAGGATTTAAACCCATCCCCACCTTACTTTATAAATGAATCAATTTATATCCAATATAAACCAAAAATTATTTTTTAATAAAATAATATTTCAAGATTTTCCTAAAACGGCCCTTACCTCTCTTATAAAAGGGTACATCTCTATCTATCACAATCACACGTCCAAAACCATTTGGTTCAGCCAAAACCTGCTCAAATAGCCTACCAACTAAAATCCCTTGAACTTAGAGGCCTTATTTGATCATAAAGTCATCCTAAGGATCCCTTTTGAACAAATCAAAAGGAAGCGGCCAAAGAATAGGTAATAATTCCATCACCTCTTTCAAAGTTCCCTTCTTATTCCACTTACTCTTTCATTTTTGATTCCATAACAAAATAATAACTCAATATACTATTACATATTGTGATGTAATTATAAATATGGTACAACCATATTTATTATTTTAAAAATCCTATTAATGATAATGTCACCATATGTGTGTACGTACGGCTTACCGTCTCCACGTCGTGGTGTAGTTTGTTATTCCACACTTCATTATATGTATGGGTATATTGATGAGTATAAATAATTTAAATAATAAATATAACATTTAAATGATTTGGTATATATAATATACCATCCAATTACATATTATTTCATCACTAGTTGAATGATATTATTGCTCGTGCGTACGTACGGCTAACCGTCTCTACGACGCGATGAGATTTTGTTCCCCATCATAACCATCAAATAATAATTTTCATTTTATTATTAAAAATAATTTTTAAGAACTTATTTCCATTCTGAATATGAATCAAATATATCATATCCATCACAAACATAGCTTACATAAGAAAACATATAAAGGAAAATGAATCAGTTACCAACCAAAATAATGATACAACTGAAATATCACTAAAAAATAATATTAGAAGATCGTATATGATATCATATTTATGTATGTGGTTCATTTATAATTTAATAACAATTATTTCACCATTATACAAAAGGTTAACCAATACACTACTAAGGAAAAGTACATCGTAATGGGTTTTCATCTCAATTTGTTTTACCGTGATATTCATGCTATATTTTCCACTATTTCCTTTTGTGTGGTGTATGTAATACCCATGTTTGTATTCTTTGTGTAATATGCTTTAATTTATGGGTATTTACAACTTCATTTTATGATCTTTCTTTCATGGGGTTTATGTGTCTTTTATTTCATATCAGTAAGGGAATTTATAATTTCAATTTCCACTCATTGGGTATTACGCCAACTTCATTGATTATTTTTTTCCAAGATTATGTGTGAAATCACTATTTATTTATTTATGTAGTAATTTCAACTCCCATTTTTTTGGATATATTTTTGACACACATAATCTTTACATTGATAAATTTCAATGTCATCAATATGAACTTTATAAAAATAATCTTAACTCATTTTTCTATTCATTGAGTTAAACATCGAAATCCTTTGTGTTGTTTTTACAAGAGTATGTGTGGATGTACTATGATTGATTTAAAAATAATATCCAATCATATTATGTGTATTTATATTTTTCACACATAAATATGTCATTGATTTTACCTTAACCTAAGGATACAGTCTTTATATGGGATTTCGTCTCAATTTACATTCCATGGAGAAATATTTTTTTGTGTCAATTAACTTTTATATTTTGTATATACTGTGAATTTACAAAGTATATCATGAATATATTTATTCTTAGGATATTATAAGGTTTTTATTACCTCAATTATTTTTTTCAAATGTATCTCATTTGGTTAGGATCTCTAACTAAAATATCATTTTAAATGTTTCAATGATTTATTCTTCTAAATCATTATCATTAATGTCCATGTTTTGAAAATGGATTTAAGGATTTATTTATATGGACATTAATGTTTTTAAATTAAAATTCCTTTTAAAAGTTTCAAAGTGGTATGGGACACATTGATTAAAAAATTTCTTTTAAATTGATTCTTGATTAATAGTGAAACTTTTAAATGTTTTCAAGATAAAGGGGTTATTTCTCTCAAATAATTTCTCTGATTATTATCATTTACACCAATATCCATCATTATTCATGATTTATGTAGATTTATTATAATAAAATCTTTCATATTTTATTGAATGAGTTATATTTTACTATGGATGTTCTATTTTTATACCATTCATGGTTTGTGGTTAAAGTATTGACATTTCGTATGCTAGTTTTAATATGAATACTTATGTTATGTTTCAACCTTTTCATATGAGGAATGAATTGAACATAGTATGTGATGGGTGGAGCCTGCTATGGATCCTCGATGCATCAGTAGATCTCATGATAGAAAATATTTTCATGAAGCAAGGACTTGAAAAATTATTTTTTTGTAGTCATGGCATGAGGCCTTGACTATGTGGTTATGATGTCCGACATTTTGCATTCCATCATTATGAAATTATCTATTGGTATTACATGTTATTATTTGAATAGTAGAATATCCATGTGAATAAGTAATTAGAATTATTTCTTTTATATTTTCTATATTATTCTGAATTTGATGTTTAAAAGGCTTCTGTTTTAGTCTTATAAATTGTCTTAAATGTTTGGCCTTAATTATAAAAGCGTCTGCTAAATTGTTACCCTTAGTAAGTTTCTAAGCTCACCCCATTCTTATGTTTTCTTTTTCCCAGGATGTGAAATATTATATTATGATTGACCTGTAGGGATAGGCTATGGGATATGAGTGTGTTCAAATGGGACATAATGTTGTTTTTTCTTTATTTCATGATTTAAGCTAAAACTTATGTATGTATCCAGAACATTCAAGGATTCTAAACTAATCGATCTTTTGAGACTTGATCTCTTGTGATCATGTCAATTTTTTGTAGTAATGCATCGACTATACATAACTAGGTTCAGGGAGTTACATTATTAAAGGTGTGTTTTGTAGTAGTGAAAGTATGATATCACCATCTGTAAAGACCCGTAAATTTCAAGGAAATTTTTTTTCTTAATTTTCTTTGAAATTTTACAAGAGCGCAGTTTCTGACGGCACCTGATTCCGAGGCCTGGTGTGCCAGGAATCATTTTCCGAAGTTTGGCTCGGGTACGTTCAGTGAACAGACGAGCGGGTTTTTCTAACTTTTGAACCGGTGCCCGGAATCGAATTCTGGGGGCACCGATGAAATCGCAGCGCCGGTATTCGCTTAGAAACGCCTCTTCCGGAGTTGCTTTTGCTCAGATGTGGTTTTTAATTTTCGGGCTTAAAGTTAAGAAATAAAATAAATTTTGTGACAACTTTATTTTATTTCACTTAAGCCACTTGGAAGCCACTTGAAGCCACTTAAACGCGGCTTGAACTGAGTTGAACTGGATAGGATGCTATCCAGAAATATCCTACCCCCTTGGTAGGATATTTGTGAGGTGGGGCCCGCACGAGCCCCGCCGTTTCTTTCCGCTAAGAAACGCACCCGTGAAAACCCGTCTTAATGAAAGTCAACTGACGCGTTTTCTAAATTCTTAAAAAGACCATTTAATTGGGCGGTTTATTTCGTGAATTAAATGGGCTGTTTCTTTCGTGAATTAAATGGGCTGTTTCTTTCGTGAATTAAATGGCCTGTTTCTTTCGTTGAATTAATTCAACGAATTAATTCAATCGTTTCTTAAACCTGTTTTCGTGTGTTGGAATATTAATAAAATAAGACCAACCCAAAATCTTTGGAGAAGGTTTGAGAGGATTCTTGCTTCTTCTCCCTCGCGAAGAACACGAAGAACGCGAAGAACGCGGAGAACGCCGAACCTGGAAATCGACGACGCTTCCGTCCGTGACGTTCTTCCACGCCCCGATCTCCGATCACCGACCGTTTGAGGTGAGTGATTTCAGATTTCCTCTCAAAAGTTCTTTTCTTTTGGTTTTAAACGAAACACAGATTTAAATATTAATAATTTAAATCTGTTGTTCTTGGTTCGTTGAGCTCGCCGACTGAACGCCAGATTCCGCGACGACGCGACGCCTCCTCGCGACGACTTGACGATCCCTCTCTTCCGCGACGATCTTTTCCAGGAAGAACGCCCGCGCGCGACGATCGACGAGGTAGGGATTTTATATTATGGGAATTACCCCTTTTTAATTTTTTTTAGTCCCGTCAAATATTTCTTTAAAGAAATTAAAGAACCGTTTTGTGAACAATTTTTGATCTTATTAAAAATTGTTGTTTCCTGTGTGGAATAAATTTCTCCCGGTTGTTTATCTCTAACGCGGAGGGTGCGGGTCAAACGAACACGGCCCGACGACCCTCCACCGTTCTTCGTTTTGTGAGGATTTGACGGACGACGACGGAACGTGCCGCAGCGGATGTTTGGCGATCCCGCAGTGAAGAACAGATCCCGGGAGGAGCAACGGCGCAGACGGGAAGGAAAACGGGCCACCGGAGCGACGCCGGCGGCCCGCGGAAGCTGCCGGTGGCGCGGGTTGCCGGCGCGGCGGCGCCCCGGCGCGCCGCCGGACGAGGCTGCCGCGGCTGAAGCCGCGGCGGCGGCGGCCAATGGACCCACGGCCGCGCGGGTCCGGTTCGCCCAGGCGGGACGCGGCAGAGCCGCGTCCGCGGTTCACCAGCGCGGCCCGCACGCGGGCCGCGGTTTTCCTCAGGCCGCAGGTCAACGCCCGCAGCGCCTGCCGCTCGTCCAAGCCGAGCCGGCCGATCTGAGCCGGCCGAGCCGGACCGGCCCCGGCCGGGCCAACCGGGTCGGACCCGGGTCGGGTCGACCCGGTTCGGGCCGACCCAGGAGGGGGGTTGGGACGGGTCGGCCCGGGCCCGTACCCCCCCTTCTTCGGACTTCTTCGTTCAAATGGCCGTATCTTGAGCTACGGGCCTCCAAACGACTCGCCGTCAGCGGAAACGCGATCCTTGGATCGAGACGGTCGTTTCGGTATATCGCACTCAAGGTTTCGGAATACTTTGAGTTCGGCCGGGTTGGTTCGTACACGAGACCAACCGGGCCCTCGGAGCGGAAACGCTCATATCTTGAGCTACAGACGTCCGATTGACGTGTCGTCAGCTTTGTTGAATTCCTCTAAGTTAGACAGATATTTTGGCATACTCCGCCCGAGGTTTGGACGCTGGTGGAGTGCGGTCGGGTTGGTTTTGCCTTAAAAACCAACCGGGCCCCTGGGACGAAAATGCCAATAACTCTCAGACCGGGCGTCCGATTGACGCGCCGTCTGCGACGTTGAGTTCCTGTTGACGATACGGAACTTTTGGATACATCAACTTCGGACTTCGTGACAGTTGATGTATCAGCCTCTCGGCTCGTGGAGCGGACCCTCCCGAACGAGCTTGCTGTGTGCGGGAACCCTAGGCTGGCTGCGACTGCTACTTCGACAGCGACGACTGTGCAGAGATCCTCCGTGGACTCCGACGACGACCGTGCAGAGATCCTCCGTGGACTGCGGCGACGACTGTGCAGAGATCCTCAGCGGACTGCGATGACTACTGCACTCAGCGATCCTACGTGGATCAGTGCTTCGGTTCCTGCGTGGGCCCGGTCCTGTGTGGGCCCGATCCTGTGTGGGTCCGATCCTGCGTGGGTCAGCGCTCAGCGGTTCTGTGTGAGCCAGCGCCTACAGGTCCTGTGTGGGCCCGGCCTTGTGTGGGCCCGATCGTGTGTGGGTCTGATCCTGTGTGGTTCACTGCAAGGTTAGTACCTATCGATCCTTCGTGGGTCCGACGATTTAGATGATTCAGTGATCATCTTTATCGTCATCCGAAGAAGTATACCTGTGTGAGCTGAATCTTGTGTTTCTCTCCTTGTGGATTGTGTTGAGTTATCCTGTGTGGATTTACTGTTTACTCTCCTTTGTGGATTGTGTTGTTCTATCCTGCGTGGGTATGCGTTTTGCTTTCCTGTGTGGACTGGGTTGTGCTAGGGCTCAGACGTTGGAGCCGATCGGGGAATTGATGACTTAGGTATATGTATGGGCATATACCTAAGCCGTGTCAGATGTTACCTCGTGATTGTATCTCTTCTTCGTGACTTATCCTTTGTGGATTTCGGGAGACCTTCGGGGGTCTCGGGGTCCCTACTGAGTAGCTTATACTCACCCCTGCACGGGCTATGCCCGCACTTCGTGGTGTTGGTTGCAGACGACGGACAACGGTGATCGTGGAGGAGGTGTGCGGAGCAGGACAGTACCTGGAGGTGGACCACTGGGCGGGACGTACTCGGAGCGGTTAGGTGGACCCGAGGGGCAGTGGAGGCTATCTGTACCCACCCTTCAGGTGGGACTTCCAGAGGACGGCTTGGCGCTGCAGTTTTTTTTCCTTTCAGTTGCTGTTTTTCCCTTTCAGTTGTACTTTACAGTTGGGCTTGTATTTCTGGCCCCTTTTACTTTCAGCACAGCATGTACAGTTTTTACTTAGTGTTTACTTTTCCGCTTGCTTACTCTGTGGTGCTTGTTTGCTTTTCAAAGGCAATGCCTTCCCTTTTTGTTGGGATTTTTGCCTTGGTGCTAGTCGCCAGCCCCTGGCCTATGGAAGGCTGGCTTGGGGTAGTCACGGCACGGGCCCCGAGGGCGGGTCGTGACACCATCAAATAAGTGCAATCATGAATAATCATTATACAAAATAGATACTACCAAATAACATCCATGAAAACTAAAAAAATGTACTATTTAGAAAATAAGTCATCCCCAATTAGTGTTAAATAATTAAAACAAATCAACCAATCCATTAAGGATCAAATTATAAAACAATGTCAAATTTTCATTTTAGTTCATTTTTTTAGTGTCCTTACATGTTGTCTTACTCATTCTACACCCTATTCCAAAATTCCACTAATAGTTTCTTTAAAAAAATACCCCAAATTATTTTTAAAATTCCATTTAAAAACCTATTCTTGAAATAAAAATTTATTAATTGAATTTTAAATTTTAATAAACCCAATTAGAAATTAAAATTATGAAAAAAAGTCCTTATGATACTTGAAATACACTAACTCCACCAAGAAATACATAATGGGGGACACCAACACTCATTCAACCAATCTTCCACAATTAAACCATTCATCCTTCTATGTGGTCCATATCAAGTATTAGTCCAATTAAATCTTGTCCCAATTTATTGGGTGATAGAAAAATATCCATGAAATATGTTATTTATAATATTACTTATACTCATACAAGCATAAAATCAACAAATTAACATCATGGTCAATAATTTCAAGGCCATATACATCAACCTAAAATCCTATATCATTCCAAAGATCATACTAATCACCATCAAGTCCATGAACTGCTATCTCATCCATAAACACCAAAACATAATAAATTATTCATTTATGAAATCCCATGATATATTAAAAGATCAAAAAATTGACCCAAAGTCATAACAATACCAAAAATATCAAGTAATGGTTTATAATTTACTCTTGACATGGCTCTAATTATACTTTTATTTTATTTTTTGATAATCCATTATTATAAATGGGTTGATATAGAACCCCATAAATGTACCAAAGTCTTAGAGGTACAAAAATATTACAAATACATGGAATGAATAATTAGACCAAAAATATAAAAAAACATAAAATAATCCATGAAAAAACCTACCTAAATTGAAACAATGAATGAAATATTGAATATATCTTTATGTAAATCCTATATAATCTAGGAATGAAATCCCCATCAAGAGATAAAATTACACCATGCTCTGGTGGATTCTACCCTCTAAATTCCTAGATAGAAAACAAAAATTAGGTAAAAATAAGGGGAATAACCCATAGGACAATGAGTGGATCCTTAACTTTAAACCATGAAACTGTGTCATCTAGAATGATCCACATTGAAGGGGGGAAATTTGAATGAGGAAGAATATATAAATAGGTCTCTCCTTCTTCTTATGTCTTTATGGATTTGACAGAGCCTGATCAGATTCCAAAGAGGTTCCCCTAAATTTTTTTAAAAGGCCTTGTTAAAAGAAACATACCAAAAATTATTCTGTGGCATGATCAGGATGCTCAAAATGGACTCTCCACTACAAAGCTAGTTCATTGTGTGTCTAGTACCTAGGTTGCGGGGCCAACCCCCATATAAGACCTATCACACCATAACCCACCCAATTCATAATGCGACATCCCCCTGGGAGGCAGTTTCCTGGTGTTATGATTATGAATATATAAATTAAATGTTTTATCCAAATTTCCATGTTATGATTCATGTTCTTATTATTATGTTATTCCTTTTATTCATGGAATATTATTTTTCCTCAAGTTCTTATTGATATGTCTCATGATACAATTCTTTTTCTCTCCCTTGACTATTCCCTTACGAGGATTCATGCTCACCCCTTTCCTTTGATGCATGTCTATAGGATATGATATTATATAAATTTATCTATGGTTTATCAATTGAATATGTATTTCAAGATGATTTAGAAATATGTTTTTTGATTTCATGTATTATTTTCCTTATTTAAAAGAAACTCAACTTTTAAAGATTCTCTTCTTTACAATGTATTGAAAAATAATGTAACAAAAAGTTGGGACGCCATATTTGGTATCAAATGAAAGTCAAGTTATTTATGTTAATAAAGAATTTATAGAAATTAGGACTTGAAAACATTAGGAAGAACCATAGGGACAAGTCTATATGCGGTGGAAAATCCTGGTATTTTGGTAAATATTACTTAATTGGATTACAAAAAAATATATCCATATCTTCAAACTACAAGTGGATATGGATCTAGAAATGATGTACCTAGGGGTAGTACCTGAAAACACCACATTGAGATAGACTGAAATGAGAACTTGTAACAGCCCATGATTTTATGAAAAATATTCTTTTTAATTTTATTAATGTCTTATGTTGTATGGTACACCAAAAGGAGCTTGCACAACACACATCCTTGACTTTACTTTCATTACACGCAATCGCGACCTTCCTCGATAGCGTGTGTAGTACGCAATACCGAGTTTCACTAAACAACGATATGCTATTAAAATATTATTATAACTAGCCGTTATGAATATTAATAACCACCTTTTAAAATTTTAGAAATTTTAGCTCTCAAAATGGACTTCATTTTTGGATTCGGAGTATCGAATTTAGCCTAAGGTGAAATTTTGGTACTTTTCGGATAACTTTCATATTCTGATGAATAGTGAAAATTACTAAATTATAATTAAAAACAAATTTTTTAATCAAAATAATTAGTAGTGATAAATTATTAATTTGAGTGGTTTTAAAGTATATTTATAATATATTTTTACAATTCAATACAATGTTGTTCATTGGATGTAATTTCACATTTACACTAGACATAAACAAGTGCTAATCTTTTGATAGTTATTATCTCTTAAAAACACGCTATTTATTCTGACAGCAAAAATTAATTATAAAATTAATTAATGAAACTTATTTGTTGTGAATTTTGTAAAATAGAAATCATTTTTGAATTCGGAATATCAATTATAGCTTAGGGTGAAATTTTGGGATTTTTATGAAAAACATCAATTTTTGATGAATAGTGAAACTACTAAGTGGTAGTTAAAAAATTAATTTTTTCATGAAACAAAATTTTATCGCTTCTATGAGTGGAATTTTAAAAATCCGAGAGACATGGTTAATGTCAGTAAGTAAAATGTTTTTCAATGAGATGAAAATAATTTTTGGTGAATAGTAACTTTTTACTTTTATTTACCATGGTTAAAAGTAAATAGGGTAATTAAGGGTAAAAATGATATTATTATTACCCTAACACATGTCAAAATTCTATTGGATAAGTGTAATTCAACCAAAAACAAGCTTAGGAATAATATATGACCATTTAGGCCCACTTGGATTAGATTAGGACATTTATTATTATTTAATTCAAAGAAGAGTTAAAAGAGTTAAAATCAAAGTTTATTTACTAAAACATTTTTAATATAGTGTTATACATAAGATAAATTCGACTATAAATATTCATTAGACAGCTAAAAATATTTCCTACATAATTGTATTTTATTTGTAATTTTTAGACACTTAATAAGTTAATTTATTTATGAAACAACGATGATGAAGTAATTATCTTATTAATAAAATATTGAAATAATTGATGTTATAAAAACCAAAATAAATATAATTTGAGACTTTTTATGAATTCCACTAATTTTCTATGTTAATATTACATGTTATTATAGATTTAATTAAATTTGTTCGAACTTATCCTTCTGTTATTACTTTCACAAAAATCAATTACTAAATAGTGTCAAAATTGACATGAAATAGTTTTTAAAACAAATATTATATTATTAATTGTTATTTTATTCCTAAAAATCTAAGGTTCGTTCAAATGACTTAGATAAGGTTATATATATTAATAATAAACAATTTGGGGTTCGTGTGTCTTCTTATAGTAAGTTTATTAACCTTATAGTGTAAGAACACAAGAAAACACATTAAAAGTAAAATTATTTAACTTAATGTTAAATCTAAATGATAAGGTTAAAATAGGTACCTAAACTTGTCTAAATTCTATTGGATGAGAGTATTTAGACCCTTCCCCACCTTATCTTCAAAAGAAGTTAATTTGGAGCTATTTAAAACCGAATTTGGCTTTATAATAAAATTATATTTTTAGTTATTCCAAAGGTGCCCCTCTCCTCCCTTATAAAAGGGCACCTCCTCCCTCTCCACCTCACACCAATTTGAGCATTCAAGCTCGGCCAAACCCAGAAAAAATATCTTCTCCACTTCCCTAGTATCATCCTAGAGGTCCTGGTCTTCTTAAAAGACCAATTTTAGTGCCCTAAAAGGAGGTCTCAAAGAAGCACTTCAATGAAGAGGTAATATCCATTACCGATCCTTTCCAATTTCTTTCTTCTTCAACTTCTTATTTAGTTGTTTTATTATGAAGTAATAAAATCAGTATCATTAATATACTGATATATTATTATAAGTATGAAACAACCCTATTTAACCATCTATCCATCCTACAGAAAATGAAATCACCGCGCCTGTGTACGTACGGAATACCGTCTCCACGCCGTGGTGTAAGCTATTTTCCGCCACCACATTAATATGATGGGTATAATGGTGTAATGAGTAACTATATATGATTATTATAAAGTTATATTGATACTGAAATAGTATACATACACTTTAACACAATTCCACGACCATGGGAACGATATCATCGCTCGTGCGTACATACGGACTGCCGTCTCCACAACGTGATGAGATTCATTATCCATGTTAACCATTCCAGAATGATTATAAAGTATATATAATGAATAATAATGGAATATATGACATTGTAAATCTACTGGATTTATGTATATATATATATATGTCATCTACTTACTTCCATTCAAGACAATAAGGAAAGGAAAGCAGCGTTCATGCATACGTACGGACTACCGTCTCCATGAACGGTGTGTTTCCTTTCTTTTATCTATCTATTATATATATATATATATATATACTGAATATATATGATATATAAATCATACTTTATATTCTGGAAGTATGTAAATCATGATATAAGTAATAATAATGTCAAGAACAACACGTCCAAACACCTACGATAAATGAAACAATTTTACCCAAAACGCTCTTTAACATGGAATTTACAAAAGAACGGGTAATATAAAGTCTTAAGTGAACTATATATGATGTAATAACAATGCATATAATTCTATAATAAGTCAATGAAATTATTTAAATCATTATAAAGGAGGTTCGGACACTTACGAAGCGAATCGGACCTAAGGTAATGGAAAATATCACAATCTCATTTTTATCCAAGATTGTTTTTACTTTGGCATTTACTGGGGTGTATTTTATCATCCACATCCATGTTCCCTCAATATGTAATATTGTTTCCATCCACTTACAATAGTTTAAATATAATTTTACCCTTAGGTGAGTTTTTAGTAAATAATATGAAAGGAATCTTTTGTCGTTTTTCGTACGATGTACTTTTTTACTTTTCCGACAAAAGTACGAAGAATGTTTTTTTAGCTTATACGGCATGAATGGATTTTTATAAAATTATTTCCAAGAAGATTCCTTTACAAGTTTTCATGTATATTTTTAATCAAATTCTTTTAGTTTATAATTGTATGACATGTTAAGAAAGGAAAAGTGTTTTTGAAACAGAAAGGATATTTTCCTCAAAAATGGAGTTCAAGTGTTTTATCAAAATTATTTTTCCATCTAAGATAACAAAGGGTTCTGTTTCTATCACTATTATTACATTGATTTGATTATGTTGTGATGGAATTATTTTTATGAATTCCATTATCTTATATGAATAGTTTTATGATGTCATGATGTTTAAGATTCCCATTTTTATTACATGGGTTATGAAATGATGTATGATTTATGATTTTGTGGCACACATAGGAATGGTATCATTATGAGATGGGTGAGACCTATATCTCCCTCCAATGCATTGGGTAAAGATATTATGTCTCATGAGATAGACATGGATGGAATGGTAGATTATACCGGTTCAGTGAAACAGGACTGAAACGAGGGTGACTCGGTTTAGAAAGGGACTTTGTCCACTAAGATAGTCTTGGCAATGAGTCTTGACTAACAAGAAATGATTCTCTATGATTATGTGTGTATGCCACAAAGTTTCATGTTTTATGTTATGATTATTATATTTTCATTTCACTACTATGATTTATCCCATGTTATGAAATTATGCTCTCTTTTGCAGGTTAAGATTTCCAAAAGTTATGTTCTTATGAATATGATGTGATTGATTTTTCTTTTGTTTCCCCTTACTGAGCATTTGAGCTCACCCTTTTATGTTTTCTTTTCCCCAGGATATAAAGAATGGTTTTAGGTAAAAAAAATGTGAAGATCTTTATGGGAGATGTTGAAGAACTTTCACCACGATTAGAAGATTACATTCCGAGTTTCCAAAGACACTAAACTATTACGATCCTTGTGTGTGTTTTTTTATTATGTACTAAGTATTCTGCAAAAGTAATGTAATTTTCATGTACGTTCAGGCTTCGGGTCTCTACAGTTGGTATTAGAGGAAAGGTTTAGTCAACCTTTGGAAACTAGGATGCGAAAACGTTAGTGAGATCCCTAGAGATATTTCTAAGGTATGTCTAGGGATGTCCCTAAGGTTAAGTATACGTATAGGTTATAGTACTAGAACTACGCTAACGATCATAGAATTAAACTAAAGATGTTAGATATTGAAGTTACTCCCCCTTTATTATGGTTTTTGCCTCTCGCAATATTCTTTTTGGGTTTTAGAAAATGGCTAGAAACAAGATGATTCACGATAATGGAGGATATGATGGACAATGGAATGATATTCTTCATAATGAAATGGGATTTGGAAGTCCAAACATAATTATTATGCCGAATCAGCAATCTCATAATATGATCCATAATGTAAAATTTGGTAAGTTTCCTGACTCGGATAATAAGAGAAAGATGGAGTTTCATGATGATCATAGAGGAAAGAAATTTCAATTTCCCCTATGTAAATCATGTGGGAAGAGGCATCAAGGAGAATGTTTCAAAGGAACTGGAAGATGCTTTGGGTGTTGAAAAGAAGGACACAAAGCCAGTAAGTGCAAAGGAAAAGGTTCAGTTAACACCATGGATGAGGATAATGGTATTGCTACGACATCAACGATAGTTAAATATTTTAAATGTGGAATGTACGGGCATTATGCAAACCAATGCCCTAAGGGAAAGTCTCATGAAGAGAATCAGTATGTTCGTATGGGAAGTATTTTTGTTGATGATGATGAAGAGACTACAAATGATATGTGAGATGAAAGAATTGTTGAATCTCGGTCAATGGTTTAAGAATGTAGTGGAATGATTACATGTTTATCATGTGTAATGTTGTATAAGTAATCTGATGGAATAAAGAGACATCTAAGGATTGTTACACTGTTGTCTTTCCTTAAGTTTTGAAAGTGTAGGATGAATGGTACCGGTAACCATGAAAGGTTATTCAGATACTTTTGGAAAGTAGATGATATGTGCATAATGAAAGGATAAGAAGATAATGAGATGTTTGATTGTATTCATGAGCTCATGATTGATATAAGGACTAAGTGATATCATGGTTTGAGTATATATAATTTTGAGGATTTTGGTATGTGGAAGGTGTTAACTTTTAACTGCATTCATGTTTTCACTAAGGTATTCAAGAGAATTTATGATTAAGGACTTTGAATGTTTAGAATGTGACAAACAAAACATATGTTATGATATATGGGGATCAACAATGGTATTAAATCTCTGGTAATCATTTTCACTATGTTATGAGAGTGGACTGCAGTATTATGGATAATCCTAAAGATTGGAATGGATTATGTTGGACATAACTTAGTATTGTTTAAGGATAGAAGTTTTTTCGATATTATTGATGGGATGTTATAGTAATATAGTTTTAGAAAAAGGACAACCTGCAGGACGGGTGACAGCCCATTGCGTCGGACAAGGCTGTGGGAATTGAACCCACAACCGAAGTGCGACTGGCCTTTATCGCCTACCACTGGCCTACAGGAAGTCCCTTTTTAGTAGAAACTAGTTTTATTATATTAAGCAGTATGATATATGATGTATAAGTCCATTTTAGGAACCATATATGATTAATATCACTATAGAACGACTTATGTATATTTAAAAACTTTTGCTAACCTTTTGTTTGAGACAGATGGAATGACCCGTCATTCTATCACATGATCTACTAACACTTCACGAATAACAAATTCAACTTCATTTATTTAAGAGATGAAGTGGAAATTGTTCAAGGCACGAACAATAGTGATATTGTACCAAAATAAGGTAAGTATTTATTCTAATTCAAATTTTCAACTTTAGGGAAACGATATTGAAAACCAAATTTTTTTTCCTAGTGCACTTATATCTGATTAATCCGATGGTACATTAGATCGTCACAAATTTACGGATTTGTGATTGGTGGATTTTCCATAGCCATGTTCTCTACCACTCTCCATCAGAACATGATGGTTAGATTTTTCTTCCATATCCATATTTTCACCTATGTGGAAACCCAGTGATTAGTTTATTTGGGTAACCGTTACGTTTAATACCTTTGTTTTTAAAGATTGGTTTTGGTATTCCATTTTTAAGATGTGGGTTTATATTAAACAAACATTCAATTAGTAAACCATTTATAACCCAGACGAATTTCGAGGGCGAAATTCATTTTAAGGGGGGTAGAATGTAACAGCCCAAGATTTTATAAAAAATATTCTTTTTAATTTTATTAATGTCATATGTTTTACGCTACACCAAAAGGAGCTTGCACAACACACATCCTTGACTTGCCTTACATTACACGCAATCACGACCTTCCTCGATAGCGTGTGTAGTACACAATACCGAGTTTCACTAAACAACGATATGCTATTAAAATATTATTATAACTAGCCGTTATGAATAGTAATAACCACCTTTTAAAATTTTAGAAATTTTATCTCTCAAAATGGACTTCATTTTTGGATTCGGAGTATCGAATTTAGCCTAACGTGAAATTTTGGTACTTTTCGGATAACTTTCATATGCTGATGAATAGTGAAAATTACTAAATTATAATTTAAAACAACTTTTTTAATCGAAATAATTAATAGTGATAAATTATTGATTTGAGTGGTTTTAAAGTATATTTAGATAATATTTTTACAATTCAATACAATGTTGTTCATTGGATGTAATTTCACATTTACACCAGACATAAACAAGTGCTAATCTTATGATAGTTATTATCTCTTAAAAACACGCTATTTGTTGTGACAGCGGAAATTAATTATAAAATTAATTAATGCAACTTATATGTTGGGAATTTTGTAAAATAGAAATTATTTTTGAGTTCAGAATATCAATTATAGCTTAGGGTGAAATTTTGGCATTTTTCTGAAAAACTTCAATTTTCGATGATTAGTGAAACTACTAAGTGGTGGTTAAGAAATTAATTTTTTCATAAAACTTAATTTTACCGTTTCTATGAGTGGAATTTCAAAAATATGGGAGACACAGTTGATGTTAGTAAGTAAAATGTGGTTGAATGAGATGAAAATAATTTTTGGTGAATAGTAACTATTTACTTTTATTTACCACGGTTAAAAGTAAATAGGGTAATTAGGGAAAAATGATATTATTATTACCCTAACACATGTCCAAATTCTATTGGATAAGTGTAATTCGACCACAAACAAGATTAGGAATAAAATATGACCATTTAGGCCCACTTGGATTAGATTAGGATATTTATTATTATTTAATTCAAAGAAGAGTTAAAAGAGTTAAAATCAAAGTGTATTTACAGAAACATTTTTAATATAGGGTTATACATATGATAAATTCGACTATAAATATTCATTAGAAAGAAAACAAATTTCCTACATAATTGTATTTTATTTGTAATTTTTAAAAACTAAATAAGTTAATTTATTTATGACACAACGATGATGTAGTAATTATCTTATTAATAAAATATTTACATAATTGATGTTATAAATACCCAAATACATATAATTTGAGACTTTTTATGAATTCCACTAATTTTATAGGTTAATATGACATGTTATTATTGATTTAATTAACTGTGTTCGAAATTATCATTCTGTTATGAGTTTCACAAAAATCAATTACTAAATAGTGTCAAAATTGACATGAAATAGTTTTTAAAACAAATATTATATTATTAATTGTTATTTTATTCCTAAAAATCTAAGGTTCGGCCAAATGACTTAGATAATGTTATATATATTAATAATAAACAATTTGGGGTTCGTTTGGCTTCTTATAGTATGTTATTAACCTTATAGTGTAAGAACACAAGAAGACACGGTAAAAGTAAAATTATTTTACTTAATGTTAAATCTAAATGATAAGGTTAAAATATGAACCTAAACTTGTCTAAATTCTATTGGATGAGAGTATTTCGACCCATCCCCACCTTAGCTTTAAAATAAATCAATTTTGAGCTCTTTAAAACCGAATTTGGCTTTATAATAAAATAATATATTTAGTTATTCCAAAGGTGCCCCTCTCCTCCCTTATAAAAGGGCACCTCCTCCCTCTCCTCCTCACACCAATTTGAGCATTCCAGCTCGGCCAACCCCTGCAAAAATATCTTCTACACATCCCTAGTATCATCCTAGATGTCCTGGTATTCTTAAAAGTCCAATTTTAGTGCCCTAAAAGGAGGTCTCAAAGAAGCACTTCAAAGAAGAGGTAATATCCATTACCGATTCTTTCCAATTTCTTTCTTCTTCAACTTCTTCTTCTTTAGTTTTTTCATTATGAAGTAATAAAATAAGTATCATTAATCTACTGATATGTTATTATAAGTATAAAAAAACCCTATTTAACCATCTATCCATCCTACAGAAAATGAAATCACCGCGCGTGCGTACGTACGGAATACCGTCTCCACGCCGTGGTGTAAGCTATTTTCCGCCACCACATTAATAGGATGGGTATAATGGTGTAATGAGTAACTATATATGATTATTATAAAGTGATATTGATTCTTAAATAGTATACATACATTTTAACACAATTCCACGACCATGGGAATGATATCATCGCTCGTGCGTACGTACGGACTACCGTCTCCACGACGCGATGAGATTCATTATCCATGTTAACCATTCCAGAATGATTATAAAGTATATATAATGAATAATAATGGAATATATGACATGGTAAATCTACTGTATTTATGTATATATATATATATATATATGTCATCTAATTACTTCCATTCAAGACAATAAGGAAAGGAAAGCAGCGTTCATGCGTACGTACGGACTACCGTCTCCATGAACGGTGTGTTTCCTTTCATTTATCTATCTATTATATATATATATACTGAATATATATGATATATAAATCATACTTTATATTCTGGAAGTACTTAAATCATGATATAAGTAATAATAATGTCAAGAACAACAAGTCCAATCACCTACGATAAATGAAACAATTTTACCCAAAACGCTCTTTAACATGGAATTTACAAAAGAACGGGTAATATAAAGTCATAAGTGAACTATATATGATATTATAACAATTAATATAATTTTATAATAAGTAAATGACATTATTTAAATCATTATACAGGAGGTTAGGACACTTACGAAGCAAATCGGACCTAAGGTAAGGGAAAATATCACAATCTCATTTTTATCCGAGATTGTTATTACTTTGGCATTTACTGGGGTGTATTTTATCATCCACATCCATGTTCCCTCAATATGTAATATTGTTTCCATCCACTTACAATAGTTTAAATTCAATTTTACCCTTCGGTGAGTTTTTAGTAAAGAATATGAAAGGAATCTTTTGTCGTTTTTCGTACGAGGTACTTTTTGACTTTTCCGACAAAAGTACGAAGAATGTTTTTTTAACTTATACGGCATGAATGGATTTTTATAAAATTATTTCCAAGAATATTCCTTTACAAGTTTTCATGTTTATTTTTAATCAAATTCTTTTTTTTAGAATTGTATGACATGTTAAGAAAGGAAAAGTGTTTTTGAAGCAGAAAGGATATTTTCCTCAAGAATGGAGTTCAAGTGTTTTATCAAAATTATTTTTCCATCTAAGATAATAAAGGGTTATTTATCTATCACTATTATTACATTGATTTGATTATGTTGTGATGGAATTATTTTTATGAATTCATTTATCTTATATGAATTGTTTTATTTTGTCACGATGTTTAAGATTCCCATTTTTATTACATGGGTTATGCAATGATGTATGATTTATGATTTTGTGGCACACATAAGAATGGTATCATTATGAGATGTGTGGGACCTATATCTCCCTCCAATGCATTGGGTAAAGATTTTATATCTCATGAGATAAACATGGCTGGAATGGTAGGTTATACCGGTTCAGTGAAACAGGACTGAAACGAGGGTGACTCGGTTCAGAAAGGGACTTTATCCACTAAGATAGTCTTGGAAATGAGTCTTGACTAACAAGAAAAGATTCTCTATGATTATGTGTGTATAACACAAAGTTTCAGGTTTTAGGTTATGATTATTGGATTTTCATTTCACTACTATGAATTATCCCATGTTATGAAATTATGCTCTCTTTTGCAGGTTATGATTTCCAAAAGTTATGTTCTTATGAATATGATGTGATTTATTTTTATTTTGTTTACCATTACTGAGAATTTGAGCTCACCCTTTTATGTTTTCTTTTCCCCAGGATATAAAGAAAGGTTTTAGGTAAAAAAAAGGGAAGATCTTTATGGGAGATATTGAAGATCTTTCACCACGATTAGAAGATTACATTCCGAGTTTCCAAAGACACTAAACTATTACGATCCTTGTGTGTGTTTTTTTATTATGTACTAAGTATTCCGAAAAAGTAATGTAATGTTCATGTACATTAAGCTTCGGGTCTCTACAGAACTTGTGCATTATAATGACCCTTACTTCACACCTAGTTTGACACTCCTGACAGATATGTTTTGTCAATCACCATATATTTATGTACCTTTATGAAGGATATATATAAAAATAATTTTCTATTATAATAAATTAATAAAATATTTAATAATGGTGTTTTAAGAATGAAAATCCCTTTATAATTTTTTTTATTCAAAAAAAAATCAAGTTTCTCACTAAGGTTATCTCATTTTATATAAAAAATTGTTTGAAATACGAGGAACCTTTTAAATGATGAGTTCAATATATAATGCAATGAAAACTTTCCAATTTAACATGAAAGGGAAAAACCATGAGGATGACGAATCAAGTAACATGATATATTAAAAACAACTTTAATGAAGTCAAGAGACCATATTCACCTTTAAGAAACAACGTTCCATTATGTACTTTATACATCAATGAAAACCTTCATTCAGTGGATCTAGAAAACCATTGACTACAGAACAATGTCTATTCTCAACAAAAAAAATTATTCATCGATGTGTTGAATAAGAAAATGTCACCTTATTAGTATACCTCATAGAAGGAGAAGCTGATCTTTGGTGCGACCAAATTAAAAACAAGTATCCATTAAGGGAGATTGTTGTTAGGGAGTGGGAGGTGTTCATTAGAATCTTTTTCCATAAACATTTCCCTCATTTGATGCGAATGAAAATGGATAAGGAATTATTAGATAGATAAATTTATGGGAATGAATTAGTGGTAAGAAAATTTATGAAATTTATAAGAGTCTCTCAATATAACTCTATCTTTGTTATGGATCCAATGGTAGAGGATTATATATTATTTGGTGGATTGAGACCGCATCTCTGAGGAAATATAAAAAATTGAGACTTTACATACTATGAGGAGTTATTGTAGACTGTAATGAAGGCTATATTAGTGTTTGGAGAGATGAAATGGTCATATAAGTTGATTGAAATGAACAAAGAAATAGATCTAAACTCATGGAGGATCTTTGATTACAGAAGAGTAGGAAATAATGTTAAACATCCCACAAAAAATGTGTGATGAAGCATTTGAGGAACAAAATTATTAGGATTTTAAGGTGCTACAAGTTTGAAAGAGATGGTTATATAGCTCAAAACGATCATGGGGATTTTAATCTTCAACTTCTCAACAATAATAAAAAATGTTATGTGGTGCATTCCTAGTTAGAAGCCCAATCCTTGAAGTGTGGACAACTTGGGAACTGTTCCAATTGATGTATGAATCCAAAGATAATAGAGGGTAAAAACCATCAACCCCATCATAGGATGAGGGAGTAAGGCCCGAAATTTTCTATGACAATAGATGAAGTAGAGGATCCAAAATGATGTAGTGGAATTTACTATAATTGTGATCTCAAATCTATAAAGTACATTGTTTGATTCTGGTTCTGCATCTTCCATTATTTCATACAAGTTTTCATAGAAAATATTATCAATCAGTGAACTGTAAGATGTATAGTAAGAATTTATGACTCATGTTGGGATTATCCTAGAATAAACAGTGTATATAAAATATAATATTAAAATTGGAATGTAAAATCTCATAAAAAATATACTTATCATTCCAATGGTGTAATTTGATACAATATTAAGGAAGAACTAGATCTCATTGTATAATACTAAGATATACTAAATAATAAATTTCATTTCATTTCTCTTGAATTGAAAACATATGGATATTTTCAATAGAGAGATATGAATACCTAGTTATTTTCATGATTCACCACACATATCAATACATTAACACCCCGACCCCAGTTACCCAGAGTCGGTGAATTATTACATAATATTGGCATGATCACAAAAGATCAAGTCTCCAATGACCGATTATTTTAGTATCCTTGGAATCACTTGATACATTAATAAGTCTTACATTGAATTATAAAATGAAAACTACAACACCATCTTGTCTCCATAGACCACACTCAAATCCCCTAATACTATCCCGGCAGGTCATTCATAAAATACGTCTTCACATCCTGGGAGAAATAAAACATAGAAAGGGGTGAGCTTAGATGCCCAGTATGCATAATAATATAGAGGAAACTTTCTTGAATAAGCATAAACATTTAAGGAAATGTATAACTAAAACAAAAGACATTTAAACTTGAACTTCAGTATAATATGGCAGAAATAAGATGAAATAATGCCATTTACTTATTCACTTGGATATTCTACTAGTTGAATAATCGCATGTAATATTAATAACCACTTACATAATGATAGAATACATAATGCCAGACTATCATAACCACATAGTGAAGGCCTTTTCCAAGACTAAAAATAAGATTTTTTCAAGGGCTTGTGCCAAGACACTAGTTTTATCCTAAGACCTACCGATGCATCGAGGATCTATATCAGGCTCCACCCATCACTTATTAAGTCCAATGCATTCCTCATATGAATAGGTTTAAACATAACAAAAACATTCGTATTAAAACTAGCATACAAAATGTCAATACTTTCTCCATAAACCATGAATGGTATAAAAATAACACATCCATAGTTAAACAAATCAAAAAAACCTTCAATACAATCTAGAAGTTTTGTATCATAATAAATCAACTTCAAATAATCTTAAAATCCATCAGAGGATGTTGACATAGATGAAATCAAAACTCTTTGAAAGAAATATCTCTCTTCTTAAAATCATTTAAATGTCACATAATTATAATAAATAATTTACATTGAAAATATTCTTATAAGATTGTGACGTAATATTTGACGATTTTAAAATGGAAAAATTTAGCCGCACCTGCCGTATAAGATAAAAAAATACATTCTTACCTTAAATTTATATAAAAGGATAAAAAGGGCCTTGTCTGGAAAATGACGGAAAGATTCATTTATAAAAATCTTATAAAAAGTCAAAAATGGTATAAATGAATTTAATCCATAGACTATAAAATAGTAATAATGATTATAAATACATTTTTAAGAAACATGGATGTGGTTGATAAAGAGGTCGTAGTAGATAATTACGTATAAACAACCTCGGATAATGAAGAGATTGTAAAATAAACCCTTACCTTGTACTTTTCTTTGGTCGAGGGTAGGATAACCTCTTATATAATGGTGAAATAATTGTTATTAAATTATACAAGAATCATATACATTAATATGATATCATATATTATCTTTTAACATTGCTTTGTTAATAATATCATTGTATTATCATTGTTTCGGGTGTTAACTGATTTGTTTTACATTATATATTTTGTTACGTAAGTCGTGTTTGTTATGGATAGGTTTTATCTTATTCATCCTCAAAATGATATTAAGTTTTTTAAAATTATTTTTAACCATAAAATGAAAATTATTCCTGAATGGATATGATGGGGAATGAATCTCATCGCGTTCGTGGAGACGGTAGTCCTTATGTACACACGCGTGACAATATCATTATTTTGATATTAAAATAATTTATAATTGGAAGGTATATCATATATAAAGAATAATTATCATGTTATATTTATTATTTACATCAATTAAACATCATTATTGTACTCATCCAAATAATAATGTATTGAATAACAATTACACCATGACGTGGAGGTGGTAAGCCTTACGTACGCACGTTTGGTGACATGTCATCCAAAGGATGTATAGAATAAGGAATTTGGTTGTTCCATATTTATAATAACATCACAGTATTTATAAGATACTGGAGTTAATATTTTATAAAGGAAACAACAAAGAGAAAGGAATTGGAAGAAGAAAGGAACTTGAAAGAGGTGGTGAGATATTTACCTCTTCTTCAGGTTCTTCCTTTTGATTTGATCAAAAGGGATACTTCAGATGGATTTCTAATAAAAATAAAGTCTATAGGTTGAATTAAGGGAAGTTGATAGAATATTTGGACATGGTTTGGCCAAGCCAAAAGGCATTGATGGTGTGAATTAGAGAGAAGGAGGAGTTCCCTTTTATAAGAGGTTTTAGGGGCACCTTTGGAAAAGCTATAAGTATTATTTTATAATAAATTCATATTTGGTTTCTCATGGCTCCAAAGTCGATTATTTAAATTTTAAGGTGGTTATAGGTCTCAAACCACTCAACCAATAGGTTTTAGATAGGTTTGGGTCACTATATTAACTTTATCGTTTTGATTTAAATCTTAGTTAAATAGTTCGACATTTACCATGTCTCTCTGTATTTTATGTTAAATAGTTAATAAACATACTATATACTTCTAAGACACCCCCATGTGGTCCATTAATGATACACCTATCATTATATAATTCCTCTGGACGATCCTTAAATTTTTAAGAAGATACTATCAATTAATAATATAATATTTTCTTTAAAAACTCTTTAATGACAATTTTGACACTATTTAATAATTGATTTTTTTAAATTCATAAAACTTTTTTAATTCGAAAAAAATTCATTTAAGTAATTATTACATGTCATATTAAGAAATAAAATTCTTGGAGGTCATCAAAACTTTCAAATTATATTTATTTAAACATTTATAATACCAATTATTTAATTCTTTCATTAAAAAGGAAAATACTGCATCATTATTTTGTCATAAATAAATTCAATTATTAAATGTATAAAAATTATAAATAAAATACCATAATGTAGGAAATTTTTTTATCTTTATAATGGATATTTATAGTCTAAAATATAACATACATACCTATATCTAAAAATTGTTTTTCTAAAATATATATGCTTATGTAATTTTTGTATTTACTTTTACTTAATTAATATAAAGAGTCATAATCACTTACAAGTGGCTCCATGGGGTCCCAAAATTGACCCAAAGATGACCATTGTCAGACATGTATCAACCAATAGGGTTAGGACATGTTTTAGGGTAATTTATTATTATTATAATATAATTTTGTTTACCCTTATTTACCAGATTTACCCTTTAACCAGTGTAAATAAAATAATTACTGATGTAATTTTTCAAAATGTATAAAAATAAAAGTTACCTATTTAAATAATTTATACCACCTGATTCTAAATATTTAATCCATTTTTCTAAATTCAAAACACAGAAGTGGCAGAAATTAATTTAAAATTAATTCTCATTTTCAAAACAAAAAGCCTCTTTTTATGAAATATTAACTATCAAAAGATTGGCACTTGCTTATGTCTAGTTTAAATGTGAAATTATTTCCGATGAACAACATTGGATTAAATGTTAAAATTATAATCTAATTATACTTTAAAATCACTCAAATTCATAATTTATCACCTTTAATTATTTTTATTATAAACGTTTTTTTACTTAAAATTTTGAAATATTCACTATTTATCAAAATATGAAAGTTATCAGAAAAGTACCAAAAATTCACCGTAAGCTAATTTTGATTTTTAAAATCCAAAAATGAAGTCCATTTTGAAAGATAAAATCTATAAAATTTCAAAAAGTGGGTATTACTATTCATAATGGCTAGTTTGATTGGTTGTGGTGTGTTAGAACTAAAAGTTGCGTACAACAAACGCTACTATATTATTAAAAGTGAAGCATACCGTGGAAGAATTGGGTGTTACATTATCCCCTATTTCAAATAATTTCATCCTCAAAATTTCTAGAATACTACCGCATGAAAATACTCTGGTCGTTCTTCATCATAAGTTCCTCAGGTTCACACGTTTCTTCTTCCATCTTATGGTTTCTCCATAGAACTCTTACCAGATGAGTCATCTAGTTTCTTAGCAATTATTCTCTGGTATCAAGAATCCTGATGGGCTCTTCGCAATAATACAGATCGGGTTCTAGTTCTACTTCTTCATAAGTTGTTACATGCATTGGGTCAGACATGTATTTTCTCAACAGTGATATGTGGAACACATCGTGAACTTTGGAGAGACTTGGTGGCATTTCCAAATGAGGAGCTACAACCCCAATTCGTTCTAGAATTTTGAAAGGTCCTATGTACCTGGGACTCAATTTTCCATTCTTACCGAAATGTACAACACCCTTCTATAGAGATACCTTCAAGAAAACATGATCTCCTACCTGAAATTCAAAATCCTTTATTCGGTTATCGGCATAGCTCTACTGCATACATTGAGATGATTTGATGTGGTTTATGATTACCTTCACCTTTTCCATCATTTCCTCCACCAGTTCTGGGCCTATGAGTTTTCTTTCACCAACATCATCCCAATAGGTTGGTGTGGGGCATCTCTTTTTGTATAACGCTTCATATGGTGCCATTCGAATACTTGAATGGAAGATATTGTTATAGGAAAATTCCACCAAAGGTAAATATTGATCCCACATACCCTGAAAGTCAAGTGATCATGATCTCAAAATTTATTCTAGGGTTTTAATAGTCCATTCTGATTTTCCATCTGTCTGGGTGTGGTAGGAAGTGCTTAAATGTAGTTCAATATCCAGGTATTTCTGAATACTTTTCCAAAATCATGATGTAAAACGAGGATCACAATCAGAAAAAATTGATAGGGGTACTCCATGAGATCTCACAACTTCATTAATATATAGTTTTGATAGATGTTCAAGTGGTATATATTCTCTTATAGAAAGAAAATGTTCTGACTTGGTAAGACGATCAAAAATGACCTATATTGTATAATTCCTTCTAAGAGTCATTGGTATCTCCATGGCAAATTCCATCGTAATATTATCCCATTTCCACTTAGGTATGGGATGATGTTTCATGACTCCTCCAGGATGTTGGCTTTCATCTTTCACTTTTTGACAAACCATACCTCTTGACACAAAATCAGCAATTTCCCTCTTCATGTTGTGCCACCAAATATGTTCATTCAAATATCTATAAATTTTGGTGCTCCCAGGGTGTATAGAGAAATTGGAACTTTGAGCATTGTCCAAAAATTCCCTTTTTAGATCAGGTATATTGGGAACACAAAGTCTCTTCCCAAATTTCAAAATTCCTTCTTCATACACAAATTCACTCAATCACCCATCATTCACAGCTTTAATCTTCTTTTGAAATTCTTCATCATCGTTCTGAGAACTATTAACACTTTCTTATAAAGAAGGTTTGCCAACCATTTGAAAAAGTATCGATGTTTCACCTTCCTTGGTTATTCCCATATCCAAATTTACTAGATCCATGATAATTGGATCCCTTTCAACTCTCATTTTGTTCAAAACTCCATGATCCTTTCTACTCAATGTATCTTCCACCATATTTTCCTTCCTTGGGTGGTAGTGTATCGTGCAATCATAATCCTTGAGTAGTTCAGTCCATCGCCTTTGCCTCATGTTGAGTTCATTCTATGAGAAAATATACTTTAAACTCTTGTGATCAGTATAAATCTCACATTTTTCACCATAGAGATAGTGCCTCCAAATATTCAAAGAAAAAATTACATTTTCTAACTCAAGATCATGAGTAGGATCATTTTGATCATGAATTTTTAGCTGTCATGATGCATAGGAAATTACCCTATCATTTTGCAGAAGGACACAACCAAGTCCTTTATTTGAGGAATCACTATAAATAAAAAATCCATCATTCCCCGAAGGTAGTGTCAAGATAAGAGCATTCACTAATCTTCTCTTCCATTCTTCGAAACATTTTTCACACTCTTTTTACCAAACAAATTTAACCCCTTTACGTGTAAGCTTTATTAATGGGATAAGATATTCAGAAAAATTTTGGACAAAACATCGATAAAAACCTACTAAACCAATAAAATGGCATACCTCAGTTATAATCATCGGTGCTGGCCACTCCTGGATTGGCTTGCTCTTAGAAGGATCAACAGAAATTATATCCTTAGAGACAATATGGCCAAGAAAATAAATCTTCTGAATCCAGAATACACACTTGCTAAACATCCCATATAATTCTTGTCTTCTACAACTCTTTAGGATAATGTGAAAGTTATTTTCATTATCGTAGTAGCTTTTGTAATATATCAAGATATCATCAATAAATACCACCACAAAATCATTGAGTTATTACATGAAATCTATGTTAATTATATCCATGAAAACATAGGGTGCATTAGTTAGCCCAAAAGGAATTACTGTAAACTCGTAATTCATATACCTGGTTCAAAATGATGTCTTCAGAATGTCTTCCTTATTCACACACAACTAATGGTATCTAGATCGAAGGTAAATATTTGAAAAGTATTGAGCTCCATCCAGTTGGTCAAATAAATCATTAATGTGAGGTATGGGATACTTTTTCTTTATTTTTATAGAATTGATTTCCCTGTAGTCGATACATAACCTCATAGATCCATATTTCATCTTAACAAAAAGGACAGGGGCTCCCCATGGATAGACACTCTGGTGAATAAATCCCTTATTACTCAATTCCCCCAGTTGTTTCATTAGTTAAACTAATTCCACAGTGGCCTTTCTATAAGGGGTCTTTGATATAGGCCTTGAACCAGGAATTAAATCAATGGAAAACTCAATTTCTCTTTCTGGAGGAAGTCCAGGTAAATCATCCGGAAACACATATACATATTCTTTCAAAATAAGTACATCCTCTATTTGAACATTCCTTTCCTAACCAATAGTTATTTCATTCTCTTCCTCCCCGATAATTGAATTTAGCTGAGCTACTGGGGGTGGATCTAGACAAGAATTAGGTAGTGACAATTCTGCCCTAAAGACAAGGTGTTCTTTATCATCATGATCAAAAATCGTAACCTCCTTCTTGTTATAATAAATCATCACATCATGGTCTGAAATCCAATCCATTCCAAGGATTATATCAAATTCAATCATGGGTATGATGATGAGATTAGTAGATAAAGAACATTTATATGATCTAATGGGGACTGATTCACAATTTTTTTTTGCAATGACACTTCCCATAAGAGTTTTGACTAAAAAATACCTTGTTAAATCAAATTGGAAATATCTATTTTTTTAGAAAACAGGGAAGATGTGAAACAATGTGATGACCCAGAATCAAATAGAGCATTTGAAACACTTGAAGAAACCATTAAATTACCCGCCACCACATCTTTTGGAGCTTCTACCTCAGCAGTAGTGATAGCATAAGAATAGCCTTGATCCCTTGGCCTTTTCTGAGGTAAGTTCTCTTGACGCATAGGAAATTTATTTTCATAATGTACCATCTCCCTATAATTGTATAATTGAACATCAGTAGCTTCTTTCTTCCCCTTGCAATCATGAGCTTTGTGGCATTTTTCACCACACTTGTAACAGACTCTCATTCCCTTCAAACAAGTACCCGGGTGTTTCTTCCCACATTTACTATAGGAGGGATATTCAAATTTTCCATTCTTCCCCTTATTTCTATTCCTAGAGTGATCAGTAGATATCTTCTTCTCTTGCTTTGATTTAAAGTCATAAGACATAGAGAATTCATTTTCTGTCTTGATAGCACATGAGACAATATCTTCGTACGACGAGATGGATTGTGAGACTAATACTCAATGGAGAAATGGTTTTAACCCATAAAAGAAACGATCAATCTTACTCCTTGGGTTACCTATATAATCTATTGCATTCCTCTCTAACCTTGTAAAGTTAGCTTCATACTTTGCGACATTCTCATCCTCCTTTTGTCTCAGACTTAGAAATTGCCTTTCCATATCTTCTTGATAGTCACGAGGAAAGTATTTTTCAATGAAAAGCTCTTTGAACTCCCTCCATTCCATATTTGATACTTCATCATCCTCATTTGTGTTTTGAAACAATGACCACCATTGGTCAGCATCCCCAATGAGGCGGTAAACTGCCATGATAACTTTTTCCCTTTCACTACTTCCCAAGGCATGGGATATTTTCTCTAAGGAATTTATCTATTGCTCAGATACTAATGAATTTTACTCCCATTGAATGTTGGTGGTTATTGCCTCATGAAGATATCTAATATTGATCCTCCATGCTATGGATCTAGGTGCTCCATACAGGTAAGGTTATTATTCATAACCTGAGTGAGTTGTCACAATATGGTGATTATCTGATCAACACTTGTTGCATCACCAGCTCCACTATAATTATATTAAGTAGGAGGGAAATCCCAACATGGAGTTCATGCACTGATATGGTTTCCATTTTTTTCCACTAGATTCCATTTCTAAATAATGGCATACACTATATTAGTTTATGAATTGTAATACATAAATCCAAACTTGTAAAACACTTAACATGAAGTGAATAGTTTATGGATATAATCCATTATCATAAAAATGTTTTATTTGAGGATTTATATACTCATAAACCCTTCATAATGGTTTGTAAATAAAATTATAATTATCCTAAGAATATCCCCTGGGAGTGTCATAACAAAGAGTGCAGTTGGGCCCGTTGTCATGCACCAGTTCCCGTTTGAGTCTAGATCAAAGCAGTGATTTTGGGTTTTACCCCTAGGTACATCTGTGCCAGAGCCACCTCTACCTGATCATATCCATACAGGGATGTATTGCTCAGAAAACTCACAAATTTTCTACAATACCAAAATTCTAGGAAGTTATTCTATACTAGTCCTCAAAGTCCATCTTAGGTCTATGTGCTCTAATCAGAGTTTATCTAAATCTTGCTTCTAAGGTTTGTACTAAACTTTCTCTGATACCACCTGTAACACCCCAACCACAGTTACCTAGAGTCATTGAATTATTACATAATATTTTCATGATAACAAAATATCATGTATCGAAAGACCGATTAGTTTAGTAGCCTTGGAATAACTAGATACATTCATAAGTCTTACTTTACATCATAAAATGAAAACTAAAAAAATATCTTGTCTCCATAGACCACACTCATATCGCCTCATACTATCCCTGCAGGTTATTCATAAAATACCTCTTCACATCCTAGGAGAAATAAATCATAGAAAGGGGTGAGCTTAGATTCTCAGTAAGGATAACAATATAGCGGAAACTTTCAAAAATAATAATAAACATTTAAGGCAATGTATAACTAAAACAAAAGCCTTTTAAACTTGATCTTCAGCATAATATGGAAGAAATAAAATGAAATAATTCCATTTAATTATTCACATAGATATTATACTATTCAAATAATCACATGCAATATCAATAACAATATTCATAATGATGGAATGCATAGTGTCATACTATCATAACCACATAGTCAAAGCCTTGTGCCAAAACTACAAATACGATTTTGTCAAGGCCTTGTGCCAAGACACTAGTTTGTCTCATGAGACCTAACAATGTATTGACGAACTATAGGGGGATCCACCCGTCACATATTAAGTCCAATTCATTCCTCATACGAATAGGTTTAAACATAACATAAACATTCGTATTAAAACTAGTATACGCAATGTCAATAATTTCTCCATAAACCATGAATGGTATAAAAATAAAACATCCACAATCAAACATATCACAAAACCTTCAATACAATATGGAAGTTTTTTATAATAATAAATAAACTTAAAATAAACTTAAAATCCATCAAAGGATGTTGACATAGAAGAAATCAAAACTATTTGAGAGAAATATCTCTTTTTTTAAATCATTTAAAATTCACATAATTATAAAGAAAACATTTATTTTGAAAATATTCCTATAATATTTTAAGGGAATATTTGATGATTATATAATAATGGAAAATAGCCGCACCCACTGTATAAGTTAAAAAATACATTCTTACCTTAATTTTGTCGAAAATGTTTAAAAGGACCTTGTTTGGAAAATGACGGAAAGATTCCATTATAGACATCTTAAAAAAATTAAATAATGGTATAAATGACTTTAACCCATATTCTATAAAATAGTAATAATTATTTTAAATACATTTTTAAGTAACATGGATGTGGATGATAAAGAGGTCCCAGTAGATAATTGCGTATAAACAACCTCGGATAATGAAGAAATTGTAAAATAAACCCTTACCTTGTACATTTCCTTGGTCAATAGTAGGTTGACCTCATGTATAATGGAGAGATAATTTTTATTAAATTATACAATAATAATATACATTAATATGATATCATATATGATCCTTTAACATTGCTTTGTTAATAATATTGTTGTATTATTGATGTTTTTGGTGTTAAATGATTCGTTTTCCTTTATATGTATTGTTACGTAAGCCATGTTTGTTATGGATAGGTTTTATCTTACTCATATCCATAATTATATTAAGTATTTAAACATTATTTTTAACCATCAAATGAAAATAATTCTTGAATGGATACGATGGGAAATGAATCTCATCGAGTTCGTGGAGAGGGTAGTCTGTACGTACGCACGAGTGACAATATTATTCTTTTGATATTAAAATTATATATAATTGGATGTTATATCAAAAAAAATAATCATTATAATGTTATATGTATTATTTACATCAATTACACATCATTAGTATATCCATCCAAATAATAATGTGTTGAATAACAATTACACCACGACGTGGAGACGGTAACCCGTACGTACACACGTTTGGTGACATGTCATCCAAAGGATAGAGAGAATAATGAATTTGGTTGTAACATATTTATAATAACATCACAATATATAAAAGATACTAGAGGTATTATTTTAGAAATAAAACAACAACAAAAAGGAAGTGGAAGAAGAAAGGAACTTGAAAGAGGTGGTGAGATATTTACCTCTTCTTAGGGTTCTTCCTTTTAATTTGATCTAAAGGGCTCTATAGGTTGCCTTTCTGATCAAAATAAGGACCCTAGGTTGAAGTGAAGGAAGTTTAGAGAATATTTGGTCCGGGGTTGGCCGAGCCAACCCGCTTTGAAGGTGTGAATTAGAGATAAGGGGGAGTGCCCTTCTATAAGAGGGGTGAGGGGCACCTTTGGAAAAAGCTAGAAATATTATTTTATTATAAATTCATATTCCGTTTATAATGGCTAAAAAGTGAATTATTTATGGGTTAAGGTGGGGATAGGTTGAAAACCACTTAACCAATAGGTTTTAGATAGGTTTGGGTCACTATATTAATTTTACCTTTTTTATTTAACTCCTAGTTTAATAGTTTGTCGTCTACCATGTTTCATTGTATTTTTATATTATATAGTTAATAAACATACTATATACTTCCAAGAGACCCCAAAGTGGTCCATTAATGATAAATATATCATTATATAAGTCATTTGGGTGAAATGTAAAATTTTTGGAATATAATATCAATTAATAATATAATATTTTCTTCAAAAACTCTTTTATGTCAATTTTGCCAATATTTAAAAATTGATTTTTGTTATCATATTAACAACTTATTAATTATAACCAAATTCATTTTAGTAATACTAGCATGTCATATTAACCAATAAAATTCTTTTATGTCATCCAAACATTCAAATTATATTTATTTTAACATTTATAATACCAATTATTTGATTCTTTCATTAATAAGGAAAATAATACATCATTATTGTGTCATAAATAAATTTAATTATTCAATATCCAAAAATTATAAATAAAATACCATTATGTAGTAAATTGTTTTATATTTCTAATTAATATTTATTGTCGAAAATATAACATATATAAACCTATGTAAAAATTTTTTTTCTAAAAGATACATTCTTATGTCATTTTTGTATTTACTTTAACTTAATTAATATAAGGTGTAATTATCACTTACATGTGGCTCCATGGGGTCCAAAAATAAACCCAAAGATTCCCATGGTCAAAAAAGTATTAAAAAATAGGGTTATGACACGTATTAGAGTAATTTAATATTATTATAATATTATTTTTTTACCCTTATTTACCGAATTTACCCTTTAACCATGGTAAATAAAATATTTAACGAAGTAATTATTCAAAATGTCTAAAAATAATAGTTACCTATTTACACAATCTGGACCTCCTAATTCTAAATATGGAATACATTTCTATAAATTCAAAACATAGAAGTGGTAGAAATTAATTTAAAATTAATTCCAATTTTCCAAACAAAAAACGTGTTTTTATGAAATAATAACTATCAAAAGATTGGCACTTTCTTATGTTCAGTTTAAATGTGAAATTATATCCAATGACCAACATTAGATTAAATGGTAAAAAAATAATATCATTATACTTTAAAGTCACTGAAATTCATAATTTATCCCTATTAATTATTTTGATTAAAAAAGTTGTTTTTAATTAAAATTTAGTAATTTTCAATATTCCTCAAAATCTGATAGTTATCAGAAAAGTACCAAAAATTCACCCTAAGCTAATTTCAATATTCCAAATCCAAAAATTATGTCCATTATGAAATATTAAATTTATAAAATTTAAAAAAGTGTGTATTACAATTCATAACAGCCAGTTTGATTGGTTGTGGTGTGTTATAACTCGAAGTTGCGTAAAACACACGCAATTGTATTATTAAAAGAGAAGTATGTTGTGGAAGCATGGGGTGTTACACATATTTATGGAGAAGATCAGTGAATATAGAGATGTAAATGAAAGTATAAATATTGAGGATTTCCCCCCAGTTCATGAATACCATCATGTATCTCTTGATGATTAATCTGGACCCCCCATGGAGAAAGGTAGAATACTCCATCGAACTCATAAATAGATCCTAAACTATATCAAATAATCCATATAGAAAGGAAAATTTTGAGTTAGTGAAATTAAATAACAAATTTAAGATATTTTATAGAATAGATTTACCTAACAAAGTGTGTCTTCTTGGGGAGAAACAACTCTATTTTTAAAAAAATAAGGATGGATCAATCAGGCTATTCTTTATTTATAGATAACATAATGGGATCACAGTCGAGAGTAATTAACCTCTCCCAAAGATTGTTAATTTATTTTACCAGCATCATGGGGCTCAATTCTTCTCCAAGATTGGCCTCTGAATTTGGTATCATCAATTGGGGGTGAAGAATGTAGATATTCTAAGGAATGTATTCTAGACTAGGTATGGAAATTATGATTTGGTTTTTATAACCATAATATTTTGTAATTATCCTACTATAATTATGGATTTTGTTGAATAGGTTTTTTAATGAATACATTGATAAATTGATGGTAGTTTTTATTGAAGCAATTCTAATATAATCCAGAACTTGAATGGAGAATGAGTATTATATTAGGGTTATATTGGGAACTATGAGGATGGTGAAGATATTTTGAAAATTCAGAAAATATGAATTATGGTCAAAACATGTTGAATTTTTGAGAAACATTGTAACCAATGATGGATTCTCAATCGACTCTATGTGTAACACCCGAGACTTTTATGTTATATAAATCATCAAAGGAATCTTTTTCTACACAACACTTTCTTGGCTTGCTTTACACGCAATCGCGGCCTTCCTCGATAGCTTGCGTCGTACGCAATACCGAGTTTAACTAAACAACAATATGCTATTAAAACTAGCCGTTATGAATAGTAATAACCACTTTTTGAAATTTTATAAATTTTATTTTTCAAAATGGACTTCATTTTTTGACTCAGAATATCGAAATTAGCCTAGGGTGAAATTTTGGTATTTTTCTGAAAAATTTCAATTTTTGATGAATAGTGAAACCACTAAGTGGTAGGTTAAAAACTGAATTTTGCATAAAACTTAATTTTACCGCTTCTGTGAATGGAATTTCGAAAATCCGAGAGACACGGTTAATATCAAGGACTAAAATGTGGTTCAATGAGATGAAAATAATTTTTTGGTGAATAGTAACTTTTTACTTTTTTTACCGCGGTTAATAGTAAATAGGGTAACTAAGGGTAAATATGATATTACTATTACCCTAACACATGTCCTAATTCTATTGGACAAGTTTAATTCGACCAAAAACAAACTTAGGAATAAAATATGACCATTTAGGCCCACTTGGATTAGATTAGGACATTTATTATTAATTTATTTAAAGAAGGGTTAAAATAGTTAAAATCAAAGTTTAATAAGTAAATCATTTTTAATATGGGGTTATACATAAGATAAATTCGATTGTAAATATTCATTAGAAAGCTAAAAAGATTTCCTACATGATGGTATTTTATTGTAATTTTTAGACATCAAATAATTTAATTTATTTATGACACAAATATGATGCAGTAATTATCTTATTAATGAAATATTGACAAAATTGATAATATAAATACCAAAATAAATGTAATTTAAGACTTTTTATGAATTCCACTAATTTTCTAGGTTACTATGATATATTATTGTTGATGTAATCAAATTGGTTCGAACATATAATTCTGTTATGACTTTCACAAAAATCATATATCAAATAGTGTCAAAATTGACACAAAATAGTTTTTAAATCAAATATTATATTATTAATTGTTATTTTATTCCTAAAAATCTAAGGTTCGGCCAAATGACTTAGATAAGGATATATATATTAATAATAAACAATTTGGGGTTCGTTTGGCATGTTATAGTAAGTGTATTAACCATATAGTGAAAGAAAACAAAAAGACACGGTAAAAGTTAAATTAATTAACTTAGAGTTAAATCTAATTGATAAGGTTAAAATAATACCCTAAACTTGTCTACATCTTATTGGTTGATAGGATTTCGACCCATCCCCACTTTAGCTTCGAAATAAGACCCTTTTGAACCATTATAAACCGATTTTGACTTTAATATAAAATAATATTTTGAGATATTCCTAAGGTGCCCCTCTCCTCCCTTATAAAAGGGCACCTCCTCCCCCCTCCTCCTCACACCAATTTGAGCACTCAAGCTCGGCCAACCCCTGCCATGTTCCCTTCTCCACTTCCCTAGAATAATCCTAGAGGTCCTGGTCTTCTCCAAAGACCAATCTTAGTTCCTTAAGTGGAGGATTCAAAAAGGCGTTCCAAAGAAGAGGTAATATCCATTACCGATCTTTTCAATTTCTTTCTTCTTCAACTTCTTCTTCTTTAGTTTTTTCATGATAAAGTAATAACATCAGTATTAATTACATACTGATATGTTATTATAAATATGAAACAACCCTAATTCACCTTCTATCCATCCTACGTAAAAATGAAATCACCGCGCGTGCGTACGTACGGAATACCGTCTCCACGCCGTGGTGTAATCTATTTTCCACCATCACCTTACAAGGATGGGTATAATGGTATAATCAGTAACTATATATGATTATTATTAAGTAATATTGATACTGAAATAATATATATATATACTCCAATACAATTCCACGATCATAGGAACGATATCATCACTCGTGCGTACGTACGGAATACCGTCTCCACGAGGTGATGCGACTCGTTCTACATGATCTTCATTTCATAATGATTATATAAATGAATTGAATGAATTAATATGGTATATAATACACTAATACCATTCTGGAAATGAATTATCTATAACCTAAAGATAAGAATAAGAATTTATTCGACAAAACACGCATAAGAACAAAAAGTTATAAAGACCCGAGTAACAAGTAACAATGAAATATTACTAAAAAGAAGCTAATAATATGACCATATATGATCTCATATCAATATGTATGATTCTGGAATAAGTCAATAACAGTATTTAAACCATTATACAGGAGCTTCGGACACGAACAAAGCAAATCGGACCTAAGGTAAGGGAAATATCACAATCTCATTTTTATCCGAGATTGTTTATTCGTAAGTATTTACTGGGGTGTATTTTATCATCCACATCCATGTTCCCTCAATTTGTAATATTGTTTCCATCCACTTGAAATAGTTTAAATCCAATTTTACCCTTAGGTGAGTTTTTAGTAAAGAATATGAAAGGAATCTTTTGTCGTTTTTCCGTACGAGGTACTTTTTGACTTTTCCGACAAAAGTACGAAGAATGTTTTTTTAACTTATACGGCATGAATGGATTTTTAAAAAATTACTTCAAAGAAGCTTCCTTTACAAGTTTTCAAGTTTATTTTTAATCAACTTCTTTTATTTTAAAGTTGTATGACATGTTATGAAAGGAAAAATGTTTTTGAAGAAGAAAGGATATTTTCTTCAAGAATTCAATTCAAGTGTTTTATCAAAAAACTTTTCCATCTAAGATAATAAAGGGTTCTGTTTCTATCCATATTTTTACATTGGTTTGACTATGTTGTGATGGAATTATGTTTATGAATTCCTTTATCATATATGAATTGATTTATGATGTCATGATGTTTCAAGAATCCCATTTTTGTTATATGTGTTATGCGATGATGTATGTTTTATGATTATGTGGCACACATAAGAAAGGATTCATTATAAAGTGGGTGGGACCTATATCTCCCTCCAATGCATTGGGTAATGATTTTATATCTCATGAGATAGACATGGCTGGAACGGAAGGTTATTTCGGTTTAGTGATACAGGACTGAAACGAGGAGTGAACTCGGTTCAGAAAGGGACTTTGTCCACTAAGATAGTCTTGGCAATGAGTCATGACTAACAAGAAATGATTTTCCATGATTATGTGTGCATGCCACAAAGATTCAAGTTTTATGTTATGATTATGGGGATCTCATTTTCACTTCTATGATTTATTCCATTTAAGATATTATGATCTCTTTTGCAGGTTTTAATTTTCAAAAAGATATGATATGATTTTTATTTCCTTTATTTGCCCTTGCTGAGCATTTGAGCTCACCCTTTTATGTTTTCTTTTCCCCAGGCCAGGAAGATGGATATTAAGTAGGATATGCTAAAAGGGACCCTAGATATGATGAAATAAATGGGAGACACTGTAGAAGATTTATGAACCAGTTGTTTATGTTTCCCAGTTTCTAAAGACACTATACCTATACGGTCCTTTGTGGTTTTGTCATATGTTGTAATAAGTGTGATTCAATTTTGAAGTATTAACAATGTATGTAAAGTGTGGGTCGTTATAGTTGGTATCAGAGGAAAGGTATAGTCAACCTTTGGAAACTAGGATGTGAAAGCCTTAGTAAGAACCCTAAGGATAAGTCTAAGCATAGAACACAATCTTAGAAATGGCCATGAATAACCTAGGATAAGACCATAAGCATGAAAATTTTATTCTTGAATTATGTGGTTTCCTATTATAATTAGTGTTGCTCACACTATTCTTCTTGGTTTTAGTCAATGGCTGGAACCCGAAGGAACCGTGTTAATGCGGAATGCGATGGGCAATGCAATGATTGTCCCCCTGAGCAACCAAACGATATGGGAGCTGGAATGAAAAATCTTGTAGCCATGCTCACACAACTTTCTCAAGCTATGAATCATGCAGGATTTCCAAACGAACAAAGGAGGGAGCAACATTCTGTTGAATCCTTCATGAGGCAGCGTCCACCATCTTTCAGCGGGTCTACTGATCCATTAGTTGCTGAACAATGGATTAGTACTACTGAAAAGATATTTTCAGTTCCTCAATGTTCTGAGCATGATAAAGTCATCCTAGCAGTGTATCGTTTGGAAGGAGATGCTGATCAATGGTGGAATCTTGTTAAGAATACAAGGCAAAGGGATGAAATTGAGTCTATGGAATGGGACGAGTTCAAGAACTTATTTTTCAATAAGTACTTCCCTCGTATTCTCCGAACAAAGATGGAGAAAGAGTTCCTTGAACTGAAGCAAAGGGATGATGAATCTGTTGGTACCTATGAAGCAAATTTTACCAGACTTGCAAGGTACGCTTCTGGTATTATTATCCAACCTGAGAGTAAGATCGATCGATTCTTTAGTGGCTTAAAACCAAGTCTTCGAAGGGCGTTAGCCATAAGGGACTTCAATAGCTACGAGGAAATCGTTCGATGTGCTCTCAAAGTCGAGATGGAGATTGGAGTAACCCATCAGTCACATGGGTTTGATAAGAAGAGGAAGATGGAATTCAAAGAAAAATCTAAAGAGCACACGGAAAAGAAGATGAACTTTCCCTTATGCTCAAAGTGTGGAAAGAAACATGGAGGGAGTTGTCTTAAAGGGACAAGTAAATGTTTTAAATGTGGAAAGGAAGGTCATCGGGCATTTGAATGCCGTGATAATGGGAAGAAGATGTCTAATGATGCAAACAAAGGAAGGGATACACAGAATGAACCTGCTACACTTCAATGTTTCAAGTTCAAGGAGATGGGGCATTATGCCAATCAATGCCCAAATCCAAGGGTTGATGATGATGGTCGACGTCAACAAACTCTTAAGGCTAAAGAAAAAGGAAAGTCACATGCAATTTCTATCAGCGATGTGGAGTACGATAACGATGTGGTGAAAGGTACACTTACCATCCACTCTAAAGTAGCAAATGTTTTATTTGATTCTGGATCCACCCACTCTTTTATTTCTGAAAAATTTTCTAAGGGTATCACCGTATTACCTCAACAATTAGATGTTGAGTTAGCTGTGACAACACCTAATGGCACATCAATCGCCTCAGAAGTTTATAATTCTTCTCCGATCGAAGATTGTGGGAAAGTGCTTCCTGCAAATCTTGTGATCCTTCCTTTAGTGGAATTTGATGTGATTCTTGGAATGGATTGGCTTTCTCTACATGGAGCTCATATCAATTTCCAAAGAAGGGAAGTCACATTTCATATTCCAGATCAACCTACGATCGTCTATCAATGCAAGGATGAACATAACCTTCCAGTGGAAATTTCTTCCATCTTATGGGTATTGATTCCACTAAATGAAGGTTATTTATCTCAAATAGTTGGTGAGAAACTCACGATTAAGAATATGCCCATTGTACGGGAGTTTGATGATGTCTTTCCGGAGGAATTACCGGGTCTTCCACCAAATTGTGAAGTTGAGTTTTCAATAGAACTCGTACCGGGTGCTTTGCCTATTTCAAAGACACCTTATAGAATGGCCCCAATTGAGTTGCAGGAATTGAAGAAGCAACTCCAAGAGAATCTTGATAAGGGATTCATACGCCCTAGTGCGTCACCTTGGGGAGCACCTGTTCTATTTGTTAAGAAGAAAGATGGATCAATGAGACTCTGCATTGATTATAGAGAACTTAACAAGATCACTATCAAGAACAAATATCCTCTCCCACGCATTGATGACTTATTTGACCAACTACGCGGAGCTCAATACTTTTCCAAGATTGATCTTCGTTCAGGGTATCATCAATTAAGGGTCAAAAGGGAGGATATACCAAAGACGGCTTTCCGTACAAGGTATGGACACTATGAATTTATAGTGATGCCATTTGGTCTTACTAATGCCCCTGCTATCTTCATGGATCTAATGAATAGAGTCTTTAGAGACTATCTTGATCAATTTGTGGTAGTCTTTATAGACGATATTCTTGTCTATTCAAAGAGCAAGGAAGAGCATGAAGATCACTTGAGAATTATATTGAAGACCCTGAGAAAAGAGAAGCTTTATGCCAAATTTACCAAGTGTGAATTTTGGCTTCAAAAAGTTGCATTTTTGGGTCATATAATCTCAAAAGAGGGGATATCTGTGGATCCAGCAAAAACAGAGGTTATCGAAAGATGGTCAAGACCAACAACAGTAACTGAGATCCGAAGTTTTCTTGGTTTGGCTGGATATTATCGACGTTTTGTAAAAGATTTTTCACGATTATCTAATCCACTCACCAAGTTGACTCGGAAGGGAGTTAAGTTTGTCTGGACAGAGGAATGTGAAGAGAATTTCAAGGAGTTGAAAAGAAGGTTATCCAGTGCACCTGTGCTCACACTGCCTTGTAGTGGAGAAAGGTTTGTGATCTACAGTGATGCATCCAAGAAGGGATTGGGGTGTGTTCTTATGCAAAATGATATGGTGATAGCTTATGCCTCACGACAGTTGAAAATCCATGAGCAAAATTACCCAACACATGATTTGGAGTTGGCTGCGGTAATCTTTGCATTAATGATTTGGAGGCATTACCTTTATGGTGAAAGGTGTGATATTTATACTGATCATAAAAGTTTAAAGTATATTTTCACACAAAAGGAGCTGAATATGCGCCAAAGAAGGTGGTTGGAGCTGATTAAGGATTATGACTGCTCAATCCATTACCACCCTGGGAAAGAAAACAAGGTGGCAGATGCATTAAGTCGACAAGACCATGCTAGTTTATCCATGATGAGGTTTACAAAAGATCCAAAATTTATGGATTTACAAAGGATGGATCTTGGAATTATAATGGAAGGGGAAAAATCTTATCTTTCTCAAATGAATGTTCAACCATCTATACATGTGAAGATTAAAGAGTCACAGAAAGAAGATGTCGAGTTACAAAAGAAGGTGAGAAATGTTCCTGAATTCAACCTTGATTGTGATGGAATAATAATGTTCAGGAATAGGGTTTGTGTTCCTCCCATCCCCGAATTAAAGAAAGAGCTGCTGGATGAGGCTCATAGTTCTTCATTCTCTATTCATCCTGGAAGCACGAAGATGTATAGGGACCTGAAAGAGTACTTCTGGTGGGATGGCATGAAAAGAGATGTTGCTGAATATGTCTCTCGATACTTGGTTTGTCAACAAGTTAAAGCTGAGAGACAAAAGTCTAAGGGGATGTTACAACCATTACCCATACCCGAATGGAAATGGGAAAACATCACTATGGACTTTGTCATAGGACTTCCTAAAACAACCAAAGGCAATAATGCTATCTGGGTCATAGTTGATCATCTTACAAAGTCTGCACACTTCATTGCTATTAGAGAGGATTTCTCTCTAGATCAGCTTGCCAGGATATATGTAAAGGAAGTGGTAAGATTGCATGGAGTACCACTTTCTATTATATCTGATCGAGATCCGAGATTTACCTCGAAGTTCTGGCGAAGTCTTCAGCATACTCTGGATACAGAGTTGAGTTTCAGCACTGCTTATCATCCCCAGGCAGACGGTCAGTCTGAGAGAACAATTCAAACCCTAGAAGATATGTTGAGAGCTTGCTCTATGGATTTCAAAGGAGGTTGGGATCAACACCTACCTTTGGTGGAATTTTATTATAATAATAGCTTTCACTCCAGTATTCAGATGGCTCCTTATGAAGATCTCTATGGAAAGAAATGCAGGACTCCAACTTGTTGGGATGAAGTTGGGGAAAGAAAGCTATTAGGACCTGATCTCGTTGATGAAATGGCAGAAAAGGTCAGATCTATTCAACAACACATAAGAGCAGCTCAGAGTCGACAGAAAAGTTATGCCGACACCCGAAGAAAAGACCTAGAGTTTGAAGTGGGTGATAAAGTGTTCTTACGAATATCTCCCTGGAAGAGGGTTATGAGATTTGGAAAGAAGGGGAAGTTGAGCCCTAGATATATCGGTCCTTTTGAAATATTGGATCGTGTTGGGAAGGTAGCTTACCGATTGGCGCTTCCACCTAATCTCTCTCAAGTTCACGATGTGTTCCATGTATCTCTCCTGAGAAAGTACATACCAGATCCTTCACATGTACTCAGCTCAGAAGTTGTACCGCTGGAGCAAGATCTTTCTTATGAAGAACAGCCGATAGAGATTCTGGATCGTAGCGAAAAAGTCCTACGAAACAAGACCACTCGCTTGGTGAAAGTTTTATGGAGAAACCACCAACTTGAAGAAGCTACATGGGAGCTTGAGGATATGATGAGGGAGAAGTATCCTCATTTGTTTGTTGCAAAGTGACGAATTTCGAGGGCGAAATTCTTTTTAAGGGGGGTAGAATGTAACACCCGAGACTTTTATGTTATATAAATCATCAAAGGAATCTTTTTCTACACAACACTTTCTTGGCTTGCTTTACACGCAATCGCGACCTTCCTCGATAGCTTGCGTCGTACGCAATACCGAGTTTAACTAAACAACAATATGCTATTAAAACTAGCCGTTATGAATAGTAATAACCACTTTTTGAAATTTTATAAATTTTATTTTTCAAAATGGACTTCATTTTTGGACTCAGAATATCGAAATTAGCCTAGGGTGAAATTTTGGTATTTTTCTGAAAAATTTCAATTTTTGATGAATAGTGAAACCACTAAGTGGTAGGTTAAAAACTGAATTTTGCATAAAACTTAATTTTACCGCTTCTGTGAATGGAATTTCGAAAATCCGAGAGACACGGTTAATATCAAGGACTAAAATGTGGTTCAATGAGATGAAAATAATTTTTTGGTGAATAGTAACTTTTTACTTTTTTTACCGCGGTTAATAGTAAATAGGGTAACTAAGGGTAAATATGATATTACTATTACCCTAACACATGTCCTAATTCTATTGGACAAGTTTAATTCGACCAAAAACAAACTTAGGAATAAAATATGACCATTTAGGCCCACTTGGATTAGATTAGGACATTTATTATTAATTTATTTAAAGAAGGGTTAAAATAGTTAAAATCAAAGTTTAATAAGTAAATCATTTTTAATATGGGGTTATACATAAGATAAATTCGATTGTAAATATTCATTAGAAAGATAAAACGATTTCCTACATGATGGTATTTTATTTGTAATTTTTAGACATCAAATAATTTAATTTATTTATGACACAAATATGATGCAGTAATTATCTTATTAATGAAATATTGACAAAATTGATAATATAAATACCAAAATAAATGTAATTTAAGACTTTTTATGAATTCCACTAATTTTCTAGGTTACTATGATATATTATTGTTGATTTAATCAAATTGGTTCGAACATATAATTCTGTTATGACTTTCACAAAAATCATATATCAAATAGTGTCAAAATTGACACAAAATAGTTTTTAAATCAAATATTATATTATTAATTGTTATTTTATTCCTAAAAATCTATGTTTCGGCCAAATGACTTAGATAAGGATATATATATTAATAATAAACAATTTGGGGTTCGTTTGGCATGTTATAGTAAGTGTATTAACCATATAGTGAAAGAAAACAAAAAGACACGGTAAAAGTTAAATTAATTAACTTAGAGTTAAATCTAATTGATAAGGTTAAAATAATACCCTAAACTTGTCTACATCTTATTTGTTGATAGGATTTCGACCCATCCCCACTTTAGCTTCGAAATAAGACCCTTTGTAACCATTATAAACCGATTTTGACTTTAATATAAAATAATATTTTGAGATATTCTTAAGGTGCCCCTCTCCTCCCTTATAAAAGGGCACCTCCTCCCCCTCCTCCTCACACCAATTTGAGCACTCAATCTCAGCCAACCCCTGCCATTTTCCCTTCTCCACTTCCATAGAATAATCCTAGAGGTCCTGGTCTTCTCCAAAGACCAATCTTAGTTCCTTAAGTGGAGGATTCAAAAAGGCGTTCCAAAGAAGAGGTAATATCCATTACCGATCTTTTCAATTTCTTTCTTCTTCAACTTCTTCTTCTTTAGTTGTTTCATGATAAAGTAATAACATCAGTATTACTTACATACTGATATGTTATTATAAATATGAAACAACCCTAATTCACCTTCTATCCATCCTACGGAAAAATGAAATCACCGCGCGTGCGTACGTACGGAATACCGTCTCCACGCAGTGGTGTAATCTATTTTCCACCATCACCTTACAAGGATGGGTATAATGGTGTAATCAGTAACTATATATGATTATTATTAAGTAATATTGATACTGAAATAATATATATATATACTCTAATACAATTCCACGATCATAGGAACGATATCATCACTCGTGCGTACGTACGGAATACCGTCTCCACGATGTGATGCGACTCGTTCTACAAGATCTTCATTTCATAATGATTATATAAATGAATTGAATGAATGAATATGGTATATAATACACTAATACCATTCTTTAAATGAATTATCTATAACCTAAAGATAAGAATAAGAATTTATTCGACAAAACACGCATAAGAACAAAAAGTTATAAAGACCCGAGTAACAAGTAACAATGAAATATTACTAAAAAGAAGCTAATAATATGACCATATATGATCTCATATCAATATGTATGATTCTGGAATAAGTCAATAACATTATTTAAACCATTATACAGGAGCTTCGGACACGAACAAAGCAAATCGGACCTAAGGTAAGGGAAATATCACAATCTCATTTTTATCCAAGATTGTTTATTCATAAGTATTTACTGGGGTGTATTTTATCATCCACATCCATGTTCCCTCAATATGTAATATTGTTTCCATCCACATGAAATATTTTAAATCCAATTTTACCCTTAGGTGAGTTTTTAGTAAAGAATATGAAAGGAATCTTTTGTCGTTTTTCCGTACGAGGTACTTTTTGACTTTTCCGACAAAAGTACGAAGAATGTTTTTTTAACTTATACGGCATGAATGGATTTTTAAAACATTACTTCAAAGAAGCTTACTTTACAAGTTTTCAAGTTTATTTTTAATCAACTTCTTTTATTTTAAAGTTGTATGACATGTTATGAAAGGAAAAATGTTTTTGAAGAAGAAAGGATATTTTCCTCAAGAATTCAATTCAAGTGTTTTATCAAAATTATTTTCCATCTAAGATAATAAAGGGTTCTGTTTCTATCCATATTTTTACATTGGTTTGACTATGTTGTGATGGAATTATGTTTATGAATTCCTTTATCATATATGAATTTATTTATGATGTCATGATGTTTCAAGAATCCCATTTTTGTTATATGTGTCATGCGATGATGTATGTTTTATGATTATGTGGCACACATAAGAAAGGATTCATTATAAGATGGGTGGGACCTATATCTCCCTCCAATGCATTGGGTAATGATTTTATATCTCATGAGATAGACATGGCTGGAACGGAAGGTTATTTCGGTTCAGTGATACAGGACTGAAACGAGGAGTGAACTCGGTTCAGAAAGGGACTTTGTCCACTAAGATAGTCTTGGCAATGAGTCATGGCTAACAGGAAATGATTTTCCATGATTATGTGTGCATGCCACAAAGATTCAAGTTTTATGTTATGATTATGGGGATCTCATTTTCACTTCTATGATTTATTCCATGTTAAGATATTATGATCTCTTTTGCAGGTTTTAATTTTCAAAAAGATATGATATGATTTTTATTTCCTTTATTTGCCCTTGCTGAGCATTTGAGCTCACCCTTTTATGTTTTCTTTTCCCCAGGCCAGGAAGATGGATATTAAGTAGGATATGCTAAAAGGGACCCTAGATATGATGAAATAAATGGGAGACACTGTAGAAGATTTATGAACCAGTTGTTTATGTTTCCCAGTTTCTAAAGACACTATACCTATACGGTCCTTTGTGGTTTTGTCATATGTTGTAATAAGTGTGATTCAATTTTGAAGTATTAACAATGTATGTAAAGTGTGGGTCGTTATACTATGAATAGAAAATCTTTATAGGAGTGGCCTCATCCTATAACAATACTTGTGATTTGTAGATTCTATTGATTATCAAGATATTATAGAAGGTTTCTGAAATACTTTATAAGATTTTCTTTCTACAAACCATTTAAACTCAAAAGGGGATATGTTTAACAGGACATTAGAGTTTGATGAATATTTCCAAGAAGTGAAGAAGATATTGGTTATTTAACCAGTGTAAAATCTACCCTCTATTGAAGAAAGATTAATTATTTATTCCAATTCATATATAAAAGGGATTGGGTTCATCATTATGAAAAATAAAATGGTTATTACTTATGAATCATGAAAAGTAATGCCTCATGAGAATACATATCCTATGCATGACCTAAACATATCTGCAGTTACTTTTTCCCTGAAAAATATAAGGAAACTATACTGATGGGGAGAAATGTGATATATATACATACCATGAATATTTAAACTACATTTTCATGTAAATGGAATTGAACATGAGACAAGGTAAACGGTTGGAATCTATTATCTTCTATGACTTCTTGATTCATTATCACCCTTAAAGGGAAAATAAAATTTTCAAAGAATTAAGTGTGAAAGATCATGTTGTGTTGGAAATGATTATAATTCACGGATATCCATTGATCAAGGACCCAGTAAAATTGGACATGCATATTATAAGGTAAGAGATATATTAAACTCTCTCCAAAATGATTTATTTTCCATCATTAATATAGAAGATAAAGAAATATCATTGATAATATCCTTTTTTACAAAATAAGATAGAGGCTGAGAAGAATGGGTTGTTTCATGATCTAAATATTGATCATGAGATGTGTTTTGAAATTTTATTCAAGGCTATGTATACCGTATAACCCCGATATATCTATGGATTTGATTGAAAAAGAATATATACCAAAATTATCTATTCATCATGGTAGAAATAATATATATAGGGACCTTCATGGTTATTATTTGTGTGAAAATATAAAAATGGATAATACTGACAACATTGTGTGGTGCTTGGTGTGTCAACAAGGGATGGTGTAGTAACAAAATCCCAAATGGTTATTGCAACCACTTCGCATACCAACATGAATGTGAGAAAATATCACTATTGAAATCGTCAAAGGTATCCCAATAACAACTAAAGGAGACAAATAAATATATAATTTAGTGGATCGACTACACACAACTACCAATTTTATCACTATTCAGGAAGATTTATCTCTTTGAAAACATGGGAAGATATACACAACGAATATTTTGAGATTACATAGTGTTCCACTTTCTATTATTTCATATAATGATCCAAGGATTATATATAAATTCAAGAAATTTCTTCAACAAGATTTAAATACTGAATTGATTTTTAATATGGTATCTCACCCCCAATCTAATGGCCATTCAGAAAGCACTATTAATACACTTGTGGAAAAACTAAGAACTTGATCAATGTAATTAAAATGTGGAAGGGATCAAAGCCTTCCATTAATTGAGTTCTCATAAAATAAAATGTTCCAATCAAGTATTCAAATGTAACCATATAAATCTTTATATGGTAAGTGATGTAATATTATTTCATGTTGGGATGAAGTTTGTGTGAAGAAGATAAATTGGATCAATTTTGTGTTAGAGATGACTGAAAAGGATTATTCCATTGAAAAAATATAAATCCTTCTAAGAGATGGATGAATCTCTAAACTGACATCCATCAAAGGGAAATTGAATTTGTTATTGGAAATAATTTTTCCTTTATATGTCCCCAAAAAAGAGATTCATGCAATTGGGAATGAAATGGAAGCTTACCCAAATGTAAAATGGACCATTTTATATCCTTTATCACATAAGACCACTATCCATTCATCTAAAAATTCCACCAAATTTTTCCTATGTTGACTATGTATTTATTTAATTCACCTTTAGGAAGTACATACATAATCCCTAACATTTTATTGAATCCAATGTTTTTTTAAATGGAACACGCCCTCTCTTTGAGGAGTATTTGGTAGAGATATTTTACCATAGAGATGCATTTTTATGCAACAAGAATACTGAAGATGGAAATTTATTATAGAGAGTCCATAAATATGAATAATTGATATGGGAACAAATGGAGATAATGAGATAGAAGTACACTCATCTTTTATCAATTCAGAGAATGAGTTGTAATTTTAGGGATGAAAAATCATTAGGGTAAAGATTGTAATGACCCGTGCATTTTAAATTATATTTTTTTCATGAAGAAATGTTTTTTAATATTTATAATATTTTATACATAAAAAAGAAATTGATAAATGATAAATTTCACATTAAAAATAATCATTCTGTTATTCAGTTGTGAAACATATTAAAATTCCATTCATTACAACAAGACATACAATATAAAATAGACTTTCTTAAACTGTGAAAATAAGGATCCCCCAATCTACTCAAATCATTTTCCCCACTGAAAAATTCATTGAAACAAAAAAACATATTAGTAAACCAATTAACATATTAAGAAATCAAAATATTACAATAGGTATAAATTGTAGTGAATTTTGAGTATAATAATGAATCTATTTATATAGTGTATAAAAGGAAATGTAACTATTTGGTTTCCACCAATATATAACCATTGGTCAAATATAATAGTTTTGAATAAGAATATTGGAAACTATACAATATTTTTATAATTTTACAATTATACTTAGAGTTTATATGTAGTAATGACAAAGGATAATTGATAGAGAAAATAAGATTGACAGCCTTAACCAGTAGATTCATGACATTTGAAGCCCATTTATTGGGACCTGGGAGGGAGGTATCGTCACTAGGGTTCACCCATTACCAATCCCAATATTAGATTCAATAATTTAAGGTCAAAAACAAATATCTTAGGGATAAATTAAAGTTAGTGGATATTACCACTCAGTTGATGTTCGGTGATCCACCACTGGAAACAATGACTATCACACATCTCACCATTATGGATTATGTGGGAGTAAGAAGGGGTTACATGTATAGGATTTAGTTTAATAAATTATAGTTTCCATTTTATAAATAAAATGGTTATTAAACTAATCCATTTTTAAGAACAGTTTTTCTTAATATAATATATTTTTAATTGAGATCAATCTGATAAATTGATTTTTGGAAGAAAATGACACATAATTTTATATTTTCATAAAAATATATAAACTTATATAAAAAACTGAAGTATTTTGAATAATATTTTTCAATCAAATAGCCATTAAAATAGGCTCTTCAAAATAAAAATTATAAAATAATTTGAAAATGGACAAGGAAATTTCGTATAAGTGTCATATATTTGACTTTGTCATAAAAAACTATTTTTAAACAAATAAGGATTATTTTATTTAAAATTTTAAATTGCCCTTTGTAGAGAATTATTCTGGAAAAATAAATATTACATTTTTAATCCTCAAAATGAAATTTTATTAGGGTGATTTTTTTAGAATTTTATAAAATTGTTATGTTTTTTTTATAAATCATAAAAAATACAGTTTTTTGGGTTTTCTGTTTATATTATGGCTTCATAACTATTTAATAATGATTTAATAATTATTTAAAAACAATATATAAAAAATTTATTTTTATTAATAATATTTATTTTAATTCGTTTTAATTAATTTCAAAAAATATAAGTTAATTTCCATTGTTTAAAAAAGAAAATTTAATTTTTAAAAACATTACATTGGGGAATCGTTACATTTACATACTAAAAGAATTTTAAAAAAAATGGTTATGTTGGATTAAAATATTGTAAAATGTTACCCAGATGACAAAAAACATTAGACAACACCCTGTTTAAGACAATGGTTTTTCAATTTCCAAAAAGTAGATTTCTAAGACTTATATTTTGATATTATTATACAATTCATCCAATTTTACTATAAATACCCACCCATTTTACCATCCACCTTCACTATAAATCCATATTCCATGTTTTTATGGTAATTGTTCCTCACAATGAGTCTCCATGAGGTTTAATTATTCTCCCAAGGACCCATCCTCATGTTCGAGGAAAAACTCATCATGGTAATGGACAAATCCACTTCTCTTTACATTCATGTTCCCTTTATTCAGGTAGTGTAATTTAATTGGAAAAATAAGCTATTATTGTACAACTTATATTATCTCATGACTGTAATAATAATTATTTTTTAATGGAAGACCTTCATTTTACCCCATTTAAGCCTATTCTAAAACCATGTTTTCTAACTATCATGTAGCCAGATTTACCTCTCAAATTACCCCATATTACAAGAGAAGTTTTCTTTTCCTTTTAATTTGAATACCCAAACCACATTTATTTTAAATGGGTATTCATTTAGATTAAAAAAAATATTTATCATTCGGTTATTTACATTTATTGAACTAAACATTCCTTTCATTAGTTAAAAATGTCAGAATGATCAAGTCTTTAATATTTTTTTGTATGCCATGATTTTGATAAGAATCCTATTATTTATTATCAATGGGTTTTTAAGGAAATGATATATTATGATTTATATATATCACATGAAATGAATAAATATGAAGGGTTCCCCTTTATATCACTCCACTGTATTAGGAAATTCATTTAATCTCTAGATACAACTTGTTTTACGATACCTTAGTGAATAACCTCTATAATATTTATTTTTGACCATTGGTGATAAGACTTAGTTATATTATTATGGAGTCATACATTTTTATTTCACGACTTTTCATTACATTGTATAAATAGAGGAACTTTTAAATTTTAGCATCTTGGAAATATAGCACATAATACATGAAAACATAAAACATTGTTTTTTATAAAAAAAAAGATATCTTCACTCGTTCACACTAGGTAACTTTTACTGCATCTCATATCTAAGGGACATACATCAAAGGAAAGGGGATATAATGAACCCCAAAATGGGAATAAACAAGAGAGGCATATAACACGTGATCTAGAGACATATAAATAAGATATTGAGTCATAACAATAAGGAATTAGATAGACGCAAATCAAAATAATAATAAGAACATGAATCATACAATTGAAATGTGGCTACCATATTTAGATGAAAAATTCAAAATCATATCAGAAAGGTGTAATAAATGAAAATTACTAAATTTATTCACCAAGGTATCACAAAACATGTCAACTATAAATAATAGACTTTTTATGCATTAGATTATAGTGTTTTCAAGGTGCTCCCTTAAAATTTATTAATCAATGTTAGCCACACAGATCAAAATCAATCGTATCATTATTAAACATTAGAGAATAAAAAATTGGTATCTAACAAAAATATTGGGATAAAAAAATAGTTTAAGGACATGATTGTTGTGTTATTTTTAACCCATCAAAATGTAATGTGGGTTTCTTATGTGTAAATACTAGAATAAAATAAATAATATTTACATCTAAGGGAAAATCAATGAAAAAATTTGTGTGTATGCACACCTGAAAGTAAAATAGAATTTTTTAATGAGAAGTGTGAAATCATAAAAATTAAATTCTGCATCAAGAAGGTTATAAAACATGGATTTATAAAATTGAAAAATTATGGGGGAATTAAGTCCCCCTATTGATATATGAGTAATATTAGAGTATCGGGATGATAATAGTTATAATAATGAACATAGATTCTCTATTAGAATACATAACACATAAAAAATGTAACTTGAATGCAAAATAGAAGAGGAGATTTCACTTACCGTGAAGAGTTACACAAAGATATTGAGGAATGTAACCTCAGGGTATTTAAGGCACCTTGAAGGATTACCTGGGTGGAAAAAATCATAAGAAAATCAAGCATTATAGAATATAAGTGAAAGGGAATGGTTAAATTTGTGAGTATTTATATGATTAGTGGATGAATTTTCTATTAATTTCAAAATATATATCTTTGAAAACATGTTACTGGAAAATGAAAAGCCATTGGCGAACCCATGGTTTTTTGTCATGGGATTTAAAATTTGGGCCACATTTTTTAATAATTTTATCCTCCGAAACTGAGAATAATAATTTAATACATTTTTTTTCATGAACCGTTAAGGATTCCACAATATAAGTTTTTTTTAAATAAAATTATTATTTTTAGACATTGGAATGAAACTTATAGTTTTAAAAATTTGTTAAAATTTACTAAAATTTTTAATATTAATAAAATAAAAATATTTTATGCTGTGGATTATGTTTAATTAATTATTACATTATAATGAAATATGTGTGATGTCTACAGAAATGTTAAAACAATATTATTTGGTATTCAGAGAAAAACAATATTTTATAAAATATTCATTAAATCAACCTAACCTAATTTCAATTTGATAATTTCAAAAATGATGTATATTCAATCATAAAAAATCTATAAATATGATAATTTTAACATTTAATAATAAAACAGATTATTTATTTAAAATTATTAGTTTTTAAGGAATAGTAAAATTTTTGAATCTTATAAACCATTTCTGAGGCCTTTCTTAAATAATTTTATCATTTATTATTTAAATAAAAGTGTTTTAATGGACATATTTAATTAAAATAAATACTATTCTAAATAGCTTTTTTTATTTTAAAATTTTAATTTCTTTTTTAGAAAAATTATGTTTCATTTGCGTCTAAAATTGAATTATCAAATTCATCTCATCTAAACATATATTTTATTAATAAAAAATTTATTAATAGATATTTATGGAATAATTTTTTTTATACAATGTTATTTAAATATTATGTAACTATGGTCCAAACACATAACCTCTTATTACCCCTATATATTTCCCAAAAGTGATGTGTTCAGTGGTTGTAGTTTTGTATCATGGTTCAACTAACATAAACGGAGTGGTATCCTTTACAAAAATTAACTTCCCACCTAGGTGATTTCATTCAAGCTTAACTTGTTGTATCTCATCTTGGTCTTTTTCAAGTGAGAACCCAAGTTTCAATACATCCCTCCAATTATTGGACAATTGTTCTACAAATAACATGACTCTACTAGTTGAGGCCATCAATTCTCCTTTTTGTACAAATTATTGTTTTTAGTTACTACTTATAATCACTGATTATAATGGTAAAAAAATAATCCAAGGGTATATATTTCAATGTTCATATTGAACAATGGTCATATAATAGTTGAATCCCAACTACCATAGTTTCCTTTATAATATATAAATACCACTTCATTTATCCACTCAAAAATTTACCACAAATTCTCCCTAAGGTTTTATTTTAATTTCATAAGATGTAGACTGGTTTAATAATATTTTGTTTCATTACTATAAAATTTTATGTGCGGTGATGATTCTATCAAATTTAAGAAATCATAATTTTCCCATTTTTGATTTTCTATTTTCTATTTGTTTTCCAGTTCTAATTGATGGAATTTTAATTGGTTTCATATATAAATAATATAATGATCATTGTAAATGATATAATATTTTGTTGGTTTCACTTTATCTGATACATGAATAATATAATATCATATGGAATGAAAATTTATCCAGTAAAAAATATTATTTTAGAAGTTTGGGTCACTACATTCTTCCCCCTATAAGAAATTTCATCCTAGAAATTTCAAGTAATTTTCTAGTTATGAAAATGTGACAGTAATTCTGTCTCATTGTCTCATATTGTTCTCATGTTGTTCAATCATATTTAAGGTTCCTCCAAAACGCTTTTATGTGGTGGGTTTTCTTTTTTTGTAGAACCTTATATCTATGGTCCTAGATCTCCACTTATTTCTCCTACTAAGTGAGGGCATGTTCAAGATGTATCACCACAAGCTTCTATACATGTGAGGGATGAGGTGTGGAGTTCCTTAATAGAGATATGTGGAATACATCATGAAAATTAGATAGGTTTTTTGGAATTGATATACAATATTCCACCACTCCTGTGTGATAAAAGATTTCATAGGGGCCAATATACCAAGGGCTAAGATTTCTTTTCATCCCAAACCACATGACTCTCTTCCATGGTGAAATCCAAAGGAAATATTTTTCCCTAAAATAAAAATCCATCTCCCTTAAATGGTTTTAGCATTAATCCTATTTTAACTCTAATAAGCCTTTATATATTTATGTATGGCATGGACCTCTTCAATCATCTCTTGTAGAAGCTTAAGCCCATGAAATTTCCTCTCACAAAATTTATCACAACAAGTATAATTTCTAAATTTCCTTCAATATAGTGCTCTATATGGTACAATTTCAATACTTGAGTGGAATATATTACTGTGTGAGAACTAAAATAATTGTTGGTTTTGATACCATCTATCATTGAATTTCATTGACCATGCATAAAACATGTCTTTAAGTGTATAAATCTTCCATTAAATTAGAACTCAGTCTGGTATGATAGGTTGTACTAAATTCAATTCAGTATTTAGAGCATGATGAAGACTTGTCAATGATTTTTATGTAAACCTTAGATCATGATCATAAATTATATAATTTCTCGCCCTATTTAGTCTTAAAACATCCTTTATATATATCATGGAACGTTGGTCAAGATAGAAATTTTCTTGAATAGCGATTAATGGGCATTCAAGGTGAGCCAATCCATTATAATCCATATCACATTGTTTACATGGGATGTTCTTAAGCGACTAGTGAGAAAATCCACAATGATATTTACCAATCTCAATGTTGTTATGTCTAGGGGTTCCAAAACCACATTTTAATGTTTTTTCTCTGCCTTCACTTGCTGACATACCAAGAACCATGCAGTGAATTCGGCAATCAAAACATTTCATATTCTCCAGCCAATAATGATCATGAATATCCCTATTCATTTTAGTGGTTCAAGGATGTATAGAGAATGTGTATTAATGAGCTTCATACATCAACTCCTTCTTTATCTCATGGATATAATTCTCACAAATCCTTGTATGCAATTTCAATACAACTCCCAAAGTAATATTTAACTCCAAAAGAATCCAATTATACAAGGCCTATTACTTCCATTGTAACAAAGCATCTTTTCTTTGTGCATTCATGATCTTCCTTAAAAATTATTTTTGATAAATAATTTTTGATTGGGTTGTTGATTTCCCTTCCCTTATGATTCACATGTACATTTTTGTTAAGTCCTTGATCAAAGGATCTCCTTGAATCCCCATCATTTCCAGCATAATAGGGTCATTGGTAGTCAATGAATTAATGATATTGTTTTTCCTTTAGGGGTGATAAAAAATTGAATAGGTATAGATATTAAGAAGTTACAATCACATCATTTGTCTCATATTCAATTCCTTTTAAAGAAAATATAATCAAAACATCGGTGGTCTTTGTATACATCATATTTCTCTCCAAAAAGATATTTCATCCAAATATTTAGAGACAAAATTACCACATCTAGATTCAGGTCATGAATAGGATAATTCTGGTCATAAAGTATTAGATGTAGAAATGCATAAGAAGTCACCTTGTCAATTTCCATAAAGATGCACCCAATCCCCTTTAAAAAAGAAAGGATACAACAAATGAATATTTCCTTAACACGTGGTTGATTTTATATAGGTTTTGTAACAAATATCTTATTTGGTCCCCCTAAACTTGATCTACACTCTTTTATGTAGATTAACTTATCCCTTTTTTGACATAACTTTGTTATTTTATTAGAAAGGCAAGAATATTTTTTTCCAAAAGATCCTATAATATCCAACTAAACCATGTAAGTTAAAAATCTTAATTACTATTATATGGTCAGAAAAATACTTTATATCCTTTGTATTTATAGGATCGACTGATATTCCTCAATTGGTTAAAATTTTCTCCATAAATGGAACTTGTTCTAACTAGAATTTAAATTTTTTAGATTTTCCAAAAATCATCTCCTTCTATAGTGTTTTCAATATAACCTTGAGATGATATTCATGCACCATACGACTTCAATAATATATCATAATATCTTCAATAAAAACTAGATCAAATTCATCAAGGTAGTCATTAAAAACTCTATTCATAAAATCCATAAATATAGAAGGATAATTAGTCCTGAAAAAGTTCATAAAAAATCATAATGTCTATATCATGTCCCGAAGGATGTCATTGGAATATCCGCATTCATCACAGTAAAATTATGATAACTATATAAAAGGTAAATATTGGATAAGAATTGATCCCCATGATTCTAATAAAATAAATCATCAATATTTTGGAGGGGTTACATGTTCTGTATTTTGATCCTATTATGTTCTCTATAATCAATGTATACCCACATTGATCCATGATTATTCTTCTGAAAGTTAATAGGTGCACCCCAAGGGGACACACTTGGTATAATAAATCTCTTCTTTAGAAGATCTTAATTTATTTTATTTCATTCCATTAAAATCGTATTTACCATTCTATATAGGGTCATTGAATTTGGCTTATATCTAGTTATGAGATAATTGGAAAACTCTACATCTCTGTATGGGGGAGGTCTCGGTAACTCTTTAGGAAATATTTCAATCTATTCTTAAACAAAAGGGAAATATCTATATTCATAATTTCATTTCCTCCTTCCCATTCATTAGTCTTTTCCATATATAAAGAAATGGGATTTTCTTCTAGGGAATGATCGGTTCATGATATATTTCTTTTGAAAATCAATGTGGCATTTCAATTCAAGACCACAAAAATTTCATTTATTTTCTATACATGATCTCAGAATTATACATTGAGACTAATTCAATCCCTACTTTGTGTGAAATTCCACAATTTTAATTACCATTGGATTTAAGATGAAATTTTACTCACCACTGTTAATACTACAGTTTTTATACACTATTCGATCTTGTATAATCCCTCCATGAGACTTGACTGATACATCTACTTATAGAATTTTGATGATAAATTATATTTATTTTTAAAGAATTGATGAAATAATGGAATGTGTAGAACCATGATCAAACAAATTAATTTCTTGATTTTAGAGTATGACGAGCATATCTGCTACCACATCATTCAGATATTCCACGTTAGCAATCATGATAGTAAATTCCTAACCATTATCCATTGTCTTATGATGAGTGTAAGAACTCAGATCTTCATTTCAGGTAGGGATATTAATTTTTGGGTCTTCTTTGAGGAATAAGAAGGATTTGAATATTTTATAATACATGCCTTGTAATCTTGGGTGCATGCAATGTACTATTGAGTATACATTGTGGAGCTGGTTGCCCCAGCTAGCTATGTGATAGTTGTATAATGGCTGAGTACATGGTTGTGTGGCTGACCTCGCAGACTGCCTAAAGCAGGATCCAGTTGATTCTAGTATATGGCATGTAGATTAAATGAACCCCTCATGTACTTTTATTTTTCATTTATTAATTAGATAGGGGTCACATCTCATTTCTAGAACTATCTTCTTTTTCCCATTTGTTGTGTAGGAGAGTGACAAGACGACCAAGAACTTTGAGATCCTCCTGTTCTTCCATCCGAGCTCTGATTGATATGTCGATGGGTGCATTGGATTCCAACAGGTGAGTTATCTATTTTTCTAGATCCTCTCTTTGTGATTTCTTCTCTATCATATGTGATCAAGAGTTGATTTATTTTAACATTTTATAGATCTACATCGTTCTATGCCGATTCAAGTGCTAAAATTCAAGAGTTTTCATCGTACAAAATCATGCCAGGTGGTTTGTGATTTTCTTCGATAGTCTATGGATTATATATGCTTGTTGCACTGAATTCCATTGTTTGGGATATCACATATTTTGGATTATTGACCCTATTTAGTACCATATATGGTTTGGTTGTTTGATTAAGGGTTGTTTCCGATGCATCAGCTTGTATCCCCTTATTTATGGGACACCCCAGGGGTGCATACCCTTGTTGACTGTAATTGGCCATTTGGCATTATTTTCCTTCGATTCATACCGTGTTTTTATGCCTTTGGTTTATTAGGATGGATTTTATTTTTAATATGTGATTCATGTTCTTATGCTGGATTAATTTTTATCCATTTAATATTTTGAATTTCATGTAAATCCTTTAACGAAAGTTATGTGTGCATTGATCTTCCTTGGACTGTGAGAGCCTAGGACCAAAAAACTATGTGGATTTCCATGTTTATCTACACAAGAATTTTAGAACCTTTGTGTATATTTTTACCTATGGGTGTACTGACCATGAGAGCTACCCAGAGGTCGTTTATGATTATTTATACTACATTGACCAAGGTGGTATCGACCATGAGAGATACCATTTTGTTATGTGTAATTTATTAATACCATGTGGAACTAGGGTAAATAACCATGAGGGCTACTGAGGTGGTTGTTTGTATTTGATTAATATTATATTATACAAAAGGTTTAGACCATGAGAGTATCCCAAGAGGATTGTTATGAATGATTTATTGGATGATTGTGACGAGTCTTCCAAGCCAAAGTACAATATTGGACTCAGTCTTACTTGGTTGTTTATATGGACTTCTAATATATCTATTTTTACTATTAAATGAAGGTACAAAGAGATTTGGATATATCCCAAGATTTTTTTTCAAAGTTCTGAATAATTAATTAATAGGAATGAATGAAATGGAAAACAATGGGATTGTTTACTTTTGAGTACTTCCTAGTTTATTGTTTCATTTTTCATATTTTTCTACAATATATATTCACTAATTGTTAGGCACAAATATTTTGGTGGTTTCTTAAATGGATTAATCTCACACCCTCTTTTAGTCATTCATTTTAACCCAAACAGACTATATGGTTGTAGATATAGATAAGGTAAAGCTCCATTCTACACTAGGTACATGATTGATAAAGGAGATGGAGAGAATGGTACCAATCCAAGGCTTAAGATACTACTAGAGTTTACATATTTTTTGTACATTGGTTTTGTACTGTATTACCAACATTTTTACTTGTTTGGACATATTTCTATACATATTTGACATGCATCATTCATATATGTGCTCCATTTTTTTATTTACTATCATCCTTCCACAGTTTACTTTGATTCATGGTATTACTAGTTTCGCTGTTGTTTACTGTTTGTTTTTCACTCTATTTCTCTGAAAATGGGGGAATAGTTTCCCCACTATCATACCTTGGACATCACTTCTAGTTGGAAGCCTCAGGCCTTTGTGGAAATGTGCTTGAGGTTATGTGATCAATCGGGTTCGAGACACCTTTGGGCGGCACCTAGATTCGGGATGTTACAATGTGGTATCATATGAGGTTTTTTTCAACTTTATCTTAATTTATTGAGCTTATAGATAGAGATATGGAGGAATATGTATATGGTAATAAGTTGTTCCCTAGAGTATCCAACTCGTGTGTAGGGAAAATCCAAGTTACCTCAAATATTGATTTTTTTGTTTTGAAATTCTTACAATTGAATTGATTTCACAATTGTGTGACACACTTGTTTTTTGTTGTTATTATTGATTTCATTGTAGTTTTTTTTTGTTTCAACCTGATGAGATGAGGGTATTCCCTCTCTTGCATTGCATAGTCACTTTCTACAGATCACATGTCAAGCATTCATGTTATGCCATTTAGGATGCATTACTGATTGCATTTTGTTGTGATAGATTTTGTTCTAGATATTCATGTTGTTATGATAGTTTTCATGACATAATACCTTCTATTTTGTTAGAGTATTGGTAATTGTAATGTTTCATTTTTATTGGCGCAAATATATGGTCTCTGAGGTGTTATGGGTCCTCTTGGATTAGAAATTGGTGGATCATGATTGAATTCTAATTGAATTTTACCATGTTATGGTATACATAAGGATTCCAAATGTAGATTTACAAGAGTATGGGCTCTCACGGGTCATAATTTTTCACTCCTTGGTCAAAATGCTATGTTTTTAAGGGTTATAGTGAAGTTTCAGAGGCTTACTATATAGAAACTAGGACAACACGACTTGTGGTGTTATGAAAAAAAAGCCATGTGTTCTTCTGTTCTAGAAGAAGCAACATTTCTTATGTACGTGTCGTTTACTTGGAGTACATGTCATGTATCCCTTAACCATGTGACTGACTATGTGAACAGACACATGGGGTGGAAAATGTTTGTATTGAACACGTTGTGTTATAAGGAATCATGTATTCGGTCATGTGACTAACAACAGAGGTGGATGAAACTTAGGTTGTGCACGCTGTGTCCCGTTCTTACATGTTGGGTAGAGTCGAGCGTGTCTCTGAACATATGACTAATGAACAAGGTTGTTATAACTTAAGTAGTAGACACTATATCTAGGGTGAACATGTTGAGTAGTGTTACCTAGGAGAGAACTGAGTAGTTCTAGATATGTAGATGAACTTGGGAAGGAGGTAATATTCAAGTACATGTTGTGTCCTATGAGTAACATGTCATATGTAGGGGCGTTACACGAATAGGTTGGGAATAGGTACATGCCCATATAAGGCATAAAGGGAAAACATCATGTGGTGGTTATACATACAGCGTAGCCATTTTTAGTTAAACATTAATGCTTTCTTCTCCTCTTCCTTTCTTTCAATTATAAATTTTAGTCCTTGATAATCTTTAACGTAGGTGTGTGCTTGACCTTGAAGAGTCTTTCCTCCAAGATGTCCTCCAGTTGTACACCAGGTGTAAGGTGACAACCAGAAACCAAAATGAAAAATTAAAGACTACAAGCAGATCCTCCCATCATGCCCATTTTGGTACTAGTTGTTAAATTTAAGACAAGGGTTGATGCACAGTTCCGTAAACACATTTGAGGATGTTACAGACTTTTCATGGAGCACTGCATCCTACCCCATCTAAGAAAGAGTTGACGTGGGTGTTTTACCTGTAGCATCCTCCCATATTTTCTAGGTATGGAGGAACATAGGATGAAGTGCCATGGTTGGGGGGCCATGCAAGCTATATTTTAGTATCTATAGATTCCACCAGAGAGGAGGGTTAATCTCACGTCCTAAAAGATACCTGATTCTTCCAAGAGATAGTGAGATGTTGTCTCACAGTCGGGACATCATTAGGATATGGCTTGGGAAGAGTTTTAGATGACATTATAGGACTATTACTATCCTAATACATTGAGTGATGATCGATCCTGAGGGTTCATGAATTTGAAGAAGGGATCTCTTTTACTGATGGGGTCCTCATCGCATTTACAGAGCTATATCACCTTGCACATGTTCTTCGAGGTGATGATATATCTTTGGCTAGGAGATTTGAGGATGGTCTCTGGTCTGACATTTGATCATAGGTGGATGCTTTGAAGCAGACTTTGGTGACAGATAAAGTGAATTAGGTGCTGATTACTGAGAAAAATTTGAGGTAGTTGGGAGCTGTGAGAAAGATAGGTTCATCATCCAGGGCTAGTGCTCTTTCGTTTGATAGTAGGAAGTGTCTTATGGAGCCTTAATGTATGGATTCCAGTAACAGTAATGTATATACAGGTATCCAGTTGTGGTTCTATTAGTATAGAAGGATGGGGCACAAGAGACCTAAGTGCCTGAGAGACCCAGTTGAGTGTTGATCTGGAAGAAATTTTGGCTATCTTCAGTGTTTTTTGGGTTTTCCTCACTAGTAGCTAGTGAGAGGGAATTAGATATGAATAAAAATTCTGGAGTAGGATCACCAGTTTCTCCTTAGTCATTTAACTGGAAATCATCAGGTAGATTAGGATGAAGAGGTGTTTGTGGCCGTAGAAGTAAGGCTTTAGTTTTTTAGCGACGGTTGGGTGGATTAGCTCAGGGAAGTCAAGGAGGGTCATAGGGTTGCGGTACAGGTCATTCTTTTGTAGTGGAGCAGACCCAACAAGAGCAAGATCCAAAACCCTCTATGGTAAGAGCTATGATTATAGACTCCTCAATTTTAGCTTATGATCTATTTGATGTAGTGGCTTCCAATAGTATTATATTTTCTTCCATTGTGGAGATCATTGGTTTCTTTTTCTTCACATCTAAGTATGTTATTATGATAGACACTCCGTTTGGGATTAGGATAACTAGTGTATGTAAGTGCAAGGAGTGCCCTCTTGAGTTTGGTTAGTGAAACTTATTATGGGACCTCTATGTCGTAGAGATGGTAGGATTCAATATCATTATCAAAATGGACCGGTTAATCTTTTTCCCGGGATTTTGTTTCTTCTATCACCGTATGGTGAGTTTCACGTCACTATAGGGCAGGTCTTTTCTACACAAGGGAAAATGGAATGCTCCAACGAGCAGAGCTGGACCTGAGTATCATGGGTTGGGAGTAATTAAATTCTAGATTTCTAGTTTATATTAGGATGACTAGGGGTCTTCATAAATGGATTATCCCCCAGTGGTGTATCATTTAAGAGATGTCTTTCCAAATGACTTTTTAGTTTTACCTCTGGAGCGTGAGGTAGATTTCTCTATTGACCTCATTCTAGGAGTATCATCGGTTTACATTCATCCTTATAGGATGAATACACCATAGTTATACGAGATCAAGATGTATTTAGAGGAGTTTCGTGGAAAGGGTTTCATCTGATCGAATACTTCCCCTTGGGGTTCTTTTGTCCTTTTCATGAAGAAGATCGACGGTACCCTCAGACATTGCATAGATTATTGGATGCTAAACTAGTTGACAGTCAAGAACTGATATCCACTACCGAGGATTGATGATCCCATTGATATAGGGACCCTTGTGTTCTTGAAGATAGACTTGAGATCTTTTTATCGTCAGTTGTGAGTTAGACCATCAGATGAATCGAGTGTTCTATCCTTAAATGGAGGTTGGGTGTAATTTATTGACCGTGAGAGATACTTGGAGGTCGTGGGTAATTTATTAATACTATGTGAACCCATGGGTATTCATAGTTAGATCTACCCTTGTGGTCTTATGTATTTGATAAATTATGTGTTAAACCAAAGGGTTTAATCGATGAGATATTTCCCTGAGGGTTGTTAGGAATGTTTTATTGAATGATTGGGATAAGTTTTCCAAGCCAAAGCACAATATTGGACTCAGTATTACTTGTTTATTTAGATGGTCTTTTATGAAATTTAATGTTAATATTACACGGAGGGACACATAGCTTATGTGTGTTCTTAGGATTCATTTTTCAATGGTTTGAATAATTAATAAATGGAAATGAATCAAATTGAAAATTGTGGGATTGTTTATTTTTGATTATTTCTCAGTTTATTGCTTCATTTTGCATTTTTTCATGATATATTTATATTCAATGATAGTTAGGCATAGTTCATTTGGTGGTTTCCTATTGGTATTCATCTCACACCCTATTTGGGTCATTCTTTTCGACCCAAATAGATTATATGGTTTCATTTTTAGATAAGGGAATGCGCCGTTCTACAATAGGCACGGGATTGCTGATGGAGCTGGAGAGAATAGGACCGAGGTGAGTCTTGCAATGACTCTCGAGTTTACTTGGTTTATCTTTAATTTGGTTTAGTACTATATTTAAAGCATTGTGACTTGTTTGGCTACTTTCCTAGACATATGTGACATGAATCATTCAAATATGTGCTCCAGTTTTTTATTTACTATCAGTCCTCTCCCGTTTACTTTGTTTCATAGTATTACTACTTCCTCTATTGGTTATAGTTTGTTTTCCATTATGTTACTCTTTGGATGAGGGCATAGTTTCCCTACTATCAGACCTTACCCCTCACTTATAGACTAAAGCCTCTGGCATTTGGGGAAATGTACTTGATGTTATGTGACCACTGAGGTTTGGGGCACCTTTGGGAGGCAATCAGATCTGGGGAATTACAATGTGGTTGATGGTGGTTCCCAAAAATTATCTTCTTAATTAGAAATTTATTGGAATGGTTCCCAAGATTTCCACAAATGAAGCATTGAACAACTTGATGGGAAGGCACCATCTTCACTTTTTGGATAGTGTTGAGAAATTGAGAAATCACATATCCATTAATGTTTCTAGCTACATGCCAACCAATTCCATTTTTTTATTAGTTTATACATCCCAGTATGTTTTTCCCTGAATAATTCTTCCCAAATTTGTTTCATGTGTGGAGCTCCATTTTTTTCCTCTCATTTCACGATCAAAGGTCCTACAGGAGTTTGGATCCATGGAATATTTCTTTTCCTTCAATATATGTGACCATCAGGTCTCTATAAACTCTAACTCAACCTTAATATCACTTCTCATTATATCCTCATAGATTTCACAACAACAATTTTCCCAATTCCTCCATGTTTGGGGTCTCAGTCACCCGATGAATTGATCATCTTTTACATTATGATCTATAATAAATAGATAGGTGTATCGAGAAAGTCTTGTAATGTTCATCTAATTACTTCCCACCAATTCCTTTTCCATATTCCTGAGTGTATTGAATTCCTTGTCAATTTTAATTGAAATAAAAATGGAGAAATATCTATTGAAAATGATTCACATATACACATTAGCCATCATAACATAGATCTCTCTTCTTGGATATTACTTTTTAATCAGTTTCCACCACTGATCAGTTTCTCCTTTTAAGAGGTATACATTAATGGTGACTTTAGCTTTCTCTGAATATTGGATTACAAAAAAAGATATCTTCTATAGAGGCAATAAATTTTTAAACAATCAATGGGCCGATAGATCCACAAAATGAATGTAGTCGTTGAAGAAAAAATGACTCAAGGTAATGTTATTCCCTTTGAGGTGAACTCGGTATCTCAACAAGATTCAAGTTATTTTCAATAAATAAATTTAGTTGATTCATCATCCTCATGAAGTTTTCCATTCCAACATCTATTGAACACCGTTAATGTTTCTTCTTTTGCATCGATCATTTATCCGGATCCTCTTATTTCATACTATTTTTCTCAAAGAATAATAACATAGTGATAAAGGAATTACTTTTAAGAATCTTATAATTTTAATGGGATTTTATATCTTAAAACATCCAGATTAAATTTGTCATTAATGTTATAAAATTATAATTACATTATATATATATATAGACACACACTTCATAATGGTAAATAAAAGTCATATTATTATCCAACCATATCCCATAAAAGATTCAAATTAAGAGTGCATCAAGGCTTATTGTCATTCACCATTTCCCATTTGATTCTACCTCAACGTTGTGTTTTCAAGTGTTACCCCAAGATAGATATGTTTCATAGCCACATCCACTTGATTCAATCTAGATAGGTATTTCTCTACATAGAATCAACATACATAATAATTACAAAAATACAAATATTTCTTCAAATATCAAGACTTATCCTTAGTGTTTTTCCTAATGTTTCCAAGTACTAATTTTATGAAAATAACTAAACTATCCTTGGATCCCAACTATTGTATAATAGATTTTTATTACCAAACTATTCACTACATTGTTCAAATATAAGATATTTAAAATTTTATTTTGTTGTATATAAGCAACCTAATAAATTGAATAATAAAAAACTCTTCAAAAACCACTTGAATGAAACAGTCATTGTTTCATTAAATGTTATATTTACAACATCTCATATCATGGGGAAATAAATCAATGGAAAGGGTTGATCATGAATCCCAGTAAAGGGAATAATCAAGAGAGATGTATAACATGTGATCATGAGACATGTCATTAAGAACATAAGGTATAAAGATAAGGCAGGAGAAAGAGATATATCATAATAATAAGAACATGATTCCTAATAAGGAAATTTGGCTACACTAATTAAATGACACATTCATAATAATCTCACCCTGGATTATCACTATGGTGTCATAAAAAATTACCAAGATAATTCTCCAATGTTTTATATATAATGTCGTTTGTTACTATTAAATTATTTACCTAATGTATTAGATCACTATCAGGTTAAAATATTCATATGTATTAATTAATACAATACAAACAAATACTAATAAAAAATTTCTTTATAACCCTTGGAGAATAAATAATGGATTTCTTATCAAAATAATTGTATACAAAAGACCTTAAGAACATGATCATTACATAAATTTTTACCCAATAAAAATGAATGTTGGATTCATTTGTGAAAATCATTTAATAAAATAAATTATTTTACATCTTAATTAATAACCATGTAAAATAAAAATGTTTGGGTATCCCCATAATGAAAATAAAAGATAATTTCTTGAGGAGAAGTGCGAAATTTTTAGAATTAATTTTTACATCATGATGGGTATAAAACTTGGTTTTATAAAAGGGTAAAGCGAGTGAGAAGTATGTCCCCCACTAATAACATACTGATAATTCAGTTTGTGAACCCATGGGTATTGACTGTGAGATCTACCCTGGTGGAACATTTCTTTTCATTCAATATATGTGAACCCATGGGTATTGACTGTGAGATATGCCCTGGTGGTCTTATGTATTTGATTAATTATATGTTAAACCAAAGGGGTTAGTCCATGAGAGCATTCCCATAGGGTTGTTAGGAATGTTTTATTAAATTATTGTGATAAGTTTTCCAATCCAAATCACAATATTGGACTCAGTATTACTTGTTTATTTGGATAGTCTTCTAAGACATCTATTATTACTATTAAATGGAGTAACATAGATCTTAGGTGTGGTCTCAGGATTCAATTTTCAATGGTTTTAATAATTAATAAATGTAAATGAATCAAATAAAAAATAGTTGGATTGTTTATTTTTAATTATTTCCTAGTTTATTGCATCATTTTTTCATTTTTTCCTGATATATTTACAATCAATGATATTTAGGCATAGATTATATGGTGGTTTCCTATTGGTATTCATCTCACACCCTATTTGGGTCATTATTTTCGACCCAAATAGATTATATGGTTTCATTTTTAGATAAGAGAATGTGCCATTCTGCATTAGGCACTGGATTACTGATGGAGCTGGAGAGCATGAGACCAAGGTGAGTCTTACGATGCCACTTGAGTTTACTAGGTTTATTTGTAATTTTTTTAGTACTATATTTAAAGCATTGTGACTTGCTTGGATTCTTTCCTAGACATATGTGACATGAATCATTCAAATATGTGCTCCAGTTTTTTATTTACTATCAGTCTTCTCCCGTTTACTTTTATTCATAGTATTACTACTTCCTCTATTGGATATAATTTTTTTTCCATTGTGTTACTCTTTGGATGAGGTCATAGTTTTCCAACTACCAGACCTTATCCCTCGCTCTTAGTCTAAATCCTCTGGAGTTTGGGGAAATGTAACTTGATATTATGTGACCAACAAGGTTCGGGGAACCTTTGGGGGGAAATCGAATCTGGGGCATTACAATATGGTTGATGGTCGTTCCCATCCATTATCTTCTTAATTGGAAATTTATTGGAATTGTTCCCAAGATATCCACAAATGAATCATTTAACAACTTGATGGGCATGCGCCATCTTCACTTTTTGGATAGTGTCGAGTAATTGAGAAATCACATATCCATGAATGTTTCCAGCTACATGACAACCGATTCCATTTTTTTATTAATTTATACATCATAGAATGTGTTTCCTTGAATAATTCTTCCCAAATTTGTTTCATGTGGGGAGATTTACTTTCTTTCCTCTCATTCCATGATCAAAGGTCCTACATGAGTTTGGATCCATGGAACATTTCTGTTCCTTCAATATATGGGACCATTAGGTCTCTATAAACTCTAACTCAACCTTAATATCACTTCTCATTATATCCTCATAGATTTCAAAGCAAAAAAATTCCAGATTCCGTCATGTATGGGGTCTCAGTATACCGATGAATCGATCACCCTTTACATTATAATCTATAATAAAGAGATAGGTGTATCAATAAAGTCTTGTAATGTTCATCTCATTACTTCCCACCAATTTCTTTTAATTATTCTTGTGTGTAGTGAATTCCTTGTCAATTTTAATTGAAATAAAAAATGGCGAAATATCTATTGAAAATGATTCACATATACACTTTACCCATCATAACATAGATCTCTCTTCTTGGATATTAGGTTTTAATCTGTTTCCACCACTTATCAGTTTTTCCTTTTAAGAGGTATATATTAAGGGTGACTTTATCTTTCTATGAATATTGGATTACAAAAAAATATATTTTCTATAGAGACTATAAATTTTTCAACAATAAATGGGTTAATAGATCCACTAAATGAATGTGGTCATTGAAGAAAAAATGGCTCAATGTAATGTTGTTCCCTTTGAGACGAACTGGGTATCTCAAGATGATTCAAGTTATTTTTCATAAATAAATTTAGTTGATTCATCATCCTCAGGATGTTTTCCATTCCAACATCCATTGAACACCATTAATGTATCTTCTGTTGCATTGATCATTTATCTAGACCCTCTTATTTCATACTATTTTTCTCATAGAATAATAACATAGTGATAAAGGAATTACTTTTAAGAATATTATAATTTTAATGGGATTTTATATCATAAAACAACTAGATTAAATTTGTTATTAATGTTATCAAATTATAATTACATTATATATATATATATATTCACTTCATAATGGTTAATAAAAGTCATATTATTATCTAACCATATCCTATAAGAGTTTCAAATTAGGAGTGCATCAAGGCATATTGTCATTCATCTGTTCCCATTTGATTTTACCTCAAAGATGTGTTTTCAAGTGTTACCCCAAGATATATATGTTCCATATCCACATCCACTTCTTTCAATCTAGATAGTTATTTCTCGGCATAGAAACAACTTACATAATAATTACAAAATACAAAGATGTCTTCTTATATCGAGACATATCCTTAGGGTTCTTCCTAATGTTTTCAAGTACTAATTTTATATAATTAACAAAACTATCCTTGGATCCCAACTATTGTATAATTGATTTTTATTACAAAACTATTCACTACATTGTTCAAATATATGATCTTTAAAATTTTATTTTGTTGGATATAAGGTACCTAATATATGGAATAATAAAAAATTCCTCAAAAAACCCCTGAATGAAATAGTCATTGTTTCATTCTATGTTATATTTACAACATCTCATATCATGGGGAGTTAAATCAATGGAAATGGTTGATCATGAATCCCAGTAAAGGGGATAATCAAGAGATATGTATAACATGTGATCTTGATACATGTTATTAAGAAAACGAGGCATAAAGATAAGGCATCAGAAAGAGGTATTTCAGAATAATAAGAACATGATTCATAAAAAGGAAATTTGGATACACTAATTAAATGACACATTCATAATAATCTCACCCCGGATTATCACTATGGTTTCATAAAAAAATTACCACGAAAATTCTCCAATATTTTATAAATGATTTCATCTATTACGGTTAAAGTATTTACCTAATGTATTTGAGCACTGTCAGGTTAAACGCTTTATATGTATTAATTAATACAATACAAACATATCATAATAAAAAATTTCATTTATAACCCATGGATAATAAATAATTAATTTCATATCAAAATAATGGTATACAAAAGATCTTAAGAACATTATTGATACATCATTTTTTACCCACGAAAAATGACTGTGGGATTGATTTGTTAAAATAATTAAATAAAATAAATTAGTATACATCTTAATTAATAACTATGTAAAATAAAAAGGTTTGGGTATCCCCATAATGAAAATAAAATATAATTTCTTGAGGAGAAGTGAGAAATTTTGAGAATTAATTTTTGCATCATGACGGATATAAAACATGGTTTTAGAAAAGGGTATAATGAGTGAGAAGTATGTCCCCCATTAATAACATACTGATAATTCAGTATATGAACCCAGGGGTATTGACTGTGATATCTACCCCAGTGGAACATTTCTTTTCCTTAAATATATGTGAAGCCATGGGTATTTACTGTGAGATCTACCCTAGTGGTCTTATGTATTTTATTAATTATATGTTAAACCAAAGGGGTTATCCCATGAGATCTTTCCCAGAGGTTTGTTAGGAATGTTTTATTGAATGATTGTGATATGTTTTCCAAGCCAAGGAACAATATTGGACTCGGTATTACATGTTTATTTAGATGGTCTTCTAAGACATCTATTTTTACTATTACATGGAGGGACATAGAGTTTAGGTGTGATCTCAGAATTCATTTTTCAATGGTTTGAATAATTAATAAATGGAAATTAATCAAATTGAATGTTGTAGTATTATTTAATTTTGATTACTTCCTTGTTTATTGCTTCATTTTTCATTTCGTCCTCATATATTTATATTCAATGATAGTTAGGCATAGATCATTTAGTGGTTGCCTATTGGTATTCATCTTTCACCCTATTTGGATCATTCTATTCAACCCAAAAAGATTATATGGTTTCATTTTTAGATAAGGGAATGTGCCATTCAATATTAGGCACTGGATTGCTGATGGAGCTGGAGAGCATGGGACCGAGGTAAGTCTTGAGATTCTTCTTGAGTTTACTTGGTTTATTTTTCATTTTATTTAATACTATATTTCAAGCATTGTGACTTGTTTGGATGCTTTCCCAGACATATATGACATGAATCATTCAATATGTGCTCCAGTTTTTTATTTACTATCAGAATTCTCTTATTTACATTGTTTCATAGTATTACAACTTCCCTTATTGGTTATAGTTTGTTTTCTATTGTGTAACGCTTTGGATGAGGGCATAGTTTCCCTACTATCATACATTATCCCTTGATCCTAGTCTAAAGCCTCTGGAATTTGGGGAAATGTACTTCATGTTATGTGACCAACATGGTTCAGGGCACCATTGGGAGGCAATCAGATCTGGGGCATTACAATATGGTTGATGGTGGTTCTCATCCATTATCTTCTTAATTAGAAATTGATTGGAATGGTTCTAAGATATCCACAAATGAAGCATTGAACAACGTGATGGGCATGCAACATCTTCACTTTTTTTATAGTGTTAAGAAATTGAGAAATCCCATATCCATGAATGTTTCTAGCTACATGCCAACCGATTCCAGTTTTTTATTAATTTATATATCCCCGCATGCTTTTCCATAAATAATAATTCCCAAATTTGTTTCATGTGGGTAGCTTCACTTTCTTTCCTCTCATTCCATGATCAAAAGTCCTACATGAGTTTGGATCCATGGAACATTTATTTTCACTCAATATATGTGACCATCAGGTCTCTATAAACTCTAAATCAACCTTAATATCACTTCTCATTATATCCTCATAGATTTCACAGCAACAATTTTCTAGATTCCTCCATGTATGGTGTCTCAGTCTACCAATGAATCGATCATCCTTTACATTAGGATCTATAATAATGAGATAGGTGTATCAAGAAAGTCTTGTACTATTCATCTCAATACATCCCACCAATTCCATTTCCTTATTCTTGAGTTTAGTGAATTCCATGTCAATTTTAATTGAAATAATAATGGGGAAATATATATTGAAAATGATTCACATATACACTTTACCCATCATAACATAGATCTCTCTTCTTGGATATTAGTTTTTAATCAGTTTCCACCACTGATCAGTTTTTCTTTTTAAGAGGTATACATTAAGGGTGACTTTATCTTTCTCTGAATATTGGATTACAAAAAAGGATATTTTCTATAGAGACTATAAATTTTTCAACAATAAATAGGCCGATAGATCCACTAAATTAATGTTGTCATTGAAGCAAAAATGACTCAATGTAATGTTGTTCCCTTTTAGGAAAACTCGGTATCTCAAACTGATTCAAGTTATTTTTCATAAATATATTTAGTTGATTCATCATCCTCATGATATTTTCTATTCCAACATCCATTGAACACTGTTAATGTATCTTTTATGGCATTGATCATTTATCTGGATCCTCTTATTTCATACTATTTTTCTCAACGAAGAATAACATAGTGATAAAAGAATTACTTTTAAGAATATTATAATTTTAATGGGATTTTCTATCATAAAACATCCAGATTAATTTTTTATTAATGTTATCAAATGATAATTACATTATATATATATACACACATCATAATGGTTAATAAAAGTCATATTATTATCCAACCATATCCCATAAGAGTTTCAAATTAAGAGAGCATCAAGGCTTATTTTCATTCACCAGTTCCCATTTGATTCTACCTCAAAGCTGTGTTTTCAAGTGTTACCCCTAGATACATATGATCCATATCCACATCCAATTGTTTAAATCTAGCTAGGTGTTTCTCTACATAGAAACAACTTACATAATAATTACCAAAATACAAATATGTCTTACTATATCGAGACTTATCCTTGGGGTTCTTCCTAATGTTTTCAAGTACTAATTTTATGAAAATTACTGAACTATCCTTGGATCCCAACTATTGTATAATTTATTTTTATTAGATAACTGTTCACTATATTGTTCAAATATAAGATCATTAAAATTTTATTTTGTTGGATATAGGGTGCCTAATATATGGAATAATAAAAAATTCTTCAAAAATCACATGAATGAAATAGTCATTGTTTCATTCTATGTTATGTTTACGACATCTCATATCAAGTGGAGATTAATCAATGTAAAGGGTAGATCATGAATCCCAGTAAATGGAATAATCAAGAGAGATGTATAACATGTGATCTTCAGACATGTCATTGAGAACATCAGGCTTCATGTTAAGGTATGATAAAGAGGTATATGATAATAATAAGAACATGATTCATAACAAGGAAATTTGGCTACACTAATTAAATTACAAATTCATAATAATCTCACACTAGATTATCACTATGGTGCCATAAAAAATTACCAAGATAATTCTCCAATGTTTTATAAATATTGTCATCTATTACGGTTAAATTATTTACCTAATGTATTGAAGCACTGTTAGGTTAAATGCTTCATATGCATTAATTAATACAATAAAAACAAATCCTAATAAAAAATATCTTTTATAACCCAAGGAGAATAAATAATGGATTTCTTATCAAAATAATGGTATACAAAAGATCTTAAGAACATGATCATTACATAATTTTTTACCCAAGAAAAATGAATGTGGGATTAATTTTTGAAAATAATTGAATAAAATAAATTATTTTAGATCATAATTAATAACCATATAAAATAAAAAGGTTTGGGTACCCCCATAACTAAAATAAAAGATAATTTTATGAGGAGAAGTGAGAAATTTTGGGAAGTAAATTTTTCATCATGACATGTATAAAACATGGTTTTAGAAAAAGGTAAAACGAGTGAGAAGTATTTCCCCCATTAATCACATACTGATAATTTAGTTATTTGATGATATCTATTTTACATAAAGACCTTATTCTTTCAATAAAGAAACCTAACATGTAAAAAAATGGGGCATTAATGGAAAAGAGAATGTGATATTTCTGTTACCTTGAACAATTACTCTTAGATCTTGTGAAATAGATACATGGGGGATTTATGACACCTTAGTGGAAATAGATTGGAATAAAAATCACCTGAACCTAGATGAATATGCATTGGGAGTGATGTTTAATGAGGAAATCCATGGGTATTTATAGTGTAAGTTGAGGAATTGTGTAATAATTTTCAAATATAGGTCTTATAAATCCATGTTGTAAAAAATATAAAACAATTGAAGTACTCATGTTCTTTTCTTGTGGTATTGGAAATTTTGGTCACATATTATGTTAATTTAATCCTCAAAACATGAAATCCAATAGTTAATACAATTTCTTTCAAGGACAAGTAGTGATTCCCCAAAGTAATGTTTTAAAAAATAAAATTTTTCCTTTCAGACTTTGGAAATTAGATTTTAGTTTTAAATAATTATTCAAATATATTAAAATGTAGAATATTAACAAATTAACATATTATAGGTTATGTATTGTGTTTAATTAATTAATACATCATTATGAAATATGTATGATGTCATAAAACAAACAAAAACCAAAAAAAATATATTTTTTACTACTTATGAAAAATTAAAGTATTTTTTGACATTATCATAAATTTACCATAAACTAATATTTATGATCTAATATATAAAATGATTTTTATTTTATCATAAAAATTATCTAAATATGATAATTTAAACTTTTATATATATATATAATTATTAAAAAATAATATTTCTTAAGGCGCACTAAAATTTTCAACACTTATAAAAATCTTCGAGGCCATTATAAATTTATTTTATCATCTATTATTTAAATATATCTATTTTAAATATATATTTCATTAAAATATTATTTATAATACCAAGTTTCATATTAATTTTTTTTATATTTTCTTGAAAATATAATTATTATTTATTTCCAACCTAAAAAATAGAATTATAAAATTCGTCAAAATTAAACATGTATTTTTTTAGGAAAGACTATTCTTAAGAGGAAGTTATGGAATAAAAATTTTATTTATACAAAGTAATATAAATATTATGTAACAAAGGTGCATACATGTAACCCCTTATTACACATGCACATACCCTAAGGGTGAGGTGTGTGATGGTTTTAGTTTCATGGGGTGGCTCAACTAACATCGAATGAGTGATAATATCTACTAACACGAACATATCCTATAGAAAATTTCTTTCAAGATTAACTTTTTTATGCATGGTTTGGGATTGGAAAAGGGAGAACTCTAATGATGATGCCTCCCCCATGTTTAGAAAAACATCATTCAAATGACATGACTCTACCAGTTGAGGCCCCCAATTCTCCTTTATATAAAAATTATCCTTTTTCATTATTACTTATAAATAAAAAATATAATTGTAAAATTATCAACAAATGGTAGAGTATGTTTATGGTAATATTAGCCAACATTACCATTTGACCAATATCCATATAAAAGTGGAATTTTAATAGTAAAAGTTTCCTTTATAAACTATAAATACCACTTTATTATTTCACTGAAATCTCAAAGAAAATTATACCAAACATTAAATTATCATTTCTTGATATATTTATTATTTTACTAAGATTTTTTTCATTTCTATAGCATTTTTAGTGGGGTGAGGATTCTATTATATTTAGGTGATACTTATTTTCCCATTTTACATTTCATTTTTATATTTCTTGTCTGGTTTTAATGTTTGGAAATTTAATTGGTTTCATAGATAAATAATGTAATGATAATTTTTAATGGTATAATATTTTGTGTGTTTCTATTTATCTATGACATGTATAATGATATTTAATATGTAACAAAAATTTATTCAGGAAAAAATATCATTTAAAAAGTCTTGTGTGTTATAGGATAATGAATATATCATGTTTATATTATAGCAACATTTTATGTGATCATTAATATTCTTATTGTTATGTTATGAATATTTTTAATTAATTATTATTATGCCCCATGTTTTTATTAATATTTCATGTGATCACATGCTTTTTGATTCCTTTATTTATTTTATTACTACGATTCATGCTCTCCTCTTTACTTATATCCATGGGATATGATATGTTGTAAAAGTAACATAAGTTGAACCCATGATGTTTCATTTAAAGTGTATTTAGAACATGTTTTTATGTTTTCATGTATTATATACCATATTTTTAAGAAAAAACCATTAAAATAACATCTTTTTTTACCATGTAATGAAAAGTTATGTAATGAAAAGGTGGGATGTTGTATCTATCATCAATGAAGATCTTGTTTCCTAAATAACCTCTTAATAGTTTCTCAGTTCTATTATAATTAAATAATGTTTTGGATTGTTATAACATACTCATCCATTTTCCTGAAATATATCAATGCCTACTATTATATAATCATAATCTTTAAATACAAGTTCCACATAAAACATTAATTATTTCATCATAGCATATCACATAGAATAATGGGATTCATCGAAATTTCATGATAATAATAATAAACTATAAAGGGAGTTAATAAATATGTTAAAATTGGATAATATAATTTGTAAATCGTAAGAAAAATTAAATGATGTTATTAAATATTAAATTTCCCTTAAATGATCATGTGACCGTTTTCAAGGGAAAATACTCTTTTAATTTTGCAATCAAATATTACAAATATAGATTTTATCAAAATAATCAGGAACAAAATTTCTTTTAAAGGAACCCAATAAAATTTTAATGTATTTCTTATATAAATGAGTGGTTATTATGCAGTAAAATCATTCATCCTATGATAGTAAAACCTAGGATTCCATTCTCATTTTTTAGTGAAAACCACCTTATTCATAAAATGAAAATTACTTCTAATTAGTATTTTATATAATTTTAAACACAGATATAAATAAATTTAATAATTATTTGGGTAATATATATAACATTATTTAAAATATTTTTATGAAAATACATGCATGGAAGAAAAGGCTCATGCATTAATAGAGAAATACTGTTGGCTTTCCTTCAAATCATTCTTTCGGTCTCTTAAGTAAATTAACTAGGGAAGCTGATAGGAAAAATAATAATAACTATAAATAAACATAAGATAATATAATAAATATTATTTTATTGAGATATATAATATGATATCTACGTAATAATTTAATTCATAAACAAGACCATTAAAAATGAAATTTTATTATAAAATGATTACATCAAGTCCATCTTGATTCATAAGTTCTCTAACCACATATAACATAAATTGAAATTTATTATACTAATATAAAAAAAATACTATTAATACATATTATTATATTTATTTTTTACTTATAACATCTTATCACCTTTTCAATAATACATATTCATTATCATCATCATTTTAGGGGTTAACTACTTAGTTTTCCTTGTATGTTTTCGTCCATCTATTATGTTCTTGGAGCTTTAAACATGGTTAACTCATATAAAGAATGTTTATAATGATATAAATATCATATATATTCATTATATTCATATTCATAACCATTATTATAATTAAGTGATGAAATAATGAATTACATTACAATATGGAGGTGGAACTTTGTATTTACACATGATTGTTGTTTCCATTTTTTTATGGATGGAATGAAATAGAGGTAAAAATTATTCCATTTTTTAGAATAATATTTAAATTAAAGAAATTTACATATATATATATATAATATGAATCTATCATAATAACCATCTAGGAAATATGGTGATTAAAAAGAAATCATATAACAATGTGGAGGCAGTAGTTTACTTGTATGCATGAGTGATACAATCATCTCAGATTTATTGGAGAAGAGGTGGGAGATGGTTGATAAATATATTCTAATAATGCCTCATTATATTAATGATAATATATTAATCATGTTATGATTTATACCTTAGGTTTAAACCATGTATAATAATAAATAAAATTGAATGACCTCGATTATGATTTCATTTTATTCATTACGAGACATCCTTTAGTGAATATCTTACACCTTGAATGATTTGTACTAGGGGAAGAAAATAAGTTCTTGGATTAATGTAAATCTTATAGTAAGGTTAATTATTAGGAATTTTCATATATTCATTAATAAAAATTTTTCATCAAGGGAGGATAATATTTCTATTTTAGATGTGAAGGTGGGGACATAATGAGCTTCATATAAGATTTCATTGATATAAGGTCACCTTCATGTAAACATGGAGAAAAAAGGATAAGGATTTGAATTTTTTAAATGATAAGGGATTAAATAACTTCAATAAATAATAATTAGATCTATTTATGTTGTAAAACTGCCCTTATATCTGGGATTAATCCCCCATAAAATTGTTTTAACCTTAACCTTGGTAACAAAATTGTACTATTTTTACTATTCATTTTGACCGAACATTAAGAAGAAAATATTAAATTATATTAATTAGGATGAATAAAAAGGTTGAATATATAATAACATATTCAATTTCTATATGTGTTAAAATTTCGAATTAAATATGTGCAAAAGTAATAATGAAAACTTATTTTAGAAAAATACATTATTAAGAATAAAAATTATTTTACTAATATTTATGTCCACGTAAAAAAAATAAAAATAATATAAAAATATTTTATTAAATATATATTATATAGTTTTAAATGAAACCATTAATAAATTGGGAATAATTTAATTTATTAAGATAATAACACAATTCAAGAATAAAAATATGTTTCTGCACAATTTGATTTATGTCAAAAAATGAACTTATACCAAAATAATGTATAATGATGATATATATGTAATAAATAATATTATTTCCTATTTAATAATAATTATTTTACATAAATATAAAATTATAAACATGAGGGAACTCTTACTTGAAAATAAATTGCAGTTTTTACAAAAAAACCATGTATTCTTCACTATTCAATAAAAAAATTAAATCCCATTAAAAAATTAAAAAGTATCCCAAAGATAATATCAACATGATGATTTATAAACAAATATTAATTCCATGAATTAAAATTTATAATAATTGTAGAAATTAATTATAAATTTTGCACCAAAATTTATTAAAGTATATTTTTTAATTAAAATATATATTTTAAAGCCTAATATGAATTTACAGAAAATTAAGTAATAATTTACTATTGCAATATAAAATATTTTTTTAATTAATTAAAACCTATTTATATATATTTCATAATATTTTTACTACTTTTCATATATTCAAATTTAACGACTAGGTCATAATGATTTACTATATCATGGTTTTTATAGACTCAGGGTTATATGTACGGAAAATTATCGAATATATTAATTTTATTTCAAAGGAAAAAACATATAAAATATTAGGGTATTATATTATACACTGTTTAAAATAAAATTTTCCATAAAAATTAGACCAGTCTAATATAAAAATAGGGATATGTTTACATCATCACATCCTTGACTTCCTATATAGCTTCCTTGAATTTTGGATTCCTCAAGAGAACTTTAACAAGGTTAGTAGTACAATTATGTTGCAAATTTTCTCTATGATCGACGATTTAAAATATATTTTTATCATTGTAAATATCATGAACACTAGTAGAAAAACTTATTTTAGTGCATGTTAGGTATTAGGTGTGAAAATTCTCGAAATAGATACATGGAACACATGATGAAGATAATATATGTTTTGTGCAAGTGGAATAAGATAAGAAACTATACTAAAATAAATATGAATATCAATGGTGTCAATATAACTAGTTCACATTGTTCTGTTATTTATAAATTTTATGATCCTATTCCCTGTGGAAATTCATATAGATACCTTCTCAGAAACTTCGTGTTCCATATATCATTAAAGATTTTTAGCGTAACTCTTCTATCAACTCTAAACTACCATGATGTGAAAATGAATGTATATAACCTTATATATCATTTCAATAGCTATATTAGGCCCCAGTAGAATTATTTCTCCAACATCATCCCAAAATGTCGGGGTTATTCACTTATTTCCATATAAGGATTTATAAGGAGTCCTTTTAATGATAGTGGTAAAGTTAATGGCATTGGAAAACTTGATAGAGGAAGGAGTTGGTCCCAAAAACATTTTAAATATAGTGAAGTTGATCTCAATATGTCCTACAGTGTTTTAATTATCCTCTCTGAATAAGAATTTATTTTTGGATGATATAATGTTCTGAAACACAACTACATATCTAGATCTTGGTAAAGTCATATACATAACTTCATTGTAAACCTCAGATCATGACCAGATGCAATTGAATATTGTACACAATGTAACCTTACAACTATATTAATGACTAACCTTGAAATATTTTCAATAGAGAAATTTTGACAAATACTAATGAAGTTTGTTTACTTTATAAGGTGAATGACTAAAATAAAAATATCAATATAGCCTTTAGATGTTTTTTGGATTCCAGTGATAAAATCCATGGTGATGTTTATTCATTTCCATTCTAGTATATGTAATGGTTAGAACATCCCCTTAGAATTTTTTTACTCATTCTTAATATATTGACACACCATGAACTAAGATACATATTTTCCAATATCTATATTTTTATATTCCATATATAAATACTCTTTCATATAAATAGACATCTTTATTATACAAAAATGAATAGAGAATGATGAGCTATTAGATTCTTCTAATATCTCTATCTTTAGGAATAAGGTTGATGGACAAAATATATATATCTTAAACCTTATCATTCCACAACAATCAAGGTTGATCTAGTTAACATTTATAACCTATTTTTTAATCTCTATCCTCTTGTTGTGACTATTTAATCATCACATAGAAATATGTTTCAACAAACATTTGAGAAAGATAAGGTTTCTCTCCTTCTATACTGATTTCATGGTCTATGATTTTCAAATTATGAAATACTAGGTCCCTTTTATCTTTATAGTATATAATCTAGAATTATCCTTTCAACTCAATGAATCGCCCATATTTTTCTCTTTCTTTAGGGGGTATTGTATTAAATATTCAAAATCATTAATTTACTCCATCCATCTTCTCTGGTTCTTATTTAACTCTTTCAAGATGAATATACATATTAATATTCTATCATAACAATATATGTAACGTCTTTTTCTATAATTATATTGAATTCATATATTTAATAAAAATATTATAGGCGAAATATCTAATTCATGAATAAGGTAATTGTTATTATGAACCTATAATTTGTGGGTGGTATAATCTATCACCATATGAATCAAAATTGAAAAAATTTCTAATCACTTCTTCAATGAATTTCAAAATATATCAAACCTCTCTCCATTATAAGAGAGTATGAGATTAGGTGAAATAAACATCCACCTCTTTAATTCCTTGAATTCTTATTTTCATCCATCAGTACAAAGGAACTTGAATCCCTTCCATGTTAACATAAAGAGTGGATTAGATAAACAAGATAAAACCTAAAAAACTAAAGATGTCCATATAACCCATGAAAACCATGGATCTCAATCAGAGTGGTTTTTATAGGGAAATGTTTAATTAATTATTAATTTTCTTCATCAATCGATACACCCATCCATTATATTATATAAACTAGAAATGAATATTTATATATTTATATTTCACCCTTATTAAATATTAATTACCTCTTCCACTTTATTAGGGTTTTTGTATAATCCTCATGTAATCAAAATTCTATTACGTTGCCTTGGAATATATAAGAATAAAATCGATAAATAATACCATGGATTGATAATGTTAATCCATAAATACTCCATTCAATGAATACATAATGATTTGGGGAACCTTATTAAGATGAAATGGAATCACTATAAATTCATGGTATCAATACCAAAAATAGAAGGCTATATTGGGTATTTTATCACCTCTGACCCCAAATTGGTAGTATTAGTTTCACAGATAAATCATCGAAAAATATTGTACTCATCATAATTGGTAAAAGAAATCATCATTATAGGACAAAGTATTCTTATTCTTTATCATTTTCTTATTAATTTTATGATAATCAGTATGAATTCTAATTGACCTATCTTTATTCTTAACAAAGATAATAGGTTCACCCCCTGTAGATGCCATTGGATGAATGAATCCCATAACATGATTCTCATAAAAATTTCATTAACTCCTTCAACTGAATCAGTTCAATTCTAATAGAGTCTTTTAAATAGGGGTGGAACTATGTTTATTTTCTATTGAATACATGAATTAACATTTCTAGGGAACAATTGTAAAATATTCTAGAAATAAATCTACAAAATATTATATAATTTTCATATCAATGATTTTGAGTTTCCCCCCAACCATCTAATATAAAAACCCTATTTTTTATATGAATAAATACCAATAAAATGGATGTAATTTTCCTTTGATGTTCATATTTATCATCACACTGATAACAAATCATGGGATAGTACAAAATAAAAATTTATAATTACCTTAATTAGAAATTGATATGATCATTATATAATGAATACCAATACCTAACCAAAATCACATAAAATTAAACAAAAGGATAAATAAAAATATTTTATATGAGTCCATTACCCCAAACATGAAACATATAAGAACCAGAAACATGAATTGGGATTATTATAACAATATAAATTTTTATAGCTAATTCAAAATATAATTTTTTTGGTAATGTTATACCTTAAAAATTATTTAGATAAAGAGGATGGGGAGGAACAATAATTATATAAGATATTGTTTGTTCTAGAGTGTATGATAAGTTTACCTTTAAACGAATCATTATCATAACACATATAATCAATAGTGATCGGAATATATTGACCCTTTTATATGTGCATAAGAGAATTACAATGTAGAAAATAATCATTAACCCTCATATCCAAGCTCTGGATAGCATAATTCCTATAATAGTTTTGTCTAAAACATTGGAGTGTGGGTATTGTATTCAGTTGATCGTTTTCATCACCCTTTTCATTAACCATCCTCTTCACATCACATCAATATTTCTTTTATCTATATCATTTTTATCCCTAGTTAAAAAAAATAGGACTCCCCTTAATATAATTTACTAGGTACTTATATCCTATATATCCACAAAAGAATAATTTATCTTTATTACTCTATGATTTTTTTATAATATTCATTTAATTCCATTATTATTTTATTATCAAAACCATGAGATTAATATCTAAATCCAATATCCACTTTAACCTTATTAATACATAAAATGATTTATGTATAGATACTAATGTTTCTTATGGATAATTACATTTAGGGATGTTTTTTTAATCAATTTATGAATTCATATATCTTAATTTATAATTCAATGATAATACCATAATAATAACACATAAGTCTAGTAAACGTTTTCTCATATTTACTAATGGATACATCATCCTTCTTATTTAGTTGAATAAATTTATATTATATTTTAATATGATGAATAAAGGGAAATTTCTTATTAAAAAATAACATATAAAACTTATCCCACCTCATGGATTAAATTTTTTACCACTAAATTGTATTTCCGATAAGAGTACTCTATTGATTTTCTTCTCCTTCCAAAAGATAATTTTCAAAAAAAGATTTTCTTGTTCGAATAATCAAGGAACATAAAATATATTTTTAGGGGTACTGATCCATTTCTAAAAAATTATTATATATGTGGAACCACAAAAAGAAAATAAACATTACCTCATTAAGTAATAAATAGTAAATGTTTCCAAATATTTCTAATTTGGAAGCTCAAAATGATTCATGGAATGAAAAAGTTTCCTAAGAAAATAAACAAGATTTTTTTATTCCAACTGCAATAAAATATGGTTTCTCAAAAGGTAAATCATTTATTTTTCTATCTTATTCAGCATTAACGTAGTCCCTTCATATTCTACACACTAAAAAATCACAAATCATTATATGGGAATCAATTATTAGATTGGGACATCATATAATTATGAAATGTTTTTATATGATACCTAGAGGATTAACTTGGGTAATTGATGATTAATATTAGTTAAAATAATTCATAATGAATCATATAGAAAATTTTATATAACATAATAATGTACCCTAAGAGTGTATATCCCGGTGTGCAGTCGTTGGCTGACTCATCAAGCACTGGTGACGATCATTTTAACTCCCAATCTCTCACATTAAAAGTTGTTACCCATAAGTGAATTTGTTCTATAACCACGTCCATATTATAGTATATATACATGGTAATATTTAATGGTAAAAACATACAAAAAATTTTATATAACACAATAATGTACCCTAAGAGTGTATATCCTGGTGTGCAGTCGTTGGCTGACTCATCAAGCACTGGTGACGATCATTTTAACTCCCAATCTCTCACATTCAAAGTTGTTACCCATAAGTGAATTTGTTCTATAACCACATCCATATTATAGTATATATACATGGTAATATTTAATGGTAAAAACATACATTGTTAATTACCCTATAATAGGATGTTCTCAAATACTTAGGAATAATATAAGGGCTCTTACTGATGTTTTTGAATTATAGTTTCCAAAATTAACTAAAACATACTCTAATACCTAATATAGTGAGCCAAAATTTTAATACATGAATATTAAATCTGTTTAGATAAATAATAATATCAAATAAATATGATCCAAACAAAAACCATAAATGATTACCATATTTTGGAAACATTCACACATAATCCACAAATAAATAAAAGATCTAAATCATTTACCATTATGATATTCATAACTAACACCCTTCTTAGAGATACCATGATTCAAAAATTTATTTAGAACATAGGGAACGAGAACATAATAAAGGGTGGTCATAGATGATAGATAAGGATAAACATAATAGATATTAATCCAAATTCATAATAAAAAAATGATAAGAATAAGGGTATGAGAAAATAATCCTAACATACAATAATCATAACCAATTAGTTAATGATTATTAATCAAAAATCATAGTCTATGTATTTTCTCAAAATAATAAATATACATTACATGTTTCAATAATAGTCATTAATCAGTCATGATCCATGAGAACAAAACATTTGAATAATTCATAAGTTTTTTCCATACACATAAGTGTATAAAATCACTCCCATAGTCATGGTTCAGTAATAAGACTACCATTCATGACAAATTCACCTAATAAAAATTCCTAACAACTCATAGGGGTAAATTAAAAATAATAAACTATATAATATCATATGATACTTTTAACATTGTAGTATATTAGGAGTTTCTATAATCTGTCACCATTAACCAATATGTTGGATGACTATAACAGACCAATACATTATCATGATTTATATCAAGCTAACCCATCAAAAAATCATAATCCATACATATGAGTGAAAAATAAAACATTCATCATTTTATCATATAATAACGGATGGAATGAAAATATATTTCATAAACATTTCACCATAACAATCATAAACTATCCAAATAATGATTATCATGGTATGACAAGATCATATACAAAGTAAATCATAAAAAACATCAACATATGTTGTTACAAATGAAATACCTTTAAAATACCATTAAATTATTTCCTGATAAAAATTCCAGTTTTCATTTCGATGTAGCATATTTAAAATATAAGTATTTAGAGAATATAAGTAACAAAATTAATTGAAAATACCATGAAATAAAGTACAAAATATTCAAATAAATGATTTCTCATGGTGGATGTAAAATATGTTAATTTCATGTGTATAAAAACATAATTTCATTCTCACTTTTTGTAAAATGATACACAATCAGAAAATGAAAAAAATAATCCTTTAAAAAATTATAAAATAAAACATGGAAAATAACTTTAATAAATCTTTTTGGAATAGTGAAAATATTTTTCAAAATATTTTATTGAATATATAAACAATGATGTAATGATGCATGACCAAAGAGAGAAATATAATTGGTTTTACATAAAAATATTCTTTTAGTATATTAAATACATAAATAGTGGAAAATGAAAGGAAAATAAAATAATATCCATAAATAAGAATATTTAAATAAAATTCATAAAATTATATAGTGATATATCATATAATTTCATCATTGTAAATTTAGTCATAAACAATCATGGTAAAAATTAGATTGTAACATAAAACCCATAACTAAAGTCTTTGTAACTTTATAATTATTATAACATCATATATATAAAATTTAAATTTATTATATTTATAAATTTTAATAATATTAATAAATACAAAAATATATAATGTTTTTTATATATTAAAATTATGTTTTCATTATCAGTCACTCATTATTATCATCATTTTTGGTGTCAGTCACTTTGACCATAATGTATGTTTTGGTTCAGAAGTGATGGTCTTCGAAAATAGACCACATTTTATTCATATAATGTTTTAAAAATTATATAAATGTCATATATATTAATTATATATAAATTTAAATGAAATAATATAAAGAGTTATTGAAAAATTAATTACATAACTCCGTGGAGAGAGTAGTTTATACTTACGCACAAATGGTATTTCTATTTTTTGATGGATGGAATTAAAGAAAGGTAAATAATAATTTAACATCCCAAAAAAATAATTATATCAAAATTAAGTTACACACATTGATATATATATATATATATATATATATTCAAACAGTAAATCTATTAGAATAATCAACGAGGAAATATATTAATAGAAAATGAAAATTATATCTTTTTAGAGGCAATAACCCACAAGTATTCATGGGGGTTAATTTCATTTCTCATTTTATAGAGAATATAACCGAAATGGTTGCGAAAAAATCATAACAATACATTATTGTATTTATGGTACCAAATTTATTATATAATGATGTATAAAATAGTTTTATATGAAGTATAAGAAGAGATAATATTTAAACATATCTGCTAAGATTTAAACCACTTTTTTGAGACACCACTTTTGGCTTACAACTTATACTTTAAAGGATTGGTATTATTAAATGAATAAAAGATGTAGAATTATGATAAGTAAAACTGGATGTTTTTTGGAGTGATTATTTTCCATGATATTCGTCACAAATTTCATGAATAATGGAGGAGAGTATGGTCCCTTTTATAAGGAAGGGTAGGGATACACTATGAATTTCATAATAGATTTCAATGACATAAGGTAAATTTAATCGGAAGGTGGATCCAAATGTTAATGTATTCTATGGTGGTATAATATAATTCTCAAATATCTTCAACCAATTTGAATTATATAGGTGTGGGTAGCATTTATACCCTTATCACTTGGTTTAACCACTAGTATACACGGTTTAACCAAAGCTATAGTTAAAAAAAGTTTACTTTTTTAATATTAAATATGAAAAAAATAATTTAAACCTATTAATTTATATTAAATATGAATATTAAAAATATGAAATACATTTCAAAAGATTAAATTTATATTATTTATAAAATTTAATTTCCAATACTTATGAAAAAAAACAATAAAAACCCTTTTTTGAAAAATACACTTTCAAGCATAATGCTTAATTTTTAACCATTACATTCCATGTAAAAACCATAATTTTAATGTTAATAAATCATAATGGATATATAATCGATATATATTTATTAGTATCAATCATAAGTAGATATTAATTTTATTTCATAAGGTAGAAAAACATTGTACCCATAAAACCAGTTCTTAGAAAAAATATATTTTTAATGTACAAAATGAACTTATAAAAAAAATTTAATAATGATTTTTATTAATTAGATATATTATTTATTGTTAATGGATTAATTTGTTACTTTAATATCAAGTTCCAAACATGATTGGACATTCACTTAAAATGAAATGACATGTTTTTCAAAAATAATTATATTTATAATATAACATAAAAATAAATCTTCTTTTGAAAAATTGAAATAATTTACATAAGATAATATTGAAGTAGTTATTTCTAAAATAATATTCATTATATTAAATAAAACTTCTATAAATTATTAAAAAAATTATAACTTTTTTACAAAAAAATTAATAAAACCCAATTTTAATGAAAAAAAATGAGAACCATAAAATGCAATTACTGAAAATTTGGTACTCATTTGTTATGAATTAATAAATACATTTTTATTATTTAAAATCTTAATAAATATTTTCAATAATTTTATTAATATTATTAATACATTGCAACTTAGTGGCTAGGATATAATGGTTTATTGTATCAATATCCATGTAGACTCAGGGATGTGTGTATTGATATATACAGAATTCTACATGTTAATTGCAGAATAATAAAATTTAATTTCATCCTATTTTACAACTCGCTCCTATTGACAAAAAATAACATGTAGAGTAGATAATTTCTATTTAATATATTCATTTTGAAAACACTATTGTAAGACACAATACATGGTATAGTATATATTATTAATCCTATATCAAAAAACAATTCCAAAATTACACCCTCTTACATAATTCATTAATTATTTATGTAAGAGAAGAGTGTTGGATGTGAAATTCCCCATGACTTGTAATATATGAGATATTGAAAATGAATGGAGAAAATTAAAATTTGATATAATTGAAACTTAATGTGGGGAATAATATTCTCTAAAACCCCACAAGTTTGGGAGCATATCATCGATACCCACCCATTTTATTTCAAAATATTTTGGTTATAAATATCACTTATGGAATCCTTATATGAGTTTAGAATACATATATATAGTTCCTGAAAAACCCTTCTTGTCAAACCAATATGTTTTCTCTAATATATTCTTATCCAAGATTGTTGTATTAGATTTAACATTATTGACTACTAGAAAATTTACAAATAATATAGATATAAAAATATTATAAACAAAATAAATTATCATAAGGGGCACCTTACCTGTAAACATTGAATTCCATTCAGTGAAAAAAATAGTGAAACCATCAAATCAAATGGAAATAGAAAAGATTGACTATGATTCAATATGATATTGGGAATGTCTCACATCATATTTTCTAATTCAAGTAGATTTATTTTTATTAAATTATTGTCAACCCAAATATGGTTTGTGTGAATATTTTAAATTCTCCATTGAGATCATATGAAATTTTCCAATATTGTGCCCCTACAATTAACAATGGGTAATGATATTAAATTTTTGTATACTTGAAAATATTTTAATCCATGACCACTTTATATTCAATTTATTTTATATCTCATTAATGGTGATCATAAATGAACTTAAATACGTGAATAAGGTTTAATCTGATCCATTGAAATAAGATTATTTCAATTCTTTATTGGATGTTTATCCTTGATTATAATATATTTAATAAATATTCACCAATGGATAATGGTCTTTTCATCTTTATTTCTTATACTATATAAATAGTTATATAATATGATGGAAAAAATATTTATTATCGTAACACGCTATTAATTTTTCTAAAAATATTAATTAAATTAAAATAATCCTATACAGGATGCATGACACAATAACTAATTCTAATGGTCTATTTCATACAATTATGTCCAAAATTATTTAATAAATATCCTATAATAAAACCAATAATATATAGAAACATGTATTTGAATCAAAACATATAAAATTTTCCAAATAGTTTCAGTATAAAACCGATATGTAGAATGTTTTATATAATAATAAAAATAAATTATAATAAATTTTATGTTATAATACATTTCCCATACATTAATTGAATTTATTTTCCAAATATAACCCCAAATGAATGTCAAATTATTTGTCAAATCCATATATCGAATTAAAAGTTAATTGGATGCATTCTAAAATATTTTCAATAAACCAATATATATAGTCTATCAATTGGTTTTCATTCACAAATATACCCAACTATGAATCTTACACTATGATATATACTAGAATATTTATCATTAAATAATATATTTCCATCACTATCGATAATGTGGGATAAATAAATTATAAATCATGTAAAATATAGGGAATTATATATAACATACCTTGAAACACACATGATGCTTCATGGTTTCAGTTATCCAACTCACATGAAAACTCTCTTCCCTAATCTCCGGCATCGATTCTTACTCTCACTCAACCTGCCTATTAATTTTCCATTGGAATTTTTTAAAAACATTCACACTTAGATGATAATCTCAACACAATGATGAAAACTATAAGTATTTGGTTCATCAAGATCAAGTTGTAACACTACTCTATATTATAACTTAAATAATAATATATTTTTTTCATGTCTCACATTGTGATCAATTCTAATTTTTAAATTTAAAATATCTCGATATCATAGTAATGACCAAATATAACTGTCATCTGACTACTGAATCAATTTAATCTTATATTATTTTTGTACTTGGTTTCGTTAAACCAACATTTTATACATTATATTTAAAGTATATTCAAAGAGGTTAATACTAATTATGTACCTTATTATATATTATTCATTATTCTATACGAGTTTAATGTAATAATTTGATGGATTTTTTTTCAAATTGAAAATAGAATAAAATTTCCCATCTATAATGCGATCATTTAAATTCTATAACAATATTCTTAAACATTGATCTATGGTGGGATAATATTCATTGAAATGAAACATATTATATTTTCCATTAGGTGTGAATACTCATAAGAAGTTGAGTCTTCATATCATTAATTTCACACTCGATAATCTATATGACGGGAGATTATGAAAACATACCCACCAGTAGGATATACAAAAGTTTATGTTCATTTGATATTCCTATCTATGAGAAATTATATTGATTCCTAGAAATAAATATTATTATTAATTTATTTCATGACTCATGCACTTATATGTTGTGTTTAAACTATGATAACATACGATCCAAGTGAATTTGGGTATGTTAGGTGTGCCAAGAATGAAATTTTATGAATTAATAAGTCAAGGAAGTATTTTTACTTTCAATATTTATTGATATTGATACCACATCCCATGATATAAATGGGTATGTGGCACTAAAAATTATGTCCATGGTGTGTAGGCTAGTTTATTTCAGATATTTAATAAAATATGTGTTGAGAATAAAGGTTGCTGACATGGGAGAGAAACCTTCTTAATGAGATATCACGATAAAATGATTATATAACAGATTGAGTGTTCATATTTGATTTTCTTCACTAACAAATACCTTCTTCCATAATGGGTTCATTGATGCATTTCTAGACAATCATAATTTAGTTTTGTAAATCCCACATACTTTCACTAAGAAAGATGCATATAGGGTCACACACAATGTGTTTCATTTGACCTAAATTATATAAAAATAATATTTATAAATAGGATTAAATATTATTATCCATAATAAGAAGTAATACATATTCAATATTTGTTAAAGGATATATAATAATAAATAATTATTTATTCATAATGAATTTTATTAATTACATAGATAGATAATATTCATTTACCTCTTGTTATTATCAAAATAAAAAAAATTATTGATTGTTTGTTAAATAAATTATTTGTTTTGTTGTGTAAATGTTAAAAATATATTTAATCTCTATTAAAGGAATGAAATATTTATTTATTTATTGAATCATATTTATTTAAATATTTATTTTAGAGTTAAATAACTGTTGAGGAGTTCAAGGGGAACAGATTTTATCCATTGTTGAATATACATTTACAAAATTTTAAATTAATTAATTATTATAGGATGGGTTAACGCATGCCTTAAAATTCAAAAATATTATTATTTTATTACATTACATGGGGTTCATTTTGGGTTTAATATACTATTAAGGACTTCATTTAATTAATTAAATGTAAAACCCTAACCCGTAGCCATAAATAGATTATTCTATAAATCAGAGAATGGTTAATGGGTGTCCACAATAATTACCTCTGAAGATATCCATCCTATATTCTTCTCAAGACCATGATGAAAAAGAGAAATTCATTAAAGGATGAATTTACATGAAGTAATCAATGTGAAAAAATAATGATAATTAATCAGCTACACTAGCACTCGGTGGTTGATCAGCGTTTTCTAATGATTGAAAGAGAATATGTGGATCATCTATAGAGGATTTCATTTTTGGGCACGTAAAATGAATCAAAAAAACTGATGGAATTTCAACAAATCATCATCATCCATGAAGATAGAACTCATGGATGAGGTAAAACATATTCGTGTGTTTTAAATTAATTATAAATTAATTTGAAATAATACTCTCATTTGGTTTTGGAAAAATATATTTTCCATATTTTTGAAATTTAAATTCATTGTTCATGGAATTAGTGTGAGGTATATTGAAAAAAACTCGATTTATTCTGAAAAAATAGAGTTTCCATAGTCCTTATAGGCATAATTGTTTCTTATGCTATGTCAAGAAATATTAATAATCTTAACTCATATCTCTTATCATAATGAAAAAAATTAATTCATAAGTAGATTTGATTTCATAATCTACTCAAGGTCTATGTTCATTATAGTGACTCCTTTGAAGATTATTATATAGAATATTATTAAAATGAAATAATTTCTAAAATCAATTAGTATAATATAAAATGTTTTCCAATTCTCATATAAACAATATTTCATATAAAATAATTCCATCATTTACCTATTTTGAAAAAAAATCATCTCTATCAAAATTGTCATTTTACCTACTTCATGAGTTTACCTTTCCTAAAATTTTCCATGAAGTGAGAATTAATATCCCTATAAAAATAAATATTTTTTGCCTAAATGTTTTTATAAAGGTAAATCTCTATCCAATATCAATATTCTATGTATCAATTATGATTAATCAATCTCATGATGGGATATTGTAACATCAAACATTGAAATTAATATAATATTACATCAACAAGAGTTTTCTTAATATGTATAATATGATTAATATGCTACATGCATGTAGATATAATTCCCTCATACATGGGACCCTGTATTTTATCCTCATCATCAAATTAATAAATAATCTATTTCACTCCTATAGTTATAGAATTTATCATTCTTAGGAAATAAGATTTATATCACATATAACATTCAATACATTGTCTATTTTTGAGTTTCAACAATAAATTAAAAAAATAATACAGCAAAGGGATCAGACCATTAATATTATAATGGTTTATATCGATAAGTTAATTATCCATACATTATAAATAATATATTTCTCTAGGATTAGGATTAGAAATTAACATTTGAATTCTTTTGAAGAGGAGTGAAAATTATATACGAACAACTAGTTTTATGGGAGTAAATACTACAAATAAAGAACATACTTTATAATTTTTAGATCTAACACACCCATATATTATAAAAACGTATAGCATAATTATATAGACATTATTTTTTGATAGATAAGCATAAACCATCATTTACATATAAAATATATTAGGATAGATATTTTTTTTAAAAAATGTTAGAATAAACTAGAAATAGTGATGTGTTATATTGAATTTTCATCTATGCACTTCTTAATGAACAAAAAAATTGGTGAACTGATCTTGTTTATTATAATTTTTTAGTAGGTTCATGATATTTAAATATTTAACATTTATCAATTTATTTTATTAAATTGAATATAAATTTATAAATTATTTATGAACCTCAATTATTCAAACTATTAAATCAATAAGTTTCTTTTAAATGAATTTCTTTTCTCTATATTAGACTATGGTTTCTATGAAATACCATCATGGGATTTACTTAACCTGTTCGCCAAGCCCATGGGTCACATGGCCTTATGTGTTCCTCCCCATGTACTTGAGGATACCAATTAGAAACAAGATTTTAAATGTGGTATGGTGGGGATATTATACCGTCGTGTCAAAGTGCCACATCAGATACAATTAGAAAAAATAAACAATAATATAAGCATGCATAACTAGAAATCAACAATAAACTAGTGTTCAATTGTAAAAAGATAACTTAATAAGTATGTGATATATGTTAATATGCTAACTCAATAGCATATAATAATACCAAATGGCTCAATCGTAGTATATAATACAAGGATTCATTGAATTTTGAGATACATAATGAAAATAGGAAGATACAATCATGCCACACAATATTACAAAATTAATAAAAGAAAAAAAATCTCCAAGCATTTCGAGCCTATGTCTGACCCTCTTCTCCTAAGATCCAACTGAAGGTAAGAATGTAAAAGACTAGTATCAGGGAGCTTTTCCTAATTAGTACCTGTAGATAGATAATCTTACATGGTACCAAAGGTAGCTCAAGTAGGGTCTGAGATAAAAAAACTAAATAGGCCACCACCAATGGTGTCTACATGTAATCCAAGATGTGATCATAACTAAATAGTTTGTATGCATATGTAGTTAATTAACAATGTAAAAAAATAACCAGTCATCTCAGTTGCCTAATGGACACCAGGAGGATCTAACTACTTCGACCCATTACTAGAAGGAATGTCTGAACAACCACTATATATATATATTATTGTAATATATATATAACATAATCTTATTACCGCATTCACCTATATAAACCTATTATGTTTGGACATTTGTTTCCGAATAACAATAATAGTAGTTACTTGGTGGATAGGGGTGTAACTCATACATACATTACTTGTCTAACGAGCCTATATGATCATGAAAAATGATACATTATCTATATCACAATAGAGTGATATATTTCACGAAACAAAACTCGAGATACTGAGTGATCCATCACAGAATCACTCTAATCATGGAACATGGTGTCTAAATCCCAACACAAATATATTATAACTATTGCAAGATGCTATACTCCACACCCAACATTAGGGAGCATGATTATGCACTAAGTTTGATGGTCCCTTACTATTATACACAACCTCTGTAAAGGTATATAACAATTATAATTGGCATGGGGCCTTACCGCTTATCCATTTATTCATCAAGACCATATATATATAAGGTTTAATCATTTATAATATAATACATAATGAATAACTTCTTATGAATTTCATTATCTAAGTTTAATTATTATAAAGTAATTTTTATTCTCAATGTGAATCCATACAATTATAATAATATGTTATGGTCTCACCGTCCTGTACAATTCACTAAGAATTTTCATTCTGTTTATATAATGAAATAAACCATCACGTATGAGCCATTTCACTCACTAAATGAAAAGCTCCAACCATGAAGAAGTCAATACACTTAATCGATTTCATTTAAAACCCTTTAATTTAATTTAAGGTAAGGGAACCATCACTGTTAGTCTATACAATTTAATCCAATCCATTAAATTATCAATGGCATGGAAATTCAATTTACATGCATCATTGTGCCAATTAGAAGGTTCTATCGTCATGTGGGAAAAAATCCTCAATGTAAATTCCAAACATTGGATGAGACAAACACCTTAGAGGTTCTTTGGGTGATGTCAACATTCATATAATAATGAAATTTCCATTTTAATTCTATCTCAAAGGCTAAAGTGAAATTCTGAACAGAACATACTTCATCAAAATTGGGTAGTTATACTTTGAAAACACATTAGGTGACCATATATGGGATGTGAAACCTCTAAGAAAAAAAATAAAATCAATATATGTGTATCAAAATAGGATTATCATAATGATATAAAGGACTCAATATAATTGGTATTCTCATAAAAATACTACATGCGATAGAACAATATAATTTAAACCCATTACGAATCAAAGGGAAAACAAGGTGACCACCTACCCCATGATCGTAGATGACTCCTCAATCCATATCGGCCTCAAATTCAATGTATGTTAGGGAAGATCTATGAAATGGTCAAATTCCCTAACAAAAAAGAAAATGGACCTACACCTAAAGATTGAAATGGATTCAATGATTAACATTGATATGATGTACGATACTAGGGGAACATACTAAAACATATCCAATTATTTTAACATATTGAGAAATAGATAATGAATGTAGTATATATATAAAATCCTAGATTGAGGTTGTTCACAATATTAATGGATAAGAAGTGGGATGTTGGTTTTCCAGAGGTAGAAAGGAAACACTGAAAAATCTTTATAAAATAAAAGTGATAAAAAGGGACATTTAATCCGAAAATATCAAACGGCATGATTTGGTCACATAGTTTTTACAATGTTTGTGTAAACCATGCTAAGTTTATAGCAACATGGGGCACACCACATGGTTAGGTACACAGTTTCACTAACTATGCAAGAAAAGTAAAGAATAGTTATGTGTTATATATATCACCAACTACATGGTCGGGCTCCTAAGGTCGCACAATTGTAGTCAAATAGTGTGGCCTAGCTCCTCCTTCCCATGTTAATGCTTTGGGCTACGAACGAGCTTCAAACACACTTGTGACCTCCTTGTATTTATTGGGATTAGAAATTAAGACCATTTTGGAAATTCAAACTGAAAAACTAATGATCCATACCTTCATTGAAAGGATTGGTCACTTTAATATTCTCTCCTGAAGGATACACATCCCCATGTTATACGGTGAGGGTAAAGATGTATTGTCAGTGAGAAGTTCAACCTATTGACAATATATATCAGCTTCCTACTCCCAGATCACATCCTATACTCAGTAGTGGTTCCATTTCACCCACAAAAAATGAATTTCCCTACCATGTGGTTTCACCAATAATTGATCCACTATACACATTGGCTACTCTTCAAAGAAAGAATCTATATCCAATTAATCTTCATGAATCTTAAATACATGATTTGGGTCAGATAGTATCTATTAAACTGAGGTACAGGATTGACATCATGAATATACCAGAATCATTGAGGAAGTGATGGCTGTAATTTCAATCGTCTGGTCTATTTTTCAACCTCAAAGGGTCCAAAAAACATCAGTGAGAGCTTAACAATACTTTGAATATGCCTTTGGCCTATCCTGGGTGAAATTCAGAAGTAAACCCTTTCATCTACCTCAACTTCAAGAGGTCTATGCCATTTTTTGTTATATTAATGTTGTCTGGAATGAGTTCTCAATATGTGATTTTTGATCAAATAAACCTTCTTTATAGTCTCTTTCACGAGATGTGGTCCAAGAAAATATGCCTCCCCAAACACTATCCAACACATGGTTGAGTGGTAAGTCCAACCATATGATGATTTATAATGAGTCATATCAATGGTATCATAAAAGTTTTTCTTATAAAAAAAATCCACAAGAGGAATGTGTTTCTCCCAAGAACCACCAAATTCAAGCACGTATGAATGGAGTATGTTCTCTAACACATGAATCACATGCTCTTTCTTCCCACCAGTTTGTGGCTGATAACTCATTCTCAGAAGTACATGCGTACCTAGGTTATTCTTCAACCCATTCCAAAACCTTGATGTAAAATGGGAGTCTCTATCTAGAATGATATAATGAGGTTCTCCATGAAGATATAATACCTATCTAACATAAAAACACCCTTGATCGTCTGCAGAAAAGGTCTCATGTTAATGTATGAAGTGTGTTCCCAACATCATATGATCAATGACCACACACACTAAATCATTTCAATGATGTAATCTGGGTATAATATATATGAAATTCTTTATAACATCATCCCATTTGATAATGGGAATGTAAAAGAGTTATAAATCCTAACAACCAACTGATTCTCTACCTCCACATTCAAATAGGTGGGACACCAAGTGATGAAGCAGTGAATTTCACATTTCATGACCTGCCACCAATACTAGCACTAATGATCCTGATACATTTTGGTGATACTAGGGTGAACCTAGAATCATGAGGTATAGGATTCATACATCATATCCAATATGATGTCTGATGGGACCCATACACACATATGGAACAATATAGTATCATCCCCATCCATGCTCTCACAAAAATATGTATCAACATCTAAAAATCTCTCCCTTATGAAAAGGCCTATAATATTTGATAACAACCTCATGATTAAATATTTCAAAAGATTATAAGTCCTTTATAAGGATATGAGGATAGTCCAACTATTATATTATTGAACCTCAATGTTCATCTTTGAGAATAAGTTCATAAGCTTCCACATTCCACTAGATTCTTGAACCAACTATGTATAAGTCTTTTGGATTAGATAATCGGCTACTAAATTTAACTTTCCATGCATGTGCACAATATTAAAATCAAATTACTATAAGTATTAAACCCACAAAAAATATTTGATATTTAAATTTCACTCTATGAAGACGTATTTTACGATTTTATGGTGAGTGAATAAAAAAAATTACCTCCAAAAAGATAGTGTCTTCAATAGTGTAAGGCATGAACCACCGTAGTTAGCTTGTTGTCGTGTGTCGGTTAGTTCCACTCATGATGCATCAAATGAAGATACCTATATGCAATGACTCAGTTGTACTGAATCAGAATAGCTCTAACCTTGATACCGGATCCACCAAAGTATACAGTATAATAACTTCTATGTTTTGGAAGAATTAGTATCAACACTAATGCCAAATTACCCTTTAACTTCTAAAAGGATGAATCAAAAACTTCTGACCCAACCAATTTCACACACTTATTTTTAAAGACCCTAAGTAAAAATTCAAGGCTTGAGAAATTCTATATGAAGTGTCTATAATATTGGGAAAGCCCATGGAAAATATAAATTTCAAATTTGTTATTGGGATTCTCCTATGAAACTACAACTCCCACTTTATTTGGGTCTACTGAAACTCTTGAATCCAACATCATGTGACATTGGAAGTGGATTATTTTGATCCAAAAGTGGAATTTATTGATCATAGAATAGTTTTGATTCTCTCTCTATTTATTAATAATGACCTCATGATGGGTTGAATGGTTGTGTCTACATTGTGAACACACCATGATATGATCAAAAAATACTACTACAAATTAATCCAGATACATGTTGAAACCTCAATTCATAAGATCCATGAATCCTACAGGTGTGTTCATGAGTCTAAATAGAATATCTGGGTACATTTATTTAACATACATTCTCCTAAAATACATACATCGTATGTTCAAAGTCTTTCACAAACATTTTGATTGACTGAAATCATATCTATCTATGACTAAACTTGGTCTCCTTTGATATGAACAAATAGGCCATCTATTCAAGTAAATGGATACCAATTATTAATCATGTGCTAATTCAATGGATGGTAATCCATTCAAATATTGAGGGTACCATCCACCTTCTTTGAAAAAAGGACCGATGAACCCCAATGATAAGCGATGGGTAGTATAAAGCCTTTATCTTGTAGATCCTCTGATTGATTCTTGAGCTCAAGATGCTTATTGGGTTGCATAGTATAATGAGGAATGGTCACTGGTGATGCTTCTAGAAAAGGATAAATAATAAACTCTACCTCTCACATTAGATTTAGACTAGAGATGTCTTTGGGAAAAATTTCTAGAAAATGATCCACTGCATAAGAAAACGTAGGGGGACATAACCCATGGTCATTGAGGATAATAGTAGAAATATGAGCTATCAAACTACCCTCTCTCAATATATTGGGACATAAACATGTTTCACTGACATCCCATTCAACCTTATGCACATGCATCAATCCATATGGTCATGTAAATGTCACCATCCAACAATATTAGTCAATATGTGAATTATAGGGAACTAACCGGTCTATCTTAATGATTATTTCAAATCCAATCATGTTGGGGATATACAGATTCCATGCAAAAAATACAATATACTATACTGAAATAATAGTCCCTATAATGGAAAAAACATCTGAATGGATAACTTATATGGGTTCTAGATTCATAACTCCATAACAATGTTCGATCTAGAGGCCTAGACATTCATTGATTTTCATAGATATAAATGATTGATATGTGAATGTGTCAGAACTAAAGTTGAGACCACTCGATTATCACATCATACAATAGATGATCTGGTTCTCTACTAAACATGAATAGTCTAGAATGTATAAAACTGACTTGTACAGCTATCCTGATTCACTTCATGACCGCCCTGAGTAGGCCTGCTCTACTGGTGCTGAAAATCATAAGTCCAAATGTAAATGACATGTCTCCACCTCTTCATGATAGACTGGTGGTATTCCAGATGTCAACGTGGCATGATCCTACTAATCTATCACCTAACCAAGGATTAGGTGAAGATCCACGATCACTAGGTATTGGAGGGAAAGACACATAGAATCACAGAATATGTCATATCCTTTTACAACCTTTTAACTCGATTGGATCACATGAGAACTATGGTTTTGTATGCCCATTCTTCCCATAATAATTAAAATTCAAAACTTTATCTGTGTGAGGATATTGACTACTAATACCTCTATGAGTAACCTCAAAGAGAATATTTCATTGAGAAGATGACCCACAGATAGATCTAAGTGCCGAACCACCAAGACTCCCACCTTAATCTTTCATCCAGATTCAATCTTTAATAGGCTTCCAGATAATGAATTTAGAAATAGAAGTCCACTAAAACATGTTGACCTACGATCATATAGCATATATGATTCCATCCTCTAATTTCTCTACCATCATAAGATTAGCACAAACTATATTTGGAGGGAACCACTATAGATCAATGAAATGAGCTGAGTATTTCATAACTGACATAATCCTCTGATGCAGGTTCCTGAAATATATAGAATTGTTATACCATATAATCTAGGTAAACAAGTAGTCATCAAAAAATGGTCTGAAAATATTTCCACATCATATAATGATGCCAATACTCTTGGGTGATAAAATTAGACCATAGTATGGTTGAATCATGAAACAAATATGTAACGAACATTACTATATGATATTTATGTGCCTCTAGATCATTGAATATAGATAATATATCCCTAATCTAACACTCTTCCACATGTGGTCCACCATCCCCTGAGAAGGTTATAGGATGCTACTGTTGAAAGTCACAAGTTAACTCTACCATGCTTAGGGCATGTCAAAATACACCTTTAATCAAATGAAACATATGTAAGAATCCCTCCTGGAACTGGGTGTTAGTTCCCATATCTAGAATGAGAAGAGGATTGATTAGTGGTACAGCTAGAAGAATTACTAGAATCTATGGACTGACCACCCCAGGAGGTTGATCATCACTGCCTTTAGTGTGTACAGATGGAGTACTTTGTGGTGGAATAATATTACAATTCCAAAGTAATGCCTTATAAATTTTTTAACTAATTCAAATGATTTAATTTTAGAAAAAAGGATATTTATAAATAATTACTCTAAGAATGATCATGCATCTCTTCCAACTTCAAAATACGATTCTAGAAGGTATAAAGGGATCATAATATGGCATAAGAATTCAAGAGATAACCCCTACACTTTACAGTGGTCTGGTATGGGTTTATGCCTCTCTGTAAGACATATATATATATATATATGATAGTTTTTATCAATATAAAAGCTATATTTTTTTAATTTGTTGTTATTTAAACATTTGAATCACATATAATGGTTTAATTTGATGGTTTACTATTTTTTATCCATAAGGGATCATACTCCTTATAAACCAAAACATATCATCCACCTGAACCACACCATAACATGTTTAAGCTCATGCGACCAATGTTTTATAGCTCAATGTTCCATAATTGGCTACATAAGATTTCTTCTTTAACCTATTTAGGAAAAAATTGTTAGGTATAGGTGGACACTTTAATTGTAAGTTATGTTTTTCAATCCATATAAGAAATTTTGTCACAATTCTAACTGTATTCTAAGAATAAACTATATGCACTAGAAATTCACATGGAAAATAAATATTACATGAAAAAATGAATGACATATTTATCTTAATGTCCATATAAATGATTAATTTTCTAATTCAACACCCTCATTTAATTGGTCCTAGTAAATAATTAATTTTAATTATATCAATAATAGTAACATCATAAAATAACTATGTCTCCCAATGGTGATGTTGTACCAAAAAATGGCTTAATCAATAACATAGATTTCCTATCCTAGAATATTTGGGATTCCCCTATACATGGGTCATCAACATCTAGAAATAGGTTCAATTCCAAATTCATGTAACACGTAGTCTATTGTATAATACCCATAATTTAAGAAAAAAAAGAAAATTTAGTCTGTGATACCAATTTGTAACATCCCAACCTGAGATATACTTAAATTGTTCCCAAAGCTGATGGGTCACATGGCATCAAGAACACCTTCCCATACACCAAATGATACTGAATAGAATAAGGGGTGTAAAGGTGGTATAGTGGAGATACTATAACCTAATTTAATAGTAGAACAATGGGTATATGCAGAAATAATCTATAGTAGTAGAAACATATATATAAAAACACTGAATCAATAAACTGATGTGAACTTATAAACAAGTAATTGAATAGAGATGCACCATAAAATAATAAGCTAATAATCAAATGATAAAAATATAAAAAGCCTCTATGATAGTTTCCAATACATGGATTCCTATCATAATGATATTCAATAAAATAGGAAGATACAAGAACACTACATAATAGTAAAAAAGAAAAAAAGAAAAAACAACCCCAAGTATCTCGAAAATATGGCTGATCATCTATCCTATGCTCCAAATAAAGGTATGAATTTCACAAAACCGTAGCATGACACATTACCATAAGAGTACCTGCATACATATAATCTTTTTGGGCACCAAAGGTTACTCGAGTATGGTGTGAGATATAATCCCAGTATGCCACAACCAATGATGTCTATTTCTAATCCAAGCATTGATTGTAAATTAAAATTGGACAAGTAGATTTATTTAATTTAAAAAAAATAAATAAATAAGTATCCCATTCAAGTTCTGAAAGGACACCGGGTGGGTCTACCTACTTTAAAACATAACTAGAAGGAATGTCCGAAATGTCAGTATATATATAGTAGTAATGTATATATATAGTATATTCTCATATATTTCATCTACCTATATGAACCGAGTACGCATGGATGCAAGTGGAAATATATCTAGAATATTTATTGCTTATTGGACCGGTCCATAACTGAAACATTAATTACCAATCGAACATGCCTATAAGCACATAAAATATGGAACATTTTATACATCCTAATACAGTGAAAAAAATCATTAAACAACACTGATTATATAGAGAGATCCATTATGGAGTCAATCTAATCATGGATAGTGGTGTGTAATGACCAATACCCATATTGGATCACTGGTTCGAGATGCCATACTCCACACCTAATGTAAGGGAGCTTGATTTTACACTAGGCTCAATGGTCTTTTACCATAATGCACAACCTATATGAATGTTTATGAAAATTATATTTGGCATGGGTAATTACTTCCCATCAATTTCATTCATCCACCCCATATATACATGAAAATTAATAATAATTTATAATAAAATACGTAAGGCATAACCTCTTATGAATTTCATTATCGAAGATTAGTTATAATTAATTAACTTTCATTTTCAATGAGAATTTATATCATTATAATGATTATGTGTGGTCTCATAACCCTTAATTAGTCACTAAGAATTATAATTTTATTCATTCAATGAAATTAACCAGCATACATGTTCTATTTTATTCATATAATAAAAAACCACCCACCATGATGAAGTCAATAAATTTAATCTATTTCATTTAAAACCATTTTAATTAATTTATGGTAATGTAAACCATATTGATTCAGACACCCTAGTTAATTCAATCCATTTAATTCACTATGGCATGGAATTTCAATTTACATTACTCAAGGCGTTAGTAATAAGGTCCCATTGTAAAGTAAGAAAAATATTACATGGGCAATTCAAAATATAAGGTGATATAAACACCTAATAGTTTAATTTGGTCTTATAAACAATCATATAATAATGAAACTTTACTTTTAAGTTTAAGACTGCAACTAATGTGGATATTTAGAAATAATTTCCTTTATCAAAATGGGATAATTATACTTGGGACACCCACTGGGTAATCATATACAGCATGCTCATCCTCTAAACCACAAAACATGAATCAATATATGTATATCAGGGAATTATGATAAAGTTAATATAAATCACTCAATATAAATGGGATGCTCGAAAAATGAAAGAATTTGACACAACATCATTTATATGAAACACCAAAACTATAAGGGAAAATGATTTGACCACCTACCTCGAGGCCATATATGACTCTTCTCTCAATATTGGATTTAGATTCGGAGAAGGATATAAGAGATTTGGGAAATGATTTGATTCCACAAAAATAGGGCAAATGAGACTTATTCTAAATAGTCTAATAGATTCAAATATTAACATTTATAGTAGTTAAGAGACAAGGAGAGCATATCGAGTCAAATCCAATGCATCTGACCAATCGAGTAATAGACACTGAATGAAGGATCTATCTCAAATTCTAGATTTAGGATTTTTCTTAGGTCAAAAGATGAGAATAGGAGTGATTGTCCACTAGAGGAATAAAGTAAATGATAAAAAGTATTATAACATAAAATAGAGTAAAAATGTACATTTCACCAGAAAATATCAATATGAACAGTTTAGCCAAACTGTTCGCAAAAAATTCTCAATTCACATCTAATTGGGATAAAATGTATGGTATAGAACACTGTTTGGCTAAATATGATAAAAATTAAAAAATGGATATGTCCAATATCTATAACCAACCACATGTCCTTGCACCCTAGGTTGCATGGTTTTAGGAAAATCATTCATCCCATCTCCTTCTTACTATTTTGGTGCTTCGGGATCTGAATGAGACCATGATGCACTAGTTTCCAACTTGGATTTATTAGGACTCAAAATTATGGATATTTAAGGATTTAAAATTGAAATACTAATGATCCATTTCTTCATTTAATAGAAGGGTTATTACCGTTTTTATCTTTTAAATTTTATTTTCAATAAATTAAGCACTCACTGCTAATTCGTTGAGAAATCATTTTATTTCATTAGGTACTTATTTAATTTATAATAAAAATCCTATTATGGTGTAATATTTTTTATGTTATCTACAATTTATTTAATTTTTTATTTTAAAAGTAAAAAATATTCAATTCCCATGATATAAATATTTTTCTTTTTCAAAAACGTTGTTCATGTCAACATTCATGTACTTTAATTTCCACTTTCACAATCAATGTTTGATCACAAAAAATTATAGATTCTTCATTATATACCATGTCTTAACATGAATAAATATTGTAATTCGTAATTTTTAGATGCTATGCCAATTCTAGAGATTCAATAGTATAGCGATGGCCTGATTTTTTCTTATATACCCTTGTATAACCTCTCATTTGATTTGAAATATATAATAAACATGTGTATTTTTTCAATAATTGATTTATTTAAAGAAATTTTAATACATAATAACCAATTAAATAAGTATTTGAAATCATTTTAAAATTTTCCAAAAACAAAATGAAAATTTTAGAAGGATAAATCTTAAAAAATGAGTCACAATAGATCATACGATACACATGGACACTCTTTTGTGATTATTCCTAAAATTTATTTTAATTAATGTTTTGATTAGTTGTTATGCATAATAAAATTAATACTAAATGAAATATGTTCCTAGTACAACAACATAAATAAATTTCATTTTAAAATAATGTTATTAAAAAGTGTATTGTTTGAAAAAAATATGATACTTTTTATCATGGTTAAAAAATCCTCTTCTTTTGAAATGGAGATAGAAAATAAATAATTTCATAATAAATTTTTAAAAAAACATTAAACATAGAAACAAATTTAAGTAATAAGAAAATACTATTCCTATATGATTACTCTAAAAAAATTTCTTTTAATTATAAATGGGAATGGATAAAAGAAATGATAGTAAAGTATAGAAATTAAATAAGAACAAATTATTAATAAAAATATATCACATATATGAAAATACATAAGTGTAATTCCCAAAATAATAAAATGAATATTAATATTTATTTTTTCAACTTATCATATATTTATTCTTTCACATCATTTTTAACATTAAAATTACCATATAACATCTCATTAAAATTATCTTAAATATATAGTGAAATATGTAATATTTTTAAATGTAAATATAATAGAATTAAAAAATGACATTATTAGTTATAAATGAGTCTGGGTGATAAAATTCATATAATAAATATGTTTTTTTCATTCGCATAATATTTCTTATAAATTTAAAAAATGATTATAAAATGATTCTTCCTTAGGAGATGAGGGATAATTACACATTCAGTAATTTTTCTAGAAAATTACTTTCACGATATTATTGTCTATTATTATTTTTTTCCCTTATAACATTACTCACATTTTGAAAAAAAAATTTCAAGAAATTTCTATTCATGTAGTATTAGAAATAGGTTCTTCACTATCTATATGTATATTTTTATAGAGTAGGATATGAGGCCATAATTATGTTCAATAATTTAATGAGAGAATATATTTTTAATAATTTGAATGGTTGTTTCTTTTGGAAGATATGTTATATATTCTTTATTATATATAATACCATTTCCATTATATGATATGGAATCATAATATGAAGGTGATACAATAGCTCATTTAGGTACGAAATGTAGTATTCCATTTTCCCACTATTTAAATGTGTGTCTATAGAATTATATTTCTTTCGAAAATTTAGAGGTTTAAGGAAATTACCAATCTTCATCACTATAATATTTATTTTCTGATATTAACATAATTGAGATTCCTTATTAATCTAATTCAACTCAAAGTACCAAAAAATCAAATCCATGTGATAAAAAATTGAAATATTTTAAGAAATAAATTCATTCCCTAATTTGAATAGATCTAATTCTCCAATAATATTTTCCTTTTCCAATTTCATTATTTTCTCATAATATTCCTTTGATATAAAACCATCATCTAGTTAAATATATTTCCTCATCGTGTAGTTTGATTTTTTATATTAAGTCATCAAATAAATAATCATACATTCTTACCTAAATATGTAGATTTCTACAAGTCATTACTTCGTCTGAAGGTGTTGGTTGATCTAACTGATTATATTCCCTAAATATTATTTTTAAATAATTCGTACAATAAATATTCCAGGGTTTACATGATTTGTGTATAAACCTGTACTAACCTCCACTAAAATAATTATCCTCTATTGATATCTTTTTTTTAGTGTTATATAAAGTATTACTAGTGTTATGATGAATATTATAAATGAATATCTTATAAAATATGAGATGTTTGGTCCTTCCCTTATTAAAATCTATTGGAATTATAATTCATATAATTATCTATATCAGACTAAATTATTCATCGATGCTATGAAATAAACATATAAAAATAACTAATTTTATTATAATCTTAGTATCTATAAAATTTATAATATAAAGTTAAATTATTATCATAATAAAATGATATAGAGTATTAAGATGAATTATATCAACACTCTAAAAACTAATTTATGTATTTTAATTACTAAAAATATAATCATGTATAAACTATTATTCATATGAAATGATTTTAATATGAGTCCAAATTTTCCAATGCATTCTAATTGAAACAGATTAGTTATTCCAATAGGAAGTCAATTTATTCATAGGGAAATTTAGGTTTGATGTCATAACATCATCAATAGTCGAATAATATATTATATATTTAATATTGAACTCTCTAAATATCTTCTAAATAATAATAAAATATTTATTCAATGATAAGTATATGTAAAATAATTTTATCTTACGGTATCCAAAAATATAATAATTGTTTTAAAAAACCATCCCATTACTAATTTTTAACCAATAATAAATGTATGTTATACCAAAAATGAAAAATATTAAGCACTCACAATGGTAAGATAAAATATATTTAAAAGAGCATAAGATATGATTACATATATAATTTACTTTTGAACGAGTTAGATCTTGTCTATGACAATAATTAGTAGGGATAATATAAGTGAATTCCTTTCCAAAATTCATATAGGATCACATATATGAACCCCCCGTAAATTTAAATTATTCCAAAAAAATATAATTATGGTAAAATAATATAAATAAAAACATATATATCTTTCTAAGATGTGGATCAATTGAACATCTTCTATAAAAACCATAGACCCTGATTGAATATATATATATATATAAGAAATAATATATTTATTTAATGATCAACAAACAATTAACATTGTTGTTGAGAAAAACAAATCAAATCAATTTTGATAATAAGTCATTGAAATGGTACAATGAAAATGGAATAAGAAATTATATTCTTTGATAGATCAATACATATAAGATAGAGAAAGAATACTAAAAACATAATTACAATAATAGAGTAAAAGAAATTGTATATAATATATTTTATATAAAAACTCTATTTAATATTAAAAATTTGGATATCTAATAATTTTAATCCATATCCAATATTTATTATGTTTCATTTCCCTTGTATAATAATATACACAATTTATCACCCATCAATGTTAACTGGCATGTGATCTATATTTCATGAATAAAATGCAAAATAACTAATTTACACATGTTATATACCACATATAGTCAAAAATTATTTCAATATCCCATATTAAAACACATAAAAAATTAATTAAATCATTCTATATAATTAATTAACACATAAATCAATGAATAATGATACAATACTATATGATAATTTCATTACTTTTTATCTATTCTGATTTATAAACCCAATTAAATTCTTATTGTTCCCAAAATGGGATGATACCCATATGGAGTGGGTTTAATCAAGGTATGTTGCTGTAAAACTAATTTTCTTATCAATAATTGTCCATGGTTTGTAGAAGTAAATATATCACACTCAATAAATTTGAATGTAATGTATCACATAACAATATAAATTTTACTTTGTTCAAGTATATAAATATACAAACATCTTCCTCAAATATGTATTATGGTAATATATATATAATATTACTAAATAAAAATACTTATTCATTGTAATAGGGTGGCTCACAATCCCTCTTTGTTAATAACCACCCACAATGACGAAATCATAGTACTCTCTTACAAAAGAATAAATCACAACAATTGAAATTCACAATTTAGATCTCATATATATATATACATGTACATATAATATACACCTATATTGTTATAGTAATTATTTTCTCGGTATCATCTTAATAATTTCCATAATCTTATTCCAATTCCATGGATTACTGTTTCAAGGGTAGAAATATCTCTTCAAATTTCAATATTAATTTTCTCTATAATCTCTCTAAATTTTTTCTTATTCATTCATCATTATCTATCATTTTCTATTTTCGAAATGTTTTTATATGTTATTAATTGAATCTATATATTCAAATCATTATATAGAATCATGATAATGAAACCTATCCATGTACTTTATTTGATATCTATAAAATTGCTTAACGATATCCCATTTTGTTAATTTATAAGCAACAAATTAGAAGGCATTAAACTTTATCCACATATGTTCAATAATACAAATATTATAAGAAAGATCATAAATTTTTACATTACCGTTTCTAAATTCATATCATGTCAAAAATTAACCTTGTTTCCATAACAATATCACAAAAAATTCATAAGGACCTATTCTGTAAATATATCTATAAAAACTATTTTATATTAATGTTTCATATAATTAAAAAAATCAATCATGAACCAACCCAGTTTACCTCTGAACCGAGAAATCATGCAAGATTATAACATACCCTTGGGGATTTCCCAATCCCCTAAATCATTCAAAAAACATGGGAATTGATATACTCATGAGGTAATTCTTTCAGCTGATGACCAAATATGAACTAAGGGTTCCCAACCCAAAAATTCATAATACCCACTCCATAGGATAGTTGACATTACCAAATTATATATTGTTATTATCTAAAAAATGGAACCAAATGTGCAGTATGAAAAATAAATATCTCTGTTAATTATAATAATAAAATGATATAAAAACATTCACAAAAAAGGTAAATAAAATTATATGATATTGATAGAAAAAATCACAAATATGAAAATTTTAGTACATTAGAGGCACCAAAGTAAAATAATGAACCAATAACAAACTACAATCTCCATGAATCCAGTGAAAACATTCACCCGAACAAATATCAACTCAAATCTCAACCAAAATATCCTCCACTAACTCTTAATTGAACCTGTAAAACCTTTAATGATGATATATGTGAGCTAATTCCTAGTTTTTATTCTCTCCACATCCTCAGAATTCCCATAAAAATCCATGCTAGTTTAAAGATTCATATTAAAAGCATGTTTTCAATTTCCTTCCCCAAAAAAAGTAACATTCTAGAACCCTAAAAATCCATTTCAATTTATAATTCAATGTAAACAATATTTATTTATAGTATCATAATAGAAAATTTTAATGAAAAATGACACATATTAAAATGAAAAACTTTAAAAAACATTTGGGAGTGTTCAATACTTAAAACCCAGTTTCGCAGGGTTTTGGTTTTCGGCCTCGAAGCGCCCAACGAATCTGTATCCGATGATGGACGAACCTGCTTTCCAAAGGCAGGAGTTCACCGGATAGTCTAACTAGCGACGCTTAAGAACTCACATTGGTCGATAGGATAGGAAGTCGGGCTCATTGCCCCGTTTTGGGGGGAATAATTTCCTGGTCTGGGACTCTCGTATAGATTTAAGACCTATTCATATGTTCGTGAATCTTTGGATTATACCCAAACATAGTATCAACGGATTTAACGCTTGATTGGCAATGGTCATTTGGATGCAGTGAATTCAGAGTCATTTAGGCCTGAGGTTTACCACCCCTCATTAGATTAATGACCCCGTGGAGTCTAGACTCACTGAGACGGTTCTAGGAACAGCTCGGTGAACCGATGTGAAGGTAGTTGGATCAACCGGTTGTTGGGATTGAACCTCAGGGAGGCTTCCTATGTACCCCGCCAAGGAGACAGGAATCAAAGCCCACATAGTTCGAATCAGGATTGTCAAATAACCAATGTGAAGGTGGACCCAGGAGTCCGGTTGTGATCGGGCTTGAACCTCGGGGAGGCTTCCTACGTATCCTTGTGGTAGGAAATCAAAGTCCACGTAGTTCGTATTAGTTCGGGCTTACGCTCTGAGGTAGCCCAAGATGTGGATTGGGGCTTACACTCTGAGGAGGCCCAAGATGTTGGTAAACCAACGTGAAAGGGGGTCATAATGACCCGTTATTGGGCTTGAACCTCGGAGAAGCTTCCTACGTACCCTGCCTAGGAGATAGGGATCAAAGTCCACCTACGTCATATTGGCTTGGGACTTATGCTCTGAGGTAGCCCAGAATGATGGATTGGGGCTTACACTCTAAAGAGGTCCATAGGGTGGATTGGTGCTTACACTCTTAGGAGTCCCATAAAAGGATGTCATGGTCGATGCTTACTCTTAGCCCACGCGAATCATGCTTGGTTTGAGAAACAAGAGGCACTAGGGACCAGAAGATCACATCGCAAAAGGTCCATCCGTGAGAAGTGGATTGGGGATTACACTCTGAGGAGGCCCATGGGAATGGATTGGTGCTTACACTCTGAGAAGTTCCATGGTGATGGATTGGGGCTTACACTCTGAAGAGGCCCAGGGCGATGGATTAGGGATTACACTCTGAGGTAGCCCAGTGTGTCTTTCTCATGTCTGGTCATGAGGGCGTCCCAACCCACTTGTGGGTCGAAGCACATAATTGGGGTATAACGCCTATGCACAAGTGCACAAGCGGGATATTGCCAAGGGCGTTGGAATTAGTCCAAACAAAGGGAGATTAAATGTGTGAATCACATGCCCGACATTTGGAACGCAATGAGGGTGGCGTGGCGATGGAGGATAACTGTTGACCATGTTCGAAACACAGCATCCATATCACATTAGGTTGAAATGGGGACAAAAAATTGAGGTTCGACTGCTGACCATGTTCGAAACATTTGACTTGAATCGAAGTGTTGTAAAAAGTCTTCGAGGACATTGGCCCAGGACGGTAGGCGAGCCGATGCGGCATGGGACCTGGTCGTTAGGGGTCCCTTCAGACATGGAAAGAGTATGAAGATCCGAATGAGGGACATGCAAAGTGTGATGTGGAGTGATGGACTGTTTGAATGAATTCCAGCGGTGTTGAAATTATACCACTGTAAACATGGCATGAGCCGTATTTTTCTTGGCGCACATGTCATATCTTTCATGGAGAAAGAGGCATAAATTTATTGAATGATAGGTAATGCTACAGTTTATAGTATTTTAGAGAGGAATGTTTCCATATAGTTTAATGTCATATAGATAGGAAGAGGGCCATATAGTTTAACATCATGTGGTCAGGACGAGGGCCATACAGTTTAACATCATGGGGTCAGGATGATGGCTATACAGTTTAACGTCATGTGGTTAGAAAGAAATGTTTTGTGTGGGACTTACGCAAGGTAATCCCTTTCTGGTTCAACCTAGCATAGGATCTAGGAAATGGGATTATAGGAGTGTCATGTGGAATAGCTCGACTGATGGAATGTATAGGATGGATGTTGGGGTGGCACAAGGATGCAATGGAAAATACTGATATCTCGGCCTGAAAAGCTCACGGTGCAACTGTCCATTATTTATTGGGGTTAGTGACGGTAGTGAAGGGACTGGCCCGAAGGGCCGAGACCGCAGCCTGGAAGTAATCCCGAGCAGGGGTGCAGGGTGCAGCCCCCACGGTATGAACCAATGAGTTCATGGGGTTTTCCGCATGGGGCCGTCCGCGAAGGAGCTGGCCGCAAGGTGCCGGCCGTGTGGGACTGGTCGTGGAGGAGCTGTTTGTGAAGGACTGGCGGTGAGGGACTGGCCACAAAGGAGCTATCCACGAAGGATGTTTTCCGTGAAGGATGGTCGGGAAGGAGGTTGTCCTCAAAGGATGATGTCCGCGAAGGGTCTATCTACGAGGGAGCAGGTCGCGAACGATGGTCGCGAAGGAGGCTCTCTGTGAAAGAGGATGTCCGTGAAGGATGATTTTCATGGAGGAGGCTTTCCACGAAAGAGGTTGTCCGTGGATGATATGGCTGTCTGTGAAGGGTGTCTGCAAAAGGGGCTGGCATCGTTCTACTTCGTGCCCGCAGAGGGGTTCCACCTCCATTTCGTGAATGACAATGGTCCGTGGAAGGGGTGGTCGTTGAGGGACAATCTGTGAAGGAAGTGGCCACTATGGGCTGGTCACGGAGGAGTTGGCCACACGTGGTTCGCGGATTAGTTTCTCCTCTCTATGGAAGAGTTCATCCGTAGATGATATGGGGTCCATGAATGGCTACGGAGCACCGCTGTGAGTGATTCCTCCAGCATCTCCCCACGGGTTTTCACCCATCCTTCCTCTCTTTATTTTAGTTCCCCTTGGTCAATATTTATAGAGTCGCGAGAAGGTAATATTGATGGGCTGACGGCATGTTTTGCAGAAGCTAATGAAGGAACCCCCCACACCCATGAACGACTCGATCAACTGATATTTGATGAGTCGCAGCAGGGTTGCTTCGCAGCGGCACACCAATCCGCCTCTATTTGGCGAATGATGAGGTTTGCGGTGGCATGGGAAGGCTGTCGCAGTTCACAGCAGTGGACCGGTTTGGTACCTGGCGGTCTTCCTGATTCGCGCCCACAGAGGTGCTCCAACTCTGCTTCACGGATGACGCTGGTCCACGGAATTGCGGGAGGGCGGTCTGCCAGACCGTCCGTGTGTTGTTGCTGGGAGTCGGCGCACAGACTAGTTTGGTCCTTTTCCAAGTATTACGGTAAATGGATTTCCCCCTTGCGGAATTTTCAGGACACTATAAATGCCCACATCAGAATGGGGTCTGATCAGAATAAAGAGGAGGCCATTCCAATGTAGAGTGGTCCTGAAAATTGATGAGTGATTGGACAATGCTCTAAATTTTTTCTGAGCCAAGGTACTCAGTGAGCATAGTTTGACTATTGCTAGGGTTCTCTAGAAAAACCCCACAAACTTTTTGTCTTTTCTTTTAATTCCCGAATTTTTCCTGGACTCATTTAGTGTGAGCCCAGTGGGTATGACCTGAATTTGGCTTAGGTAACCCTTTTCAGGTTTTCAGATTAACAGGCTTTGTGCCTCTTCTCTATGAGAGGTTTAAAGTCCCACCGACAAGACCATCATTACTGTTGTTTTAGGTCGAACAGCTTTGACCAATCAGGGTGGGGCAAGGGCCCCAATTGGGTTTGTCTGATTAAAATATGTCTCAATACTTTTTATGTGCATCTGGGGGGGGCATGTTTAATTTTGAATGGCATATAGGGCATGCCTCATGGCATGGGAGTTACGTCGGTGTACAGAGTTAGGAAGAGTGTTGCCTAAGGAAAACGTGCCTTTGGTAGATGGGCCTGTGACGATTAATATGCTGAGCCATAGAGAGAATGGTATGCATAGTCGTGTAAAGGTGTCCTTAAGTCAATGACTATTCATTTCTGATGGCCATGAGACTTCATGGAAGTCCGGATAATGGAGACCATGATGGATGGCTTGGAAAATTATGAAAACCACCAGGGGTGGCTCAGAAGGGGAGTGTGACATCTGAAAGGGTTTTGGGAACATCCATACTAATCCGAAGCATGGTCAGGAGACCACTTCACTACGCATTTTAGTTAGCATAAGGGATGGTTGAAGCTTGGCGCAGTTTAAAGTCATGCAGCTGGGACATTATTTCAAATGGAATGACTTCTCCTGGTTCTCTGTAATCATTTCAAAGAAATTCCACCATATTCAGCCAGGATTGTGAAAAGAGGTTGGTAAACTATAGCTCAGAGTGTTTCCGAATCCCGAGATAGTCATGGGGGATCAGGGGACAAAAGGCGTACGAAGAGAATCATTGCCTAAGGAACTGTTGCCTTTGGTAGACGGGCTAGGGGTGATCAATATGCAGAGCCGCTGAGGGCATGGTATGCATAGTCATGAAAATGTGTCCTTTGGTCAATGATTGTATTCCTCTCTCTCATCGTCTGATGCTAGCTCCTGTTGCACCCTGGACTGGATCATTTGGGTCTGGCGTAATGATTTTATTTTCCATCATGTCCACCAGCCTCTTGATTTATGGATGGAATGAGCCACTTCTTGGATTGAGGGATGGAAGGACCTCGAATGACACATTCTGCCAGGCGATGCCCCCTCCCAGTCCCCTCATTGGATCCCCCCAACTGAAGGGAGTCTTAAGATTAACGTGGATGCCTCTATCCCCAAGGATGGACTTGCTGCTCTCAGCCTCCTGGCTCGAAATCATCTGGGGTAGATCCTTGCAGCAAAATATGAACCACAGTATGCCTTCTAAGAACTGGCTATTGCTGAGGCCTTTGCTATACTTGCTGGGATGATGCTCGCTATGGAACGCGGATGGGCCGATATCATCATCGAGTCTGACTGACTTTCAGTTATCAATGCTATTAACCATGGTGATGCCGGACTCCAGGCCTTTGGTGTTATCGTTAGAAGAATCCGCTCGCTGCTCCACGACTTCTCTTGCTGCACCGTCTCCTTTACCAAAAGGGAAGGAAACAGTGCATCCCACCAGCTGTCGGCCTCAGGCCCCTTCGATGTCATCTAACTATGGCTGGACAATTTCCCCTCCTGGCTCTGCTTATGTACGGCTACTGATATTCACCATTAATATAATCTTTCTTTCTTCAAAAAAATGATGAGAGGGTTCCTGGATACAGGGAAAACATCTAGACTAAACATCACGCGAATGGGTGAAGTAATCCCTTTTCACGCGGGTCTGAGATAGTGACTTGTGCCGGTCTGACCCATGCACTGATGGACAGAGAAAATCCTATATTCCTTATTGAACCTGTGGTAGGTTTGACCGTGCAGTTTATCGTCAAGTTGTTAGGACATATTCCGTGCAGTTTAGCATCATGCGGTAAGGACAAGGTGCATTATTCAAAGGTTGTTGTGCAGTTTAACGTCATGCAGTGAGGAAGGGGGAATGTTTTTAAGCCAGTGAAAACGCTTGTGGTTGGAGGCATTTCCCTGGATGGTTAATGCTTGGTCTTTGTAGTTTTATTCCAAGAGGACAAGATGTCTTGGGCAGTTTATCGTCATGTGTTAAGGATGATTGACCGTGCAGTTTAACGTCATATGGTAAGGACGTAGTTAAAAAGGCCACTCTTGATTAGGATGTAACTATTCTAGAGTATCTTGGCATGTCTAATACATGGATGGGGTTGATGGTGTAAATCATGGTTTCAGGGATTGTTGGATCAAGAGAGATGATATCGGGGCTCTGAGGTCGTTAAGCGTACGGAGCGAGGAAAAGTATCACCTGTGGAAATCTTGCCTTTGATAGACGGGCCAGGGGCTATCAATATGAATAGCCGCTGAGGGCATGGTATGCATAGTCATGCAAAGGTGTCCACAGGTCGATTACTTTCCACTTCCGATGGTCGTGAATGGTTATGAGGATCTGCAATTATCCGGGTCATGAAGTCTGTCATTTGGTAGGAAAATGTTTGGACATGTCGGGCATATTCGGCCCTAGTTGCTGTTAATGCTTTGAGAGCTCCCTACGCTAATTTATTTTGTTCATGGGGGTGTACCTTTATTCCATGCAGTTTAACGTCATGCAGGAATGACGAAGTAGTCCTAGTTTATCGTTCATAGATCTTAGACCATTGGATGACTATTGCTGTAGTCACTCGAAGGATAAATGGGTCAACATGTTCTGATATACTTGGAACAAGGTGGGGAATGAAGGTTGTAAACTGCATCTTTGAGTTTTCCCGGATCAGGAGGTGTGGTGTGGGGGCTCTGAGGCCGGTAAGCATACAGAGCTAGGAAGAGTACTGCCCGAAGAAATCTTGCCTTTGAAGGTGAGCCAGGGGCTACCATTATGTAGAGCCGCTGAGGGCATGGTATTCATAGTCATACAAAGGTGTCCCCGGGTCGATTACTTTCCACTTTTGAAGGCTATGAATGATTATGAGAATCCGCGATTTCTCACAGTGCAGAGTTCGGCATGTGGAGATATTGGTGTCTGGGTATACAAGAAACATCTTCACCACAATTGTCTGTTGAGTAAAAGTACCATAGTCCTGGCTTGATGTTCGTTGATGCTGGTCACTATGTGAACCACTGACGGACACATAGGCTAGCCAGGTAGGGATACCCTGGAAACACTTGGATGTGGAATGGGGAATGAACGTGTAAACCACTTCGCCATAAACTTCTGGATCAGAAGGTATGGTACGGGGGCTCTGAGGCCGGTAGGCGTACGGAGCTAGGAAGAGTGTTGCCTGTGGAAATCTTTCCTTTGGTAGACGGGCTAGGGGATATCAATATGAAAAATTGATGGGGGCATGGTATGCATAGTCCTGCAAAGGTGACCATGGGTCGATGACTTTCCACTTTTGATGGCCATGAGTGGTTATGAAGATCCATAATTATCTGAGTCGTGGAGTCTCATGTATGGAAAGGATGCATCCAAATGTGCAAGGTGTGTCTCCAACTCGTATTGCCATGTGTCTTGAGTGGGTCATGACGAAGTCTGTGCAGTTTAACGTCATCAGTAAGGATGATGTTCGTGCAGTTTAATGTCATGCAGTAAGGATGAAGTCCGTGCAATTTAACATCTTGCGGTAAGGACGAAGTCCGTGAATTTTAACGTCTTGTGGTAAGGGTGAAGTCCATGCAGTTTAACTTCATGTGGTAAGGATGAAGTTCGTGCAGTTTAACATCATATGGTAAGGACGTTGTCCATGCAGTTTAACGTCATGTGGTAAGGACGAAGTCCATGCAGTTTAATGTCATGCGGTAAGGATGATGTCCATGCAGTTTAATGTCATGAGGTAAGGACGAAGTATACACCCCATGCGGGTCTGGTCCGTACATAGGGGAAATGGAATTTTTAACATTATTGTCCGTGCAGTTTAATGTCGTGTGGCACGGACGCAAAGATACTCCCTGTATAGGTCTAGCCCATACATGGGGAAAAGGGATCATTTTTAAATCTTGTTATCTGTGCAGTTTTATGCCGTGCGGTAAGGACGAGAAGTACACCCCATGCTGGTCTGGTTCATACACGGGGGGAAAAGGGCCTCTTTTTTTCAGGGGGTTGGGCCTGGACTGGGAACCCTGGCGTCACTACATATCCTACGGGGGCAGGAATCAAGCCACACATAGTTCTCTGAAAGAGGTACACCCCATGCAGATCTGGTCCATACACGGGGGGAGAGATCATTGTTAAAACTTTTTGTTTGTGCAGTTTAACGTTGTGCGATGAGGATGAGGGATACACCCCGTGCAGGCCTAGTCCATACACAGGGGGAATAAAGCATTTATTAGGGAGTGGCTGGGCCAGGATAGGGGATCTTGGCGTCACTACGTATCCTACGGGGGAAGGAATCAAGTGGTACATAGTTCTCTAAAATTTGTGCAGTCTAACGTCATGTGGTGAGGATGAAAGGGTATTATTAGATACCATGCAGTTTAACATCATGTGGTGAGGATATGAATACACCTCGTGCAAGTCTGGTGCGTACATGGGGGAAGGGGCATTTTTTTTGTTTTTGAGATGGCTGGTCTAGGGTGTGGAATTCTGGCATCACTATGTATCCTGTGAGGGCAGGAATCTATCCTCACGTAGCTCTCTAAAAGACGATACACCCAGTCCAGGTCTAGTCCATACATAGGGGAAAAGGGCATTTATTATGGAGTGCCTAGGCCAGGATAGGGGATCCCGGTGTCACTACGTATCCGGCTGGGGCAGAAATCAAGCCTCATGTAGTTCTCTAAAATATGATACACCCCGTGCAGGTCTAGTTTGTACATAGGGGTGATGGCATTTATTAGGGAGTGGTTGGGCCAGGATAGGGGATCTTGGTGTCACTACATATCCTGCGGGGGCAGGAATCAAGCCTCACGTAGATCTCTGAAAGGCGATACACCCCGTGCAGGACTTTTCCGTACACAGGGGAAGAGGGAATTTTTGAATCATCTTGTCCGTGCAGTTTAACGTCGTGTGGTGAGGAAATAGGTGACCTGACGTGAAAATAAACAGGGGGGGGGTCTGCGAAGTTTAACGTCATGCGGTGAGGCTAACTTCCATGAAGTTTAATGTCGTGCGATGAAGACGTAATCCGTGTAGTTAAATGTCATGTGGTCAGGATGAACTCCATTCAGTTTAACGTAATGCGGTGAGGACGTACTCCATGTAGTTTAACGTCATGTGGTGAGGACGTACTCCATGAAATTTAAGGTCAATCGGTGAGGATGTACTCCCTGCAGTTTAACGTCATGTGGTGAGGATGTACTCCATTCAGTTTAACGTCATGGGGTGAGGACATACTCCATGAATTTTAACGTCAGGCGGTGAGGACGTACTCCATGCAGTTTAACGTCGTGCGGTGAGGACGTACTCCATGCAGTTTAACGTCGTGCGGTGAGGACGTACTCCGTGCAGTTTAACGTCCTACGGTGATGACATCCTCCTTTCATTTTAACATCATGTGGTGAGGACGTACTCCATGCAGTTTAATGTCATGCTGTGAGGATATACTCCATGCAGTTTAACGTCATGTTGTGAGGACATACTCTATGCAGTTTAACGTCATGCAGTGAGGACGTACTCCGTGTAGTTTAACATCGTGCGGTAAAGACGAACTCCATGCATTTTAACGTCATGTGGTGACAACGTACTCCATGAAGTTTAAATTCATGTGGTGAGGACGTACTCCAGGCAGTTTAACGTCATGCGATGAGGATGTAAAGAACACTTAGTCTCTATGTGAATTATTTCTTTACGAATATCACATTTGTACTAGAGGTTGTGAATTGTCTGTCTATGGAGATCAGTGTATATGATCTGTTGGAGTAGACCTTGTGTACAACGTATTGTCCCTCCCATTTGGGCTCCAACATTGGAGGCATCATTCCGAGTATCATTGGGGTCCAGAGGACCAATACCGATTCTCCTTCCAAGAAATAACGGAGACATACCTTTTTGTTGAAGGCTCGTGTGATCCGGTTCGGATATACTTTCAGATGGTGCAAGGTGTGCATCCACTTCTCGTCTAGATACTCCAATCCTACACGCCACTTTTCTGACGTCTCATCATCGGATAATTGATCATAGATGGAAACACATAGTGAGGGATGTTGGAGTTCAATGGGCAGGACCGCCTCTGTGTCGTACACCAATGAGTACCGGGTGACCCGAGTATCGGTGTAGATTGTGGTTCGATAAGCTCACAATGCATGGAGGAGTTTATCCAGCCATGAATTCATGTATTTTTCCACCATTTTCTGGAGAATGTTGGATATGGTCTTGTTGAAATCCACTATCTGTCCATTGGCCTCTTTATGGTAGCGGGATTAATGGTTAGCCTTAATACCATATTTGTGGTATAGTTTCTCCAATTCAGCAGGGCAGTAGTTGGTGTTGTTGTCTGTCAGTATGGTATGAGGGATGCTAAATCTGGTGATGATATTGGTCTTCACAAATCTAACAATATTTATTTCCCTGACTTCCTTGAGGGGTATGGTTTCTAGCAATTTGGAAAAGAAGTCGGTTTCCGTGAGGATATACTTCAGTTTTTTGGCCGTGGGGGGAGGATATGGTCCCACGACGTCCATTCCCCAGACAGCAAATGGCCAGGAGTACTTGGGCTGATGGAGTAACTCCTGAGGTTGGTGTACGAAGTTGGCATGAATCTGGCATGAGTGGCATTTTGCGGTAAAACGCTCGCAGTCTCCTGCCACTATGGGTTAGTAATACCCAGGCCTCCAAACCTGATGGGAAAGCTTGGTCCCCGATTAATGTTCTCCACATGCTATGGAATGTACTTTAGTCATTAAGGCGACAGTTTCTTCTCCATCAATGCATCTATGCATCACTCTATCGAGGCCTCATTTGTAGAGGACCTCTTGCTGACACGCGCCGCTATATAGGACAAAGTTGATTGCCATCCTCCGTGTTTTCTCTTGTTCATCCCTATATCATGGATGCTCTCTCCGTTGAAGGTAGTTTGAAATGGGAGTCATCCATCCAGTGTTAGGAGCATATGGCTCGGGGATAATACTGACTTCTTGGATTTCTTCTATCTTAGATTGGACAAATGGTAATACCATTCGATGGTGAGAAATACTGATGACTGTTTCATCCCGGTCTGGGTCAGCTAGGGTTGTGGCCACATTGGCTAATTCATCAGCCTAAGCGTTCTGGGACCGGGGAATATAGGTCAATGTTGGTTCTTTGGATAATTCCTCCATTAACCCTCGAATATGGTCAAAAAATGGGATCAAATCCTCCTTTTTAATAGCATAGTCACCATTTACTTTCTTGATGACCAGTTATGAGTCACCTTTTACCTAAAGGTGTTGTACTTGTGCTTGGAGTGCAATTTCCAGGCCTACAATGAGGGATTGATATTCTGCTTCATTGTTCGTACATCCCTCTGACAGGAGGAAGGAATATGGTAGGACTGCCTTTTCTGGGGATAGGAGTATTATCCCCAAACCCACTTTGTTGAATCTGGGATCCTCCATCCTCCTCCTGGTTGGGCATCAGGATGCGCCGTCGAAGTACATTTCGCCTGCTGGGAACTCCTCTAAAACCGAGAAGATATCTTCATCCGGTAGCTCGGCATCTGGTGCAGTGGTCCCCATCAAAGGGTGTTCTGCTAGAAAGTATACTAATTCCTAGCACTTGATGGCTTTTTGAGGCACAAACCGGATGTCAAACTGTTTCAGGATGATCGCCCATCGGGATAGGCGTCTAGTTAGCATCTGGTGGCTGAGGATATATATGATTGGGTTACTCCACAAGGTTAAATGGACCTCATGATGCTGCAGATAATGTCGCAACTTTTGAAATACGAAGACAAATTCCAAACAACTCTTCTTGATATTTAAGTATCGAGTCTCCGCATCAATCATGGTTCGACTGAGGTAATAGAAACATTTTTCACTGCCTGCGTCATTCTTTTGTGCAAGGAAGGCTCCCAGTGATAGATCTATGGCTGTCATGTACAAGATGAGTGGTCTTCCTTCAACCGAGGGCATGAGCACTGGTGGGCTTAAGAGGTACTTCTAAAAGTTTTTGAACGCCTCTTGGCAGTCATCTGTCCACTGGTACGTGACCCCCTTCATCATTAACATGGTGAAGGGAAAACATTTTCCTATCAGGTTGGCTATGAACCGCATGATATAGGCTATGTGTCCTTGGAATTCCCTCAAATCAGTGAGATTGTGGGGAGGTGGCAGTCCAAGGATAGCCTTTGTCTTCTCAGGGTCGACTTTGATGCCACGATGGTGTACGACGAAGCCATGGAATTTACCTAAGGTAACCCCAAAGGCGCATTTCAAGTAGTTCATCTTCAAGCTATGCTGTCAAAGCTTTTTGAAGATGGTCTCAAGGTCTGACAGGTGATCCGAGCGCTGTCTGGACTTGACCACTACGTCATCCATGAAACATTCAATGAATTTCCCACGGAACAATTTAACGATCTGATGCATGGCACGCTGATATGTGGCTCCAGCATTCTTGAGACCAAAGGACATGACCCTATAACAAAATACCCCTTAAGGGGACCTAAAGGCGGTGGATTATTCGTCTTCTTTGGCCATCCTAATTTGATTATATCCAGAATATCCATCCATGAAGGACAGATCCTCGTACATGGTTGTCGCATTGATTAACAATTCAGTGCTTGGAACCGGGAAGTCATCTTTCGGGCAATGCTGATTGAGATCTCTGAAGTCAATGAAGATGCAGATTTGTCCGTTCTTTTTCTTGATAGGGATGATGTTGGCCAACCAAAAACGGTACTGGACCTCCCAAATGAAGTCTGCTTTAATGAGCTTATCGACTTTAACCTCTATTTTGGTGGCATGTGAGGGATGTGTCCTTCTGGCGGCCTGTTTATAGCCCCGGTGGACTTCTGGAAGACCTAGGTGGTATGTTGCTACTTTGGGATCGAGCCCTGACATTTACGTGTAATTTTAGGAAAGAAAATCCTGATGTTGCTCAGGAAAGAGGTATATACATCGTGCTCCTCGAGGGACATGGCTGAACTAATGAGAGTAGGCCCCAGATCTTCCTCGGTTCCCAGGTTTATTTCCTTGAGCTCATCCACCGTGGTGGAGATACCCTCCTCAAATGCGGGAGGTACATCCATGAGATCTTCCCACTCTTCTTCTCCCAAGTCCTCATCTTCTTGATCCGACGAGAGAGAGCTTCCGGTCTGAGCCTTCGGGAGTCTAGAGGCGAGGTGTCGTGGGCGTCCTTATTCGAGTTTTCATCCCGAGATCGAGCATTGGTGGACATTCTCGCATTGTCGTGCTCGGCCATTGTGCCTGAATTCATGAGGACAACCAAAAGCATGTACGGAATTGAACTCCTACTCTCAACGTGGTTGATGGGAAAGATATAATCTCCACCAAGCAGCCTGAAGGGGTCATCAGGAACCATCTCCAGGCCGTTTGGGGCAGGGATCCAGTCGACACCATCGACCAAAGGATTATTTTTCCTTTTCTCATAGAACCCGATGTCAATGTAATGTGTCTTGGAGAGATCAAAATGGTCCTTGTCATCGAGAAATGTTCCACTTTGTCCATTGATGCAGTACTTGATAAACTGGTTGTAGGTTGAAGGAATGGCCATGTGGTTATAAAGCCACAGCCTTCCCAGCAGGGTATTAAATGATGTGCTCTGCCGGACCCCCAGGAATTCCATGTAGGCTACCAGGTCCCCAAAATGGGTCTTTGGCTTAATTTTACCCATTGGTTTCTAATCACTATTTTCGTAAACCAACAGAGTTTTGGCCGAGGGAATTAGGTCTTCCTCATTGTATCCCAACTTACGGATTGTCTGTAGGGTAAGGAGGTTAAGTCCAGAGCCATTGTCTATAAAAACTTTCTGGATCTCAATACCATTCAGTGTGCCAGACACAAATAGTGGTCTGATGTGTCCTTTCATGATGGTGTCTTCATCCTGATCGGTTATGGAAATCACCGCCTTTCATTTAGTCAGCTCTGTCTCCGTCCGATAAATTTCGGCGGTGGCTACCTCAGCTTGAAATTCATGGGGGCTGATCAAGACTTCTATAAGCACCTCCCTGAGGTCTACTGACAGACTCAAGGCATCCAGGATGGACAACATGGCTGGTACCGATTCCATCTGCTTAAGGATATCATATTTCTGCTCCATCGGACGACGCTTCTCCGTTGGCGGGAGACTCTTAGCGGGTGATTTAGGGGCTGGATCATTTGACAAGGAGGGGCAAGCCGTAGGGTCAGATATCGATGACGTTCTAGTGTTTTGAGGACTTGGCCCGACCGGTCTGATTGTGAGAACTAGGTGGCCAAACACTTGCTCCTCCTCTGGTGGGTATCGCCAAACAACATGTCCATAGTTTCTGCTTGTGGAGGTGGAGGGACATTCCTTCTCCTGCTAAGTCCATTAAAGGGCTCTCCCACAAGTTTCTGTGATATTAACAATTTGGACCGGGGTCCAACCGTATGGTTGGTTTCATCCACGACTGCGTCTTCCCTGGTATCCCCTACCTCTGTGATTCCTCCTCCCATCTCCTCGTGCAGGGAACAAGGGTTCTTAACCATACCCTTCTTCGAGGAATGATTCCATAAGATGGATGACATTAATAGAACCAAATATTGGCTCTTCATCCTCTAACGGTTCAACCTGGTTAGTTATCCTTGATGGTGCTGTTTGGTGGGTCTGTGCCCATTGCCCCTAATTCGAGGGCATATAATCTGCCAAGGTGGGGACTAACTTTGGCCCCATCACGGGATGCTCCTCTTGCGATTGTTTGCTCCTTCTTTGATTACGCCCAGATGACCGGCTCGTGGAGGGTTGTGAGGTCGATACTATCGGTTCTGCGGCTTCAGGGGATATTGGTGGCAACACCGGCTACTATAGTTGAGCTTGGAGTATGCCCTGGGCTCGGTTTATAGTCTTCTGAGTCATCCAGTTGTCAAATTTCTGCCCCTTCTTGATGGTGACTTTCTTCCATCCTTCCTCTTTGTCGGAGTTGGTGGTAGAGAAACATGCCACATGTGCTGGGGGTGGTCCCAGCTGGACCTGCCCAGAGTCTACCATCCTCTACATGAGGTCTTTGAAGACAAAGAATTCTTGGATACTGTGTCCCAACATCTGATAGTATGGGAAATAATCTGGCCATTCATCGCGGCCAACCTCTTCAGGTTTCCCCAGCACTGGGAGGCGGAGCAAGTTGCAGTTCATTGTAGCAATGAAGTAGACGCAGACTTCATTGTCTTGGAATGAGCATAATTTTTGTCTTCATTCCTCAAACTAGTTCCTCTTCGGTCCTCATCGATCGTCCCATTTAGGCGGAGGTAGCCGCTGATATGTAGGAGGCCCTTGATGATTTGGTGGAGGCCTGAGTAGTGGAGCGGGTACAGGGGCTGACTTGAGTGTGACAACGGACGCTTCAGCTCTGGGGGCTATTTTCGCAAAAGCCTGCGAGGCTATCTGGGACTTCGAATTTGTTCACTGTAGGGAGTCCTCAATTCTCTAAGCAATGGCCAAGAGATGGCGGAAGCTAGTGGTGCACTCCAGTAGTATGAGCAGTGTTTGCAACTCATCTCGTAGATTATCGATGAATATGGATAGCATCTCATCTTGAGGCATTAGCCTATTTAGGGAATAGGTCAGACCTTTCCATCTGGCGATGAAATCTGAGACCCTCCCGTTCTCCCTCTACTTGAAGTTCATGAGATCGCTAACCGTTATTTTAGGAAATGTTGAGCTGAAGTTGAATAGGAACTGGTGCCGAAGGTCTTCATAGTTATTTATTGACAGGGCTGGAAGACTTGTATACCAGACGAAGGCGAATCCTTTCAAGGTCTGTACGAAGTATCTAAGTTTCACTGCTTCTTGATGTTCCGGGGTTCCCATCATAGGGTCAGAATAGGATGCGTAGTGCATCAAATGCTACTCTGGATCGCCTGATCCATTAAATATAGGGAATAAAGGGCTCCCAAAATTGGGTGGAGGTGGTGTGTTGGTCGCACAATCAGGGTAGGGTTTCAGCTATGGCTGTATCGGAGCGCGTCGACCGTTCATCGCTTCCAACCGAGCTATTAGTGCCTCAATGGTGCTGGTGAGACCCTGGTTTACATCCTGTTGGGCCCGGTCCTGGGTAGGCATAGCCCGAGGCATTGTGTGAGGATCCAGATTGGCTGGCACCAGGGGTGCCTGTGCCATTTGTGGCACCTTCAGAGGGTTCAGGTGTACTCGCTCTGGTTGCTTCCAGAGTGGAGGGAAGTCTTGGTATTCATCTGAATCTACATTTAGGTAGTTGGATAGGTCGGGCGACTCATTGGATGGGAGCCCTGACCGTATTTTTTTTTCAAGGAAAACATTAGCCTTTGAGGTGCACTTTCTAGGAGTGCATGATGCGGTTCCCCCTGGGACGTGCTTTCAATAAGGCAGTTCCTCTAGAGTAGCTTGGCGTGAAGCCGCCTCAATTCTTTCATCTCCTCTTCCTGTTGAGTGAATCTCTCTTCGAGCGTGAGTGGCTCATTTTTTTTGAGAGAAGGATGTGGGTTAAGGGTAACCAGTCCTTTAGTCATATCCCTATTGGAAGCTCGCTGGGTAGGCAGAGGAGGATTGGCTGGAAGGATGACCATATTTAGGGCGGCCCTCTGGTTCCGGGTGTGCACACCTTGTGGTTTGTTGTGATTCACAGCCTGGCCAGACTTATCTTCTCCCAGTCTATCCAGATTTTCAGTATCACTGGTATCACCCGTGGGATCAACCTCTATGTCGTTGATAGATGCATATCATGGGGTGAGAAGATGTCATCTTCCAAATGGGAAGAGGATGTCCTGCGTCTTGTGCTAGCCCTCCCTTTTGTTTCCTAGGATTTCCTTCAGACTTCTTGATGAAGGGTGACGCGAAGAGTTCTTTGATGCAACCTTACAGTGAACCTTCCTCTCAGAGGGGATGATGATTCAAATGACGGGATAGGGCAGGAACCTCCTTTACTGACTGTCCTCCCTAGACGAGATAATACTGACTCTCGTGGGGGAGGTTGTTGTTGAGGGGGTAATAATGGCCCCAGCCCTGAGGGATGGGGTTGGCATGTTCCTTGGACATTTAGTCTCTTCCTGGTTTTATTGATCTTAAGGGGGAATTTGTTGTTAAATATTACCCCAGCCGTGTCGGCTGGGGTTGACCCTGGATTGCGGCAGTGGCTGCTGCTCTTGCTACCTGCCTGACCTCGCGTGCCCCCATTCGGGGGTGAACCAGATTTGGTTCCAAATTCGCCTATGGATCAATACCTTCTGGGGAGGGAGGCAAAGATTTCTGATTGGACTCTCTTAGGCGAGAGGCATGTTGTATGCTCTCATTGGCCTGATTCAGGAGTTCTTTAATGGCTCGTTCCCGTTGGTCCTGACGCTTCTGGGACTTACTCAGGGCATGACACTGCTGGGTGTGTTCGCTTTCCTCAACAGGGGGACCACTCGATTGTCATCTTGATGTGATGACGTTGTAAGACACCATGTTGAACGGGTTTTTCTAGGTGGGGAGCGGAGTGAAATGCAGAGCTCTGTATTACCCCATCCCCCGATATGGACTCCCGTTGGAGCATCACTGATGAGGCGGCATAGTTGGTGCAGCGCATGAAGGCAGGTTATCTCCATGATTCCATTACTCCTCTCGGGTCGCTGTTGTCGTGCTAAAGGAAGAGCCTCCTGGTTGATGTGACCCAGGAGGTCTCCAATCGTAGTGATGTGGTCTACATACCCGTCATAGGGCCGAAAGCTTGATTTCAGTCAGCGGTGGATTGTCCATATATTATAGAGGATGCCGTGCATGCATTCTTCCAACAACTCTCTTGGTATGTCGAACTGAGAGGTGGTCGTAGGCAAAAACATAACTAGTATATCATCCCTATCCAGTCGTTTCCTCAGGTGAAGAATATCTGCATACTCCTCTGCTAGTGACTCCTCTACCTGGTCGGCCCAACTGAGATGCTCGCTACCAATGTGGTAAGAGGCAGGGGGACCGGTAGGTGCTGAGACATTATATGAGTTATTCCAAGGTGTTTTAGAGGATGAACGTGGCACTGGACCATCTCCTGATTGCAGAATGATGTCCCCGGCGACAAGCTGGGAATCTGACATGCTCGATCATGTCCTTCTGAGTACCTCGGTGTATAAGGGCCTTTCGGTGCTTGATTCGGAAGGAGGATGACCTTCCTCTCAATACAATATGTCATCGTGGGGAGGACCTCCGCAATGGAGACCTTAATGGAAAGGAATACCATTACTTCTTGATTCTTCATTGCATAGAGGACTTTTGTAGTGCACACCCTAGGGAGGACCTCCAAGGCGTGTCGCAGCAAGGGGAGGACCTTCTGGCTGCGTAGCATCGTTATGGGGAGGACCTTCACAACAACTTTCAACATGGTGAGGATGACCATAATGGCTTGACGTTCGATGTGCAACCTACAGCGGACCATCAGGACACACCGCAACAAAGGGAGGACCTTCTTGTTGCTTGGGGCCAATGCAGGGAGGAGCTCCACAATGACGGTCGTGGTGGCGAGGACTACCATCACAGCTGTGAGAATGGCGAGGACTACCATTACTGCTGTCACATGGATAATATATGCGGGATACATCCTAGGGTGGGCCTCCAGAATGTATCGCAATGTAGGGAGGGCCTTCTTGTTACTTGATGTCTCTACGGGGAGGACCTCCATTATCAGGGTGGCGAGGACTACCACCGTGATCTGATGCCAGGCTGCGTGGAGTTCCGTTGTAGCATAACCCCTGGGGAGGACCTTCAAGGAAAGAGATGACAAGGGGAGTACCTTCCTGTCATGATGAGACGTCACTGTGGGGAGGGCCTCCGCAGTTGCGACTATGACTGAAATGACTACTATCATAATTTCTAGTACCACTGCATAGAGAGTGATTGCATTGTATACCCTGGGGAGTACCTTTAGGGTGGACCATAACAAGTGTACGACTTTCTTGTTTCTCAATCTTCTGGTCACATGGAGGGTTTTCATGACTCGCATCAAAAGAGGAGCTCTTGTGATCGATCGTTATATGCCCGCAGGGGAAGCCCCCACGGGTGCTCTGGGGAGGACCTTCAGAGCTGTTGGTAGTGACATTGCAGGGAGGACCTTCGCAACTTATACAGCCCATCTCATAATATGGTAATGGGTGGGTAGGGTTCTTGATACTTTGATGTATTCTTAGAGGCGTTGGGAACCCCATCTTCCAACAGAGTGGGGTCATGAACTGCCTCTTTATTTTCCGGCAGCCTTCGGCGCATTCAGGGCACTCTTTTGCAGGCAGTGGGGACCGTCTGCTATTGACAATGAACTTCACCTCCTTTGGGTCCCTGTCTAATTGGATCCCGTGACGTTTTCGGGATATGCGGACAAACATCATGACTTTTAGCTGGGATATATGCCTACTCTGGATCATCCACCGTGATGGATGGGTGTCCCCCAGTTGCAACGAGTGAAGATGCTCGATCCGATTGCCCTTGCATCATGGAATATGGCCGGTGACCCTCTAGGGAAGAAGTATGGATGCAGATCAGCTCCGAGGTGGCTATATCGTTTCTTAGATGAGTTTCCTCAATTGGGGAGAAGAGCTCATGGGTCCATGTCCTTGCTGTTTCCACTGATGCAATTACATTCTGGCAAATCTGCAAGATATGATCTGGGATCGATACCTGCTCCTCCATCATTGCCAGGATATGTAGAGAGACATCTTTGGATGGAAAGGGTATGAAGGAACATTCCAGTATCAGATTAGGAATATCCTGCTCCAGTCCTCCAATGGTCAGTGGGTACTGACAATTCTCTTGTGTCGGGGCAGGTGAACGAATCTGCCCCTGTACTGGGATATGATAGTTTATCTCTCCATTTGCCTCCACATCGAGATGGCGGACTTTACATGCATCTGTAGGGAGCTGGCCCTGCATATATTGGTTTCGCACCATATCGAGTTGGTGGAATTTTCTAGTGGGGAGACGTGGCCGCCTATGATGTGCCTCCACATCGGGGTGGTGGGCTTTGTTGATCGCCACCATATCAGGATGGAATGCGTTAGAAGCAACTTCTAGGAGCTGGTTCTCAAGGTGTCAGGTCGCCACCATGTCAGGTTGGTGGGCATCACGACCCTGGGTAGAGAGAGGTGTTTGCCTACTAAGTGTCATCCTGTGTGAGCGACGGTCTTGATGGAGCTCGGTGGGGATGCACGCCGGCTCATATGATGCCACCATGTCTGGATGGTGGGCACGGGAGGATCGAACAGGTGTAGGTGCATGTTCATGGTACGTCTCTATGGCTGGATAGCAGAGCTCTTCCTCAGGGACTAGGTTGATGACTGGTCCTAGATTTCACATTTGATTCCCTCGTTAGGCGGTCCGAGGGGCCGGAGCTTGGGGAGACAACCCTCTCGGCGTGAGCATACCAAGTGGTGGCATGACCGCGATGACGTCTTCCTGCGGGGGCCTTGGAGCGGAACCCTGGTTCAGTGGGGATAAATCCTTAATGTCGACCTCATCTGCCTCCATAAAATAAAGAAGGTACGCATTGTCCCGTTCTGGGGATAGACTCCCGAAACGGTTCGAGACAACAACAAGGGCTGTCTAGATCTTCCTTTGCGGCCGCTGCTGGGCAGGCGACCAGCGAGTTCTGGTAGATCAGAGGGCGTGCATGGCCGCCTCCACCGTTGGGAGAGTACCGTTTACAGGGTACTCTTAGATCAGTATGTCCAAGACACAGTGTTGAAGAAGATGGGTGGGTGACAGGGTCCTCTGTAGGTGAGGACGTCTGGTCATTGCGTTGTCTGAATTGCGAGCTTGTGAGTTCCTTTGCGATGCCATTGGATCGAAGGGAGTTCTGAAGGTAGTACCTGCAAAACATTTTAGCAAGTACAAGAAGCAAACCCTTCAAAGCAGCATCTCATGATCCCATTCGTAATTAATGACCATGCTTGGCCCTCCTTGTGATTAAAACAGGGAAGAGGGTGGGATTAAGTTAAATCCTTCATGCTTGGTTAATGATTCACATCGGGTTCACCATTTCTGTTTCACGGGTTTTTGGTTTTCGGCCTCGAAACGCCCAATGGCTATGTATCCGATGATGGATGGACCTGCTTTCCAAAGTCAGGCGTTTGCCAGATGGTCTGACCAGGGAGGCTTAAGAACCCACATTGGTCGAGAGGATGGGAAGTTGGGCTCATCGTACCCTTTTGGGGGGAATTATGTCCTTTTCTGGGACTCTCTTATAGATTTAAGATGTATTCATATGTTCGTGAATCTTTGGTTTATACCCAATCATAGTATCCACGGATTTAACCCTTGATTGGAAATTTTCAACTGGATGCAGGGGATTCAGAATCATTTAGGCCTGAGGTTTACCATCCCTCATTGGATTAATGACCCCGTGGAGTTTGGACTCACTGAGACGGTGCTAGGAGCAGCTTGGTGAACCGATGTGAAAACAGTTGGCTCAACTGGTTATTGGGCATGAACCTCAGGGAGGATTCCAATGTACCCCACCTAGGAGACAGGAATCAAAGCCCATGTAGTTCGAATCAGCAGTGTCGGAGAACCGACGTGAATGTTGACCCAAGAGTCCAGTTGTGATATGGCATGAACCTCAGGGAGGCTTCCTACATATCCCTGTGTTAGGGAGTCAAAGTCCACATAGTTCATATTAGTGTGAGGCTTATGCTCTGAGGCAGTCCAAGATGTGGATTGGGGATTACACTCTGAGGAGGCCTAATATGTTGGTAAACTGACATGAAAGTGGGTTAGAATGACTCGTTATTGGGCTTGAACCTCGGAGAGGCTTCCTACATACCATGCCTAGGAGACAGGGATCAAAGTCCACGTAGTTCATAACATCTTGGGACTTATGCTCTAAGGTGGCCCAAAATGATGGATTGGGGCTTACACACTAAGGAGGCCCATATGGTGGATTGGGGATTACACTCTGAGGATGCCAATAAGAGGATGTCATGGTCGATGCTTACTCTAAGCCCACATGAGTCATGCTCGGCATGAGAAACAAGAGGCAGCCGGGACCAGAGGATCACGTCGTGAAAGGTGCGTTCGTGAGAAGTGGATTGGTGATTACACTCTGAGGAGGCCCATGAGAATTTATTGGGGCATACACTCTAAGGAGGCCCATGGTGATGGATTGAGGATTACACTCTAAGGCAGCCCAATGTGTCTTTCTCATGTCTATCCACGAGGGCGTCCCAACCCACTGGTGGGTCGAGCCACATAATTGAGGTCCAACGCCTATGCGCAAGTGCACAAGTGAGATAACGCCAAGGGGGTTGGAATCAGTCCAAAAAAAGGAAGATGGAATGTGTGAATCACATGCCCGACATTAAGAATGCACTGAGGGTGGCGTGGCGATGGAGGATAACTGCTGACCATCTTTGAAACACGGCATCAATATCACGTTAACCGGAAATGGGGACAGCCAACTGAGGGTCAACTGCTGACCATGTTCGAAAAACAGGACCTGACTCGAAGTGTTGTCCAAAGTCTTCCTGGGCGTTGGCCCAGGAAGGTAGGTGAGCCGATGCGGCATGGGACTAGGCTATTTGGGGGTCCCTTCAGACACTGAAGAGTATGATGATCTGAATGAGGGACACGAAAAGCGTGGGGTGGAGTGATGGAATGTTTGAATGGATTCCAGCACTCTTGAAATTATGGCACTGTAAACATGGCATGAGGCATCTTTTGCTTGGTTCACAAGGCATATCTTTCATGGAACAAGAGTCATACATTTATTGAATGATAGGGAATGCTACAGTTTATTGTCATTTAGAGAGGATTGTTTCCATATAGTTTAACGTCATATGGATAGGATGAGAGCCATATATTTTAACCTCATATGGTCAGGATGAGGGCTATACAGTTTAAAGCCATGTGGTCAGGTTGATGGCCATAAAGTTTAACGTCGTGTGGTTAGGAAGAAATGGTGGGTGTGAGACTTATGCAAGGGCAGCCCTTTCTGGTTCAACCAAGCATAAGGGCTCAGAAATGGGGATATAGGAGAGTCACAAGGAGTATCTCGACTCATGGAATGTATAGGATTGATATTGGGGCGGCACTAGGGTGTAATGGAAAATCCCAACATCCCGGTCTGAAAATCTTTCGATGCGACTGTCAATTTTTCATGGGGGTCAGTTACGGTAGCGAAGGGACCGGCCCAGAGGGCCGCGACCACAGCCCGACACTGATCCCGAGCAGGGGTGTGGGGCTCAGCCCCTACTATATGGACCAATGAGTGCATGGGGTTTTCCGCATTGGGCTTGCCGTGAAGGAGCTGGCCGCGAGGTGCCGGCTAAGAGGGACTAGCTGCGGATGAGCTGTCCGCGAAGGACTGGCCGTGAGGGACTGGCCGCAGAGGAGCTATCCACGAAGGATATTGTCCATGAAGGATGGCCTCAAAAGAGGCTATACACAAAGGATGATGTCCGCGAAGGGTCTGTCCGTGATGGAGCACGCTGTGATGGATGGCCGCGAAGGAGGATCTCCGCGAAAGAGGTTGTCCGTGATGGATGATTTCCACGGAGGCGGTTGTCCACGAAGGAGGTTGTCCGTGGATGAGATGGTCGTATGAGAAGAGTGTCTGAAAAGGGGCTGTCACTCTTCATACTTCGCGCCCATGGAGGGGTTCCGCCTCCATTTCGCGAACAACACTGGTCCGTGGAAGGGGTGACCGCGGAGGGAATATCCGTGAAGGAAATGGCCGCTATGTGCTGGCTATGGAGGAGCTGGATGCATGTGATTCGTGGACTGGTTTCTCCTCTCCATGGAAGAGTTCATCCGTGGATGATATGCGGTCCGTGGAACACCACTTGGAGCAATTCCTCCAGCGTCTCCCCACAGATTTTCACCCATCCTTCCTCTCTTTCTTTTGGTGCCCCTCGGTGAATATTTATAGAGTCGCGAGGAGGTAATATTGATGGGCAGATGACACATTTTGCGGAATCCCATGAAGGAACCCCCCATACCCGCGAACGACTTAGTCAACTGATATTTGATGAGTTGCATCGGGGTCCGCGAATGATGAGGTTCATGACGGCATGGGCAGTTTGTCGCGGTTCGTGACAGTGGACCAGTTTGGCGCCCAGCTATCTTCCAGATTCACGCCCATGGAGGTGCTCCACCTCTACTTCCTGCACAATGCTGGTCTATAGAATTGTGGGAGGGCGGTCTGCCAGACCGGCTGCGTGCTGTTGGTTGGAGCCGGCGCATGGACTGGTTCGATCCTTTACCAAGTCTTGCGGTAATTGGATTCCCCCTTTGCGGAATTTTGAGGACCCGACAAACCCAATTATAAAATATTTTCATATGTTATTATATTATAAAATACATATAAATTCATTCACCATGGGATACTAGTAGTTTTAGAGACAATATAGGAAAATGATAGCAAAACCAATATTGTGGAAAACTGGTTATAGGTATAAGAAAAAATATTACATAACTAGAAAAATTTCACAAACTACCCTAACCGAGGGGTGGATCCCATTAAAATACTTTAATATAAATCAAGTCTACTAGTTACAGAATGGTGTTAATCTAGGGTGTCATGTGTTCATATATTTCCCACCAAACAACCCAGGGCTTCCCATAACATGAAAATGAAGGTGACCATGTGAAAAAACTATATGTATATATCATATATCTCTCAAATTAATCAGTCATTTCACTACATCATCTCTAAAATCCCACCAAGGAAATAACCCATTTTCATCAAGACGTATAAAAATTAAAAATACCCTACTCCTCGCAGCATATGCATACCAATGATATCCAAATTTCAATTTTATATAATAAAATGGAAAATTTTACAAAAGGGGTTTTCATTTTCAATATAATTCAATTTAAATATTGATCCAGGTATCATAATAATTCATTAATAAAACTATAAAAAACTATATTTTATAACCAAATACACATCCATCATAAAATACATTAATCATTTTTGTGACAGACATTAATTTTTAAAGTCCAATCACAACCATCTCTATTGGAAGATTTCAATTATTATTTTTTGGAACAATTTTTTTTTAAAAATAAAACTATTTATTTTAGAGATCCAATCAATCATTTATATTGAAAATTAGTATATATATGGATTTCAAAAAGATATTTTATGATTTGAAATGAAATGGATGTCCCAATCACCAGTAATGTTATTCAAATTGGAACATCCTCCACCAAAATGTTACTAGACAAACTAAGTGAAATTTTTAAAACATATATAAAATGTATTAAAGATAAAATTGAATCATATTTATAATTTAAAATAGTTATTAAAGGGACAACCTAGCTTTAATATCTCTGCCATTAAGAATGGTGATGTTGATCAACTTAAACATGATGCAAGAAGTCCTATGAAGCCAAGAGTAATGCTCAGAAACCATAAACCATAAAAATCACCAATTAAAATCTATGTACAATAAAATTCAAGGCCTCCATTACATTGCTTAATAATGAATATATGAATACAAATAAAGGATAATAAAAGAGTAAAAGGCTAGAAGGGGTTTTACTATATGATTCGACCACATATCATGAAGAAAATCCACATTTATCCATGGGATGAAGGAAAGTATGAGTTAGGGGATACAAGAGACACGGGGGTTAAATGGTGGATAATGGTATCCTATCTAAAGTTATTTACTCAGCAAGGGAAGACTAGTAATTTTACCATTTTAAAAAAACTGGGCATTCTACATGGTTTCCCTACATGGTTGGAAAAACTATAAACCTCATACTGGGAACCTGGAACACTAGACATAGGTAACAGACATTGTTAGTGTAACAATGGGCCAATCATAAATTTTTTCAATATCAATGAAATATGTCTATTACATTTTTTTCATCATGATTTGTGATGAATGCGTGATTACAAAATAACATCCACAACATTAACAAAATCTAAATGTTTTAAAGAAGAAACTATAATGGAGAGAGAAACAAATGAGACTCAAAAGTAAATAAAACAATATAGATAACCATGATCAATGTGTTAAGATTATCCATAACATAATAATTAAAAGCATACGAATTTCAAAAAGTATTAGTCAATCAAGATAAGGACATGGATCAAATCACCTCGTAAAGAAATAACTCTAGGGACAATAAACAAGAAAAATATGTACACAATCCTTGAATATCCAATAAAAACATCACCGAAATGAATTTATTATACCACACACACTCAGTTTTTCATTATAGAGTTAATCACAAAGTACTGATGACTGACACACCTAAGTTCTCATAACTTGAAAAAAATTTAAGATGGTAAAATGAAAACTCCATCATATGATATTCCCCAAAAATTGATCACCTAGAACTAAAAAAATATTAAAAAAGACCCTCTTCACAAGATAAAAATATCTAAAAACATCCATAATGAAACACACGATCAAAAGCTATAAATTTGATAAAATAAAGTCAGGTTGGGTAGTGGTATGAGATTTACCAAACTATTATAAACCAATAAAAAGTATGAATGAAATCGAGGCGTATATACCATGCCTACCAAAAAATTCTTCCGTGGTGGAATCAAAACAATATTATGAATCCTTACAAAAAAACCCCAATAGAAAATGATTAAAATAATTCATGAAAACCGAATGGGATCTATAGACATAAGGAAATGAATCAAGATAAAAAAACCCAAGATACACTATAATCCATATTTAGAACTAATATAATATAATTACACTAGTAAATAAATCATTAATTCTATAATCATTATCTTCTAATGAACTATACCACCCTAAGGGGTCTATAAGAGGATATTGGACAATAAGGAAAACCTCAAACGGTCTCCACATGAATGTCGGAATCAAAAACATTAACATTGGAATCCATCAATATATTGGATATGGATCCATATATTTTATGAGGATAACCCCTAAAAACCCTATATAGATATATCATATGGACACTATTATAGAATTACATGGATATTTTTGGACATGATGGATAAAAAATCCAATTTATACCATATTAAGGGAACACCTGAGATTTTCATCCATAAGAATTTCAGATGATGAAACCATTTTGACTGTTAATGCCAAAATTATAATATGAAGAATTGGATTTCATCCACTTATATTATTTGTAAATACCACTACACATCAGGTAATATGTGAATCTTTAATAGCATTAATTAATCCTATAGGGAAAACCTCAATTCTTATGAATTACTTCACTATATCATTATATATGTTATGGCTAATAGGATATAAAATTGATAGATGGTCTATTTAAATAGATTCTTAAAAAAGTCCTTTAATGTTACATCTATTGATAAATTAAGAAGATACATAATTGGTCAGAAAATTACCATCATATTGCAATCCCTTTGAGATTCCATGTTGGAGGCCATATATATAGCATCCCACCTTTTTATCAAATAAACTTTCATTACATTTTACAAAACTGAGGATCTTTAGGGTTTACTGTCTTGGAAACCAGGAACTTAAAACATGAAAACATAAAACATTCTTCTTAAACACTTGAATGCTTCTCCTCATGTTCATCCTAGGTTCATTACTGCATCTCATAACATGGGGTTATACATCAAATGAAAGGGTGAGCAGAAGGCCTAGTAATGGAAACAAGAGAAACATTTTACATTTGAACTTGAGATACTTCAATAAGGCCATGACAAGAACTTTAAGGCATGAGAAATAAATCGTGAGGTATATCATAATAAAAATAACAATTTTCATAACTTTAAGATGTGGCTACATCATTTAATATAGAAAATCATGAACATATCACCAAGGTCCATCCCCAAGGTGTCATTAAAAAAAATTACCAAGGTTGTTCACCAAGATATCGTGAAAATTGTAATCTCTAGTGGTTACATCATTACCCAATGCAATGGGACGCTATCAGGGCGCACCCATAAATTATAATCTCTAGTGGTTACATATTTACCCAATGCATTGGAGCGCTATCAGGGCGCACCCGTAAATTTTCATTTATTATAATGTGATCCATGTATATCATCATCAATCATTTCATAAACAGCCCATATAGCATAAAAGAAATGGGTTCATTTCATCATCATAACGTTTTAAAAACTGCTTTTAAAGACATGATCTTTATGTCACTTTAAACCCAAGAAAAGGGAAAGTGGGTTTCATGTATGTAAATACCAGAATTTAAAATAGAACATTTTGATATATATGTGAATACCCCTGTAGAAATAAGATATTTTAGTATTAACTTAATAACATAAATTATTTTTGAGAAAAGAAAGAGGCATTTTGAGACGAAAATACTGTAGCATAACGGCTACATTTTGGGGTTTTAGATAACATTGAAAGAGAGGGGACATGGGTCAAACATTCATAAATGACCAATAAAACAGTAGAGGGACAAAATATAAGAGATTTAAGAACATGGAAATGAAATTTGAAAATATACCATATGAAATGAAGAATATTAAAGGAAGACAAAAATAAGATTTCTCTTGTGAGAATTCGGCAGCCTAACGACGTCACTTAATCTTCAACAAAAATGAATTGACAATTTCAAATAGGGTCTCTCATAATATGAACATAAGAGTCTAGTATGATAGATATAGAGATAATACCCCAACATAATATAAAGGAACTTGAAAGAATTGACATGAAAGTAGAACTTCAAAATGAGAAGGGTGAAGAACCACTTAAAAATTCGGCAGCCTAACAGCATCACTTAAACTTCAACAAACAATGAATTGATGAGATCAAATAGGGTCTCTCATCATATGAATATAAGAGTCCAGTATGATAGATATAGAGATCATACCCCAACATAACAAAAAGGAACTTGAAAGAATTGACATGAAAGTAGAACTTCAAAACGAGAAAGGTGAAGAACCACTTAAAAATTCGGCAGCCTACCGACGCCACTTAACACTTCAAAATACTGAATTGAAAAGATCAAATGGGTCTCTCATCATATGATCATAAAAGATAAGTATGATAAATTTAGAGATCATACCCCAATATGATAAAAAGGAACTTGAAATACTTTACATGAAAATAGATCTTGCAAAACGAGAAGGGAGAAGGAATCCGTTACAAAAATTTCGGCAGCCTAACGACGCCACTTAAAACTTCATAAAACGAAATAATGAGAGTAAGAGGGGATCTCTCATTATATGAACATATAAAGGTCAGTAAGAGGAGTATAAAAGAACATCCTCAAACATATGAACGTGGAGCATAAAAGTAATTACATAAAAGAGATCACTTGAAAAGAAAGAGAGGGGTCGGATCCCTTACCTTAAAATGTAACTCTTAAACCTCAAAGGATGGGACCTTGAGGGCTTGCGGGCACCTTGGGAGGTAATGAGACCAAAACTTTTTGGGGAAGAGTGGGGAGTCGAATGGATGAGAGGAGGGCTTGGTATTTATAGGGAAAGTGAGGGGACAAGGCATTAATGGCCAAGGGACACCTCACATGTTCTTTTCTCAAACCCATGTGCTCTCCCTTGGCATTTACCATGGATTTAGGCCACATGGGGCCCCCAAAACAATAATTCATCACCCTTGGCCGGGAAACCCTTAAAATATCTCATTACATCATCATGACACAGTTATGATGTCATTAAACATACCGAAACCCTGAAACTGTATTTTCACAATTCACTGAAAATTCAACTTTCTCAGAAAGATCCCAAAATTTCACCTTAATCAAATATCAATGCTCTGATTTCAAAAATGAACTCCATTTTATAAAAATAATTTTCTAAATATTTTTATTTTATTTTTTAAATAAATACACTATTCGCCGAAAATACATTTTTTCAGAAAAAACCAAAAAAATTACGATAACATAATATCAGTGCTCTGAGTTCAAAAATGAAATCCATTTTATAAAAATAATTTTCTAAATATTTTTAATTTAATTTTTAATTAAAAACACTATTCACCCAAAAAAAACTAATACTTGAATAATAATTTATGAAACTGTTATTTAACCATTTTATTGAATCACATTACTTAATCATGGTGCCTAGATTATTTTAAAACTTTCTTTAAGTGAGATTACTAATCCATTTAGTCATATTATTAATCCTAATCATAAAATCACTGTTCATAATTTACTATTCATCAAAAATCATGTTGATCTTATTAGACTCCAAATGTTGTACTGAACATAATTGCAGAAGACCATTTTTTGAAAATCATTACACATTTTTAATTATTTAAGGTTTACATAAACATTTTTAAAATATCCTTTATCTAAAATTCATCAAAAATATGCATACTATATCTATCCTATCATTTGAAAATTCATAAACATCATCATAAGAAGAAATCCCAATTTTTATTTAAAATAAAGGATTACACAATGTAGTTACGGTCTTCTTACATAGCCCCTTATCACACCAGCATAGGACCTAAGTGTAAGGTGTGCTAAGGTGAGAAAGTCAGAGGGAGGCTCGGCCAACATTGCCCGAGTAGTAATTTCTATCAGTTTGAACTTTTCGCGAAGGCGATTACGTTCTAGCTTCACATGATGAAGTTTGGCTTGGGTTTGGTCAAGAGCAAAGCCCAATGGTGCTACCTCCTTCCCAAGTTCAGTTAGATGGGCTTCGATCGGTCCAAGACTACTAGGTGAGTCCATCGAATCTTCTTTCTATAATAATTAACCAAGATTACTTGTATTTAGAGACAATAGTCAAAACATTTTGTTCACAGCGGTCATATTGACCGATGGTCATATAATAGTCAGAACCCAATGGTCTCATTTTAATTATAATCATGTTTATCAAATAAAACATTTTTTTTGAGTATAAAAATAAAATTAAATAACACATGAAATTAGGAAACAAGATTTATTCAAAATATTGGGCCGTTACAATCTTCCCCCCTTAAGAAATTGCGTCCTCGCAATTTTAAAAATTGGGTTTTGAAATTTCATTGGAAGTCCCACATCAGAAAAAGAGTCAGTGACACCATTACATTAAAAGAAAGAAAAGGAAGTACAAAGGCCACCCGAGTTTACTCATACTAGGATTCCATGTAGGAAACATGGACATGGAGGAGAAAACAAAGGGTCACGTCTTAAAGGAGAGTGATAGAAAACATGATTAGGAGGAAGTTATCCACCAGAAAATCTCAAAATTATGATGTGTGCAAGCGGTATTTGATTACCTAGTAGGAAACGTAAACCAACAACGTTTTTGTTTTACGTTCCTTTTCATAACATTGAGGAATTCATTTACAACATAGAACAAAAACATAAGGAAATATATCTACCTTTATGTAGAGTTTCATCCTTTAATAAGTTTCTACCCAAAACTAATCTATTCTCCAAACTATGAGCATTCAAAACTACTTGGTCAATTCAAAACACAAGAATCATCTTCTAGAGAATCACATAATCCACAAAAGATTAACTATCTATTTTTTTTATCTTTAAACATTATCCCAAAAACTGAAAGGGTAAGGTAAAACAACTTTTCAAAAAGAAAGAATCCCATAGGAATGGAAACTACTTTTAAATCTTCAAAGTTCCATGGTACTACCAAAAGTTCATCATAGTCCATTCCATAAATAACGGCCCTTAAAATTCCTTAAAATAAACCAAACTAAAATTGAAACCCAAATACAAGAAGGATTTGATAACATAGTCTTCAAAATAAACTTCATTGTTCATCTCCAAACAACATCAACCACTCCTATCATCTTATAACAAAAATATCTAACCTAAACATATTTAACCCAAGATAGGTTAATCATTCCCATAAGTAACCTAAATCACTATAAGTCCACCTTAAATTCATTGATTCTTTAAAATATAAGTCAACCTTACTCCTCAATGAAAATACCATTGTAATCTATTTACCTCGATCATATAGGGTCCCCAAAATAGTGAACGTCTTTCAAAATAAAAATCATATTTTAATCCCCTAATCATCCCTGTCATAATAATACGACACTCGTCACATTTCCTATCAAATTGGTTGATGGGACATGTTCCTCCATTTCCCACCATTCACTAAGAAGAGAAAGCATAATTAGGGGCTTAAGTACTTAGCCAATAATCATGAAAAGGAACTGAAAGCATATAAGGATAACTTGTAGAAGAAAAGTATACCCTAACTTGTGATCCCCTAGGTTCCAATCTAGGTTATCCATGATCATATATTCTTATGTGAATCTTTATTTTATTTTATCTTTGTTCCTTTAACAATGGTTCATACCAAGCTTATTAATTTACCAAAGCATATCCCCCGGGTGTGTCGTAACCAAGAGTGCAGCAAGGCCCGTTGTCGTGTACCAGTTCCCGTTCGAGTGTAGCTCAAAGTGTTGTTTTCGGGTTTTACCCCTATGTTCATCTGTGCCAGAGCCACCTCTACCTGCTCGTATCCAGACATGGATGTATTTTCTTGGAAACCCCTTACTCAATACTCACCAAAATACCATGAAGATTTCTTATATTTTAACTTTTCTATAGGCTTCTTCCTAATGTTTTAATATCCTAATTTCCACAAATAACTAAACCATCCTTTGATACCAACTATAGCATCCCGCCTTTTATCAAATAAACTTTCATTACATTATACAAAACCGAGGATCTTTAGGGTTTAGTGTCTTGGAAACCAGGAACTTAAAACATGAAAACATAAAACATTCTTCTTAAACACTTGAAGGCTTCTCCTCATGTTCATCCTAGGTTCATTACTGCATCTCATAACCTGGGGGCATACATCAAAAGAAAGGGTGAGTAGAAGGCCCAGTAATGGAAACAAGAGAAAAATTTTACATGTGAACTTGCGATACTTTAATAAGGCCATGAAATGAACTTTAAGGAATGAGAAAGAAATCGTGAGGCATATCATAATAAAAATAACATTTTTCATAACATTAAGATGTGGCTACATCATTTAATATTGACAATCATGAACATATCACCAAGGTCCACCCCCAAGGTGTCATTAAAAAAAATTACCAAGGTTATTCACCAAGATATCGTGAAAATTGTAATCTCTAGTGGTTACATCATTACCCAATGCAATGGGACACTATGAGGGCGCACCCTTAAATTATAATCTCTAGTGGTTACATCATTACCCAAGGCATTGGAGCGCTATCAGGGTGCACCCTTAAATTTGCCTTTATTATAATGTTATCCACGTATATCATCATCAATAATTTTATAAACAACCCATATAGCATAAAAGAAATGGGTTCATTTCATCATCATAACGTTTTAAAAACTGCTTTTAAAGACATGATCTTTATGTCACTTTAAACCCACGAAAAGGGAAAGCGGGTTTCATGTATGTAAATCCCAGAATTTAAAATAGAAAATTTTGATATATATGTGAATACCTCTATAGAAATAAGATATTTGAGTATTCAATTAATAACATAAATTAATTTTGAGAAAAGATAGAGGCATTTTGAGACGAAAATCCTGCAGCATAATGGCTACGTTACGGGATTTTAGATAACATTGAAAGAGAGGGGGAATGGGTCAAACATTCATAAATGACCCATAAAACAGTAGAGGGACAAAATATAATGGATTTAAGAACATGGTAATGAAATTTGAAAATATACCATATGAAATGAAGAATATTAAAGAAAGACAAAAATAAGATTTCTCTTATGAGAATTCGGCAGCCTAACGGCATCACTTAAACTTCAACAAAAATGAATTGAAAAGTTCAAATAGGGTCTCTCATCATATGAACATAAGAGTCCAGTATGATATATATAGAGATAATACCCCAACATAATAGAAAGGAACTTGAAATAATTGACATGAAAGTAGAATTTCAAAACGAGAAGGGTGAAGAACCACTTAAAAATTCGGCAGCCTAACGACGTCACATAAACTTCAACAAAAAATGAATTGATGAGATCAAATAGGGTCTCTCATCATATGAATATAAGAGTCTAGTATGATAGATATAGAGATCATACCCCAACATAACAAAAATGAACTTGAAAGAACTGACATGAAAGTAGATTTCAAAACGAAAAGGGTGAAGAACCACTTAAAAATTCGGCAGCCTACCGAAGCTACTTAAAACTTCAAAATACTGAATTGAAGAGATCAAATGGGTCTCTAATAATATGATCATAAAAGATCAGTATGATAAATTTAGAGATCATACCCTAACATGATAAAAAGGAACTTGAAATACTTTACATGAAAATAGATCTTGCAAAATGAGAAGGAAGAAGGAATCCGCTACAAAAATTTCGGCAGCCTAACGGCGCCACTTAAAACTTCATAAAACAAAATAATGAGAGTAAGAGTGGATATCTCATTATATGAACATAAAAAGGTCAGTAAAATAAGTATAAAAGAATATCCTCCAACATAAGAACATGGAGCATAAAAGGAATGACATAAAAGAGATCACTTGAAAAGAAAGAGAGGGGTCAGATCCCTTACCTTAAAATGTAACTCTTAATCCTCAATGGATGGGACCTTGAGGGCTTGGGGTCACCTTGGGAGGACTCCTTGGGAGGTAATGAGAGCATAACTTCGTTGGGGAAGAGTGGGGAGTCGAATGGTTGAGAGGAGGGCTTGGTATTTATAGGGAAAGTGAGGGGACAAGGCATTAATGGCCAAGGGACACCTCACATGTGCTTTTCTAAAACCCATGTGTTCTCCCTTGGCATTTACCATGGAGTTAGGCCACATGGGGCCCCCAAAACAGTAATTCTCACCCTTGGCCGGGCAACCCTTAAAATATCTCATGACATCATCATGACACAGTTATGATGTCATTAAACATACCGAAACCCTAAAACTGTATTTTCACTATTCACTGAAAATTCAACTTTCTCAGAAAGATCCCGAAATTTCACCTTAATCAAATAGCAATGCTCTGATTTAAAATATGTACTCCATTTTATAAAAATAATTTTCTATATAATTTTATTTTATTTTTTAAATAAATACACTATTCACCGAAAATTCATTTTTTATGAAAAAACCCCAAAAATTACCATAACATAATATCGGTGCTCTGAGTTCAAAAATGAAATCAATTTTATAAAAATAATTTTCTAAATATTTTTAATTTAATTTTTAATTAAAAACATTATTCACTCGAAAAAAACTAATACTTGAATAATAATTTATGAAACTGTTATTTAACCATTTTATTGAATCACATTACTTAATCAAGGTGCCTAGATTATTTTAAAACCTTTTTTATGTGAGATTACTAATCCATTTGGTCATATTACTAATCCTAATCATAAAATCACTATTCCTAATTTACGATTCATCAAAAATCAAGTTGATCTTATTAGACTCCAAATTTTGTACTGAACAGAATTGTAGAAGACCATTTTTTGAAAATCATTACACATTTTTAATTATTTAAGGTTTACATAAACATTTTTAAAATATCCTTTATCTAAAATTCATCAAAAATATGTATACTATATTTATCCGGTCATTTGAAAATTCATAAACATCATCATAAGAAGAAATCCCAATTTTTATTTAAAACAAAGGATTACACAAGGCAGTTACGGTCTTCTTACATAGCCCCTTATCACACCAGCATAGGACCTAAGTGTAAGGTGTGCTAAGGTGAGAGAGTCCGAGGGAGGCTCAGACAACATTGCCCGAGTAGTAATTTCTATCAGTTTGAACTTCTCGCGTAGGCGATTCCGTTCTAGCTTCACATGATGAAGTTCAGCTTGGGTTTGGTCAAGAGCAAAGCCCAATGGTGCTACCTCCTTCCCCAGTTCTGTTAGATGGGATTCGATCGGTCCAAGACTACTAGGTGAGGCAATAGAATCTTCTTTCTATAATAATTAACCAAGATTACTTGTATTTAGTGACAATAATCAAATCATTTTGTTCACAGCGGTCATATTGACCGATGGTCATATAACAGTCAGAACCGAATGGTCTCATTCTAATTATAATCATGTTTATCAAATAAAACATTTTTGTTGAGTATAAAAATAAAATAAAATAACACATGAAATTAGGAAACAAGATTTATTCAAAATTTTTGGGTCGTTACAATATAACTCCATTTTCATTGGTATTTTCATAGAATCATTTATGTACTAATGAATGAACAATTCCATAAAAACTAACCAATAGAGGTCATTTTATGTTTTTATCTAAATAACATACTACCACCATTTTCAAATCATATTATTCAATATAAAAGCTGAAATCTTATACTTAAGAAACTCAAAAATATAAATTTTATAAAGGATCCTCTCAATATCTTAGGTGAAATTATATACTCCCTCACAGTCAGGTTTTCAAAGTAATTGAGGTAGGTTATAATTTTTTAACACTCCAACATAGTCCTTATGTTGAGGAAGAAGAGGAATACCACTAGACGCCTAAACCAAATCAGATGAAGTAATCATCCATGATTGCTCTTGATGAATTGAATGGTCTACCAATATTGAAACACCCGTAAATCAAAAATGCGAATACATTTAGACTAATGGGGGTATAATCTAAAATAACATGAAACAAGAAACATAGTAAAAACACTAATTCACAACCTCATTAAATCAAAATATGAATCATTAAATCAAATTAAAATTCTAAAAATGAAAACAATTGATTATACAAGTTTTTTCTTAATATAATTTATAAATAATTATTATAATTTTAAATCCCCATCTATTAAAAATATATAAAATGCATTTAAAACCCCATTTTCTGATTCCAACATTATCCAAAATCCTTTCTTAAAACCCATTCATAATAAAATATCATTGAACATTATTAATATATTTCCAATCCACTAATCCAAGGAAATTTTATAAGACATGATCCAATATTTTCTTAAAAAAATTAACACATGTTTCAATTTTATTTTGTTTGAACAACATATTATGAAAATAAAATCTTGATTAAAATAAAAAAATCATAAATATAACCAAATATTCAGAAAATAATATCAAAATTATTTATATATATATAATCAGAAGAAACAATAGAAACTCAAAACAATAAGGTATAAAAATAAAAATTTCTTTAATAATAAAAAAATATTTTATTTAGATTAAATGTATGGAAAACCATGGTCTAACATTATGAGTCTCTTAGAAGCCTTTTAATCATGGATTACACTATCTATGTGTTATTTTATAAACAACTCAAAGTAACCAGAGACCCCTAGATTCCTTCATATATCATTCTAATTCCTAAATCTTCCCAAAATAACTCATGAATTTTTAAAACCATAAAGATACCCTAAAATGAATATAATTAATATCATAAACATATTATAAATGTTCTCAAATTCAAGGTATTCTCATATTGGATTTTGTTGATAACTGAAATTTTTTCCCAAGAGGCCATGATTAGGCACCTTCTCATGACCATCCAAATGATTTTCGATAATACTACCTCTAAATTATAAGATATTTACAAATAGAAAGTGAAACTATAGAACTATGGACCTTTTAAGAACCAAGGATCTAATAGATTTTTTTCACAAACAAACCTAGGTCAGCCCTAATCTATGAACTCAATAAACCTCATGAGATACTCAAGGGTTGTTCTTGATCACCTAAAGTTGGTGAAAATCACTATATGAATGATATTTTCAAGATAGAAAATCATCAAATCATCATTGAATATAAAAAAGGTATTTCCACAAAAAAAATAAGGAATATCAATTCCCTATGTTCGATGTCCATGTTACCCAATAAGTAGTTATAAAATAAAAAAGAAAGAAAATTTATAATATGAAAATTAAAAACTCTAACAATAATAATAATATATAATCATAATCATTCCCCAAAAAAATAAAAAAGATAAAAAGGATGGTATGATATACATTGAGAAAAAGGGAATGCCAAAAATGTTGATAAATAATATGTAAAGAAAGATAAAAAATCAAACCCAAACAACGATCTCTCTATACTGAGTTAAAACATTAACTAGTCTTTATCTCTACTCAAACTCAAACCATAACACAATCTATAACAAAAAAACTATATATCAATTAATGATGATACAAATAGGAATAATTTGAAATTAGGGATCGTCCCCACACCTTGAGGATACCATTAAAATATAAAAAAATCATGATATTTTGAAGATAAATATGAAATGAAAGTTCTCCATATTATTCCTAAAATATTTTACATACAAGTATTCTTAAAAATAATTTTCCTTTATAATTAAATGTAATATAATTTAATTAAGAGACCATTAGAGAAACTTTTAAAAAAAATGGAATGAAATAAAAAATAATTTATGAATGAGGGGAGAGTATAATATTTAAAAAAATTAAATAGTTGTAAAATTAGTTATAATGTATAATTTTACAAAATAATGCACTATGAGATTCGAGGAGCTCATGGGATAACCTTGGAAAATATAACATAAAAATATTAGGGAAACTCGATGTCATATAAAATAAAATCTACCCATACACTCAATATTTTCCAACTTGGCCTAATTGTTGGTAGAATCCCATAAAAGGGGTATATTAATACTCAAAGACACTAGTCATAACATGATACTAACCTAGTCTATCATGTGTTCCTAGATTCCCCACCATGTTTACCAAGGCATCCCACAACATGAAAATGTAGGTGAACATACTAAAATACTATATATATATATATATATCTATGTGTGTGTGTGCGTGTCATATAACATCATAGATAAACAAAAAATTAACTCCCATACCTTTAAAATTCTTTTAATGAATCAACCCTTTTTTATAATGATATATACATATTAAATAGCCCCTAAATTGGTAGGTATCCACATAAGAACAATAACAAAATAACTATTTCCAATAATTTATTGGGAATTCGTCAATAAGTGGTTTTCATTTTTTGAAAAATTATTTAAAAAGATCTTATAAAACCTAATTAGTGTTCCAAAATGAAACAATTTAATATACAATCATCGAAATAAAAACCTTTATAAAAAACCAAATTCATTTTTGTTACATATATTCCTTTTTATGGATTAAGAACAACCATCTCCACCGGAAAAATTAATTTAATTTTGTTTTGAAATCCAAAGATCCCAAAAACCAAAACTATAAATTTCAATGAACTGACTGGTATTATATATAAAAATTTAGTGTGCATATATTTTCAGAAGATATTGTATAATTTTAATATAAAGTGAATTTCTACTTGATTTTGAAGAATTCAAAGAAGATAAACAACCCACCAACAAAAACAACTAGATATACTATATATAATACTTAAAAAATATGAAACATATATTAAAATGAACAAGAAATCATATTTTTATGTATAATAAGATATATAAGTTTCCACCAACCTTTAATTACATCTCTTCTACAATTGTGGAGGTTAATCCCCCTCTACGATACCTGAAAAGAACTATATGGACAATAGGAACCCAAAATAACCTAAACCATCAAAAAAATTAAATAGAGTTAAAACAAAAATGGGTCTTAATTACCCTAATAGGTCATGAATGGAAGATGAAAACGAGTATAATTTAATATAAAGAGGATAGAGGGGGGTGACCTTGAAGATTCCACCTCAAATTATGAAGAAACACCATCTTTATTCCATTGGTATAAGGGGAGACATGGGGGAGGAGAGAAATTAGAAGAGTGGGGGTTTAATGGGAGAGAATGGAAGACCCATAAGTATTTAATTTGAGAGGGGAACCATTTTATTTTTTCCTTTTTAATAAAACTTTTTTATATACACAGTTTGGAGGCAATGTTAAAAAAACCATGTGCCAATTGCGTGTCTCCTACTAGAAAACTAGAATACTATACATGGATGGGACTCATAGTTAAAAATCCATATAGTGTGTAACATTTATAGGAATATTATTATAATATATTTTTTTAAGTTTCATTATAGTTTTGAACCAACCATGATACATCCACTGTGTGCCCATAAATTCTAAATTTTAACGAAAAATAATTGAGATGGGGAGTGGGGTGAAACAAAATATAATAAAAAGTAAATAATATAATATAGATAATAAACTTTTGTGTGTTTAAAAATCCTTACACTTTACCATAAACAATGGTAATGTCTATATTTTCATAATTGAGAGCCGCACATACAAATGTTATAAAGATTCTCTTTTACCAATTCACTACATCAATTGTGTTTTAGACTACAACCCATAATAAGAAGAATTCTATCCCATAACTAATCATAAAATATCCCATATATATCATGAAATAGTTTATATTATTTACAATGGAATTAGCTTTACACAATTTATATAAGTATTTTATGAAAATACTCCTGATGTACAATTATCAACAATGACTCAATTTGTAAGCCATAATCAGCTATACTATATCAAATATATTTTATTGAAAAATATTATAACTTTTAGTGTAATTTATTAATGACAGTTTATAATATCATTAACATCCTGCAAAATAAATTTTTCTTTAAAAAAATTACAATACTATTTTTTAGTATTTCAGAATAATTTCTTGTATCCTTTTTGTATAAACATACCCCATTTGTTGTATTTTTTTTACAATATATCACTTTTGTTTTTTTAAAATCAAAGTCTCAAAAATAATATACCTTAAAAATATTTTACTAACTTTTATAGAAATATCTAATAAATGAATTTTTTAGGATAATTTATTCAATGATCTATAGAAAATTTACTTTATGAGAACATAATTTACACAAAAAATGAGAAACAAAACAAAAATTAAAAGTATATAAATGTAATTCCTCACTAAAATTATTCCCCAATTAACATTATACCACCTAAATAGCTTATAATTCAATGTATTTATTTTCTCATGGATCCATTTTACATTTTACTCTACCATGATTCCAATTCCATAAAATGTGATAATAAACACTAAAATATTTCATTGAATTTAACTTTTAATAGAATGAAAAATATTATACCTTTTATAAATTTAAGGAATTATCATCCATTTACAATGAAAACAAATTACAATTATATGATATTTTACATGTATATAATTTCTCATCAAATATGTATTTGATTGAAAGAAAAAATTTAGTTGAAACAGTCATAGATAGTTCCATAACTTGATGAATGTTTCAATGACTACTACAAAATATAGATAAAACATTCATAATACAGAACATAAATAAGTTAATATGTGTCTTTCCAAAAATATATCATGTTTATGGATATATTTTTAATCTATAAACCAATTAATTTATCAATAAACATTAATTTTCTCACATCATTTTATTTACAGACACAAAATTTTCTTTTAATGAAATAAACTACCATTTCATCTTCCCATTATTTACACCTTTCTTGATGAAATGATACTGATTAAAAAATTTATTCATCTTTAAATAATTATATCCATATTTTATAGGATTTATTAAATTGGAGATATCAAAATTAATGAAAATATAAGAATTTATCTCAACCAAAATTTCATGAATTATATGTTTAATCAATAAATGTTGTGAAGAAAATTGAGTGGTATAAATATACTATTCTTCCACTATTCAAAATTTTTTGTCATCCATCTAATTAATAATCAAACAAACAAATATCTATAATGAAATTATATTCCATATTCCATATTTATTTTATCAATCAAACAATCATTATTGGTATCCTTAAAGTAAAACAAATATTACAATTTTGTTTGTTATAAAATTGTCTAAAATACATTTTACCTTTGATATATCAATGAATCCTCTGTAATTAATTAATTTTTCACTATTATTAATTACATTAGTATCATTTTAAAAAATATATATCAAAAATATTGTATATTCGTTATTTTTTAGGTACAATAATATTTCCATTATTTTTTATAATGTGTTATAACAACCATCATTCATTCATCATTGTTTGGAAAATACATCTCAGTAGAAAATTTATATATTCACATTCTTTATTGATTTTTCTCTATTTATTTTCAACATATTATTATAATATTTATCATGGGATATGAAACGCCTATTAATTTATTATTTTACATTCATTAAAAAAAATTAAATTAACACATTATTAAACCCACAAATTCATATCTCATTTATTAATTGAACTCCATGAATTTAGAATCATCCAATCCTCTAAAAATATTACATTGGTTTAAATCAATAACATCGTTAGTCGATAAATCAACTGTAGTAATTATAATTATGATTAACTCCTCTACATTGAAAAATAATATTGTTGAAATATTGATCAATACTGTATCACCAAAATAATGGTGTATTATTTAAATAACAAATTTACTACATAAATAAATTCACTTTATTTGAATCACCAGGTCCATGAAATCCATATATGTATTTAATTAGTAATTATTCTTCCTTAACTCAACATTGGGAATTTGATTTTATATCAATTAAAAATAAGATATGCTTCTTCTGAAAAAATGTCTATGAATAATAAAATAGATTCCAATCATTACATTATAAACAATTTGTTTTCAATGTTAGTTTCATTAAATATGTAATTACATTTCAATATAATTTATTTGTTATTTTACACCATAATGACATCTTTATACAATTGTTTATAGAAAAAATAATCATTTTTGAAGTTTTTATTATAGTTTTGCATCAATAAAATAAACCATAGTTTTTATATTACAATATATTGATCATCATTCATTTAAATTACCAATTTAAAATATTTTTATACATTCTAAAAATAGTAATTAGTCTACCATAGAATAAATAATTGTTTATAGTCAAGGATTCATCTCTTCTGTTTGTACAAGAGATGCATTTTAATTCACATTCCTATATATCATATGTTCGAGATAAATTATTTTGATGAAAAAAATATATTTTTTTTGTTCATAATTTTTATATGTATTATAATTTTAATTGGTTTTACAACGAAAATCATATGATCAAAATATATAGATTCCAAAAAATTCATATTCTGGATCATCACTAAGTAACATATACTTTTGAGGAAAAATAATATTATTTTGGAGAAAATATGTTTTTGAGATGTAATATTTCTAATAGATGAACTCATAAATTTCAATTACATTTGTTTGTACACAAACCATATAAATATTATATCCAAGAATGAAGGTATAATTAATGATTATACAATCTCACATTCAACAACCTTCAGTAGATATTTTTTCACAACCTCAGTGTTTTTGTTATTCCGTTTGATTTATTTTCTAGTTTGATCTTTGAGAATATGGTTATGCAACTGATATTTTAAAATAACTATGTTTTCTATTTTAATCATCGGATTTCAATCATATTATGATTAAAGTGTTTTGAGGATAGAAATGGATGATCTTGAACATATGTGTTAAGATAATTCCTTAGGATATTGATATAGATGGTTTTAATATTTTGATCAATAATGAGATCTAAGATATGAAAATTCTTTTTCTAAAATATTTTAAATATTATAGGGTATTTGTTTTGTTGATTAATTTATCAAAAAAGTTTTAGGGTATTATTTTTTACTTTAAATATTATTTATTTAATATAATTCCATTTTAGAACATTTTAACATATTTGATTAATGTATTGACCCCTCTACTAAATTGGATTAAAAATAAAGAATTTTGGGTTAAAACCTATTATACCCTTTTATTAATAATTTTTTGAATTTAAAATTTTTTATTCGGAACTCCATGATTCTATTTACATTTCATATTTTTTATACTATATCATCATCATTTTATTTTATTGAAAAAGTTATGTATATAATGAACACCAAAACAAAATGAATAATAAATAAAGAGATTAGAGGGTCGACCATAATGAAACTGAAGGGTATCACCTTTTATAATGTCCCTCCCATATAAGGGTAAAGCATCATCACTAGTGAATCATGTAATGATAGACCCATTAAACTCTTATGAGTAAAATTAGTCCACCACCTTGTTTCCCTCACTCCTGGTGTTGAGGATGTTCATTTGGTTATGAATTAGTCTTCCCCTACCCCTGAAAATGTATGAAATTAACCAGGGGTAATACTTAACCTAATAAGAGCATAATAATGAACTAAGGAATTATTTTCAACTAAAACCATGTTAATCCCCTTGTGAATACATAAATGAAGAGCTATTAGAAAATCAAGGGACACTTTTTAGAGAGTGTTCCCATATCAAAACATGCAGTGAATGTAAAGATGATTGAAACTCTGTAGTCATGAACCACAAAACCCCTGTGAATTGATCTAATTATTAAAGAGATGTTATAATTGAGGTTTTTCCCGAGGTATGAGGGAGATATAAAACCGTGTTTCTGAGAGAGCTATTGAGGAGGAAGAATAGATTATTTCCTACTAGTATTGGTGTGTGGGTTTGGGAGTCATCCTAGTTTTTTAAGAATATGAAAAAACTCCACCAGTATGTTTCTAGTATAAGTAAAAAAAGATATCCCGAAAAAAGGCTCCCTTCAATGTGAGTTTCATTCAGACCCTACCAAATTTAGTAGAATTATTTAGATAGAAACACTGCTCTAGACATCTCCTTAGAACCTGGGAAACCCACACCTTGACACAGGTACTGATGAAACATAATGCCTAAAGACTTCTGATAGGATAAACCTATAAAATGAATAAATAATCTCTTGTAATTTTATCCAATTCACCATTTAATAATAGGTCATATAATGCTTATTTCTAATGGTTCATGCAACACACAAAACCTGAGATGAACATGACACATGATCGTCTGATATTCAAGTCGATTTAAAGAGCTTAAATCCTTATTATCCAAAAAAGAATGTTTTATTTGGATAATATTTCTTTACACCATAGAATCTCCCCCAAGAGTCCTTCATTTAAGGGACATGCATCACACTACAATAATCCATGGAATAAAGGATTCCCACTGATGAGCCTTCAGAAAACACTTGTCCATCTTAGACATTATATTAATTAAATCTAAAACCTCCCACTGCTAAGAATCATGAATATAAATAATGAGTTACATGTGATTTCTGGCTTGGATAAAAGAGAGGTCATGAACTAGGATCCAATTAAATCAAAGAGTGGAAAGCACCCAATTATCATTCCATAGTGAGGTATCTCCCCTATAAAAAATACAATGAACGTGATTATGGATGGATTCAATGTAGGAAATAATAATATTCCAAATGGTGTATGGGTTCCCAAAAGTTTTATTTAATGAACTTTTAACATTTCTAGCCTTTAATCTATCCTAAAGAGTGTGTTCCTCAACAATTTACCATAAAAGTTTTTAATTAAAACCCTAAAATGTATCGAGGGTACTCTTGACATTGATTCCACCCTCCATCAATGGTTTTTCTATCCAAACCCATGAATCCAAATGATGCTTACCATCCAAATTGGAATCCCAAATGAATGAATCCATGGTGTTGACAATGTTGGTGATGATGTGATACATAACCCTAATTGTGAATATAGTATTAATTAGAATGGATGGAATCACATTGATAACTAATGTGATGCACTATAAAGACATGAAAATTCCATGTAATTGTTTTTAAATTTTATGGAAATATTCGAGTCCGCAAATATTAATGGCGCGTGATTCTGGGGCCCGGTGTGCCCAGAATGAATTTTTGAACTTTATTTAAGTACGTTCAGTAAACGTTTGGGCAGGTTTTTGTTACTTTGGTGATCGGAATTGAAATATTAGGGATCTGTTGAACTCACAGAGCCGATATTCCCTTAAAGAGACTTTCACCTCAACCGCAGTAGGTCGAGGGTGGAAGATAGTTTTTCAGTTTTTCATGGAAAAAGAAAAATAAAATAATTAACACATTATTTTTCTATTGAAATCTCTCTTTTTGAATTATGTAGCTGGGGACCACCAAAGCTAGAAAAGCTCCCAATCTGAATTCATGGTGTTGGGGATCACCTGAACCCCTATTAATGTGGTAAAACCTTTCAACTCCCCATGATTAATTATGCCAAATTCAATTAATTAATTGTTACAACTTTAATTAAATGATAGACTTAATTTTAATAGGTTGGCTCCCCATTTTCTAGTTGGAAATCGGTGGAAAAAGAGAGTGTTGGGAGAACATTGTAGAAACATTTCCTCCAAATGAAGAATGCCCTCTCCAACTAAGAACATACTTTGGAATCAAAAGTTGGGATGACGCACGAGCCTGCCTTCGGAAGCGTGTTACAAAAATGACAATCGTTGGCACCCTCATCACGTTCACAAACTTCTTATCATGACACTACCAATGAGCAATCGATGTAGGGGATGTTGTTTTGAATACCCCTAACCTCTTTCTTTTCATTCTTCTTGAATCAGGAAAAACTATGTCTCTTTCTACCATTCTAACGCGGAGGGTGTGGGCCAAACGAACACGACCCAACCCCTCCGCAACCTTTGTAGATTTTGGTTGTCTTGAATCAATGGAGACATCCCGAGACGAGTGTGGGGATCTATGGAATGAATAACGGGCCACCGAGGCACGCCCGGTGACCTGAGGAACGTCACTGGTGACTGTGCCGGTGACCGGCTCTAGTGGGACTCGAGAGTGGCAGTCGGCACTCCATCCAGCTGCGACGATAGTAGAAGCGTAGCCGCACTACCGAAGAAGGGTCACGGCCCATCGGCTGCACCGGAGTAGGGGCGACGTTTGCTGTATGGCCAGCTGCGTGAAAGGCGCGGTGGGAAACATCCGTGCCGCCAGGTGTGCATGAGCCACGATGGTGATGGGAGGGTGGTTGGATCGCTGTCCTCCACCTGTGGGGGTGATGCGTGCGACTGTACCATGGAGGAGGGCTGGCCGTCCGGCCAGCCAGGGAGCAGAGCGGGACCCCGGGTCCCGCCTGCCAACTATCGGCACAACATAGCGCCAGCCGGTTGGCCCCCCAACCCGAACAACTGGGCCGTTTTGGGTACCTAGGGGGCGCCTCTCCCTTGGGTGGTGGCTATAGGAGACCCCACCACGGGGCCACCCACCCGCAGGCCAACAGGCCGCCCAGCGGGCCGAGCCACTCCGGGGGGCTGGTCCAGACCCAACAGGTTGAGTCAACCTGATCTGGGTCAGGTCAGCCCAGGCCGGGTCGGGCCGGGTCAGTCCGACCTGGTCTGACCGGACCTGGACTAGCTTCTACCCCACTCCACTCTTTCAGACATAACTTGAGCTACTAGAATCGTTTACGGTGCCATAATCCTTGGATCGAGAAGGGCCTTTTGGTGTACCAGACTTGAGTTTTGGATAAAGTTGGGGTATGGCCTGGTTGGATCAAACACAAATCCAAATGGGCCCTCAGGACTAAAAGGCCAATGACTTACAGACTGGATATCCGATTGAAACACCGTTTGTTGCATTGAGACCCCTATTATGTGATGGTCCTTTGAGATTCTTCTTCATGGTAATTTGTGATAATTGGAGTATTGACCTATGGATTGAGGAGCAGACCATACTAGAATCAAGCGAGCTTAGTGCGGGAACCCTGTAGCTAGCTGTAACATGAGTAAGGGATCCTATGTGGGTCTGTACCTTGGGATCCTACGTGGGTCTGTGTTAGAGGATCTCACATGGATCTGATCTAGGAATTCATGTGGTGCAACTCTAGGATCCTACATGGGTCTGTTGTACTAGGATCCTACATGGGTCTATTGTATAAGGATATTACATGGGTCTGATGATTTAGGATCCTATGTGGGTCTACCTCTCAATAGAGTAAGATGATTTAGTATTTACATATAATCATCTTTACTGTCATACATAAGTTATACCTGGTGTGATCTGAGTCCTTATCATTGTGGTACACTTCTATGTGATGATTCCTTTGTGGTATTTTTCTGTTTGGCATTACCTACGTGAAAAAACCATTGTGGTACTCACCTTCATGATATTCCTTCCTTTGTGGAATGTTTGAGCTTTGGGACTTGAGGTGCGCCCTGTGTTTCTTCATGTATGAAATGAGTATACTCAAAAACATAAATATATGTATGGGCATATAACTAAGTAGGGTTGAATGTAGTTTTCACGCTTTGTGTTTTATCCTTTGTAGATTTTGTGAGACCTTTGAGGGTCTTTGGGTCCCTACTAAGTATCATTATACTCACCCCTTCATGGGCTATTCCCACACCATGTTGTGTCTGGTGCAGACGACAGGTAGTGCTGGCTGAGGATGAGAGTATCAGGACTGAAGGTAGATCGAAGTGGAAATTTGATGAGGCATGCCGTAGAGACAACCATTCAAGAGTTTTATCTACCCTTCAGGTAGGATCTATGGAAGGTGTTCAAAGATGTTATTTTCAGTTTACTTGTACATTTCAGTTTACTTGTACTTTTCTGTTGGTTTTGTATTCTTTCCCCTGTTTTAATCTATACAAACCCTATTTACCGTATATTTTCACATTGTACTTGTTTCCTACTTTTTTCTTAGTTGTGTGAGTTTATATGTTACAAAGGCATTGTCGTCCCAGTTTTAGTGAATATGCCTTTCAGTGCTAGTCGACAGCCCATGGCCTATGGAAGGCGGGCTTGGGGTAGTCATGGCATGGGCCTCGAGGGATAGGATATGACAAATTGGTATCATAGGGGTCGGTTCTACCATAGAACATTTTACTCTGATCTTTTTTTAACAGAAATAGTGTAAATTGTAGTGAGTGTGGATATCAATTTTAGGAATCTAGGGTTGGTGCAGTGGATGACATATCCATACACCAGGACCCTGACTTCTGATTTCTGACTCAGTGCAGGAAAACACTGATTGGATGTGTGTTTAGAATGGTTTTTTTCTGATCTTTTTTTGTCAGCTCACAAGGTATAACTTATTGACCATGGAACACCTTCTTCTTTTCAGGATGCCTCCATGTAGATAGCCATCCAGGGTTTCAGTTATAGTATGTGATGATAGCCCACCGAGCGACAAGACCTCGGTGTAGGGCCCTTTATCAGTAGAGGCGCCAGTGGTACCATTACCCATTGGGCCACTGATACCAGCAACCACAGTAAGAGAGAGTGCCCACCACTTGAGCGCATTTCATGAGTTCCAGCACAAGAGGCCACCCAGGTTCATGGGTGAGATGAACCCACATGCGGCTAAGGATTGGCTGGAGGCCATGATGAGATTCTTCTGACGGGTAGGGACACCTGCTGACCTCACGATGATCCTTGCCGCCAGTCTTCGACATGAATTATTAGGATGATGGTGGAGATTGATGCTCTAGGTTCACGATGAGGTGAAACTTCTCTGGGCAGACTTTGTCTCAGCACCCCTTCACGTAGTGCACATAATGGTGCTTCTTTATCTGATGCAGGGTAGCATGATTGTGGATCGGTACTCAGCAAGTTTCCCCAACCTCTCACACTACACCACTTATATGGTGCGGGACCCATTATTTAGGGATCAGACCTTTGATCAGGGACTCAGGAAGGAGATCAGGGCATCTATTATTTCTCTTAGCTTCCCTACACAAGAGGGGGTGTTAGAGTGATCCCTCTTGGTGGAGAGGTTTCTAGCTGAGTAGTCACCAGTAGTGAGACCCACCACCGGGCATCACGTAGCATTGTCTTCCATAGCTGGCAGCAGACAGATGTCACAGAGGTCCAAGAGGGCCAGACCTATAGGTGGATGACCGTAGGATTCAGGGTCAGTTGTTCGGGGCACACGAGGTAGAGCCAATCATGCAACGAGTAGGCAGTGTTACACATGCAGTGGGCAGGGTCACATGGCTCGCGAATACCTAAACCACTTTACAGATGATCCAAAGATGATCGAAGGAATACCCATGCAGAGACAGAGGTTCGACCGAGGAGGTCCTCGGGGAGCAGGCGGACGTGGAAAAGGAGCTGGCCGTGCAGCTGGCACTAGGTGACGATTCGAGGTATAACCACCACCACCACCAGGTGGTCCACCCTGACCATAAGCAGTAGGTGTAAAAGGGAGAGCTAATCTCTAGGAAGCTGAGGCCAACAACTATGGCACTCCGGAGATGATACGAACTATGATCTGTGTCTACTCCACACTAGTTGTAGTACTTATAGACACAGGTTCCAGTCATTCTTTTATTTCCACGGCCCACGTTCGGAGCCCAAATATTTGGATGGAGTTGTTGGCTCGATCCTTACGGCTAGATAATCCTACGAGAGAGGATTCAATGATTAGAAACTGGTTCCATTAGTGTGAGCTTACTTTATGAGGTGAGAGCTTCGGCTGGGATCTTATAGTGGTGGTGTCGGGGCCTTACGACATAATCATGGATATGGACTATTTATCTACATTCCATGCTCATATTGACTGTATTAGGCACAAAGTGTGGTGTGTCCACATGGATGGGACTTGGTTTACCATCACTAGAAAGAAGGGATCCTTTTCAGTATAGGATGGACTTACCCAGAGGAGAGTGCAGTCAATCACTCTTTAGTTGGCTGTCCTTACCCTCATAGTGGTTGATGTGTAGAGTCTGATCTATTCGGCAGTGGTGGACCTGTACGCAGATGTCTTCCATGATGATGTTCTGGGTATACCTCCTCACAGACAGGTGTACATTTACATTGACTTGTACCTCGTGATGGCACTGATATCTACAACAGTGTATCTGATGGCTCTCGTGAAGCTTTGTTAGCTGCTAGTACAACTAGAGAACTTACAGGGGAACGGGTTCATCTGACCCAGTGTTTCTCCTTCGGAAGCCCCGATTTTGTTCACTAAAAATTTGGATGGGAGCTTGATACTTTTTTTTACTATCGGCTCCTAAACCTGGTGACCGTGAAGAACTAGTACCCACTCTTGAGGACTGACGACCTCTTTGATTAGCTGAAGGGAGCACATTGCTTCTCAAAGATAGACCTCAGATCAAGCTATCACTAGCTCAGTGTATGGGATGAGGATGTGCATATGATGACTTTTAGATGTTAGTTTGGCCACTAGGAGTTCTTGGTTATTCCATTCGGTGTGACCAACGCTCCTGTTGTGTTCATGGGACTCATGAACATGATCTTTCAGCCATAACTTGATCGCTTTGTAGTACTCTTCATCGACAACATTCTGATATACTTGGCTACTGAGGATGAGCATTCCTATCATTTGTAGATAGTTTTGGACACACTCTGAGAGCACCATCTTTATGGTAAGCTCTCGAAGTACGAGTTCTGGATCCAAGAGGTTCACTTTTTGGAACATGTCATCTCAGAGGCTGGAGTTGCAATGGATCCAGCAATGATTGATGTGGTACTTACTTGGGATCCACCCAAGAGTGTGACGAAGGTACATAGTTTCTTGGGATTGGTTGGATACTACTGGAGACTTGTTCCAGATTTCTCAAATGTTGTAGCATCTTTATTAGTGTTGATGAAGAAGGTGAAACCCTTCATGTGGTCAGAGAGATGTTAGGGGAGTTTTCAAGAGATGAGGCAGAGGCTGACAAATGCCCCCATCATGAGTCTTCCAGAGGAAATCATTGGGTACGTAGTCTACTATGATGCATCAGGGACCGGGCTAGGATGTGTCCTGATGCAGGAGCGGGGATTTATCACATATAGTTCTCAACAACTGAGACAACATGAGCATAAATACACTTCCCATGACCCTAAGTTAGTAGCAGTGGACTTCTATTTAAAGATGCGGTGACACTGTATTATTGGAAATCATTTTACGATCTAATATGATCGTCAATGTATCAGGAATATTTTCTCACATAACGACCTGAGCCTGAGAAAGCGACATTGGGTTGAGTTCCACCAGGATTGTGACTTTGAGTTAGTCTATACTCTTGGGAAAGGGAATATTGTAGTAGATGCACTCAGCAGAAGATTTGGTATTCAGCTGCTAGGTGAGGTGACGGAGCAGCTGGTCTCTTTGTAGATATCCTTTGTGGATCAAGATAGAGCATCTTTTCTTCAGTCTCTTACAGTCACTCTCCCACTTATTCAGCGAGTCAGGGAGGTGCACTGTGGGGACACTGACTATGAGGCTCTACGTGTTCAAATAACCATAGGGCATGCACCTGATGGATTTTCTGAAGGTGGTGAGCATGTCATCATCTTCAGAGGACATAGCATGGTACCAGTGTCACTTCGGGAGGATGTTTTGAGCGAGTTACACACATCCCCTCTAGCAATACATACAGGAGTGGCAATGATGTACCAGGTCCTCTGATGACATCACTGGTGGCCGGTAATAAAACATGTAGTATCAGAGTTTGTCTCTCGGTGCCTCACTTTGTCAGTAAGTAAAGGTAGAGCATCAGGTACTAGTATGTTTAGTTCAGCCTTTAGAGGTCCCAGAGTGGAAGTGAGATAGGATATTTATGGACTTCATGATAGGAATTTCACGTACATCCAGGGGTCATGATTCTATCTGGGTGGTTTTAGACCGACTCACCAAGTTGGCATACTTCTAACCAATCAGAGAGCAGGGTTTAGTAAAGAGCTTGGGATGCTTCTATGTGTAGGAGATTGTGTAGCTACATGGATTACCCTCGACAATTATCTCTGATCGTGATGCATGTTTCACTTCTTGGCTATAGAAGGGGTTGCAGGAGGCTTTCGGGATGCAGCTTCGTTTGAGCACTGCCTTCCATCCTCAAACGGATGGCCAGACTAAGCAGACCATTCAGACCCTATAGGACATGTTGCATGCTTACATCCTCAACATCATTCATAGCTGGGAGGATCACCTGCCCTTGGTGAATTTTGCGTACAACAACAACAATCATTCCAGAATTGGGATGGCACCTTTCGAGGCTCCGTATGTCCGACCTTATAGATTGCCTTTGTGCTGGACTGACCCATGTGATTAAGCACTCATGGGACCAGATGTGGTATGGGCTACCATGAATAAGATGTAGATCATCCAGGAGTGGATGAAGACTACACAGAGGCATACATTATTATATTTATTCTCTTATTTTCGGATTTTTTTCTAATCCCAAATTGGGGAGAAAAGAAGAGGCATACATTATTAATCTAAGAAGAGGCTTATAGTTTTAATCTAGGGGGGAATTTATGGTATAGTACACATGGAATATACTCCTCGTAATATTTTTTTGAGGGGGAGCTTTGTTTTAAAAAACTAAAAAAAGAGACGGATTTAGTTATATTGCAAAATGTGCTTCAGTGTTGTATTTTATGCCCACTTATTTTTGGATTCCTTATATTTGTATATATGCCATCATTTGTTATTATCAAAAAGGGAGAGATTGTTCAACCCTCTATGATATGGTAGTCTTCATAATCACAAATAATTTCGAACTACAGATTATACTCTTTCATGCTCTTTAATATCCATATGTAAATCAATTATGCCATACAAAATGATGTACTTAAATAAGTCAATAACCTATATTCTTAAATTAATATGTTTACAAATGTATTCATACATCTATGTTTGGATATCATTTTGTCTTGTAGTTTTTTGTGTGAGACAGACTTTTCAAACGAATTTTGAGTCCCTAACACTGATAGCATGTTCGACACCCCGATGTTCGACACACTGATGTTCGACACACTGATGTTCGAAACACTAATGTTCGACACACCTATATTCGACACGCTGATTTTTGACACACTGATGTTTGACACACCAATGTTCGACACACTGATGTTCAACACACTGATGTTCAACACACCAATTTTCGACACACTGATGTTCGACACACCGATGTTTGACACACCGATGTTCGACACACCAATGATGACACACCGATGATGACACATCGATGTTCGAAACACCAAAGATGACACACTAAAGATTACACAATGATGATGACACACCATAGATGACATACCAATTCTAACTAACCGATGATGGCAGACCGATACAAATTACTCACCGATAGTCATAAATAACTATTTCATTTTTATTAAGTCAAATTTATTTCTAACAGTCATGGTTAGAAATATTAATGTTTCTGACATTACTTAATGTTGTTTGTAGGACTATCTGTAGACAATACAAGGTGCATGCATTTTTGGATATTTTCATGCCTACTGGACCTTGAAGTATAAAAGGATTGCAAGATCAATATAAAACATAGCTCTCTCATACCACTAGAAAAACAAAAAGTATGGCTTTACGAATATGCAAGTTATTGAAAATAAATCAACTTGAAACATAAGTATTCAAGAAGTGTAATATTACAAGTTTAATCCTTCTAAATCTCCCTACACATCATGACATCGAAGAGATGAACCTCTATACACTTGGAAGCTAGATTACAGAGACTAAAATACTCTGTTTTGGATCCAACTTCCATAATAGGACTTGAATATAATTTTCTCAACATCCAATGAGTCAAGAGCTTTACTACACAACACACAAATATTTATAAACTCTAGTTTTACTTTTATAGCTCTGTTGTGTTCTTGTGTTTACTTTTCGAGCTGTGTGTTCACCTGTTTGTTTAACACACACTGTCTCTTGAGCTTAACTAAAGGATATTAAAATATCCTCACACTCAATCCCTTTCTACTCTTGTATCCCACGTAGAACTATAGAAGAGATTCTGTGTGATCTATTTATTAGTTATTCCTATTAATAACTATGGTAGAGGTCAAGTGTGACTTGGATAGACTTGTGTATTGTTCTGAACCCTAATCCAGGGTGTGGATCAAAAGTTTATTAATAAAAATAGCTTGGTGATATGTGATCACCAAGTGAAGATGACTAAGTCTTAGCATGAGACTGAACCCTTTTGTTATAACCGTTGTGTTTTTTCTTATATTATTATCTATTATGTATTTCTTGTATTAAGATAAACCAAACATTGGTAGTTATTTTAGCATGTGTTTATATCTATTTTTAATCTGTAGATTTGTTTCAAAAGTTTGACTAATCTTCAGATTGGTAAAACTGAGAACTAATCAATCTTCAGAGAAACTAATTGAACATTGAGGACTTATATAAATTCACTACAAACTGAATTTAATTTTATTTTAATAGGGAGATATTATTTTAGAGGACCAAATTTATCATAAATATTCATAGATACTCAATTCACCCCCCCTCTTGGGTCATCTACTCTGAAAAACAATGTCATTAACCACCTCCCGAGCCTTGGTAATCTATCCTTTAATAAATTGGTCCATGAAATATAAATGTAGGTCCTCTTAAATCTGTCATGTAAGATGTGTAGATATCCATAATTTAAGAAAACATTATAACACCTTTTATGGGAAATTACATATGATTATGGGATGATAGAGATAGAATGTAGAGGTGCTATTTGTTTTTAGGGATGAGAACAAGGGGGTGGCATAATAAATCTGAGGAGGACTAACACCCCTAAATAAACCATGAAAACCCTAAACCATTTCACTCTTTATCATGAACTAGGGTTCCGTATAGAAGGATTTAGGAAAACAAATCGGGGCCTTGATCACTATTATCATTTAGACCACAAATTGCCTCATGGATTTATTTTTCATCTTGCACAACTTATAAGAAGTTTTTATTAAACCTAAATAAGTAGTGGGGAATTATAAATATAATTTCATTAGATCCCCTTGAGTATTATCTGACCATAGGATAGTTGGGATGTACATGAAGTAACTTGATTTTGGATTAAAACAAGCAACCCACAAGGTCTATGTCTGATGTATCAGATCCATCATCAAGGAGGATATGTGGACTGACAAAGAATTTTTTCCTTTAAAAATGAATGAAAGAAAGTTTTATTCTAATATCTTTATTAAATCCATTTTAGTTGAGTCTATTTACAAACTATATGTTTGTGTCTAATAATCATATTAACCGTGATTTTATTTTTTTAGTAAGGATAAGAAATAGATATTCATCCCAATTATCTTCCATAATAGAATCCAAACACTCAATTTTAGACTAAAAAATTTTATATTCACCCTAGTTCTTTAAACTATTATTCCTTTAAATTTGATTATTTTCATTAAATTTTATCTTTTAGATAATTTAAATTATAGAAAAATTATACTTTTTGTTATATATTTCAAAATACACATTACAAAAAAGTCGGAGATTTTTTATAAAAACCTTACTTCAACCCCTCTCTTGAAGATTCCATACTGAGGTAATATTTTATATCATATATTAGAACAAATAATATTTATATGGTAGGGATAACTATTAGACCATTGAATGATACAAATTCAAGCCATCCACTTACTTTTTATGATGTTCATTATGAGTATTATACAGAAACAATGAACATTTTCATAATTAATAATTGTGTATATAATAATCAGATTATGGTTGGAAACTAAAAATTATATCATAGAGAAATTGAATTTTTTACTAGGGATTAGAAAGATGAATATAGAGCTATCTTCAATGTATATAATACAAATCTGTGTTCAATAATTCATAGAATATATAACCAAATTTCAACTTGTGAAAAAAATGAAATATGGAGAAATTTGAAAACATATCATAACATCAAATGTGATCAAAACCATAAGAACTAAGTTTCCTGTTGATTCTGAATCATTTCATTTTCTTCGATAGGTAATTTTTGTCTTAAATTATTATTTGAAAATATATCTTAGTATCATTTCTTATCTATATTAGAATTTATTCAGACATATATATTTTGAAATGTTATGTTATTCATACATAGATACTTCTATTCTCCAATGTATTTATATATATTTATTATCCTTACACAAAATGTATGCCTTATTTGGGATTTTCTTACATGGCACTGGTGAATAATTTTTTTATATATGATGTCTCAATACACATTAGAGGATTTTATGATGTTAGATTACCTTAATTATAATTATTTTATTAACTCTCATTTTTTTCCATTTTTTATAATGCCAAAATGTATAATAGTATAGCTAAATAGGGGGGATAACATTCTAAAATGGGAGAAAACTTCCCATGTCACTATTAATTATATTTTTAGTAATTTCAACTACATCACCAAAATTTCTCTATCTTAATTAACTTTATCCAACATCATCATCATCCATGAATTTATGTATATCAAAATTTTATTCCTATGGTAATTCAAAATTTTATGAATTATCAATGATAAAAAATTATGGGATTTCAAAAAAAAACCAATCCATTCTGTTTCTCTTCCATTGAGAAGTAACCTAGGTATATTCATTTTGGACCTCAATATTTTGAAATTTAATGCATCATCCCATTATTAATAAAAAATATTTTATTTTTCATTATTAGAGAATAAATCATTGACATATTACCACTCTTAAAAATCATTTTGTTGATCATTCTAAAAATATATAATTTGATCCACGTTATAAATTATAACATTTTACGTCATTAGTATTCCATTTCGATGAGGTGATCAGACTACCAACATATTATTCTTTTTTGTTATTTTTAAATACAATTCTATTCTAATATATTTTCAAAAAGAATATCATTTTTGGTTCAATATTCCAGGATATTATTCCAAATTATCTCATCAACTAGTATAAAATAATATGTAATATAATTAAGTATATCAAATTTTTGATCTAAACATATCATCAATTATGATAATATTGTTTTCAATAATGAATATTATATAGTGAAATTTTCCACCAATACCATATGGTGATAATCTCCAACAAATATCATCAAACAACAATTTTAGAAACCTAAATGAGTTTGTTCCCTTTGTATATATGATATCCAAAAAATAATTCCTATTTTTAATTAAACAAATGATTGAGTTTGATCCCGGGCTATCAAAGGTTTATATTCTGCCCTTTAAAATTAACTTAGCTGTTGGAAGGATATTTTTCAAAAATACACATAATCTTTATTGAATATGATATTCTCATAATCCTTTGTAGGAAATCACAGTATACATATCCAATAAAATATTGGATACTACCCATTTATTACATTCATTGAATCATAATTATTTTAACTTCCTTTGATATTACCTGACTTCTGGTTATGTATTATATCATTTTTGGAGTCACGTAACTATAATAGGATTCATATATTTTGACTAGGTCCTCTCATAATTAAGGAATATATATTTTACATATCTTTACATCTAATTTTTTTGTAGCTTACAACATTCAATCTCTTATCATTAAAAAATATTATAGGACCTTTCATGTATTATTTATTAATCATTATGAGATATTTTTCTCTTCTTATGGGATGCACATCTACTATCATGAGTCAAAATATTAACTCAATCACTTAACTTTAATGTAATATTATCCATTGTGTCCATTTCCTTCTATTTCATGTTGATCAAAATAGGTTTCTTCACATATAACATTGAGAAAACACAACTTTACTTAGGGGATATAATGAATCCCACTATACTGTAATTATTTCCACCATTTTTGATATTTGAAATTTATTTAGGGATACTTGAGGTGCTACAAAGAGATATATATATATGACTCTTAGCATATTTAGTCATATCCATGATGTGAAATACATATAATTGTGTCAATTACCATTATAACCAAATAAATATCCACCAAAAAATAGAAAAATGTCATTATGCATATCAAAAATCCTATCATGAAAAAAGTATAATTTTTGTGGGGATTTGTTTTTTCATATTCTATAATTTCAAAAATAAAACCTTATTTAAGGAATATATTATGGTGATTTAACAATTTATTTTATAATTATTTTTGAGATACCAGAGATAAATGTCTCACTAAAGGTTGGTGTTATGTTTCAGAGTATTAACTAGGATTGTTATTTTGTAACCAATCCCAATGAAAATGTTCCATTAATGATGAAATATTTTTTACATTAAATATTTGATATTATATGGGGGATTTATATATATATTTTTATCATCTAGAGGATCAACTATAATAAAACTTTTCTCTGAAATCATGAGATTCATATCCTTTTATGGATCCTTATAGTTTTCTTCTGATTTTGTTGAATTATACTTTGAGGAAAATTATATTTCTTTCACATTCATTCATTATGTTAGTCGGACTATAAATTAAAAACTGTATCTCATATATATTCCACGATTTCAACAACCTTTTCTAAATTATGCATATCCTTAAATTTATTCATTTCAATATCATATTTCAACCATTATTTTTCCACATAATAAATTATATTGTAATGATTATGGACACATAAAACATTTTTAGATATTATTTTCATATTCCTAAAAACATCTCTCTCATATAATATAGAAAATAATTCAACATGAAGGAGAAAAATCTATGAACATCATCTTTTTACACTATTATTTTCTACTAAATATATTCTTTTTTTACTAAATATCATATATAATTCATAAATAAGGTGTTTTTAATACTAAATTTCCACCACTTCTAATTCCTTTAATACATCACCTTTATATGAATACAGGTTCACCTTCTTTATGAAATTATATTTTCTGATTTAAGTTCCCCTTATCATCAATAAATTATTTTATTTTGGTTCAATCATCATCAATACCTCATAAAAACATAACATGGTAGTAATAAATATTAATATTACGTATACAAATTCTTTAAATTGGATTTTATGATTTAAATTTTTAGATTCGGTAAAAATAATAATTTTACAACATAAATTTTCATTAAAATCATTTCCCACAATAATAGTATTTATTACCAAGAATGGAAAATCCATTTATTTCCCTTTATATATTTTTTTAACCAAAATATTTTTTCTCTTTTATGAGATAAGAGTATAATGTAAGATATTCAATGATACTTGTTTTCAATTTTTTTTCTGAATTATTAAACCCATCGTAATTAGAGACTTCATAAAATTAATAACACAAAGTGTTATTTACAGTCTATGAATGTCCTCTAATATAACAATAACCAAATCCATGATTGTGTTGAGTGATTATTTTGGATATATACTCATTTAATTATTAATATTATAAAACTCTTGAAAATTTTAAACTATCATTTTTCTATCACATGAATTTATATATCTAATAACATTTCCGATATTGAGATACATAGTTCACACAAAATCAATTTATTGTATAATGTATTTTAGAATTATCATCAATGAGAAATTATTCCATTAACAAATATGTATAATCCCTTCCTATATCATTCAATGAGTCCTTTTATATATTTTCCATTATTCATAGAATTACCCCTATTTAAACAATAATTTTATGTGTTGGATAATATTTCTTCATCTGATTCTTGTATTATAAGAAATAGATTCCATCAAAAATATTATCCCATTTTATTAACAACATTATTCTTTTCATAGAAAAAGATAAATCACCATAGAAATAAAATCCTCAAATATAATTCCACATCAAACACAAATCCTTATTATATGATTCTATTGATGGTAACCTAATAGGATAGTACTTTGACTGGGAATGAATTTTATCTCATCTTTATGATGAGTGTGTGGTTCATCCATGAACCTACCCCTGATACCAATTTTGATGATAAATTCCAATCCTCCAACCATTAGAAAATACCATTAAACATACATTATTGAAACAAATCCCCAAAAAAATCCATTGAATTTAATGATCTATGTTAGTTAATTGTGAAATAACATTGGGAGAATAAACTATCCAAAAATCAACAGACTAAATCAAGTCTCAAAAATACTTATAAAACCCATAAAAATTTCATTCATGTGGAAATAAATGATATATTATCAACTCAATGGATTTATAAGTTTTTGATGTAGGCCTTACATCCATGGGAGAATGCTTCAACACATATTATGATAGTCATAATTTAAAAATATTATATTCATATTGGAATTTTTAATAACTTTGGATTTCTAATGTTTTAGGTTAATCATACGTGATCCATTCTTTATTTGGTTTATTTTTATATACATTGTTCATTATAAGATGTCCTGGCTAGGTTCCAAAGTATTAGTTGTATCTATGGTTTATCAGTAACAATATATTATTGATAACTACATGCGATTTTTTGGAATTTTGTGGTTTATCAGTCATCTATTTCAGTATATGAGATATCATTGAAAATGATTACTTCCAATTTTTTTGGTTTTTGATATTTTAAATTATGAATTGATTAAAATTTTTGAGAAATTGAATATAAATAATGGTAAATATTATTTTTGTGTACTCATTAAATTTACAATATTGTTTTAAAACTAATTCAATATATATAATTTATAATTAATTGATAAATAGTTACGAAATAATTTTTATATAAAAATTCCATAATATTAAATTTTTAAATTAAAATAGCATTTTCACATTTATCGAATGATGTAGTATTTATATATAAAGTTTTCTATTTTGGAATATAAATATTAATTTAAATAGTGTTTGTAAATTTAATAAATAATACATTAATATATTTGAGTTTATATTTAATATTATGAACTGTACATAATAATTTTTTGGTTTTTTCAAATAAAAATTCCTTATTTGGAAATTATTTGAACCATATAAAAAAATTTCTATTAATTAATATGATCCATGTTTAAATGATTTTATAAAATTATAATTTAGTTTAATTAAATTGTTTACACAATATAATTGTAATATAAGATATTTATATTTTAGTTAATTTAACACATTTATATAAATTTCCATATAATGAATTTTATCAAATAGTTCATATTATATTGAGAAATATAATGTGATTATGATTATTTAGTTATATAATGACCATAACTAATTTATAAATTTAATGGAGCTTATATTTACATAAATTTATTATTTTTTCAAAGATATTTTATCTCATGTTTTAAAATAAAAAATGTTCATTTATTTAATTTACTCAATGTATTTTTCAGGAATGTGGTTATAATATTATAGATGAATGTATACATTAGTATAAAGTCTTAATATACTTTTGTAAATTATCATAAATTAATATACAATGTTACATTCTATGAATAATAATTGATTTTGTGTCATTTTGCCTTGAGTTTTGATTATATTAGGTTATGAACTCAAATGAATAAGATAATTATAATTTATATATATTGTTGTTTAATTAATGGTGAAATTGAGGTATATGTTGAGTAATATATCATTCGGTAGAGGGTTTTTGGGTTTGATTTATCATTATATTGGAGGCTTAGTTCATTCCTACATAATTGGGGGTTGTCCATATATACCTCTATGATTACTCTTTTAGAGATTATTAATTTCATATTATTTCAATCCATTATATGAAATTCTCTTCATGTGACTTTTTCAATGGATTCATTTAGTAATGTATCAATATATTTGGGTTCCAATTTTGATTAGTATCTCATGTTGTGTGTTTTATAAAGAGTTACATGTCATTATGGTTTGAAGATATTGACATTTAGTAAATATTGAAATCATAATATAAACCATTAAAATATTTCATAAATATAAATTTATTAAAAAGAGATAAGATAGGGACATTAAATACAATTTATAATACCATGTGATAGATTCCTTCAAAAGAAAACACATTTCAAGACCCTAATCATTCAATGATGTACATTATAACAAGGTATGTTGCCCCTATATTATTTTTTGAATATAGTTGGTGGAAATTTCTAACATTATATGTTAGTTAACCAAATCACACTATAATATTTTGGTTATACATATATAAGAAAACATTTTAGAGTATACTAAATGAATTGTTTTGGGTTTATCTATTTTATGTATTAGATAAAATGGTCTAAGAATAGTATATGATATGATTGGAATATTTTCCTACCTAAATAACTAAGAGGTCATAGGAATTCCAAAGAAGAATTGTTGCATAGTCAAACATGGAAGATGTCCCACTAATGGGTATGATTAATTTTAAAAAATTCATTTTAGTGTGGGAACATTTAATAAAATTATTTATTAATGGTAAGTAAAATGTGATAATAATATAGTATAAGATTCTGTTTACAATAAATAACATCATCATCATATAAAATTACATTATGATAAATATTAAATGAAATATAAAATTAAATTAAGTTACTCACTAGGCTATTACACAACTTGTGAAAAGTGTATATGTAAGAAAATTTTATGTGTTATATTAACACCTTTATTTGTAATTTACTATTTAAATATATTAGAAAATTAATCTAGGTGCTTATGAGAACCATATACCATTTCAATAAATGTTTCTTTAAATATTATACTTATTAAATAATTCATCCTCTTTTTTTGTTGGAAATTTTCTAATAATGAGAATTTGTTCAACAACTGTTTATGTGATATTATGATATTTTTTAAGATATACTAAGGAATATGATGTCTTGGTTCTAGTGATTTATTGAAAGTATTGGCTAGGGAAATTTTAAATCGAAATAAGAAAAGTTAGTTAGAGAATATAAAAATGATTCTTCTAATAAATATAGAAGGTCCTTGAAACATAAATATACTATTATAATGAAATAAAAATGATTACATATGATGGAATTTTTTAGAATTCCAGAAGGAGTTTGATACACTCCCAAAAAAATCAATGTAGTGAATTGATGTATTGAATAATCAATTAATCTGTTTTTAAATTCATATGATATAAAATATATACTTACTAAAAATTCTTAATATATAAAAGTAAAATATAATTTAAAATGTAGTTCAATATTGTAATTTATTTTCAAATTATGGATAACTATTTTTGAACCATAGTTTTCATGAAAATAAATAAATCATGCTCTAAATGATCTCAGTATAGTTTGTTATTGGTTATCTCATTTCTATTTTTTGATTAAAAAATAATTATTAACAAAAACAATTCTTGTAATGAATTATATGATACACATATTTATGGATCATCAACCTCTATATCACAGATGAAATGAAGATATTGGAAAAAGTTTTTTTTACCTTTTTTAGATGTTTTTATCCAAATATTTTATAAATATCAGATATTTTTCCCACCACTATTACTGGAATATCATAAATAACATAGTTATATTTTCTAAAATTACTCTAAAACATATATAACCATGTATGTTATTGACCCACTTGTTTATTTGTAAAAAAATATCACTAAAATAAATACATGTAATTTCATTGAATAAAATAAATTTTTCTTTATTTTTATTTTATATGCAAAAAAATATAATGTCTAAGAGGATTGTGTCGTTATTTTGGACTTTGATATGTTGGATGATAACAAATAAAGATCAATTCAAGTCATAATACAAATTGATTATCTCTTTAAATGCTAAAGGTTTTTAGGATATAATATTAACTGATTAATGTAACAGGTTATATTATTTACCAAAATATTTCAATTTATACTTTTAAAGAAAGGGTTTTAATAATAACGATGATTATAAAATTTTAATTGGTTATATTATTAAAAATAATAATTTAATAACATCATAACATTCATCTTTTTGAATTTAAGGAATTTGAGAATTGTTTCCAAATATACTAACATTAGAAATATGATTCCTAAGTCTCACCACTATTCAAAATACATTTCATCATTTATGTTACACAAAAAAAATGTATGTTTATAGGGTTTTACCAAGTGGTAACATTTATATATGTTAATAATTACATAAAATGTGATGAATTTAAAAAACTATTAAACATTTTTCAAACCTAATGTAAATCTATCAATCTATAATATATGATATGATAATTTTGTTTCTTATATATGTTATTGAACAAATTATAAAAATGTTTTTAAGAATATAATATGAATCATATTATATAATGTTAAATCATAACATTACCATTCATTCATATTATTTATGTATAAATATATATCTATGTATAAATATATGATGAATTGAAATTCTAATTGACCACTAAATGTTTAAATTTTTTTAATAAAAAACAAATGTATTTCAATGAGTATTATAGTTTGGGATTAAATGTTAAGGTTAACATGAGGATGATTCTTATATCGAGATGTATATTTTTCTTAATGAGGCATAAAATGTGTTTTGTGTGTTGGATGACCCACAAAGTATAATAGAAGAAGTTTTGTGCACTATTTATTTGAAATACTATGGGTTCATGGTTTATATTTGGAGTCCCCATTACATGAGGATGGTGTGATACCTTTCTTGAGAACTGTCATACCTTGATATCTTTCATATATAATACACAAGTCTTAAATAATCATTGAATGGGATGGTACATTTTTAATCATATGTTCCATTAGATATTACCAAATATGAGACTTTTCCTCATTGATAATGGGTATTAAATCTTCAACCATGACTAATATAAACTAAATGTGTGCACAACCAAACCAAAAGAGTATATATGATGTGTTTATCTTTCATGTGATGGGTATGTGATGTGATCAAACATAAAGTAGAATGAAATAAGATGTATTTATCAGCTTGGATGTTCTATACTTAGAGAAATAAGATTTTATGAGTTGAATACATGATATTTACTGAAATCATGTCACATATTCACTCAATGTATTGTAAAAACTAATCATATGAAAATTCATTCCTTCATATAATGTTACAAGATGATAAAGGTATATAGATACATGTTTTTAATGTAGATCATATCTTATCCCTTTATAGATTGAATTTCATTGATGTCTTACTCTGGTATACACTTACTTTATATTTATTAATTTAAAAAAATTATTTTCTGGTCTACAACATAAAATAATGCATGGTTAAGCTATTACGTAGATTGAATTTTTATTTAGTGTTACATAGAGAGATGATATAATAGTGTATTAGAGTTTATGAAAAGGTTTTTGTAGATATTCATTGAGAAGGTATTGTATCAGATGTTGTAGATTTTTAAATTGATGATAATTTACCTAAAGTGTTTTAGAAGACAACAATAATTATTTTTCAAAATGGTTTCACAATTTATTTAATATAATATAATATAAGGCCTAATATAACTATATCTATAAGGATTTATTCCAAGTCAGATATTTATCAAGAAATTCCCAAAAGCCCAATATGAATTTATAAGTATTATACAATATAATGGAGTACGATATAAGGATATCATATGAGATGATATCTTTTGTTTCATGGAAACTCTAAATTAAATGTTTGGTAAAATAGTTTTTTCTAATATGATGATATAATTTTCTATGGGTGTGATTGGAATCATACAAGACAATACATAGTTAAATCCTACAGAATTGATGACATTTTAATGATAAAATTTAATTCACAAGAATATTGCATCCCTAGATATCATGAAATATTATAGAAATGTAACATTTATAGAGACAATATATTAAATTAAATGTTACGTCCAAGGACGGATGAAGAGTAAAAAATTTGTTTTATAACATATGAGTTATTGACTAGAGGTTCAGGGATCATCCTTAAAACCTATATAATGGGGAAACAACTATGATATGGGGGTTCACAGTATCTCCCAAGGCCCCTATGATTCTACCTAAATCCCTATATTTCTCTCTCTCTCCATCATTAATATCTTTAAAAGGCATGAGGATTTCATTGGTTTTTGGACAATCCCACCCATATGATTATTGATTCACATCTGTTTGTGGATACTCTATGGAGGTGAGAGTCTTATGGATTATACTCTTGGATTGTCAATGGGTACAATTTTTAATGATATATATCATATAATTAAACATCTTAAGGTATACATACACATAATGATTTCATTTTATTTACGAATATATTCATTTTTTATGCATGGTATATCTCAATAAATTGGATTTCAAGTCTCTTACTCTACATCGATCATGTGTTAATCAATCCTTAAAAATACCACACTAGTATATTTTATTTTAATGAAAATGTATTTTTATAAATATTTCTATTAAAATAAATATTTTAATTATAAAAATTTCAATTCAAAATAATTGAATTTATATTATTTAATATTTCAATATTAAAATTTAATATGATTCAATGTCTATTTTGTTATACTAGTGTTTCATTTGTATAGTGAAGCTTCAGTATTTTTCATAATTTTTGTATGATATTTTTGGTTTCATTAAAAAAATATATAATTTATTAAAATAGCATAAATTGGGTTTGATATTTATACAAATGGATAAATTTTATTTTTATTTTTATTATTATTATGATTTTAACCATCTTTTGATTTCTTTGGGTGTAATTGGAAAGTTCATTATTTCTTTAAAAAGATGATTCATTTGATGTTTGATTGAATTAAATCATTGTATCTATGAATTTAATGATGTGTATTTTGTCATAAATTATAGGTTGTGATATTATTTCATAAATTTTTAGTGTTAATTATGAATATGGATGTGTGTGTTATTTCGTATGGATGGGGTTTGATAATATTGTGTGGTTAATGAAGGTAATATGTTTTAAATCTCATTGATTTTGAATTTCAATGAATTAAACACAACATTTTTTGGTTTAAATTTATGTTTGATGGTTGGGTTTCATTATTCCGGATTGAAAAGTGTAAAATTTGTATCTACAATAAATTATTTAAAAAACATGTTGTTTTATTGAAATTGTCACAATTTTTACACGGGTTTTGAGTTCCATTAAACTCAATATAGTGACAAATATATAAGTTTGGCATGGATTTCAGAACTATTTTTGTGAAATATTCATTTCTAGAGAATTTCAAAAACCTCTCTTATGTTTTGTGCATCATTCAGTAACCATGCATCATGAACTATGCCTAATTTTTTCTACCATCTTATGACCCTAGAATCACAATTTTAAAATTATTTACAGTTCATATATATTTAATAGACTTATGAAAATTTTTAGATAGTAATTTAACTGTGAATATACATAGAAATTGGATTTGTTTTTCATTTAGGATCTATAAACTATCAGATCAAAAACTGTTGATGATATAAACAACATCATCCACCGAAGGTAGAATTTATCTACTTTTACATTAGTAAAAATTTTCCTAGGTGGACTATGAATATATGTGTCATGTTTAGGAAAACTAATTTTCAAACACTCCCAAATGATTTATAGTAATTGAAATGGTCAATATTTCTTGGGTTGGATATATATTTGCAAGATCGTATTGAGTTTTTTTTGTCTTATTATAGCGTATAGAAGGTTTTATGCTTTCTTTAAATATTGATGGACGATGGTTATATTGATTGAATTTATGGATTTATTTAGAGTGTTTATTATGATTTATTTATAGTAGGAGGTTGATGAGGCATTTTATTCTATGACCCTCTTATTTTAGGTTTATGATATATTGAGTTGAGGTACTTCCCTTCATTATTTTGGTTTTATTGTGATGATATTTAAGAAGAATTTTAGTAATTTTATTATATTTATCATGTTACCAAAATAAAAAAAAAATCTTCAAACTATTTGGGGTCATATTCCGGACCCCCCCCCCCATTTTTTTAGTTATATTAAAATACTATGTGATATATTTCTTTTATGATCTTTTTTTTATTTTAATTAATACATTCAATGATTAAAATATAAATGTTTCATAATTGTATTAACATGAATTTTACATGAGGTAATATTCCATTTATTTTTAGTTTTTTCCATTGTTCATATACAAATGGAAGTTCCTAATGAGTTCTGCGAGGATATGAGGGAGTCTTGGGCTTACATGGGGCCTCGAATTTTAGAAGAAAAAGTGGGATACAGGTTAGTATAAATAGTTCTACTTAGTATACATTGTTTTGTGAAACCTTGGAGCATAGTCCAGTGCTCATCCTAGGGCCGAATTGTATTCCCTATATGTTCCATTGAGGCTATTTGAATAGATGTTCTCTAATGGTTGGATTTCATATATTATTTCCATGGGTTGGACACAATTAGTCAATCTGTGCACCTAGCCCATGTGTAGGGTGTCTTGCGACAGTGCATGGTGCATATTAGGTTCATGGTCTTTACAACCATGTATCCAAACTAGGTGATCCTTTTTAAAGGGTGAAATTATGTTTTCCCTCAACATTCATATGAACTCATCCCCTTTTTTTATTTTCCCCTCCACAAACATTTGGACAACCATCCTGCATCTCTCCCTTGGATTCCTCCTAGTCATTGGGGTATATCTTCCTTACAGGCACTGATCAAGACACCATATATCTCACTAGATTCATAACAGTAGGCTCTACATACATCTTTATACTTTCATCTTTTATCAGGTAGTTGGAGGAGTTATTTTGGTGTGGCATTATATACCCTATTTGTAGGGAATTTTAATTTTTACTCAATTTCTTATGTTTTGGCCTATATTAGAGGCCAACAACTAATAATGAATCAATTAAAAAGGTATTGTAGTTGGTCTCATGATTTATCCTTAAAATGTTAGTGTTTATGTCTTACTCTTCTCCATCGTGCACTAGATTTTACAAAAAAATATTGATAAATGGGATATAACTTCTTTTATTTTAACGTGAATGACCTATATAATTAATAAGTCATTTTAATGTATTAATAGATGATAAGAACATTTAATTGAACAACCACATGGTTATATTGCTGAATTAAATAAATCTCCCATGGATGTATCAATAATTTGATGCAAATCATAAGGTTTCTTCTTTTATGAATTTATTTTGCGGTGTTATATGAAATAACAGATATATTAATTAAAATAGATGAATCTATGAATGTAATACCTTGTCCCTAATCCCCAAGACATTATCGGTTATTTCTTATATTGAATCTGTTTTTTAAAACAAAAATTTTCATTTTAAATAAATGAGAGGATTCATTAAGGGATAAGCCTTATAAGGATAGGAAATAATTTTAGAGGCCGTTTGAGGTGAGTTGTTTTCTTGTATACAAGTGAGAGAGAATTTAATTAAAAGTTTACTTAAATGGTAAGGTTAGACATTTGGCCCATGACAATTCCCATTTCTTTACCAATGGTGATACATGGTTTCCAACTCAAAACACCATGAACAAACTCATCAAACATATTTAATTAAATAAAGTGCAGGTGACATTATAATCTATCTTCGGTGAAAAATGGTTTTTAATATAAACACCATCTATATACTTACTCTTCACCAGGATTATATACGTCACAAATGATACTTGGAATCCCTATGAGTAATTCCATGGATAGTCTCCGTGGAAAGATCATTTTATATTCCATGAGTGACACATGTGATATATTTGTGGACCTTTGAAGATGGACTCAGTGGGCGGTGAGTCTATTCCCCACCTAGAGTTATACCAAGGTTCCTAAGAGGAATACCTATGACAAGATCTTTTGTTTATGGGTTAATGTTTTTCATAGAGATAATAACTATGTAGACAACTGTGAATTCCAATGAATGGAATAGGTATCCTTTTAATTATGCAATTAATTAATTATATGATGTTTCTTCTAAGTCAAAGAACAAAAATTGATTCAATCGATGATTTACTTTTTTGATGGTTATATCTACCTCCATGATGGAGAAGTGATTAATTGGGAATTATGTATCCCTTGTATAAGTACGACCAATTGGGAACACATTGTCTACGAACCAGGTACTAATACATTATTATAAATAGAATCATGACTAAATATTTCATAGACATTCATTCATAGAATGAAGAACATACTAGATTTTGGACATTCTATGGGCACTTGAACCATGGTGGATTACTTGCATACCAAAGTTAATTTAGATATTTCAATGTTACCTTCACAATACTATTTTATACACATGGACTAGATGGAAGTACAAACTATTGGTGGTGGCCTTCTATATGATGTTGACAAATGTGATTAATTGTTTTCTTATAGAATTAATGATTACTCTTTCCATTTCTTGTCTATATTTTATTATTTAATTATCTATTTATTGATATGGAAATACACATATGATGCATTTTTTATCCCTAGGTTATAGTCCCCCCACTATTCCATGAAAGACCCTCAGTACTAGTTAGTAGCCACTACTATACGGGGAGGAACACTTGAGGTCCTATGGACAACCGGCTTTAATTAATTTTAATGGAACCATGCTCAAGATGTCACAAAGTGGAATAAAAGGTGTTTATTTTATTTTTATTTACTTTCTTTATTAATTAGTTTTGTAGAAAGGAGGCATATGATCATTTAGTATTTGTTCTGAAGCCTGTGCATTGGAGCAGCTAACTCACATATAGTGAAAATATAAATGACCAAAGATGGGACATGCTATTTTGGGAAATCCTTATTATAGTGGTATTGAAATCACCATAGGTTAAATTATTGGATTTTTTATGTCCTTAATGACTATTTATTTTTTAACTTATCCTAATATAAAATGGATGTATTTTTTAATGCATTACTGTAGGAACTTATGTATTTATATTTCAAGAATATACCATGACACGTTTATATTACTAGGTGAGTTTATTTCAAGAATTATTTGTTCCCTGATTGATGGGAATATGAATGTGTGATAAAATTTAATGGAGATATTAGATAAATAATTTTTAGGTATTAAATAGACACAATATTTCAATTTCAAAAATTTATGGGCCTTTATAAATTAGAAATGGTGATCTACATAATGTGACCATTCAAAAAAATTATTTAAAAATATATATGTATTTATGTGAAATTGAATTACAAAATGAAATTGTCATTGTAAAATTAGGATTTCAATAGGAACATAAAGTGTATTTTCATCTTTAATGATTAATCAACACACCATATACATGGACCATTGACTTATATTAGAGAAATTAACACTTCTGCAACCTTATTAGTGGGTAGTAGGTTCTGTCTCTTGTAATTATTATGACCTATATATAACCCAAACCTAGTTTTAGGATATGGAATTAGGGTGAAACAATTATAGAGGGAGGAATTTTCCAATAATATTCTTAAATTTGTGACTTTAATAGTTATCAATTATTTTATTGAGGTGCATGTTTTGAATTTGTAGAAACATCCAACCATGAAATCCATGGGTTATGCATATAAAGGTGGTGATTACCATTCTCTACAGGTGTTTGGCCCTGGGTTAAAAGTATATACTCATGTAGTTCAAGTTATGTAACCATCGGTCATACCTAATATGGGAACCAATTCCCAGTTTCAAGTGGGTTAAATGATCTTTATGAATAATTTTTAAGGAGCCCAGTGACCTTCCCTGACTATGGAAGAGTTGACGTGTGAGTTTGAGCAACACCACCCACCCATGTTCTCTGTGTATGGTGGTCTATAGTCTATGGAGTCTTTTGTAGAGGAGATGCTGTCAATTTTCATGCATCTTGAGACACCTCCTTAGAGGAGTCTGAATCTCACTTTGTATATGCTTGGGTATTCTTCTTAGAGATAGTGGGATATCATTACTCAGAAGAATCATTATCATAATATGGATAGATGGGAATTTTATATTGCCTTATATAATGGTTTATAACCTGATATGTTGAGGGATGATATATCATGAGAGTTTATACACATGGATTAGGGCACTTTAATAGTCATGGACTATTCCTTCCATTTCAAAGACCTCTAGTGCTTCACACATGTTTTGTTATGCGATGAGTTATCCAAAGATATATGATTTGAAGATGGTATAAGGTATGATATATATTAATAAGTGAATGTATTTCAATATAATACCATATATGGGAATTTGAACTAGGCACTTATCACTGACCATGGCATAAGAGAGGCTAGGGGTGCAATCTTAGGTACATTAGGACCATGATTTTAAATTGCATAAACAAATAGCAAGAAGTGTAATTTTAAGATTCTACATTATTATATTAGAATCCAGTGTGTGAACTTAGATAGCCATATGTTGTTCCATTAGTATGGTAGGATGTGGCATGTGAAATGCATGAATACAAGGGATCTAGACAAATTCTAGTCTTCTGAAACGATGGGGAACCTTTAGAATTGTTGTAGATATTTTCCCAATTTAAATAGTGATATAATGTCCACACAAATTCCACATTCAAGAGTGGGGTCATATGCTTCTTTCCAGGAAGAGAGCTAGAGTGAGACTGAATATTCAGTTTGATGTGTTGGTCATGGTGTGGTATCTAGAAACAAGATTTATTGCATTAAGAGAGTGGGCCTAATCTAGGTAGCCAGAATATATCATAGGGACACATATCAGGCTAGATGTATTTAGTGTAACCAATACATGAGGAGAAAATTGTTCTGCCTTCTATGGGGAGAGTTATTATTATCACAGCCCCTATATTAACATAATCTATTTTTGATACATGAAATTTTCATTCCTTTGTATATGTTCCTATTATTGCGATCTTTGGGCTCAGTGTTTAGTATTCTTGTGGAAATATGACACTCGATACTCCATTGGGAATTTGATCTGAGAGTGTACAATAGTGCACAGAGTGCCCCATGAGATAAGAGAGTGTTTCCTTAGATTGGATATACTTTTTACATGAGAATACATGGTTTGAAATAATTATTTGGAAGTACTAATTAGTTCCTTATCATTATTACATTTACATATATCACCTATGGGTGAATCTCACATCACCAATAGGTGGGAATTGTATTCCCTAGGGTGAATGGAATGTCTGAGAATGATGAGGTGGACATGGGAATCATATTGGTGAGATTGTAACCCATATTACTTGATTTTACCTGGATGATTAGAGAATATATTATGAGTATTTCCCTCCAATGAAATATCATTTTAAAAATGTTTTCCCAGACAACTTTTTAGGACATCATCTCTAGAGAATGGTATATTTTTCTATCGACCTTATGCTAAGAGATACTCTAGTTTCTATTACTCCTTACATGATGGGGGCTACAAAGGTGATGGGTATCACATGGAAGATATAAGATTTAGAATATATGAATTTATATAACCTAGTTATTTATTATGGGGTTATCCAGTCCTTTTTTCCAAGAGGAAAAACCCACATGCTTTCAGGGAATACCATCAGTTAAACCTGCTTACGGTTAAGAATAAGTTTATATTAATGCATATATAAATGGACTATTTGACCAACTATAAGGAGTAAGGGTTTTATATTATATTGATTTGAGTTCATGTTATCATCATGTTCATGTTATACTATTAGATATTTCTTGTACAACATTTTGTAAAAGATATGGCTTTTATGATTAAGTGGTCATTACATTCGGCCTCATGAAAAAGCCAATAGTTTTTATAGAACTAATTAGTAATGTGTTCCTCCAATATTTGGATTTATTTTTGTTACTATTTAGGGATTATTTTTGAATACTCATACTCTAAATGATAGTTCCAAAACGTTTTTGATCATACAGAACACAATGTGATATAATCACTTATATGTTATCCTCATAAAGGGAGACTTTTAGATTAATAATGTTCAATTCATGGTTCACATAAATTCAAAGATAAAAGTATCAATTGAACAAGAGATGGTTAGATAAGTCATTTCCCTGGAGTATCAAAAGAACATAATTTATATATATCGTTTTCTAGGGATAGCTAGTTATTACAAGTGGTTCTCTGAAAATTTCTCACATCTTGCTACACCACTAATGAGCTAGAATAAGAAAATTATAATGTATATATGTTATCATGTGTAAATAGAAGAATCTCATGAACTGAAGGGTAGGCTTAATTTAGAGATGATTTTGATGATACCTAAGCCTATCTGAGTTTATATAGTTTATTATGATGTATCATACATTGGTCTATGAGTCGTTCTGATATAGCAAGAGTGATTTATGGCGTACGGGTCTCGTTATCTAAGGTCAGTTTAAAATAAATAACTAACGCATGATATAGAGTAATATACTATGGTTCATTAATTGTTTTGTCAGAGTCATTACTTACTTGAAGTGTTTTTGTGGTTATACAGACCCTAATATCCTCATGTACATATTTACAGAGCGTGACATAAAACTCAGGAAACAAAGGAGGGTCTAATACCTTCTATAATGAAAAATACTTTACATACATATATATTACTTAAAAATTTAAGAATATTCATTAAAAAATATAACTAAGAAAATACAGGACCGTATAGGTATAGTGTATTTAAAAACTAGTAAACATGAAAAATGGGTTCATAAGACATCTTCAAATTCGCCAACTTATTTTGTCATCACTAGAAAAACTTTTGGCATATGTTACTGAATACCATTCATCTTAAAATAGGGAGAAAAAATATATGAAAGGGTGATCTCAAATGCTCAGTAAAAGAAAATATGGGAGACATCAATCGTGTCATAATCATACTACATAAGAACATGACATCTGAAAATTATATCCATCATATGAAATATTGTGATATCATGCCTAAGGATAAATCAAAAGGGTCCATAAGTATCAATTAATATAATCATAAAATATGTATCATAAGACATGAATTTTTTTCCATAAAAATAAGTTTAGAATGTTATTTTGTATTATTCAATTCTCATTACAGAGCCCATCATATTGGAAAAATTCTATTACTGAACTGATTTCACTCTTCGTTCCCACCCTATATTACTGAACCTAGATCATTTACCTATACAACCATGTCTATCACATGATATATTAATCTTTACCCAATTCATTGTAGAGAGATATTAGTCACACCCATCTCATAATGAAATAATTTTTACATTTCCACAAAACCATAAATAATTCATCATAGCATAACCCAAGGAATAAAATGGATTTCTTGTAAATCATTCTATCATAATCTATATTAAACAAACAGATTTCATAAATACAATTACATCATAAAAATAATCAAATCATAGTAATAATATGGATAGAAACACAAAACTATTTACAGAAATTCATCTTATATGGAAAATAATTTTTTTAAAACACATGAAATTAATTTTTGAGGAAAACAACCTTTCTTCTTCAAAAACATTTTCTTTTCTCAAAATACCATGATATTAAAAAAACAATTATTTGAAAATAAACTTGAAATATTGTAAATGAAACATCATGTGAATATATAATTATGTAAATATAAAATTATGTTCATGACATATAAGTTATAAGAAAACATTAATCTCATACTTTTCTGGAGAAGTGAGTAAAGTTCCACGTACTGAAAATGAAAAGATTAATTTCATTCCATTAAATAAAAAAACGAATGGTTAAAATTGACTTAAATAAATTTATAATGATATAAAAAAATTAAATACCAATTTAGGAATTGTGTGTGAGGATGATAAATATTCCCCAGTAAATACTTACATATAAACAATATCAGATAAAATGAGATTATAAAATTATCCCATACCGTAGGTCTGATTTCCATTAAATGTATCCAAACCTCCTGTATAGTGATTAAAATAAATTCATTGAATACTATCTGAATCATAGAAATTTTTATGATATCATATATGATCATATTATCATCTGTTTGTTTGTAACATTATTATACATCCATCAGGTGTTGACTTCTTTATTTTATTCACTTATTTTGTTAGATAAGTTTGTGTTCCTCTTCTTATTTTATAATTATATCATATAAAGAATGCTATTAGTGTAATATATAAAATATTTATTAATTTAATTCATTTACATGATCATGCTTTAATGATGATCATGTAGAATGAATCACATCGCATCATGGTGACAGTAGGTCGTACATACGCACGAACGATGATATTAATCACATAATTGATTAATGGTATTGAAGTGGATGGTGTATAATATATCAGTATCAATATAGTTTTATTATAATAATATATAGTTATCATTTACCTCATTATACCCATCCATTTTCTTTGGTGGTGAAAAAACAGATTACACCATGGCGTAGAGACGGTAAGTCGTACCTATGCACGTGTGGTGATTTCATTTTTTGAATGATGGATAAATAGTGGAATATGGTTTTTTCATAATCATAATAAACTCTCAATTGGTATGTTATATTAGATTTATTACTTTATAATGAAATAACTTTTAAAGAAGAATTATAATGAAAATATGTTTGAACGAATTAGTAGAGGAGATTTCCTCTTCTTCGACATGCTCCTTCTAAATCTTCTCTTAAATCACTAGATTTGATCTTCTGCAAAGACAAAAACCTCTATAATGATACTATGGAATATGATAATGGAAAATTTAATGGTATAGTAGAGATTGATAGATCTATGAGTTGTGAAGATATGAGGGGGAGGTCTCTTTTATAATTGAGGTGAGGGGCACTTTACGAAACACCAAAAATATTAATTTATAATAACCTCAACCCACATCAAAAATTCTCCAAAATTAAACAATTTCTAAGATGAGATGAGATAAGGTTTCAATTTGTTCATAAAATAAATTGTATACATGTATTTCTATAAATTTAAACCTATTCATTTAAATTAACACTTGGTTATTCATTTTACATTTTAACTATGGTAACAAATAATTCAATCATAAAAGGGTGAAATATTTATTTTTTTATGTTAATTATATCATAAAAAAATAATTTAGAAAGTTTGTGTCACTATAATACATATTATATATTTTTTAAAATGTTTTTTTTAAAATAACTTAATAAATCATTATTATGATAAAGAAACAATAGTGTCAATTTTTCATTTATTCAATTCATTGATTATTAAAAATATTAATATTACCATTTATTTTAGGAGCAAAAATTTTATTATATTACTAAGAGATCAAGGATATCTGAAAAATTCATTAGAAATATTAATTATTCACATTAAATTTATTTTAATATTTAATTACTATTTCTCTTAAAAAATGACTATTACAAGAGTACTGTATAATTCTTTAATATACTTATTTTTTGAATAAAAATTTAAAATTAAATATTTCAAGGAATCTAAATATACTATATGTAAGAAGGATAATTTCAGTCAAACATATCTTCAGCAAAATAAATAATTAATAATGTTATACATTTTAAAACATGAATGTGCAAGTCTATCATCACCTTAAATAAAATAATATAAATCTCATAATCTCTTCTATAAGTTTTCAAATATTCTATAACTCCACCCAAAGATGTTTATGGTTGATATATCATCTACCAATAATTTGTGGAAATGTGTTTGGGTCTTTTAATGATTATTATCATTTTAAAAAAATATTTTATTTATTTTTCATCAATTAAATGATTTCAGCATCATTAATGTATAAACTGTTAAGGTAATTATTTTTATCTTGAAAAGGAAAAATAAATTATCATGATAATAAAGAATATTTTTAGATTTTAAATTAGTATTTATTATATAATTTATCATCTATATAACCTTATATTAAAAATGATGTATTAATTAAAATTTTAGTGAGACATATATAAGTTTTCTTTCACTGAAATTAATTAAATGTCTTAATATCATCCAACTTGCTTCCAATGGCCATAATTTCCCCCCAAGGATGACTTAGGTCAAAAAACAATTATCCAATGATATTATGTGAAGTTTTAGGGTAATTTTATAATATTATTTTCACCTCTAATGACTTGATTTACCCTTTTACTGTATTAATAAAAATTAAAAAATTTACTATTTATAATGTAAAAAAAATGAATGAAATTTATTTAAATAATTTTTACTTACTAATTCCAAATATAGAATATTTCTATTAATATTTTGAAAGAAAAATTTATATTAATTAATTCAAAATTAATCATATTTTTTGAAAGAGATAACAAGTTCTAAAAGTTAAGTCATTGCAAAAGAGTGAAATGTTTTTACATTTGAATTAAATGTAAAATTAATGCTAATGACCTAAAGATTAAAAATTTATTAAAATATAGTCTATTTACAATTTAAAACCATTAAATAATATAATTTGACCAAATACATTATTTCGATGAATAAAGTTATTTTCATTAAAATTTTGTTAATTTTTAAAATTTATTAAAACATGAATGTTATTAGATAAATATTAAAAATTAATCCAATGTAAATTTTCATATCCCACTCCAAAAAAAGAATGTTTTTATTGTCATATATAAAAAATTAACATATCAAAATATTAATTTATAAATTGTTCACTTTTAAAATGATGTAAAATTACCCTTTTAAAATATACATTTTCATATATCAAAAAGGTTTTATTCATCCCCAATGAAAAAAATTTCTATTGGATGAATATAATTTTTTTTATTATGTATATAACTTATAAATTTCATTAATTTCATTTAGTAATAGTTATTCACTTAATGTATTAATACAAAAATAAATTTATATAATTGATTTACAGTATTCATAAATAATAGGTAGCCAATAGATTCACCATATATTTTAATAAGTTATTATATTTGTTCATTATAATCTTACAACTATGTTGAAAACATATTTTTTTTACTAAGGGTTTCTCTAAGTTTGTTTAAATTCTTGATTTCGTGAAGTTCAAGCTATTGTAGAATTAAAATCATTTAAATAAAATATTTTATAAAAACATCTGGGTGTTATATTCTACCCCCTTAAACTATATTTCTCCCTATGAATTCATCACTTAGATACAACCAGATGATGTTACATCTCCCTTATTATATCCTCAACTTCTTATGTTTCTTTCTGAAATAAGAGGTTCCATCATAAAACCATAACCAAACAAGTGGTCTTGTTTTGTTGAACTTTTTTGCTACAATATCGAATCTATATAGTTTTTTTCATTATAAGAAATATTGTGCTCTATAGGTACGAATTATGAGTTTTGTACATATCAATGATCAAGTATGTACTTTATCATCATAGATACTATGAAGAAATCATGAACCTGAGATAGATTATGTGGAAGCACCAATTGGTAAGCTACCTTCCCAACACGATCCAAAATTTCCAAAGGACTAATATGTGTAAGGGTCTGCTTACACTAAATTTCCAAATATCATTATACTGTTTCTTAGACAAATTCATAGAAACACATTGTCACTCACTTCCAACTCTAGGTATTTTCTTAGATTGTCAGCATAACTTATTTTTTTGACTTTGAGCATCTGTTATATGTTTTTGAATAGATCTGACCTTTTCCTCCATCTCATCAACACGATCAACTCCAAATTTATTTCTTTCCCAAACATCATCCCATCAAGTTGGAGTTCCTCACTTCTATTCATAGAGGGATTCATAAGGAGCCATCTATATACTTTATTGAAAGCTATCATTGTTCTAAAATCCCACAAAAGGTAGGTGTTTATCCCAAGAAACGTTTAAATCCCTATAGATACCTCTCAAAATGTCTTATAAAGTTTCAATTTTAATCTCAAACTGGCTATCCATCTAAGGATGATAAGTAGTGATGAAACATAACTCTTTATCCAGAACCTAATAAATACTTCACCAGAACATCGAGGAAAACATTAGATACAAATTAGATATAATTTAAAGTGGTACTCTATATAATATTACCACTTATTTTAAATATATCATGGAAAGATGATCTGGAGAGAATTACTCTCTAATTTCATTGATGTGGGCTGACATCTTAAGGAAATTAAATATAAACCATTTATAATTATGGCCTTTTAATCTTTTCTGAAGGCTGATGATAAAGTCCATAGCGATGTTTTCCAATTTCCATTATGGTATGGGTAATGGTTGTAACAGACCTTTAGACTTATGTCTCTCATCCTTAACTTGCGTAAAAAACAAGCACAAAGACATATATTCAGCAACATCGCATTTCATACCATCCCACTAGAAATACTCGTTTAGTTCCTTGTACTTATTTGTGCTTCCAGGATGAATAGAGAATTAAGAAATATGAGATTTATCCAATATCTTCATCTTCAATTGTGGTATGGGAGGAATACAAACCTAGTTCTTGGACCTTATTATTCAATCATAATCAATGTTGAATTTAGAAAAAAAAAATTCACCTTCTTTTGTAGCTATACATATTCCTTCTACACCTCCTTAATATTCAATTGTATTTATGGTTTACCATTCATTTGAGAAAGACAATAATTTCATTTTCCTTTAAATTTTCAATATCCATCCACTTTAAATCCATAAATATTATATATTTTGTGATTATCATCATGGATAGGCAACCATGGTTCTTTTGACTCAAAGAACTTTCCAACATGTTTATTTTCCCATGGTGGTATCATATTGAGAAGCCATAATCATTAATCAACACTAACCATCTTTTTTGGAGTATATTCAACTCTTTTTTTGTGAAAATATACTTTAAATGTTATAATCCTTATAAATATCACACCTTTAACAAAAAAATTAATTTCTCCATATATTTAGTAAATGGATTATTTGATCAAACTCTAATTCATGAGTGGGGTAATTTTTCATCTAGATATTAAATTTTCATGAGGCATAAACTATCACCAAATCATTTTTCATGAGAAAAAAACCCAACCCTTTGTTGGATGCATTACTATATATCACCGACCTTTCTCCACTAAAAGGTAGTGTGAGAACAGATCACAGTCTAACCTTCTTTTTATCAATTTGAAATTCCCTTCACATTTCTCTGTCCACATTAAAATAACTCCATTAAGAGTAAACATGATGAGTGGATTGGATAATAGTGAAAAAATGTCAAAAAACATCGATAATATCTAGATAAATCAATAAAACATCATATCTCAGTTTCCATTATTGGTCTCAACTAACTTTCAACAACTTCTGTTTTTGTTGGATCCAAAAAATATCCCCTATCTTAGGATTTTCTAACTTAAAAATTAAACTTTCGGAACCCAAAATTCACACTTGGTAAGTTTTACATAAATTATCTACTTTCATAGGGTCTTTAGTAAAATTCTCAAGTGAATGTCAATTTCTATATTTCTCATAGAATAGAAAAGAATATCATCTATAAAGACTACCACAAACTAATCAAGATGGTCTCCAAAGAAACATTTCATTAGATCCATAATTATAGAGGGGTAATTAATAATCCAAAATGAATCAATATAAATTCATAGTGTCCATACCTAGTATGGAATTTAATATTTGGTATATACTTATTCTTGACCCTGATTTAATGATATCCTGAATGAAGATCAACCTTGGAAATGTATTGTGCTCTATGTAGTTGGTCAAATTAGTCGTCAACATGGGGAAGATGAAATTTTTTCTTGACAGTGATCATGTTATTTTCTCAATATTTAATGTAGAGTCTTATGGATCCATATTTAATCCAAAAAAATAGAAAAAAATTCTCCCCATGGTGAAGCATTACGGAATATGAATACCTTGTCAAGATTCTCATGGAGTTTCATCTTCAATTACAACAACTCAATTTCTTCCATAATATAAGGAATCTTTGAAATAATCATTGTACCTGGAATGAGTTCTATTGAAAAATCACTCTCATGATTCGATGGAAGATATAGTAATTCGTTCAAAAAGGTATCAACAAATTCTCATATAATAGGAATATTCTTAATTTTTAGTTTCTCCCCAACCATTTGAGATAGATAACCTTCATTTATAAAAATCAAGACCCATAAGAAGGAATAATTTTCCACTGGAATGTTGTATTAATACATTCAATCATTGATGATCATTGATGGATCTAGAATATTAATTATGTATTATATTATTTGGAAATTGATATAATCTATAAATAGAGAAATCCAATCAATTCTAAGAATCACATCAAATTACACTATAAGAAGGAACATAAGATTTGCAGTAACCACCTTCCCCAAATATAAATTGGAGAAGAATTATAAAACTTTGATGTGATTTTTGGGAAATTAGGAGTTTTCATAGATAACACAACATCTAATTTTTGAGGTTTATGATTATACCCTTAGAAAATTATTGATAAATAAAATAGTGGGGGGATCCAACATCAAATAAAAAAATTTCTACTTCATAGTGGATGGTAAGTTTACCTTTCACCACTTCATTATCATTCTCCACATCACCATTGGTGATCACATGTGAATTTACATTATTGTAATCCCTAAGAGTTTTTTGAAGACGATAATCACCAATAACCCTTGGATTTGGACATTTATTATCATAATTACCCATTTCCTCTGACTTTTAACAGTGAAGTGTAGGGGGTGAATTTGGTATATCATTTTCATTATTTCGATCACTAGATATCTTTTTCCCATCACATAGGAATTAAAATCCCTGATAACCTTGTTTTCCACATTAGATACATTTACATCTTTCTTTAAGGCAATTTCCTCCATTTTTCTTTCCACATAATGAGAATAAGGTAAAATCATCTTGTTTTCAGTGTGGTGTCACGAACCAAATTGGGTCACCATAATTTTTGACACCAAAAGCAGCTGAGGGAAAGCCCTAAAGGGATTTCCCTATCTCAATGGGCTAGAACAAGTGCATGAGTATAAAAAATAATGGTTTGGGAATGATTTACTTAAATTATGTTGCATAAGAAAACCAAAAAAATCCATAAAACGAATCTAAAAATTAATGAAATACAAGCCTTAATTAAAAATTAAGAACTGAAGACAAGGTTTTTAAAATGACACAAGGGGTACCCAGATACAAAATTAGTAGTAATGAAAACCCAAAGGCCACCACACCGCAAGGGTTCTACACCCACGAGTTTTCTCCTAAAAAACTCAAAACAAAAGCAACAAGAAACATGAACTACCATCTCCAAATTCCTTTCCCTTACCTATGTAAAAAATAACCAGGTCTACTTATACCAAATGGTGTATTTAGGGTTTGATATTAATCCTAATAAGATACCACACAAAGATTCCATGTGACAAGTATTATAATATAAAAAGCATGCAAGTGTTATAAACATGGAATGGTTGAAATTATTTCTAAAGGTGCATCTGTTAAATAGAAATGGTTTTCAAATATGGTAACATTAGAGGATGGTCAAATTTAAATAAAAGTTGTAAGATACTGAATTTTCCATCCAAACACACATTAATCCAAAGATAAATGCAAATTAGTCAATGATCTCTCAACACGGGAACACTCCTAGGCACTAGTTAGTTGCGATCCACAAGTACCTCACATCTCGATGTGAACGTAACCATAATAATATCCATTATTAGGCATGAACTACTAGTATGGGAATCACCCATAACCTAGTGGTCTCCAAAAAAATCATCATCATTGTTTGTTTAGTGTTTTCCACCTTAAACTTTCTTTGTGAAACGTTGACAAAACCACCCTGGATCACTAGCATGATAGTACATGTCCGCCCACCTAGATACCTAGGATTCCCTCTTTTTTAATAAACAAGTTCTACAAGCAACCTAATTCTTGTTACTCAAAAAAATACAAGTTCTGTTCATACACACTAAAAGTAGTAGCTAAACCTACTTTTCACTATTTGTATAACTCTAACAGTAACATAGAATTTCTATAAAAAAAATTATACAAGTTATAACAACACATTTAACATAAAATCAATTTAAAATAAATATTTTTACACAAAATGAATAACAATTTTACAATAAAATAGAATTTTCATCACTAAAACGTTTTTATAAATCCATTCCATGAATTATAAAACAACACCAATTGGTACAATATGGAATGCACATGTAAAAACACACATTTTCACACAAAATTGGTACTTAAAAATCAAATGCATAAAAAATGCTACCAAAAATAGTTTTCGTTCTAAATGTAATGATATAGGAACATAAAAGAAATATAAATCCAAAATTTAAACTCATTCTATAATTCATACACATGGAATCACCTACCATATATTTTAATTCCCTCAAATCCTTGTTCGGAACTTCAATCGTCCCACCATGTCACCACAAGTGAGTGAAAATGAACCTAAAACCCAAATATTGGACAAAAAAACTAAAAATTAAAACACTAGGTTTGAATTCCTACATGATAGACATTAGGAACTTCATGAATAATGGAAGAAACCCTGTGAAAATGGGAGGAGGAAGGAATGAAACCCACTTACATGAGAGATCTAGAATGAATCACTACAAATCCACCAAAGTTTGAATCTCCAAGAAACCAAAACTAATAGAGAGGATATAGTGAGGGTGAGGAGGTCATGTAGTGACTGAAATGGTGGAATGGAGTGAAAGTTGAATGATTTATAGACAAATCAAATTACCTTCTCAAATCTTGATGATTTGAGAAACACTGAGAAATATCACACTAATCTTCTATGCAAATGAGCTCCAAAGAGGGAGACATGAACATGGGGGCATGGATAGGTCTATTATATAAGAGTGGGAGGTTTAATTAAATAAAAATATCAAAAAATGTATGAAATATTAATGAAATAATTTTTTTAAAGAAGTAAATGAGCTCACGGGTTGGCCCAATGGCTAACTAAATCACCCAACTCCAAAATTATAATGAGTTACTAAGGGGTCCAAATGGATATGGTAGATTTAATAGGCTAGGGAGTCCAATTAGAAATTTGAATGGATGAAAATGCTGAAAAATAAAGGTGTTATAAAAGAAATTTTTTTTTAAAAAAAAATTGGAAATTGGCACACAGTTGGGCCCAAATCATGAAAGCCCAACATTTCTTCAAAAAATTCATAGAAACCCCCCAGCAAAATACATGAATATAAACTAAATGAAAAATACCTTTAAAATAAGTCATGGATGTGACAATATTTTTCCACTATAAAAACATTCCACCCTTGAAAAGCCATCTTGAAGCCTAATAAGATAAGAAAAAATAAAACTGCTCTTTGACCTAAGACTTCCATTCCCATGTCTCATGCTCATCTGTCCCATGATTTCATGGGACTCGAACTAGAGAAATAGTCTTCCCTAAAAGTACTTATTCTCAAGATTCCACAATATTCACTGGTTTCTCAATCACAGATACATCAAAAACTATATCTAACTCCTCCCAATTCGGCACATGGGACGGCTCTGGGTTTTACTTCATCAGTTGTGAGACATGGAATACATCAGGTATATATATTAACTAATAAGGAAAATATAACCCTTATTCTATATTACCAATCCTCTCAGTAATCTCAAATGGTCTAACATATGTTGGTGTTTACTTTCCCTTCTTTCCCAAATGGTGATGTCCCGGATGGTGGGGTACTCTCAAAAACACATGATCACCCACCAAAAAACACTAGGTCTCAACGACTATGATCAAAATACAATTTCTGGAAACATTGAGCTTTCAATAAATTCTTGTTGATCAATGTGATCATCCCAAAATACTCTTTCACAATACTCTGCCCCGACAATGAGGTCTCAAAAACCCCAGTCCAACACATGGGGGGCCGACAAGGCCGAGCATAGATCAACTCCAAGGGATCCATTCATATTGAGAATTGGTAACTATTCATATAAGAGAACTCAACAAATCCAAAATGATTATCCCAGGAACCTCAAATTTCAAAAACACATTCACAAAGCATGTACTCCAAAATATGATTTTACCAATCCGTCTGACCATCCGTTTGAGGATTGTATATCATGATCATTTTAATCTGAGACCCCTAGGCCTTCTCAAAACATTGAAGTGAAATGGGGGTCTCTATCTGAGACAAATAAAGATAGAACACCGTGATGCCTGTCCACCTCTTAAAGATACAATCAAACCAACTCATCCACTTTGGAAATATCTTTGATCTGAATTAAGTGGGATGATTTCTTCAGACGATAAATCACCACCCAAAGGGAATTCTAAACCCATGGTGTACGAGGTAGGACATCAATGAATACATGGAAACCTCTTTCCACTTCCACGTAATAATGGGTAATGGCTAGAGCAAACTGAAGGACCTTTGGTGCTCCACTTTCACCTACTGACATGTGTTACATCTCGACAGAAGTTATCTATGTATCATCTCATACCTAGCCACCAGAACTATTATCATACATCATAATACATCTTGGTGGCACTTTTATCGACAACCAACTGAGACTGGTGGCTATCCTACACCACCACCTTTCATAGAGATGATGACATTACTGAACATCCCTTGAAGCACAATATTCCCTCGAGATATGATGACTAATCAGAATATGTTTCCCCACCATGAAGAAATAGGTTGCACCACTAACAAAGCTCATCACTGGGATGTTCTCACTGAATCAACTCCTTGAGAGAAGGATTCAACTGAATGCTCCCTAACAACACACCTCCACTATGCTCCTTGTTCTCCACATACATCTAAGAAAAGAGCCCAACTGGAGTCCAATCATCAATAGACATAATAAGTTCTTTCACTAGTACATTTCTACTCAATGAATCGTCCCGAACATTTCCCTTTCCCAGGTTTTAGAAAATGTGAAAGTCAAACACCTACAAGTACTTCATCCAATAGAGCTCCCTCAAATTGAGTTCCTTAATGAGAGAAGATGTAGCCCAAGATTTTGTGATCATAATATACCATGAACATATCCCAAAAGAGGTAGTGACACCATGTGTTCAAATCAGGCATCACATTTGCTATCTCCAAGTCATAGGGCGGGTAGTTCTTTTCATGTGGTCGGAGTTGGAAGGAGCCATATGCCACCACATGATCATCCTGTATAAGCACACACCTGATACCCATACCTGAAGAGTCACAATACACCACATAGACCATTCAAGATTATAGTAAGGTCAACACAAGGGGCGGTAGTTGACCTCTACTTCGAATCCTCGAAGAATTCTTGATAATCTGGTCCCCAAATAAACTTCACCCCTTTCCGGGTGAGTACGAACATGGGATAAGCTATCCAAGAGAATTCCTAAACAAACTGCCTATAGTAACCAGCTAGTCCGAGGAAAATCTTGATCTCGAACACATCCATTAGCTTCTCCCATGACATTATGAAACTAATCTTCTTGGGGTCCACCAAAACTCCATAATCCGAGATCACATGCCCCCAAAACATTACCTCCTTGATCCAGAAGGTTCACTTGGATAGCTTTTCATAAAAGTGGTAATATGACAAAGTGACATACATTCTCTGAAAATGAAGCTCTGCTCTTCCTCAGATCTTCAGTAAACCAGAATTTCATCCTCAAATACTACAGTGAATGAGTTGAGATATTGGTGGAACACCCTATTCATGAGTTCCATAAAGACCAATGGAGCATTGCTAAATCCAAAGGGCATGACGAAGTACTCTAATTTGTCGTACCTACTTTGTAAGACTGTCTTCAGGATATCTAACTACTTCAACATGAGTTGATGGTAAACTGAATGAATGTATCTTTTAGAAAACCACTTTACCCCATTCAACTGATAAATTAGGTCATATATTCAGGGAAACAGTAATATTTTCTTGATGGTAACCATGTTTTGATTTTGGTAATAAATACACAACTAGAGGGACCCATCGACCATCTTCAAAAAATAAATAGAAGAATCCCAAGGAGAGATGATTAGGAAAATGAATCTATTTTATTCTAAATCATCCAACTAAAGAATTAATTTCTTCAATTCAGGGGGTTCCATATGATTTTATTGAATATATATTGTTTGTATTCTCGACACCAAATAGATTGAGAACTCCACATCTCAATCTGAGGGAAATCTGGAAAAATCATTTGGGAATTCCACTAGGAACTCATCCACTACATGAGGTAACCCACCCTCAAGAGCATGATTGTTTTCCTCTAGCATGAGGGATGATAATTGGAATATAAAATTCCACAAATCTGTGAGTGGAGGTCCCACATTACCCAACCGAGGATCCCATTCCCCATGAACTGAAGGATACCATCATGTGTTGGGAAAATCACTTTCCACCTATAGTGTAAATACCAATAAATTTCATGGAAATTTTTTTCTTAAATTTTTTGGGATTTTACGAGTACGCAATTTCTGACAACACCTAATTCTGAGGCCCGGTGTGCCGGGAATCAATTTCCAAATTTTAGCTCAGGTACGTTCAATGAACGAACGAGCATGTTTTTCAATCATTTGAACCAGTGCTCAGAATCAAAATCTAAGGGCACCGATGAAGCCACAGTGGCGGTAATTGCTTAAGAGAACCTTTACCAAAGGTGCATTTCCTCTAGAGGAGATGTTAAAATTTGGGGATTAATAAAGAATTAAATAAAATTTCTGGTACAAATTTTATTCCTAACATAAGTGGTTTTATCCTTGGAGTGGAATTTGGGGTGAGACCCACTAATTACTAACTACCCATGAGAGGATAATGTTGGTGTGGGGCCCACACGAGCCCAACCCTTCACATTCCCTAACTCCTCTAAAACCCCCTCTAAAGTTGTGCAACTAATCTTAACTTTGTTTAATTTTCCCCATTAATTGGGTGACTTATCCTCTCCCCACCTTAATTAAATGCCAACACACACTAATTTAATTAATTGAATGATGTGTTTGAATTTTGGAAATTTGAAATGCTTGGAAAAATAATAAAATAAGGCGAGGCCTTATTTTATTTTTTTGGATTGTTGTGTGAGGATTTTGGGGATAGAACTCTATGTCCCTTGAAGAACTTCATAACCTGTTTTTAAGAACTGCATGTCTCCGATGAAGAACGTCGACTTAGAGGTCTTGTTATTCTCCATCCTCTTCCTCCTCCCCGACAAGGGAGGAGATACCGACGATGATGGGAACGACTCCATCATTCACAGCGCTTGACAACCGCGGACTTCCTTCGAGGTAGGGGTTACCTTTGATCACATTTTATTTATCAATAATCATGGATTTAAATGTGACCGCTTTTTATCATCATAATGGGAGGAGATCGGACCGCACAAAAATGACTAATCCTCCTCACCTTTTTATTGTTGATATTTGTTGATGATTTTGGGGAAGGCAGCACTGTGTGGTTGCACCGCACATGAAGGAAAAGGACCGTGGCTGAAGCGGGCAGCACCGATGTTGTGCGGTGCCGTCGCACCGCGCCGGTGACATAGAAGGAGGTCGTGGCCAGGAGCAGGCCACAGTAGAGGGTCGTGACACCATCTCCCGGCACCGGTCGGACAAAAGCTGCAGCATGTTTTCAAAGGGGCAGCCGGCTGAGTCGGCCGCTGGAACCACCTGGAGGCAGGACCCCCTTGGTTCCCGCGGTTGCACAAGGCCGGCCATTTCAGAAATAGGGCGAGGCGCCCCCACCCCTCCCCCCCTTTCGCACCCCGCTCAGCCGAAAGTCGAGCCGCGACCGGCTTCTGATCCGGGCCACAACCCACCGGGCTGGGCCGCACCCAAATGGGCTGGACCCGGACCCAGGTCAGGTCGACGCTGTCCGGGCCAACCCATGGGTTATTTGGCTGGGTCAGATCAGGCCCAAACCCCCTATTTTCGTACCATGTTCATTCAAACACACATATCTTGGCCTACAGACCTCCAATCGACACACCGTCAGTAGCATTAGGATCTTTTTATCGAGGAAGTCATTTCATTATATTACACTCGTGCTTTCGATGAGGTTTGGGTATGACTGGGTTGGTACAAACTCGAAACCAACTGGGCCTTTGGAGCGGAAACACCTATAACTTAACGACCGGACATCTGAATGACATGTCGTCAGTTACGTTGAATTCCTCTTAGTGAGACAATTCTTTGGGCTTACTCCAATTGAGGTTTGGACATAGCTGGAGTATGGTCGTGTTGGTTGTATCTTAAAAACCAATCGGGCCCCTGGGACAGAAAAGCCAATATCTCTTAGCCGGGCTTCCGATTGACGCACCGTCTTTCGCGTTGAGTTCCTATTGACGAGATAGAACTTTGTGATACATCAACTCTGGACTTCGTGACAGTTGATGTATCAACCCCCTTAGCTCGTGGAGTGGACCCTCTCAGAATCGAGCATGTTGTGTTAGGGAACCCTAGAGCTGGTTGTGACTGCGACGACGATGGAGATTGTACTTAGATCCTACGTGGGTTCGGCAGTGAGGATGACTGTACATGGATCCTACGTGGGTTTAGTAGTGATGAAGACCATACTTTGATCCTACGTGGGTTCAGCAGTGATGGTTACTGTACTTGGATCCTACGTGGGTTCGACGGCGACGACTTCTGTACTTGGATCCTATGTGGGTTCGGCAGAGGAGACGATTCCGAGGCTACATCTATTCATCTCCATCCATCTTCGTGAGTAGTATACCTATGTGAGATGAGTCTTGACATCCAATCGTTATCTTTTATGTGTTTGACATGCTTTCCTGTGTGTATTGGATTGTACTTTCCTCTGTGGATTGAGTTATGTTATCCTGTGTGGACTGGGTTGTACTTGAGCTCGTGAGTTGGAGCAGAACTAGAATTGATGACTTAGGTATATATATGGGCATATACCTAAGTACAGTTGGTTTATACATCGTGTTTGTATCATTTGTTTGTGGTATATCCTTTTTGTATTATGGGAGACCTTCAGGAGTCTCGGGGTACCTACTGAGTATCGTTTACTCACCCCTGCACTGGCTATGCCCGCACTACGTTGTGTTGGTTGTAGATGACGGACATCGCTAACCATGGTTGAGGCTTGTGGGGTGGGATAGCACCCAGAGGTGGACTATCAGGCAGGATGTACATGGAGTGGACGGACGAACCCGAGGAGCCGACAAGACTATATGTACCCACCCTTCAGGTGGGAATTCCGGAGGACAACTTGGAGGTTTCTTCTTTACTTTTCAGTTGTTGTACTTTCTTTTCTCAATTGTAATGTACTTTCAGTTGGGTTTGTATACTGGCTCATTTACATTCCAGCACTTACTTTTGTATTCAGTTTACATAGTGTTTACTTTAGCTTCCATACTCTGTGGTGTTTATTTTCTTATATGAAGTCAATTCCTTCCCTTTTATCCGGATTTACGCCTTTGGTGCTAGTCACCAGCCCCTGACCTATGGAAGGTGGGCTTGGGGTAGTCACAGCACGGGCCCCGAGGACGGGTCGTGAAAAATTGGTATCAGAGGAGTTGGTTCTACCACATAACTTAGGACTCTGATAATTTCTTCTATGTGAAGCAATACTGTTTAGAGTATTGAGTGTGGTTATCAGTCCAGAGAGTCCAGTGTTGGTGCGGCGGCCGACGTATCCATACACCAGGACCCTGACTTCTGATTTCCGAATCAATGCACGAAAACATTGATTTCATGTGTTTTTCCAAAGTTTTCATTGTGATTACTTCGTGTCATCTCACTAGGTATACTTTATTAACCGTGGCGCACCTGTTTCCTTTTAGAATGTCCGCACGACGACAACCCGCTAGGGTTCCGAGCTTGTGCATGACGGCAGCCCACCGAGTGATGAGGCCTCGGTGCAGGACCCTATTACAGCAGAGGAACCGGCGGTACTTATACCCGTCGAGCCTCCGATGCCACCAGCCCTAGCAGTTGAGAGTGCACATCACCTGAGTGCACTGCACGAGTTTCTGTAACACCCCAACCCCAGTTACCTAGATTCAGTACAATATATACATTCATTTATAATATTACATAACATTTAGAGATAAGAAATGAAATGCACCGTTCATGGAGACGGTAAGCCGTGCGTACGCATGAACACTAATTTCATTTCTATTTCATATTTAATGGAATAAAATTATAATTATATAAAGGTATAATATAATTCCAGTATAATATAATGTATAATACAATTTACCCCATCCTTTATACATCCCACATATGGCATTAACGACTCAAATCACATTGAGGGGGCGGTAGTCCGCACTTCCTAAAATGAAATTATCACGTTTACCCATAATGGAAATCGTAAAGGTATTCCATAAATGAAAAATAAAGAATCATAAGGAAAAAACATAATATATATCATATATAAAAATAGTTTCATCATAATGGCCACCATGAGAGGTGTTAAAAAAAGATTGAACAATCATCATTTCGTGAGGCAGAAATTTTCCAACCACAGAAACAGTATGTTTTTTAACCATTAGACGAAGTTGTGCGTAATTTTAAATCAAATACATCTCATAAAAAATCCTAGTATATTGAAGATACTGGTTTTGTTACAAAAGAAAGGAATAAAAAGTGTTTAAGGGGTTGGAGAAGAAAAATAAAACAAAATAACCTAAGAGAAGACATTACCTTAAAATCATGAAACTCTTTTTTGGATTGAGCCAAAGTATTTCTTGGGATGAATTATGCCAAAATTGAGGCTTGTAGGAGTAAGAGAGGTAATTTGAGAGAGTATTTGGTCCGATTTTGGCCGAGACAAAAGGCTTTGATGGTGTGAATAAGGTGGTAGTGGTGGGGGCCTTTTATAAGAGGAGAGGAGGGGCACTCTTGGAAAGTAATGAAATGTTACTTTCTTATATAATGAGTTTCGAAATTTAAAGGTCCCACACATATATATTTCTAGGCTAAGGTGATAAGGTTTAGAAATATACTCATCCATTAGGCTTTGGACAAGTTAAATATTTAGATTTTACATTATCTTTCCATTTTATTAAAATCGTTAATTAATGAGGTAATCGCTACATCATCATGGTGTCATTAAAATTTTTATTTATTTAATATCTAAAAATAATAAAAAATTACCATGATGTAGTAAATCTAATTAGCTTTCTAATGAATATTTATATTAAACAATATTACTTGTATAACCCCATTTAAAAATTGTTTTAGTAAAACAACTCATGTTTGTGACATTTTTATTTTAACATTAAATAAAATGTTCTTAATGTCATTTTCCTACCAAAGTGGCTCCATGGAGTCCCCAAGTTGACCCATGGTTTTTTTTGGTCTTCCATGACTCATACAATAAGATTAGGAAAATTGTAAAGGTATTTTCATATTTTTATAATATTATTTTTACCTTAAATTTCACTAATTACCATTGATCACGATTAATTAAACATAGAAGTTACTATTCACCAAAAAATTATTTTAATCCCATTGAACCATATTTTACTTCATAGTGACAACCATGTATGTCAGATTTTTTAATATCAAATCACAGAAGTGGTAATGTTTCATTTAACCGAAAAATCAGTTTTTTAACTACAACTTCGTGCTTTCACTATTCATAAAAAATTAACGTTTTTTAGAACAATGCCAAAATATCACCCTAAGCTATAACTGATATTCTGAATTCAAAAATGATGTATATTTTACAAAATTACAAACATATAAGTTTCATTAATTATTTTTATAATTATTCCCCGCTGTCACAACAAATAACATGTTTTTAAGAAACAACATATATCAAAAGATTGACAATTGTATATGTCCAATTTCAAAGTGAAATTAATTCTAATGACCACCATTGGATAAAATGGTAAAAATATATTCTAATTACACTTTAAAACCACACAATATTATAATTTATCAATATAAATTATTTTAATTAAAAAAGTTGTTTTTAAGTATTTTTCAATATTTATAAAAAATTGGAAGTTCTCAGAAAAATACCAAAAACTCAACATTGGCTAATTTTGAAACTCCAAATAAAAAAATGAAGCCCATTTTGAAATATAAAATATATATAATTTCAAAAAGTGGGTATTACAATTCATAATGACTATTTTGATTGGTCGCGGTGCGTCAGAATCTCAAACTTGCGTACAATGCAAGCTATTGCATTATTGAAAGAGAAGCATATTGTGGAAGCTCGGGGTGTCACATTCTCCCCTCCTTCAATAAATTGAGTCCTCAGAATTTGAATTTTTTCTTTAAAAATAAAAGGTTGAAAATAGAGAATACCTTTTTGTAAAACCCACATCTAAAATAAGGTTAATAAAATTTAGCCTTAATAAGATTGAAAGGGAAATGAAAATGTCACCACCAAATTATGATCATGATCAGGAGAACATTGGTGGCAATTTGAGACATATAATTGGAGGAAAAAATTAAATATTTGTATGGAGTGATTGAGGTCATCAATCATAAAAAAGTGTAAAATTGAGGGCCTCAAAGACTTCAATCTATATTGATTTAAAATATTATCAGTTCAACAAGACATAAGGTATTAGGATAACACATTTTTTGTTTTAATATACCTTTACTAAAATTTAAGAATTAAATTATTCATAGAATAAGAGATACGTATATATATATATTTATTCTTGACAAGTAGAGTTTCAACCTTCAACTAATTTCTACTACAAACTCATCCTTCACTCAAAAAGATAATAGAACTCAAAAATATTATATTTATCTTAATCACACAAGGTTCAAAATATTAACACATACCATTTAGATTAGGAAAACTGTTTTTTAATAACCAGGGACTTCCTGTAGGCTTGTGGTAGGTAATAAAGTCTTGTCGCACTATGGTTGTGGATTCGATTCATGCAGCTTTGTCTGACATGACGGGTTATCCCCCGACCTGCAGGTTGTCCTTATCCTAAAAATATACTATTATAATATTTCAAAAGTAATCATCAGAAATGTTTTAACCTTAAACAATACTATCCAAGGTTCAACTTAATCCATTCCGACCTTTATAGTTATCCACAATTCCTTTGTCCAGACTTTCTCTAAAAGGTCCCTAAATTACAAAATCAATTGTAACGTTAGATTCCCCAAACAAAGTAAACATTTTCTTATTGTCACATACTAAAAATATGATTACCATCATCATATTAAAACCTTAATGAAAAAAAAGTACTGCAGTACAATCCTTATATATATCACATTATTCTTATAACGAGAAAATAATCCTTGAGTCCAAAAGCACCAATACATTAATTATTCCACTTCAACTATAGTAACAGCATAAGATTGTCCTTGATTCCTTGTCCTTTTCTGAGGTATGTTTCCCTGACGCTTAGGACATTCATTTTCATAATGCCCCATTTCCATACAATTGTATCATTCAACATTGATAGCATCTTTTTTTCCCTTGAAATCACGAGCCTGGTGACCTTTTTATCCACATTTATAATAAACTCCGATTCATTTTAGGCATGTACCTAGGTGATTCTTCCCACAATTATCGCATAATGGGAAATCCTTCTTTCCCGTTTTCCATTTATCTGTCTCTTGTTCCACTGTTCTCTTCTTCTCTGGCATTACATTGTTGTCATAAGACATAGTGAATTTCTTTTCTATCTTGATATCACATGATACCATATCTTCATATGTTGAGAAATATTGTGATACTATATCTCGACATAGAAATGGTTTTAACCCATCAAAGAAATGATCGATCTTACTTCTTGGGTTACGTATATAATCTGGAGCATGCCTCGCTAACCTTGTAAAGTTAGCCTCATACTTTGTGACATTCTCATCCTCCTTCTGCCTCAGACTCAGAAATTTCTTTCCATATCTGCCCTATGGTCACGAGGAAAGTATTTTTCTAAGAAAAACTCTTCGAAGTCCCTCCATTCCATATTTGATACTTTATAATCTTCCTTTATATTTTGAATCAACGACCACCATTGATCAGCATCTCCAGTAAGGCGGTAAACTGCCATGACAACCTTCTCCCTTTCACTAATCCCTAGGGCATGGAATATTTTCTCTAAGGAGTTTACCCATTGCTCAGCTAATAATGGATTTCTACCCCATTAAATGTTTTCGGTTGCTGCCTCATGAATTAGTCTAACATTGATCCTCTACGTTGCGGATCAGGGTGCTCCATACGAGTAAGGTTATTATTCATAACCTGATTGAGTTGTCCCAATATGGTGATTTGTTGATCAACACCAGTTTTATCTCAAGCTCCACAATAATTATCTTGAGCAGGAGGGAAATCCCTACATGGAGTGCGTGAATTGATTCGGTTTCCATTCCTCCCACTAGGCGCCATTTCTAAATAATGTCATAAAATATATTAGTTTATGAATCAAAATACGTAATTCCATACTTTTAAAACACATAACATAAATTTGACAGTTTATGGATACAATCCATAATTATAAAAAATTTATTTTCAGAAGTATATACTCATAAACCCTTCATAATGGTTGGTAAAGAAAATGAGAGTTATCCTAAGCGTATCCCCCGGGAGTGTCGTAAACAAGAGTGCAGTAAGGCCCGTTGTCGTGCACCAGTTCTCATTTGAGTCTAGCTCAAAGTGGTGTTTTCGGGTTTTACCCCTTGGTATAGATGTGCCATAGCCGCCTCTACCTGATCGTATCCAGATAGGAATGTATTTCTCAGAAAACTAACAAAATCCCTATGATACCAAAATTCTAAAAAGTTCTTCTATACTAATACTCAAAGTCTATCTTTGGGCTATGTGCTCTAATCAGAGTTTATCTAAATCTAGCTTTTAAGGTTAGTACTAAACTACCTCTGATACCTACTGTAATGCCCCGACCCCAGTTACATAGAGTCAGTTCATTAATGTGTAACATTGGCATGATCACAAAAGATCATGTCACGAAAGACCGATTAGTTTAGTATCCTTGGAAACACTAGATACATTAATAAATGTTACATTACATCATAAAGTGAAAAACTACAATAACATAGTCTCCATAGTCCACACCCATATTCCCTTCATACTATCACTGCAGGTCAGTCATAAAATATTTCTTCACATCCTGAAAAATAAAACATTGAAAGGGTGAGCTCAGATACTCATTAAGGATAACAATATAGCGGAAGCATTCATAAATAAAAATAAACATTTAAGGCAATGTATGACTAAAACAAAAGCCATTTAAACATGAACTTCAACATAATATGGAAAAAGTAAAATGGGACAATGCCATTTACTTATTCACATGGATATTCTACTGGTCGAATAATCACATGCAATATCAATAACCACATTAGAATGATGGAATGCATAAGGCCAGACTATCATAACCACGTAGCCAAGGCCTCGTTCCAAGACCACAAATAATATTTTGTCAAGGCCTCGTGCCAAGACACTAGTTTGTCTCATGAGACCTGCCGATGCATCGAGGAGCTATAGCGGGCTCCACCCATCACTTATTAAGTCCAATGCATTCCTTATATGAAAAGGATTAAAATTATCATAAACCATAACATAATCACATCACATAAAACATGCATAAAGGAAACTTAACATTTCCACATTTCAATCACAAGATATCAATACAACACATTGATATAATAAAACATTATCAAAACCATTTTCAATACCAAAATAAAAGAAAAGTAAAACATGGAATTTAATTTTCATTTTAAAAAAAGTTGTGGCTTGTAGAGGAAGCCGAAACTGAAATAATGGTCATAGCGGCGGAGAATTTGTTGTCACTGCATACGTAAGAAAAACATTCCTTTTGTCGTTTAGTAAAAATGCTTCGTATGGAAAGATTACTTTTGAATAAAAGTAAAAGTCAAAGGGGTTTATACACCGTATAAAGGAATGCTGTGTATAAAACCAAATATGCCTCAATGAAAGGATATTCAGACGAAGTCCCTTACAAAGAATATTTTTTAAATAAAATAGACTTATTATGTGTATTCACCATAAGTATACATAAAGAAATTACAAATACAAGATAGTACATAATAATATCATGACTTAATTTGAATGTAGGAGATTAACCCAAAGAATGGAAATTGGGTTAAGAAGTTCCCTTACCTCGTGTCCGACTTCACTCGACCATTCTATAACCTCCTGAAAAATTAACTAGAGTTAATTTCTACTTGCTTAAGAACCTTTTCCAAGTTCATTATTCCTTTTATATCACTTATTACCATTTATGATCATTATGTAAATTTTTAAGTTAATAATGGTCGTTTTGTCAATCTTAGGTACTTGAGTGAAAAATAATCTTCTTATAATTACACTTTGTTCATGTGGTAAAATATCCATTATATCCATAATTATATTCATGATGTATATATCATATATATCATATATATAGAGTATATACATTCATTTATAATATTACATAACATTTAGAGGTAAGAAATGAAATGCACTGTTCATGGAGAAGGTAAGCCGTACGTACGCATGAACACTACTTTCATTTCTATTTAATATTTAATGTAAGGAAATTATAATTATATAAAGGTATAATATAATTCTAGTATAATATAATGTATAATACCATTTACTCCATCCTTTATACATACCACATATGGCATTAACAACTCAAGTCACTTTGAGGGGGTGGTAGTCCGCACTTCCTAAAATGAAATTATCGTGTTTACCCATAATGGAAATCGTAAAGGTATTCCATAATTGAAAAATTCAGAATCATAAGGAAAACAAAAACATAATATATATCATATATAAAAATAGTTTCACCATAATGTCTACCATGAGAGGTGTTAAAAGAAGATTGAACAATCATCATTTCGTGAGGCAGAAATTTTCCAACCACAGAAACAGTATGTTCTTTAACCATTAGACGAAGGTGTGTGCAAGTGTAAATCAAATACTTCTCATAACAACATCCTAGTATGTTGAAGATACTGTTTTTCTACAAAATAAAGGAATAAAAAGTGTTTAAGGGGTTGGAGAAGCAAAATAAAACAAAATAACATAAGAGAAGACATTACCTTAAAATCGGGAAACTCTTTTTTGATTTGATCCAAAGGCTTCCTTGGGATGAATTCGTCCCAAAGTGAGGCTTCTAAGAGTAATATATGTATGTTTAGAGAGTATTTGGGAAGAGTTTGGCCGATAAAAAAGGATTTGAAGGTGTAAATAAGGTGGTAGTGGTGGGGGGCTTTTATAAGAGGAGAGGAGGGGCACTCTTGGAAAGTAATGAAATGTTACTTTATTATATAATGAGTTTCAGATTATAAAGGTCCCACAATTATATATTGAAATTATAAGGTGATAAGGGTTCGAAATATACTCATACAATAGGATTTGGACAAGTGTAAGTCTTAGATTTTACATTATCCTTCCATTTTATTAAAATCATTAATTAATGAGGTAATCGCTGCATCATCATGGTGTCATTAAAAATATAATTTATTTAAAGTATAAATATTATAAAAAAATTACCATGATGTAATATATATCTTTATCATTCTAATGAATATTTATAGTAAAAAATATTACTTGTATAACCCCATTTAATAATTGTTTTAGTAAAACAACTCATGTTTGTGACATTTTTATTTTAACATTAGATAAAAAGTTTTTAATGTCATTTTCCTACCAAAGTGGCTCCATGGGGTCCCCAAGTTGACCCATGAATTTTATTGGTCGGCCATGACTCATAAAATAAGGGTAGGACATTTTTAAAGGTATTTTCATATTTTTATAATATCATTTTTACCTTAAATTTAACTAATTACCTTTAATCGTGATTAATTAAACATAGAAGTTACTATTCACCAAAAAAAATATTTTAGTCCCATTGAACCACATATTACATCCTAATGACAACCATTTATGTCAGATTTTTTAAAATCAAATCACAGAAGAGGTAATGTTTCATTTAAATGAAAAATCAGTTTTTTAACTACCACTTAGTGGTTTCACTATTCATCAAAAATTGATGTTTTTTAGAACAATGCCAAAATTTCACCCTAGGATATAATTGATATTCTGAATTTAAAAATTATGTCTATTTTAAAAAATTCCAAACATATAAGTTTCATTAATTAATTTTATAATTAATTCCCGATGTCACAATAAATAGCATGTTTTTATGAAACAATATATATCAAAAGATTGACAGTTGTTTATGTCCAATTTCAAAGTGAAATTAATTCTAATGAAAACCATTGGATAAAATGGTAAAAATATATTCTAATTACAATTTAAAACCAATCTATATTATAATTTATCACTATAAATTATTTTGATTAAAAAAGTTGTTTTTAAGTATTTTTCATGATTCATAAAAAATTGGAAGTTCTCAGAAAAATACCAAAAAATCAACATAGGCTAATTTTGATATTCCGAATCCAAAAATGAATCCCATCATGAAATATAAAATAAGTATAATTTCAAAAAGTGGGTATTACTATTCATAATGGCTATTTTGATTAGTCGCGGTGTGTTAGAATCTCGAACTTGCGTACAATGCAAGCTATTGCATTATTGAAAGAGAAGCATATCATGGAATCTCGGGGTGTTACATTCTCCCCTCCTTCAATAAATTGCGTCCTCACAATTTGAAATTTTTCTTTGAAAATAAAAGGTTGAAAATATAAAATACCATTGTGGAAAACCCACATCAGAAATAAGGTTAGTAAAATTTAGCCTTAATAAGAGGGAAAAGGAAATGAAAAAGTCACCCCCAAATTATGATCCTGATAAGGAGAACATTGGTGGAAATTAGAGACATATAATTAGAGGAAAAAAGTAAATATTTTAGGGAGTGATTGAGGTCATCAATCACAAACAAGTGTAAAATTGAGGGCCTCAAAGCCTTCAATCTATATTGATTTAAAATATTATCAATTCAACAAGACATAAGGTATTAGGATAACACATTTTTTGTTTTAATATCCCTTTACTAAAATTTAAGAATTAATTTATTTTTAGAATAATAGATAGGTATATATATTTATTCTTGACAAGTAGAGTTTCAATCTTCAACTCATTTCTACCATAAACTCATCTTTCACTCAAAAAGATAATAGAACTCAAAAATATTATATTTATCCTAATCGTACAAGGTTCAAAATATTAACACATACCATTTAGATTAGGAAAACTATTTTGTAATAACCAGGGACTTCCTGTAGGCTAGTGGTATTTAATAAAGGCCTATTGCACTATGGTTGTGGGTTCGATTCCTATAGCTTTGTCTGACGCGACGGGTTATCCCCCGACCTGCAGGTTGTCCTTTTCCAAAAAATATAGTATTATAATATTCCAAATGTAATCTTCAGAAATTTTTTAACCTTAAACAATACTATCCAAGGCTCAACTTAATCCATTCTGACCTTTATAGTTATCCAAAATACCTCTGTCCAGACTTTCTCTAAAAGGACTCTAAATTCCAAAATCAACTGTAACATCAGATTCCACATAAAAAGTAAATTTTCTCTAATTTTCACATACTAAAAATATTATTACCTTCATCATATTAAAACCTTAATGAAAAAAAACAAGTACTGCAGTACAATCCTTATATATATCACATTATTCTTATAACCAGAATATAATCCTTTAGTCCAAAAGCACCAATACATTAATTATTCGACTTCAACTATAGTAATAGCATAAGATTGTCCTTGATCCCTTTGCCTTTTCTGAGGTAAGTTTCCCTAACGCTTAGGACATTAATTTTCATAATTCCCCATTTCCCTACAATTGTAGCATTCAACATTGATAGCCTCTTTCTTTCCCTTGCAATCACGAGCCTGGTGACCTTTTTCTCCACATTTATAACAGACTCCCATTCCTTTTAGGCATGTACTGGGGTGATTCTTCCCACAATTATCACATAATGGAAAATCCTTCTTTCCCGTTTTCCCTTTATCCGTCTATTGTTCCACCGTTCTCTTCTTCTTTTGCTTTACTTTGTTGTCATAAGACATAGAGATTCCTTTTCTGACTTGATAGCACATGAGACAATATCTTCATATGTTGAGAAATATTGTGATACTATATCTCAACATAGAAATGGTTTTAACCCATCAAAGAAACGATCGATCTTACTTCTTGGGTTACGTATATAATCTGGAGCATACCTCACTAACCTTGTAAAGTTAGCATCATAATTTGCGACATTCTTATCCTCCTTCTGCCTCAGACTCAGAAATCGCCCTTCCATATCTGCACTATGGTCACGAGGGAAGTATTTTTCTCTGAAAATCTCTTTGAACTCCCTACATTCCATATTTGATACTTCATCATCTTCCTTTGTATTTTGAATCAACGACCACCATTGATCAGCATCTCCAGTGAGGTGGTAAATCTCCATGAAAAACTTCTCCATTTCACTAATCCCCAAGGCATGGAATATTTTCTCTAAGGAGTTTACCTATTGCTCAGCTAATAATGGATTTGTACCCCCATTAAATGTTGGCAGTTTCTACCTCATAAAGCAGTCTAACATTGATCCTCCACGTTGCGGATCAGGGTGCTCCATACGAGTAAGGTTATTATTCATAACTTGAGTGAGTTGTCCCAATATGGTGATAAGTTGATCAGCACCAGTTGTATCTCCATCTCCACAATAATTATCTTGACCAGGACAGAAATCCCTACATGGAGTGTGTCCATTGATATGGTTTCCATTCCTCCAACTATGCGCTGTTTTTAAAAAATGGCTTGAACTATATTAGTTTATGAATGAAAATACATAACTCCATACTTGTAAAACAATTACCACAAATTTGACAGTGTATGGGTACAATCAATAGTCATAAAAATGTTTTATTTCAGAAGTATATACTCATAAACCCTTCATAACGGTTGGTAAAGAAAATGATAATTATCCTAAGCGTATCCCCCGGGAGTGTCGTAACCAAGACCGCAGAAAGGCCCGTTGTCGTGCACTAGTTCCCGTTTGAGTCTAGCTCAAAGCGGTGTTTTCGGGGTTTACCCCTAGGTACATCTATCCTAGAGCCACCTCTACCTGCTCGTATCCAGACATGGATTTATTGCTCGGAAACTCACAAAATCTTTATAATACCAAAATTCTAGGAAGTTCTTCTATACTTATCCTAAAATTCAATCTTTGGGCTATGTGCTCTAATCAGATCTTATCTAAATCTAGCTTCCAAGGTTAGTACTAAACTGCCTCTGATACCTACTATAACACCCCGACCCCAGTTACCTAGAGTCGTTGCATTATTGCGTAACATTGACATGATCACAAAAGATCAAGTCTCGAAAGACCGATTAGTTTATTAGCCTTAAAAACACTAGATACATTCATAAATGTTACATTACATCATAAAGTGAAAAACAACAATAACATTGTCTCCATTGTCCACACCCATATCACCTTCAGACTATCCCTGCAGGTCAGTCATAAAATATTTCTTCACATCTTGAGAAAATAAAACATTGAAAGGGGTGAGCTCAGATGCTCAGTAAGGATAACAATATAGTGGAATCTTTCATAAATAAAAATAAAAATTTAAGGCAATGTATGACTAAAAAAAGCATTTTAAACTTGAACTTCAACATAATATGGAAAAAGTAAAATGATATAATGCCATTTACTTATTCACATGGATATTCTACTCGTCGAATAATCACATGCAATATCAATAACCACTTTCATAATGATGGAATGCATAATGCCAGACTATCATAACAACGTATCCAAGGCCTCGTGCCAAGACCACAAATAATATTTTGTCAAGGCCTCGTGCCAAGACACTAGTTTGTCTCATGAGACCTGCCGATGCATCGAGGAGCTATAGCGGGCTCCACCCATCACTTATTAAGTCCAATGCATTCCTTATATGAAAAGGATTAAAATTATAATAAACCATAACATAATCATATCACATAAAACATGCATAAAGGAAACTTAACATTTCCACATTTCAATTACAAGATATCAATACAACACATTGATATAATAAAACATTATCAAAACCATTTTAAATATCAAAATAAAAGAAAAGTAAAACATGGTATTTAATTTTCATTTAAAAAAAAGTTATGGCTTGTAGAGGAAGCCGAAACTCAAATAATGGTCACGGCAGTGGGGAAGTCTTTGTCGCCACATACATAAGAAAAAACATTCCTTTTCTCATTTAGTAAAAACTCTTCGTATAAAAATATTCCTTTTTATAAAAAGTAAAAGTCAAAGGGGTTTATACACCGTATAAAGGAACGTTGTGTATAAAACCAAATATGCCTCAATGAAAGGAGATTGAGACGAAGTCCCTTACAAAGAATATTTTTTAAATAAAATAGACTTATTATGTGTATTCACTATAAATATACATAAAGAAAGTACACATACAAGATATGAAATAACAATATCATGACATAATTTGAAAGTAGGAGATTAACCCAAAGAATGGAAATTGGGTTAAGAAGTTCCCATACCACATGTCCGACTTCACTCGACCGTTTTTTAACCACCTAAATAATAAACTAGAGTTAATTTCTACTTCGTTGAGAACCTTTTTCAAGTCCATTATTCCTTTTATATAACTTATTACCAGGTTATGAACATTATGTAATTATTTAAGTTAATAATGGTCATTTTGTTGATCTTAGGTACTTGAGTCAAAAATAAACTTCTTATAATTACACTTTGTTCATGCGGTAAAATATAAATTATATCCATAATTATATTCATGATGTAGATATCATATATATCATATATATACAGTATATACATTAATTTATAATATTTCATAACATTTAGAGGTAAGAAATGAAATGCACCGTTCATGGAGACGGTAAGCCGTACGTACGCATGAATGCTACTTTCATTTATATTTCATATTTAATGGAATGAAATTATAATTATATAAAAGTATAATATAATTCCAGTATAATATAATGTATAATACCATTTACTCCATCCTTTATACATCCCACATATGGCATTAACGACTCAAATCACTTTGAGGGGGAGGTAGTCTGCACTTCCTAAAATGAAATTATCGCGTTTACCCATAATGGAAATCGTAAACGTATGCCATAAATGAAAAATAATCATAAGGAAAACAAAAACATAATATATATCATATATAAAAGTAGTGTCATCATAATGGCCACCATGAGAGGTGTTAAAAGATGATTGAACAATCATCGTTTCGTGAGGCAGAAATTTTCCAACCACAGAAACAATATGTTCTTTAACCATTAGATGATGGTGTGTGTAAGTGTAAATCAAATCCTTATCATAACAACATCCTAGTATATTGAAGATACTGGTTTTTTTACAAAAGAAAGGAATAAAAGGAGTTTAAGGGGTTGGAGAATCAAAATTAAACAAAATAACACAAGAGAAGACATTACCTTAAAATCGGGAAACTCTTTTTTGATTTGAGCCAAAGGCTTCCTTGGGAAGAATTCTGCCCAAAGTGAGGATTCTAGGAGTAAGAGAGGGCGTTGAGAGAGTATTTGTCTAGAGTTTGGCTGAGCCAAAAGGCTTTGATGGTGTGAATAAGGTGGTAGTGGTGGGGGCCTTTTATAAGAGGAGAGGAGGGGCACTCTTGGAAAGTAATGAAATGTTACTTTATTATATAATGAGTTTCGGATTTTAACGGTCCCACACTTATATATTTATAGGATGTTGTGATAAGGGTTCTAAATATACTCATCCAATTGTCTTTGGGCAAGTGTAATTCTTATATTTTACATTATCCTTCCATTTTATTAAAATCGTTAACTAATGAGGTAATCGCTGCCTCATCATGGTGTCATTAAAAATTTAACTTATTTAATGTCTAAAAATTATATAAAAATTACCATGATTCGGGAAATATTTTTATATTTCTAATTAATATTTATAGTAAAAATTATTACTTGTATAACCCAATTTAAAAATTGTTTTAGTAAAACAACTCATGTTTGTGACATTTTTATTTTAACATTAAAAAAAAGTTTTTAATGTCATTTTCCTACCAATGTGGCTCCATGGAGTCCCTAAGTTGACCAATGGATTATCTTGGTCGCACATGACTAATCCTATAAGTTTAGGAAAAGTTTAAAGGTATTTTCATATTTTTATAATATCATTTTTACCTTAAATTTCACTAATTACCTTTAATCGCGATTAATTAAACTTAGAAGTTACTATTCATAAAAAAATTATTTTAATCCCATTGAACCACATTTTACTTCCTAATGAAAACCATGTATGTCAGATTTTTGAAAATCAAATAACAGAATTGGTAATGTTTCATTTAAACGAAAAATCAGTTTTTTAACTACCACTTAGTGGTTTCACTATTCATAAAAAATTGAAGTTTTTCAGAACAATGCCAAAATTTTACCCTAAGCTATAATTGAAATTCTGAATTAAAAAATGATGTCTATTTTAAAAAATTCCAAACATATATGTTGCATTAATTAATTTTATAATTAATTCCCGCTGTCGCAACAAATAGAAGGTTTTTAAGAAACAATATATATCAAAAGATTGACAATTGTTTATGTCCAATTTCAATGTGAAATTAATTATAATGAACACCATTGGATAAAATGGTAAAAATATATTCTAATTACACTTTAAAACCACTTAGTATTATAATTTATCACTATAAATTATTTTTGTTAAAAAATTTGTTTTTAAGTATTTTTCACTATTCATAAAAAAGTGGAAGTTCTCAGAAAAATACCAAAAATTCATCATAGGCTAATTTTGATATTATGAATCCAAAAATGAAGCCCATTTTGAAATATATTATATATATAATTTCCAAAGGTGGCTATTGCTATTCATAATTGCTATTTTGATTGGTCGCGGTGTGTTAGAATCTCGAACTTGCGTACAATGCAAACTATTACATTATTGAAAGAGAAGAGTATCGTGGAAACTCGGGGTGTTATAGTTTCAGCATCAGAGACCACCCAGGTTCCGTGGGGAGATGGACCCTCAGGATGCCGAGGATTGGCTGGAAGATATTTTTCGAGTCTTCAGATTTGTAGGGACACCAGCTGACCTCATGGTGATCCTTACAACGAGTCTCCTGCATGTAGAAGTAGGTAGAAGGTGGTGCCTGATGCTCCAGGTTCACGACAAGGTATCATTACATTATTCGTACATCGAGTTCCTCTTCTTCTTGGAGTTTTTTCTATCCACCCTTCATGCATTGCGCATTCAAGAGCTACTACAGCTGCGGCAGGGCAGCATGACAGTAGCCCAGTACTCAGTGAGATTTACGGATCTCTCGTGCTACTCCACGGACATGGTACAAGACACTTTCTTCTGGGATCGAACCTTCGAGCAGGGATTGAGGCATGAGATCTGGGCATCAATGATCTCCCTTAGTATTCCGGCGCTTGAAGGAGTACTGGAGTGAGCCCTTCTTGTGGAGAGTTTTTTTTTCTCAGCCTACACCAGCAGTGAGACCTACCGCAGGGCAACCCGTAGTGGAGTCTTCTGTAGCAGGTAGTAGACAGATGTCACAGAGGTCCAAGAAGACTAGAAAATCTGGTTGATGACCTCAGGATACTGGTTCGGAGGTGTAGGGCACATGCCACAGAGCCAGTCATACGAGAGGCAGACAGTGTTATGCATGCGGCGGGCATGACCACATGGCTCGTGACTACCCAAACCACCATGAAAAGGAGCAGCAGATGGTTGAGGGACCACCCAGGTAGAGGAAGAGGTTTGACCGTGGCGGTCCACAGGGAGCAGGAGAATGAGGCAGAGGAGCTGGTCGGGCAGTAGGTGGTGGGTGATGCTTTGAGGCGCTACCACCACCACCACCACCAAGAGGTCCACCCCGGCCACTGGGAGCTGGTGGGCAGAGACATGCTCAGCTTCAGGCAGTGGAGGAATATAACCATGGTGCACCAGAGTAGATTCAAGGTACTATCTGTGTCTACTCCACCCTTGTTGCAGTTCTTATAGACACATGATCGATTCATTATTTCATTGTCACTGCCCTTGTTCGGAGCTCGGAGATTCTGACAGAAACGTTGGCTCGATCTTTACGTCTAGAGACTCCTACGAAAGCAGACTCAATGATTACGCACTGGTGCCAGTAGTGTGATCTTACTCTAGGAGGTGAGAGCTTCAGCAGGGATCTTCTTGTAGCGACGTCGAGGCCTTGCGAGGTCATCTTGGGCATTGACTGGTTATCTACTTTCCATGATCAGATCGACTGTATTAGGTGAAAGTGCGGTGTGTCTTCATAGATCGGAGCAGGTTCACCTCCACTGGTGAGAAGGGAGCATTTTTAGTGCAGGATGGACTCACATAGAGGAGAGGATAACTGATCACTAATCAGTTGGGTAGTCTCATACTGGGAGCAATTGATGTGAGGAGTCCGAGTTTTCCTATTGTGGTGGATCAGTATACAGATTTTTTTATGACGATGTTCCAGGACTACCTCCTCGCAGAGAGGTAGACTTCTATATTGACCTTTACCTCAGGATATCCATGATATCTACTCCAGCATATAGGATGGCTCCAGATGATCTTAAAGAGCTATGGGTACAACAGGAGGACTTGTAGGGCAAGGGATTCATTCGACCCAGTGTTTCACCCTAGGCCTCCCCGATTTTATTCGCCAAATAAGAGGATGGGTGCTTGCGACTGTGTGTCGACTACCTTCGCCTGAATCAGGTGACTGTGAATAACAAGTATCCACTTCTGAGGATTGATGACCTCTTCGATCAGCTCAAGGGAGCATGCTGGTTCTCGAAGATAGACCCCAGGTCGGTTTATCATTAGCTCAGAGTTCGAGATGAGGATGTGCAGAAGACAGCGTTCAGGTGCCGGTATAGTCACTATGAGTTCATGGTTATGTCTTTCAGTGTAACCAATGCTCCAGAAGTGTTCATGAGTATCATTAATAGGATCTTACAACCTTACCTTGATCGATTTGTCATTGTATTCATCGATGACATATTGATTGACTCAACTACTAAGGAGGAGGATGCCTACCAATTGTGGGTTGTACTGGACACACTCCGAGAGCACCAGCTTTGTGGTAAGCCCTCGAAGTGTCAGTTCTGGATTCGAGAGGTCCACTTCTTGGGGAACGTCATCTCAGAGGTGGGAGTTTTGGTGGATCATGTGAAGATCGAGGCAGTGCTAGCTTGGGAGCCACCCAGGAGCATGATGGAGGTGTGGAGTTTCCTAGGTCTGGCTAGGTACTATCGGAGATTTGTACAAGACTTCTCCAGATTTTCAGCACCACTTTCACCTTTGATAATGAAGTGGAATCCCTTCATGTGGTCATATAGATGTCATTAGAGCTTCCAGGAGCTGAGACAATGATTGACCAGTGCACCCATCTTGAGGCTACCGGAGGAAGGCATAAGGTATGTAGTTTACTGCGATGCATCATAGACCAGACTCAGGTGTGTCCTGATGGAGGAGCAGGCAGTGATCGCTTATGTTTCACGATAGTTGAGGCAGCATGAGCATAACTACGCTACCCATGACATGGAGTTAGCAGTAGTGGTCTTCTCCTTGAAAATGTGGCGGCACTATCTGATGGGCGAGCACATTATAGTCTACTCTGACCACCAGATTCTCAGGTACATCTTCTCACAGAAGGACCTGAACCAGAGATAGTAGCGATGGCTCGAGTTCCTCCAGGACTATGACTTTGAGATATTCTATAATCCTAGGAAGGAGAACGTAGTAGGTGATGCTCTCAGCATAAGGCCAGGCATCCAGCTACTTAGAGAGGCGATGGAGCAGCTAGCCGTGTTGTAGATATTCTTCAAGGATAGAGATGGGGTAGCCTTTCTACAGTCGCTCTCAGTCACTCCTTCACTAATTCATCGAGTCAGAGAGGCACAACGTGGGGGCGTTGACTGTGAGACGCGACGTGAATAGATATCCTCAGGACATGCACCTCATGGATTCTCTATAGGAGGAGAGCAAGTCGTCCTTGTCAGAGGACGTACCATGGTACCAGTTGCATTACAGGAGGAGGTGCTGAGAGAGTTTCACACTTCCCCATTGGTGGTACATCCAGGGGTAGCGAAGATGTACCTGGATCTCAGACGACAACACTGGTGGCTAAGTATGAAGAAGGTTGTGGAAAAGTTTGTTTCACGATACCTTGCCTGCCAGCAGGTGATTGCGAAGCACCAGGTACCAGCAGGCTTGGTACAGCCCTTAGAGGTACCGGAGTGGAAGTGGGATGGGATATATATGGATTTCGTGACAGGGCTTCCATGTACTTCCAGAGGACATGACTCCATCTGGAGGTGATCATAGACCGACTCACCAAGTCATCCCACTTCTTACCCATCAGAGAGCAAGGCTCAGTGGAGATCTTGGGATGCCTCTACATTCAGGAGATCGTACGGCTTCACGGTGTGTCATCATCTATCGTCTCTGATCGTGACACTCACATTACTTGCCGACTTTGGAAGGGTTTTCAGGGGGAATTTGGGACACAGCTACACCTGATCACCGCCTTTCATCCTCAGATGGATTTCCAGATATAGAGGACAATTCAGACTCTCAAAGACATCCTATGTGAATGTGTCCTCGACTTTGATCATAGCAGGGAGGATCACCTACCTTTATTGGAGTTCACATACAACAACAGCTACCACTACACCATCGGGATGGCACCATATGAGGCATTGTATGGCCAACCTTGTAGATCACCTCTGTACTGGATAGACCCTAGGGAGTCAGCACTCGTAGGACCAGAGATGGTCCAGGCTATGATAGAGAAGGTGCAGATCATCCAAGAGCAGATGAGGACTGTATAGTGCTGAAAGAAGTCCTATGCTGATAGGAGGCGGAGACCACTGGAGTTCAAGGATGGAGACTAAGTTTTCTTACGGCTCTCACCTCGATGTGGATTATATATATTTGCAAGGGGCGGAAAGTTATCTCCATGCTTCATCAAACCATTCTAGGTTCTCAGTAGGATAGGAGAGGTCGCTAATTGCCTAGCTCTTCCACCTCAGTTGCATCGGGTGCATGATGTCTTCCACGTATCTCAGGTGAATAGATACGTACACGACCCGATACATATCATTGATCGCAAGGAGCTTGATATCGATAAAGGGGTGACATTTTCAAAGGTCACTGTGGAGAAAAAGGATCGACAGGAGCGGGTCCTATGTGGACGGTTGATTCCTCTAGTGCGTATCAGGTGGTAGCATGGGAACCTCTAGGAGAGCACTTGGGAGCGGGGGGCTCATATGCGTACACAATACCCCCATTTGTTTCCCTAGTTTGTGATGTATAATTACGAGACTTGAAGCCCTGAGGTGGGAGTAATGTAAAGACCCGTAAAATTCAAGTAAATTTTTTTCATAAATTCTTTGGGATTTTACGAGTACATAGTTTCTGAAATCACCTGATTCTGAGGCCCGGTGTGCCTTGAATCAATTTATGAAGTTTAGCTTGGGTACTTTCAATGAACGAATGAGGGGGTTTTTCTAACATTTGAAATGGTCCTCGGAATTGAAATCTGAGGGCACTGATGATACTGTAGTGGTGGTAATTGCTTAAGAGGACCTTTACCAAAGGTGTGTTTGCTTGGGAAGAGTTGTTAAAATTTGGGGATTAATAAAGAATTCAATAAAATTTGTGGTACAAATTTTATTCCTAACTTAAGTGGTTTTATCCTAGGAGTGGGTGTTGGGGTGGGACCCAGTAGTTACTAACTACCCATGAGAGGATAAATGTGGGGTGGGGCCCACACGAGCCCAACCCTTCACATTCTCTAACTCCTCTAAACCCCCCTCTTAAGTTGTGTAACTAATCTTAACATGGTTTAATTTGTCCCATTAATTGGATGACTTCTCCTCTCCTCACATTAATTTAATGCCAACACACACTAATTAAATTAATAAAATGATGTTTTTGAATTTTGGAAATTTGAAATGCCTGAAAAAATAATAAAAAAGGGGATACATTATTTTATTTTGTTGGCTTGTTGTGTGAGGATTTTGGGGAGATAACTCTAAGTCCCTTGAAGAACTTCATCACCTTTTTTGGAGAAAGGCAAGACTCTGACGAAGAACGTCGACTTGGTGGTCCTGTTATTCTCCATCCTCTTCCTCCTCCGAGACAAGGGAGGAGATACCGATGATGACGGGAACGATGCCATCATTCATGGCACTTGACAACTGTGAACATCCTTCGATGTAGGGGTTTCCTTGGATCAGGTTTTATTTATCAATCATCGTGGATTTAAATGTGAACGCTTGTTATCATCATAACGGGAGGAGATCAGACCGAACAAACATGGCCGATACTCCTCCCCTTTTTATTGTTGATCTTCATCAATGATTTTGGCGAAGTCATCACGGTGTCGTTACACTACGTGGGAATGAAAACGACCATGACCGAAGCGGGCCGTGGTGATGTTGCGCAGCGTCGTCGCGCCATGCCGGTGAGGCTGAAGGAGGTCACGACCAGGAGCGGGCCGCGACGGAGGTGCGCGACATCATTGCACCATGATGGAGACTCAAAGGGCCGCAGCCAAGGCGATCCATGGTGGAGGGGCGAGGCGCCGTCGCGCCACACTGGTTGAACAGAAGCCGCGGCCTAGTGTCGTGGACGTTTTTCAAAGTGGCGGCCGGCTGAGCCGACCGGCAGCACCACCTGGATCCGAGACCCCCTTGGGTCCCACAGTTGCACAAGGCCTGCCATTAAGGTTGACCGTTTCAGAAACAGCCCCCCCCCTTGCACCATTCTCGGCCGAAAGCCGAGCCGGACCCCGGTCGGGTCGACTCGGTTCGGTCCCACCCAGGGGGTATAGGGTCGGGTCAGACCGGGCCCAAACCCCTTATTTTCGGACCACGTTCTTTCTAAAGCCCATATCTTGGGATATGGACCTCCCATCGACACACTGTCAGTTGCATTGGGATCCTTGAATCGAGATGGTCGTTTAGGTATATTACACTCGAGCTTTTGGTGAAGTTTGGGTACAGTCTGGTTGGTTCGATCCTGAAACCAACAGGGCCCTTGGAGCGGAAACGCCTATAACTTAACGACCAGACGTCCGAATGACATACCGTCAGTTACGTTGAATTAATCATAGTGAATTGTTTTTTTGGAATAATCCACTTCAGGTTAGGATACAGCTAGAGTACGTTCGGGTTGGTTTTAGCTTAAAAACCAACCGGGCCCTTAGGACGGAAAAGCCAATATCTCTCAAACCGGGCGTCTGATTGATGTGCCGTCTGTCGTGTTGAGTTCTTATTGACGAAACATAACTTTGTGATACATCAACTCTAGACTTTGTGATAATTGATATATCGACCCCCTTGGTTCATGGAGCAGACCCTCTCGGAATCAAGCATGCTGTGTGTGGGAACCCTAGAGCTGGCTACGACTGCGATGACGATGGCGACTGTACTTGGATCCTACGTGGGTTTGGTAGCGCAGAAGACTATACATGGATACTACGTGGGTTCGGAAGCGATAAAGAATATACTTGGATATTATGTGTGTTCGGTAGAGATGGTTACTGTACTTGGATCCTATGTGGGTTCGGCAGCGATGACTTCTGTACTTAGATCTTACATGGGTTCGGCAGCGATGGTTACTGTACTTGGATCCTACGTGGGATCGACAGTGAAGACTTATGTACATGGATCCTATGTGGGTTCGGCAGAAGAGATGATTTAGAGGCTACATCTAATCATCTGCATCCCTCTTCGTGAGTATTATACCTATGTGAACTGAGTCTTGAGATCCAATCATTATCTTCGATGTGTTTGAGATGATTTCCTCTGTTGATTGGGTTGTACTTTCCTATGTGGATTGAGTTATGTTATCCTGTGTGGACTGGGTTATATTTGCGCTCGTGATTTGGAGTAGATCTTGAATTGATGACATATGTATATGTATGGGAATATACCTAAGTAGAGTTGGTTGATACTTCGTGTTTGTATCTTTCCTTTGTGGTCTATCCTTTTTGGATTCTTGGGATACCTTCGGGGGTCTCGGGGTCCCTACTGAGTATCGTTTACTCACCCCTGCACGAGCTATACCCGCACTATGTTGTGTTGGTTGCAAACGACGGACAGCGCTGACCATGGTTGAGGCTTGTGGAGCGGGACGATACCCAGAGGTGGACTATCATGTGGGATGTACACGGAGCAGACAGACGGACCCGAGGAACCGACGATGCTATCTATACCCACCCTTCACCTGGGAATTCCGGAGGACGACTTTGTGGTTGCTTCTTTACTTTTCAGCTGTTGTAATTTCTTTTCTCAGTTGTATTGTACTTTCAGTTGGGTTTGTATACTGGCCCATTTACATTCCATCAATTACATTGGTACTCAATTTACTTAGTGTTTACTTCAGCTTCCATACTCTATGGTGTTTGTTTTCTTATATAAATTCAATGTCTTCCCTTTTATCGGGATTTACGTATTTGGTGCTAGTCACCAGCCCCTCGCCTATGGAAGGCGGGCTTGGGGTAGTCACAGAACCGGTCCCTAGTACAGGTCGTGACATATAGCAATAGTTGTGTACCTGAAAATGTACCAGCCAATCCATGCCAATCATCATTTCAAATAGATCCATATCTAAGACCTAGATGTCCTACTCCATCTCAACCCCTAACAAGGAAAGCGCACAGGAAAGGCAACTGAGACCCTACTCCTTCTTCTTTCTTATCAGTGTCACCAATTCCTTTTTAAAATACAATGGATCCCATGGAAAATAAATCATGTTAAAAAAATGGGTAGACATGAATGAAAAAGAGGAACCAGTATAAAAAAGAGTATCAGTTATAGAAGATGAAATCAAAATGGTACCTCAAACTGTCAATGGTCCCTCACTTGATCCTTCTTATGCCTAATTCACCACATGACGATGTATGTTCTCTACATAAGAACAACCGCTTTTATGTAATTGTGCCCTGAATTGGCTCTCCCCATATGATTATCTGAACCTACCGCCAAGATCACCAAACTGAGATCCAAATGTCCTTGACAGCTCTGACTGAGCTGGCACTCCCCTGGATGCCACAAATCCTACCCCTCTTTAGAGTGGTCATTCCATCCTTCAAAAGCACTACATGTGTCCCATACCACCAAACTGATAACTAGAAATTGATGGAAAAGTGAATGATGGTTGAATGTGCCCTAGCCACCTACACTAGAGGGAGACAATTGACCTTACATTAGAATCCACTGAAGTAAACTTCCTGGAAGGTTGACCTGAGCTACCGCCCACTTATTTCCTAACACCTCTCACTTCATTTTCTTCCTAGAACAACAACCACTTCCCAGAACTGATATCATCCCTTAAAAACCACCCCTCCCCTTATGGTCGATCTCCACCATACACTCCCAGTCAACAACCTCTGAATAGGTTTTCAGCTTGAACAGGAAAACCTTGGAATATTTCTCTATCTGCAGACCCCTCTCAATCTTCTGGGCCTTCATCTTTTCATTGATGACCATTTCTAGAGCATACTAAACTAACTTAGAGAAATGGTTGGAAAACTCCTTCAAAGAATGATCCCCGTGAATAATCTCCATATAATCTCAAGATCAAGAATATGCCAAAAATTAGAAAAATGCTTGTCATTAAAGATAACCTTGTATTCCTTCCTTCTCATCGGCTCATGCATACCATCTTGAACCATTGATTACCACCACCATTGGGTAGGAACCTCTAATAGGGAAGAGGAACAGTTAACCCTGACCTCCTCAAGTGTTTCCTATAACTCAAACATCCACTCGATCCTTTTGAGGCACTCCTCTGCTTCATAGGGTTTTGTGCTACCTTTGAATGTAGAGGGATTGTTGTTTTAGAATCTAATGGGCTTTTCCTTCCTAAGAACGGTCTCATCTTCCATAATCAGATCTGGAATAGGATTTGGTCCCTACCCCAGAGCTTCGACATCCTGAACCAAAACCTCTTCTGGACTTCGATCAAGTTGTGAGGGAGAACCCTCTCTATCTTTCTCCTGTGGGTGCATGGGAGTTTTCTAGGGAGGCATGTTGCTAAAAAAGACAACATTCACAAGAAGAAAATCAGTACAAAAATTATACAAATTTCAACAATAAAATCTAATATAAATAATCCAAACACCTTACAATAATATAATAAATAATTATTTCACCTCCACATAATGTCCACGTGTAGTCTGCAGCCCACAAGTCTCACCTGGTAGTGAAGACAAATAAAAAGTTACAATTTCCCATGGTGACTCAAGGTTTGTCATGAGAGGTGTGGACCTGGAACCCTACTCATGACTGAAACTCTGTGACCCAACAATACTAGCTCATGTCTAGCCCAAATCATCACAAAATAATAATATGACACGAAAACATTAACATCCTTTGATACCATTTTTTTCATGAACTGAATCTGTTCGCAATCATTACCAGAACCAAATCTGGCCCATGGCATGGAATGAAGGGTGTTCATATCCCCACTAGCTCACACAAGTTCTCGAGTATCTTAAAAATGGTTGGGGAATTATTTACCCGAAATTGGATACATAAGACAATAAAAACAATCAATAAAATGAATCTGAAAATTCATGCCAAAAAACCCTTAATTAAAAATTCAGAACTGAATTCAAGGCTTTTAACATGACACATGGGGTCCCAAAAAACAAATATAGTAGAAAATACAACCTGAATGCCACCACACTACATTTCTTTAATCACCCAAGAGCCGTCTCCACAACACCACACAACTAAAGCAACTAGCAACCCGAATCGCCATCTTCAAAAGCCTTGTAATTATCTATGGCAAATATAACCAAGACTACTTACGAAAAAAGGTGTATGTAGGGTGTGATCCTAATCCCAAAAGGATACCAACCATAGATTCCAAGTGACAATCATTATATGATAAAAATCATGCAATTGTTATAAACAAATAATGTTAGAAATTATTTCTAAAGGTGCATCTTTTAAATGAAAATAGTTTTCAATGAGGGGAACTTTAAAGAATATGTAAATTTAAATAAAACAACTAATATAATTAATTTTCAATAAAAACACTACATAATTCAAAGATAAATTCCAAATAGTCAATGATAACTCAACACGAGAACACCCCTAGGGACTAGTTAGTTGTGAGCCCCACATACCCTGTATCTCGGTGTGAAAGTAACCATAAAAATATATGTCCCCATGCACAAGACACTAGTAGGGGAATCACACACAACCTAGTGGTCCCCAAAATCATAATCATCATAATTTTTTTAGTGTTTTCAATGTCAATCTTGCTATGTGAAACCGTGACAAAACCAATCTGAATCACTAACATGCTAGTACACGACCACCCACTAAGATACCCAGGTTCCCCCTTTGTGCTCAAACTAGTTCCACAAGCTACCAAATTCCATTTACACATAAATAGGCTAGTTCTGGTCATACACACTAAAAATAGAAGCTAAATATGATTTTCAACATTTTTCTAACTAAAAAACATTCATAGAATTCCCATAAAACAATTATACAAGTTAGAAAAAACATTGTACATAAAATCTATTTAAAATACAACTTATAACTCAAAATGAATCCCAATATTATAGAAAACCAGAATTCTCAGCACAAAAACATTTTTATAAATCCATTAAATGAATTATAAATCATAAACAACTTGTACAACATGGAATGCACATATAAAAACACTCAACTTCACACAAAATTTGTACATAAAAATCAACATCTTAACAAATTCTACCAAAAATAGTTTTAGCCCTAAAAATAATGAGATAGGAACATAATATAAATATAAATAAATCATGCTAACTCATTCTAAAATTCATACATATAGAATCACCTACCATATATTTAAAAACCCTTAAATCCTTGTGTGGAGCATCAACTGTAGAACTGTCGCACCACAAGGGGGTGAAAATGAACCTAAAACCACAATATTGGACTAAGAAACTCTAAATAGAACCCTAGGTTCAAAGACCTATATGTAGGGCATTAGGAACTCAATAAATAATAGATGAAACCCTTATAAAATCGGAGGAGGAAATAAGGAAACCCACTTACTTGAGAGATATTGAAGAAATCTCCAAGAAACCAAAACTGATAGGGAAGTAAGAATGAGGCTGAGGAGGTCCAGTGGTGACTAAAATGGGGAATCCTTGTGAATATTGAATGATTTATGGATGAATAAAATTATATTCTCAAATATGTATGATTTGAGATACCCTAAGAAATTTCACCCTAATCTGTGATGAAAATGAGCTTCAAAGAGGGAGACACAAACATGGGGGTGCACCTAGGTGTGTTGGCTTAGAGAGGGAGGCAGAATCACAAAATAAAATTAAAAAATTAACAAGATATTAAAGAATTAATTTTTTATACATAAAATGGGTCCATGGGTTGGCCCAATGCATAATTAAATCACCCAACCCTAAAATGATAATGAGTTTCTAAGGGGTCCAAATGAATATGGTTGTTTCCATATGTTAGGAGAGGAAAAGTAAGAATTTGAATGGATGAAAAATGATGAAAAATTAAGGTGTTATTAAAGAAAAAAATTTGTTTATAAATTGGGAACAGGGCTCACAATTTGGCCCAAATTATGAAAACACACCATTTCATCCAAAAATGCAAGGGAAACCCCCAAAACCAAGCAAGAAAATAAATTACATAAAAAAACTATAAAGTATGTCATGGATGTAAAATTAAGTCTTTATATTTTCCCTTGAATTCCACCTTTCTATTCTTATCAATCCCAAAGAGCTTATGGAAAACATCAATCTCTATCTCAACATTGATAGAACATCGAACAACTGTCTTGTATATATTGAATTCCCTTATGTATAATTCCTTTCAGATACTTGGTTTTAAGACAATAATAATTTATCAATATTACTCTCAAGTTGTCTAGTATTTCAATATGTTTACATTGCAAATCCTGTAAAAATATTTTCTTAGGTACCATCAGATTCATCATCCTTTTTCATAAGTTTTAGGAAGTCCTTCTTCATCTTTGTTTGAAGAATATGACGACAATACTTATTGTAAAATATTTTCATGAACTCATCCCACTATATTGATTCAATTTCATATATTTTCCTCCTATTCTTGATAAGGTTATACTATATATCAACTTCACATTCCAAATGATAATTTTCTAGGATGACTTTATCATGTTCTGAACATTGGAGAATGGAAATTTTATTTTCAATTTTATTGATCCATTGTTTAGACACTAATATATTAGAAGACCCATTGAAAGAATTTGGATGCTACCTCATGAAGGACTTAACATAATGTTGTTCCCTTATTTTTTTCATTTACAAGTTTTTCATAATTCATAGCTTGATAAATTTTTGTGAGAATAGCTAAAAGATTTTAAATTCAGGATCCCATTAAATTGTGTTGCTTAGGAGGACTATCATTGCATTGCTCTCTCATTCAATATTAATGTAGTTTGTTCTAGTTCCATCCTTTAACTAAGACCATTATGTATAGTATGTGAAACACTAATATTAATAAATAATTATTAATTAAAGTTCAATTTATGACACTTTATGTTTTATCCTTGGTTATTCATGATCATTTTTGAATCACAAAGACTGTAACCTATAATTTGACATATCCCAAGGGTTCTTCCTAAGGTTTTCTCATCCTAGATTACAAAGGATAACTATACATTTTCTATTATATAAAAAATAAAAATACATACTTTACATACATATATATTAGTTTAAAATATAATAATATTCATTAAAAATATATCCAATCCACGATAGGACCATGTAAGTATAATGTCTATTGAAACTGTGAAACATATACGAAATGTTCTAAAGACGTCTTCATTATCTCTCACTTATTTTTTCATAACTAGACCCATTTTAACAAATCTTAGTCAATACCATTCTTCATGGTCTGGGGAAAAGAACCGTATGAAAAGGTGAGCTCGGATGCTTAGTAAGATAAAATAGGGAAGATAACAATCATATCATTATCATAAGATATAAGAACACGACATTTGGAAATCCAATCCTATATATGAAAGATCGTGATATCATGCCATGAAATAAATTAGAAAAGATCATAGGAATGAATGAACATAATACAAAAGATCATTACATAAGACAATAAATATTCTGGCATACACATAAGCAAGGAAAATAATTTCATATTAGTTAAGGATCATTGACAAGACCGTCATATTAGACAATATCCATTACTAAACCGAGTTCCTCTTCATTCCAGCCATGTATTCCAAAACTGAGATCATTTCTCATTCCATCCATGTCTATATCATGTGATATAAATCTTTACCCAATGAATTGGAGATATATATATGTCCTAATAATATCATAATAAAATCATTATTACATAATCCACAAAAACGTATATCATCTGTCATAGCATAACCCATGGAATAAAATTGGTTTCTTAAACATCATTCTATCATAATCCATATAAAACAATTATATTTCATAAATATTTTTCCATCAAAAACAAAATAAAATCATATTGATAGTAGGGATAGAAGAAGAACCCTATTTTAAAATTTTCATCATAGATGGAAAATAATTTTGATACAAAACATGATATTAATTCTTGAAGAAAATATCATTTCATCATAAAAACGTATTATTTTCTTAAAATTCCATGTAATTTTCAAAGAAAAGAACATAATAATATTAAAAATAAACTCAAAATATTTTACAGGACGATTCATGGAAATAAGGAATTATGATAATGTTCCCTCTCTTCCCTCAACATGATTGTTACACATGCTTACCGCGAAGAAAATATAGTTACTGATGCCCTTTCCAACATGGGCGTTGATAAGGACTTTGCCTGGATAGATTATCTTCCCCATGTGCTTCTTCCTCCTTATTTTCCAGATGTAAACAAAATGCCTTCTTTATGACTTATATAACCCCTTTCATTTATATTATAATTTTTGTGTTTTAGTATTTGACCAGAACAATACCTTTAAAAAAAGGAATTAAGATAATGTAAAAACCCAATCAAACCATATAAGTTAAAAGATATCAGTATTCTCGTACTTTTGTTGGGAAGTCAAAATGTACCTCGTACTAAAAACAACAATAGATTCCTTTAATAATCATTAATAAAAATTAACCTATGGGTAAAAATAAACTTAATAAATTGTAGAAGGATAGAATGAATATTTTGGATTACATATTTAGGAAACATTGATGTGGATGATAAATATACCCAAGTAAATACTTATGTATAAACAATCTCAAATAAAAGGATATTACAAAATTATCCCTTGCCATAGGTCAGATTTACTTTGTATGTATCTGAACCTAATATATAATGATTTAAATAATTTCATTGACTTATTTCAGAATAATTTTTAATTTAATCAAATCATATATGATTATATTATCATCTATTTTTAGTAACATTATTACTCGTCCATCAGGTGTTAACTTCTTTATTTTTTTATGCATATTTATTTGGATAAGTTCTTTATAATATTCTTATGATTTAGTAATATCTTTTATAGAATGATATTATAATAATATATATAATATTTATTTATTAAATTCATTTAAATAATAAATATTTAGTGAAGATTGTATATAATTAATTTCATCTCATTGTGGAGATAGTATGTCGTGCGTATGCACGAGCAACAATATCATTCCAATAATTATTGAATGGTATTGAAGTGGTAGGTGTATAATATTTTAGAATCAATATCTTGTTATAATTATAAAATATTTTAATTATTTTCATCTATATTCCCATCTATGTAAGGTGGTGTTGAAAAAATAGATTACACCACGACATGGATATAGTAAGTCAAACATTCGCACGTTTGGTGATTTCATTTTTCATTTGATGGATAGAAGGTGGAGTATTGTAGTTTCATAATAATAATAACATCTCATGATATAAGTGATATTGTAGGTATTAATTTATAATATCATAAAACATGAATATTAATTAGAAGATGGATGATGTTTTAATGAGTCGGTAGCATAGATTACCTCTTCTTCGACGATCTACCTCTAAATAATCCATTAAATCAATATAGTGGGTATTTGGAGAAGAAAAAAAAAATAGAATGTTACCATTGAAGATGAGATTGGAAAATGGCATGGGATATGTACAATTTAAGGCTCAATGAGTTGTGAAAAAATGAGGGAGGAGGTCCTTATTTATAATTTTGGGGAGGAGAACCTTTGGAAGCTCTAAAAGTATAAATATTTAACAATATCAATGCACATAAAAACATCCAAATTGACCCAATATAGTGGATAAGATTATATAAGGTTTTAATAGCATCATCCATTAAATTTTAGACATGTATTTGAAAGTGAGGCCGATTTTCACCTATCAACCGTTCAAAGTTCTGATGCTCTGATAATGTGTATAGCAGCACTCAAGTCGAATCCTCAGCGATGATACTTTTTAATAGTCAAATGTTTTTAGTTGATTGTATTTTGATTGAGGGGTTTTTTGTAGATCTTATGAAATGATTAATTGATTAATATTTATTTAATAAATTGAAAATGATTGGTGTGAGTTCATTATTAGGGAGTAATTCTTGGGATTTTCTTGAACTTTCCTTTATATTGCATTTAAATTAACACTCACTTCACAAGATAACGTTATTTGGAATTCTTAAGTGTTAAGGATTTAATCCAAGAATTAACATATCTTAGGGTTCAAATAGAAATTAGATATTGTTTAGGGTAGTGTATTTATGGATCCAATAATCGATGGAAACCACATGTTAAACAAAACAAGTCATTAATCCATGACATGTTAGTCCAATATACACAATGTAAAATTAAAGAATACTCATCGAGAAAAAGCTGTTAATCATGTAACATCTCTAAATAATGACTCACCCTAGTGGGAGATTTACTCATCCATTGAAAGAATTAGTATTCTGGTTATAATTATTATAATGATAAATTATGATGATAAGAAAAAAAATGTATAATAAAATATTGGTGTGACGAACACACACACAAACGATGATGATATAAAATGAACTTAAGATTGAATGGGAAAGGAAAAGAAGGGATGGGGATTCAACTGTATTTAAACTATTTTAATAACATTAATATTAAACTATATAAGGTGGATGATAATAATATATATTGAATAATAAACATTGAATAAAATAGAATTACAAAGAAAGAGACATACAAGATTAAAAAATGAAGAACACAAAAGTAATGGAAAACAAAGAGAGAAGGGAAGGTCTCTAAAGTGAAAAATTGAGTATGGAAGATCCTCCCAATCCCTTATAAATTCTTTGTTCATGACAATATGTGCTTTTATATTATAAAATACCAACCTCTTTGTAAGGAGAGGAGGGTGATGTATTTATAACCCAATGTTGTGGTCTATTTGCATTCCAAAACAACCCCTCCACTTTCATTGCCAATTTGATAAATTTGACAACCGACTATAGAGATATGATCTTATTAAAAGTTGTAGATATATATCTCTTCTGTATACTCTGAAAATTGAGCATCCATTGGAATTAATGATCCAATGTTATGGTTAGTTAATTAAACCATATTAATCTGTCAATTTAAATCCAATCTTTTTGAAGTCGAAAATGTGAATGTGTTGTTTAATAGGAATATGCTTTAAAATTTGAATGATTTCTTCAAAAAAGTAGGCCAAATATATCTACTATTTCACAATGAAAAATATCAGCTTGATTTGATCAATACATAATGAGATATGTCATGCATTGTGTCCGGGATTTAATTCCCATCAAGAATGGTGGGCTGAACTTCAAAGCATTAGTTTGGCCCCTTGTTCTTAGAGTCGGACCCTGAAATTTTTATCCATCACTACTTGAGTTGTTAGACTGATTTTGGAGGATAATTAAGCAATTTCCAATTCTGTATTGGTCCTAGTAATTCAATATTAATGGATTGTCCATTTTCCTCAAAGATTTTGTTGGCCTTCTTGTGTGCTCCATATGAGCCTTCAAATGGAAGAATTGGACCATCATCCCTTCTAATGATATTTTTGATACTGAATTAGGAATATAAAAAAACCAGAACAATATAATTTGGTTCAGTATGGGGATAGTTATAAATATAATTGTAAACTGACTCAATTGGACTACTTCTAAAAATGATAAAAAATTATACTTAGTATTAAAACATTAATATTTCACAAAAATTATACAAATTTCATATTAAATAAGTAAATGGAGTATATAATAATTCATGAAAATATTAATAAAATCAAATCCCCTACACTTATTCTTGTGCATGTCTTCATGTGCAACAAATATAAAAAATGACAAAATCGTTTTCACTCACCAACAAATATTAAAATTTTGTTTTCCCCAATTAGGGAAGGTTTAGGAAATTTCACTCATCCATATTGAATTACACCTCAAATTTTTACAGAATTGTTTTTTCAAAAAACAACTCCTTTCATGGTCAAATTTATAAATGGAAAATGCGGACACTCAAAACTCACACCTCTCACGAAGATAAAATTCATTTGTGTAGGTTCACTCATTCACCAACAATAAGTGAAAATTTTAGAGTTTGAACGAGATATTATATTAAAATACATATTCAAAGTGCACAAGAAAAAAAAGTACTTTGAAGGGTTTTTCTGTGGCTATGGGACGGTAGGAATATAATATCCAAGAGATAGAATAAAAGGGTTAAAACACCAACCTGGAACAAGAAATGCACATTTTTTTAAATGAGACATGAAAGGAAATGTAAACACATATTTATGAGGGAATAAAAATGTGAAATATGACATAAAATTGGAAGGAAATATGAAGGGAATGAGAAGATGGAATATTTACAAATCACCAAACTTCTCCAAATGACATAAGAATATAATGGAAGTGTTCTTTTTTTCTTTTTTTTCTTTTTTTCAAAAGATTAACTTGAAATTGATCTCACACTCATATCCCAACCCATGATTTATCTCCTCATGACACTAGTTTTAATAGTTATAATAAGATCAAAGGCTGAGAAATAGTGATATTTAACCTACCCAAGACACAACCCAAATTTGTTTTTGCTTTTTTTTAATTTTTTTAAATTTTTTTTCATGAACACTTGTCAATAAAATTTGAACAATATTTCATAAGAACATATACATTCCCATGTCCCACTAAAGGAAAACCTCTCTCCCATACTAAAATGGATACTTTCCTCAAGCATATGATAACACATTGAAAATAAATAAAAGGGCACCGAAACAATGAAATCCATTCTTCCACAAGTTAATTTAAAAAAAATTATGCAATGAAAATTCATGTTGATATTTGTTGGGATAAGGTATTGGGCTTATAATGTGGCTATCAAAAAAAAATTAATAGGCACGAAGGGGCTTTCAAAAGGGGGATTAACGTATGGTTAATGAGAGGCTATTTGGCTATTGTGATTCTCATGTGGTTCATAATATACCCTTATCATATTAATGCACACTAATGTAGGAAATTCAGAAAGAAGGTCCGCAAACTCAAGATTCACAAATGGGGGTGAAAACACTCATTATGAAAAGATGGCCACAAGTAGCCTTGGCATGAATGCCAATGTTGGTTTTGATGGTTGGGGAAAATCATTTTCCAAATCAAAAATTGAGCATTCAAAATTTGTTGGTTTTGACAAAAAATTATTTATCTAAAGTCATGATGAAAATATAATCTATTTGAGATAAAAACATGTCTGTTGACTCCCCAAAAATGTTGGAAAAACTTTCAAAACTCGATGGTGAGTAAGCATGACTCTTTATTTTTTTGTTATGATGTTTTTTATGTTTAGGCTTTTTTAGTTTTCAATAATGACACACCCACATAAAATAGAAAGAGAAAAAGAAAGGGTTTGATAACGAAAGTGGTAATAATGAAAGATAGAGGAAGAAGAAGAAAGTGCTAGTGAGAGGAAGAGAGACAAAAAGAGTTAAGGGAAAGCGGTGCCCCCTGGTTTGGATTTGGTGGGTTTCCATCTCTATCTAGTTTTGGGTCAACTGTAGAAGATGATAATCCAGGGTAATTCGATGTTGATCCAAGATTTTGTGTCCTCTCATGGTGATGCTTTGACCAATGTCTGTTAACTCTAAATGTCCTTTTGGAAGAGGGGTCTTTTACTTGCACTGCACCAAATGGGTAAACATTAGTGATAACAAAATGACTTTCCCAACCAGAATTAGGCTTAGCCGGGTGAAGCTAAAATTGATAATTAAAGAGAATTACCTTTTCACCTTCATGGAATACCTTTCTCAGGATGGTTTTGTCATTTATTGCCTTGGATGTTTCATTGTACAGATTAGAATTCTTGTATGAATCAAGTATAATCTCCTCCAGTTAATCCAATTTTAATAATCTTTCTTCAATATATTTTTCATAATAAAAATTACATGTTTTCATAGCCTAAAAACACTTATGTTGGATTTCAACTGGTATATGAAATTCTTTACCAAAAACTAGTATAAATGGAGACATCTCAATGGGTGTTTTATAGGCAGTTCGATAAGCCCAAAGTGCTTCACCAAGTCTTTCAGGCCTGTCTTTTCTGGTGGGTTTTACAATTCGATCAAGAACACTTTTAACTTCTCTATTATAATGTTCATCCATGCCATTTTTTGGGAGTGATATGCAGTTTATGTTTTATGTACATCCCCATTATTTTTCAAATGAGATTCCATGGTTCTAAAAAAATGGGTTCCTTAGTCACAGATCAAGGCCTGAGGCATGCCAAATATGTGGAAGATGTGTGTCTATTGGTACTCACTAACAGTATGTGAATCATCCTTTCTAGTGGGGTTTTCCTCTATCCTCCTATAAACATAATCAAACACAAAAAGAATGTATGAGAATCCATTGGAAGGGGGTAATGGTCCCATGAAATCGATACCACAAACATCAAAGATCTCACCGAAAATTAAAGGCTTTTGGGGCATTTCATTTCTCTTTGAAATTGTACCAAACTTTTGGAAAGTGGGACATGATTGACAGAACTCATGTGAGTCCTTGAAGAGTGAAGGCTAGAAGAATCCAGAGTCTAGGACCTTTCGGGAGGTCCTTTGTGGTCTAAAATGGCCACCACCTGGCATTGAGTGACAAAATTCTAAGATGGAAGAATGTTCATCTTCATTGACATGTCTCTTTATTAATAGGTTATCCCTAGTTTTCGAATGTCTATTTTCTTCCCAAAAATAGTATTTTGAATCACTTTTCAACTTTCTTTTTTGTTCTTTTGAAAAAGTATAGGAAAAACAACAGAAACCAAGTAATTTACAATTGGGGAATACCATGGTATTTTTGGAGTGAGATATGAAAGGTTCTCAGTGGGGAATTTAGGATTGATGATTTCAGAATGAGAAGAATTATAAATTCTATTTATGTGATCAGACAAAGGGTTTTCTTTTCCTGGTCTATATTTTATTTCATAGTCAAACTCTTGGAGCATTAGGATCCACCTAATTAGCCTGGGTTTGGAATCACTTTTCTTGAGTAATAACTTTATAGCACAATGGTCTGTGAAGATAATGATTTTGGCACCTAAGAGATAGGTCCAGAATTTATCTAAGGAAAAAAAACTACTAAAATTATTTTAGTGACAGTGTAGTGAGATTGAGTTTCAACCAATGTTTTTAGTCATAATACATGACATGAGGAATTTTTTCTCTTCTATGTCCAAAAATAGCCCCAATGTCTCTATCAGAAGCATCACACATCAACTCAAATTGTAAGGACCAATCTAGTGGTTGGATTATCAGGGTAGATGTAAGACCAGTTTTGAGTTCAATGAAGGCTCTCTTGAAAACCTCATCGAAATGGAAAGTGAAATCATTTTGGAGAAAACGAGTGAGTGGGTGGGAAATTTTACCAAAGTTATGGATGAATCACTGATAGAAACTAGCATGACCGGGGAATAAACAGATGTATCGAATAGAGTTGGGGTTAGAAAGTTATTGGATCACTTCAATTTGGGCATTATCAACTTCAATACTCTCTTCTGAAACTATGTACCCTAGAACAATCCCATTTGCAACCATGAGGTGACATTTTTTAAAAGTTAATACAAGATTACACTTGACACACTTTTTAAGGACTAGAGAGAGTGAATTCAAGAAAGATTCAAATGAATCACCATAAATGGTAAATTTATCCATGAATACTTCCATGCCATGTTCAATGAATTCAAGAAAGATACTCATCATACACCTATGGAATGTTGCAGGAGAATTAAAAAGGCCAAGAGGCATTCTCCTATATGCATTTATTCCAATGGGGCCAGTGAAAGTAGTCTTTTCTTGGTCTTAAGGTATGAATGGGATTGGGAAGTAGCAAGTGAATCCATAAATAAATAAACATTGTGGATTTCCGGATAATTTTTCTAGATTTTGATCAAGGAAAGGAAGAGGGTAATGATCTTTTCTGGTTTCAATATTCCATTTCCTATAGTCGTTGCACACATGCCATTTGTTCTTCACTCAAGTTGTGACTACCTCTCAATGATCATTTATGGAAACAGTTATCCCATTTTTCTTAGGTACAACATGAATGGGACTAACCCATTCACTATCATAAATTGGGTTGATAATACCATCTTGAAGAAGCTTGGTGATATCTTCCCTAACTACTTCAAGGATGAGTGGATTGAGTCTTCTTTGTGGTTGTCTAATTCGTTTAGATGATTCCTCATGATGGATGTCATACATGCAAAAGACAGGGTTGATTCATGGTATGTTATCTAGGGTCCACCCTAAGGCATTTTTTTTCCTCTTACACTTGAACAAGTTTGGACTCCTCAGTTTTGATAAGTGAGGAAGAGACAATGGAAGGATAAGAGTGATCGTGGAAAAGGAATGCATATTTCAGGTGTTCAGGAAGTGGTTACAGATCAGTCTCATCATTCATTTGTGGGATTGAAAACTCACGAATGGAGGAGGGGACTTTAGTTGATTTAGATTCATTCTCCTTAATATTGTTTAAGGTGGAGCAGAAGATATCAGAGTTGATGTGGGATTAAAGAGAGTTTTCAAGTTCCACTAGATTTATGGAGTCTATGAATGAAAGGTCTACATCAAATTCACCATTTATGATTTTTTTAATCATGGTACAGTTTTCACAAGATCCTTTATCATTTGAACATGAAGAACAAGATGGATATGGGTTCAACTAACTCTTACAAGTTTCCTCAAGTGCATGGATTGAGAATGCAATGTGATCATCAGATGGGTATCGCATGGTGTGAAAAATGTTGAACATGACCAGTTGTTCACCCAATTCCATTGATAAGAAGACTGAATGGACATCAATCTTGGTTCTCATAGTCATGAGGAATGGTCTTCCTAGAATTAAGGGAGATCAAGAAGATTTGGTCACACCATCCATGTCGAGGACATAGAAATCAACTGGGAAGATAAGATCATTGACACAAACAAGGACATCCCCAATTATTACCTCTGGACTAGCTATGCTTCAATTGGATAAATCAATGACAACACATTTTGGATGTAAGGGACCTAGACAAAGGTTGGATATGATGGATTTGTGCATGACACTAATTGAGGCTCCGAGGTCTATGAGTGCACCATCAAATTTTTAACTTCCAATTTGGCAATGAACCGTAAAGGTCCCCGGATCTTTTCACTTTATGGGAATAGACTACTGGGTGGAAACATTTTGGAAGGTCGTAATCTGCATATTATGGGTGATACATTCATTAAGAAACGTCGCATACTTAAGAATTTGTTTTATGACATCTAAGAGTGGAATGTTGACTTCAACACATCTAAACATGTCAAGCATTTAAATATTGGGTTCAAAGGACTTCTTGGGCTTAAAAATGGCTTCAGGAAATGGAATTGGGTTCCTAAGTGGAATAGAAGGAGGTTATGGAATGGTTTCAGATTCATTTTCAAGTTTCTTTTTCTTTTCATTTTATAGGACAACATTTAAAGAGGGTGGATGAATTAACATGAGGCATAGAAATTTTCTTTCCCAATCTAAGAGCAATTTCACTTACATTACCCTTGGGGTTGGGTAATGGTTGAGCTGGGAGTTGGAAAGAATTTTATTGTTGTTGCTAGCTCAAGTGGGATGCTAGTTGACTAATTTGGGTTTCAATTTTTCTGAGGATGGAATGGGTGAAAGATTCATGATCTTTTACATCACATTCCTATTGTTTCTTGGAGGAAGAGAGTTGTCCCAAATTGGGATTACCTATATTTGGGTTCTTAAGAAAGCAATTGTAATTTGTTTTTGAATTGGGAAGGATTACTAGGATAGTGGAATCTAGGAGGAGGATTGTTCCTTTGGTGTTGAGGAACAAAAGGATATGATTATTGGATGTTATCAACACCTTGACCATATTGAAACTGGTTTGGGTTTTCAGGAGGGAATTGAGGGGGATGAGAGATGGGATTACCATTCCTTAGGACTTGGTTATAGGAAGAAGAGAAGGGATCATAGTGAGGTTGGTTGAAGTTTCTAGCAAACAGGCCTAATTGTTAAGGGCTAGTGTTCCTCTAAGAATATACTAAATTGAGCTCTATTGGTCCAGATGAATCATACTGATCCTCTTGAGGTTGTGAACAAGTGTCAGTTGGATGGGATGGAGTGTTGTAGATTGCACAGTTTTTGATAGGTCCATGAAACATTGATTGTGGAGAAGATGAAGTTGGGGATTTGGTAGCCACAACTAGTTGTCCCACATGACCTGTAAGTTCACTCATCCACTCTATCATCTTTTTCGGATCTATCAACTGAATATCTTGGGTTTTTTAACCTAAGCATGTGCTCAAGTTTGGAATTGTTGTGTGTTTGTAGCCATGTTTCATATGAGATCTCTTGTAGCTCTAGGAGTTTTATCAACAAGGGCACTGCCACTTGCGACATCAATGAGGGTTCTCTCCATGGCCAATGACACCTCATAGAAAAATTGGATCAAGATTTGGTCAAGGATTTGTTGGTGTGGCCAGGTTGATACAATCTTTTTGAACCTCTCATAGTACTCATGGAGTTATAAATTTGGGAATTGACTAATACCACATATTTCCTTTCGGATAGAAGCAGTACGAGAAGTAGTAAAGAATTTATCTAAAATAGTTTCTTCATGTCATTACATGTGGTTATGGAACCAGGAGGGAGGTAGTAAATCCATGAATTGGTAGTGTCAGCTAGGGAGAAAGGGAATTCTTAGAGTTTGATTTGTTCCTCAAAACCCCCTTGAGAATTCATTTTAGATCATACTACTTGGAACTCTTTAAGGTGGAGATATGGATACTCACCGGCTAGACCATGGAAATGAGGAAGAAGATGAATCAAAACCGATTTGAGTTAAAAGTCAGCCTCTATGATTGGATATTTAATACCAAGAGGTTGTTAATCCATATCAGGGGTAGTAGGATCTTTAAGTGTTTTTCTCTAAGTTTAGCCATATCAAATTCAACTGGTTGGACAAGGACAAGTTCATGAATGAGTTGATTTTCTCGTATGTTCCTCCTAAGTTGGTGAAGAGTTAGTTTAATTTTAGGGTAAAACAAATATGAGGGATTGTTTGGGAGGCTACAGGGCATTCAGAAATTTTTTTGAAGAAAGTGGAAGATGGGTTTTTCTTTGTTTTTTTCTCTTTATGATTCTCATAAGAAGGAGTGGTTTTCTTTGAGTTTTTTTTCAATTTTTTTTAGTTTTTTTGTTTTTTTACATTAACCAGAAACTAAAGATTATTTAATTGCACCATCCCCGAAAACGGTGCCATTTTAAAGTGTGGTTTATTGTCACCTATTGACAGTTCAATGTTCTGATTCTCTACTAATGTGTATAGCAGCACTCGGGTCGAATCCTCAGCGATGATACTTTTTTAACAGTTGGATGTTTTTAGTTGATGGTATTTTGATTGGTGGGGTTTGTTTACAGAGCTTATGAAAGTATTTATTGATTAATATTGATTTAAAAAATTGAAAAATATTGGGGTGATTTCATTATTAGGGAGTTAAGCTTGTGATTTCCTTGATCTTTGCATTATATTGCATTTAAATTAACACCCACTTCACAAGATAACGCTAATTGGAATTCCTAAGGGTTAAGGATTTAATACAAGACTTAACTTATATTAGGGTACAAATATCAATTAGATATTGTTTATGGTTGTGTATTTATGGTTCTAATAATCCATGGAAATTACATGTTAAAAAAACAAGTCATTAATCCATGACATGTTACGTCCAACATACACAATGTTAAATTAAAGAATACTCATCGAGAAAAAGATCTCAATCACTTAACATATCTAAATAATGACTCAAACCATTAGTAGATTTACTAATCCCTTGAAATAATTAGTAATCTGGTTATAATTATTATGATTATAAATTAATAATATAATAAAAATAATTGGATAAGAAAAGATCGGTGTGACGAACACACACACAAACGATGATGATAGAAAATGAACTTACGATCGAATGAGAATGGAAAGAAGGGAAGGAGATTCAAATGTATTTATACTATTTTAAGATCATTAATATTAAACTACATATTGTGGATTAGAATAAGAGATATTTAAGAAGAAACATTCATTAAAACTGAATTAAAAAGAAAGAGACTTACAAGATTACAAAAATGAAGAACACAAAAGTAAATGAAAAAAAGAGAGGAGAAAAGGCCTCTAAAGTGGAAACCTAGGTATGGAGAGTCCTCAAAAGACCTTGGAAAGGATTTGATCGTGCCAATATGTTCTCCTATCTTCTGAAATTCCAACCTCTTTTCAAGGAGTGGAGGGGGATGTATTTATAGCCCAATGTTGTGGTCTGTATGCATTCCAAAACTACCCCTCCACTTGCATCACCAATTTCATAAATAAGAAAGTCAAATATCGAGATATGATCTGATTAAAATTTATATATAAATATAACCTATGTCTACACTGAAAATGTGGTGTCCATTTCACTTAAGGAGCCAACGTTATAGTTGGTTGATTAAAGAGAGTTAAACTATCCATTTCAATCCAAACTTTTTGAAGTCCAAAATGTGAATGGGTTTTTGAATAGTAATATGCCTTCACATTCGACTGATTTCTTTAACAAAGTAGGCAGAATATATCTCATATTTCACAATACAAAATTTCATCTTGATTTGATGATTACATCATGCGATATGGCCTGAATAGTTTTCAGATTTTAATTGCTGACCAGAATGCTGGGTTGGACTTCAAGGCATTAGTTGGGACCCTTGTTCTTATAGTTGGGCCATGAAATATTTATCCATTACTACATGAATGGATATCCTAATTTTGGAGGGGAATTAATAAATTTTAACTTCTGTATTGAGCCTAGTAATTCCATCTTCATGGATGGTCCAGTTTCCTCACAGATTCTGTGGGCCTTCTTGTGTGGTCCATATGAGCCATCAAATGGCAGAATTGGACCATGATCCCTTCAAATGAAAGGTTAGATATTGAATTAAGAATCCTAAAAAACAAAAACCACACAATTTGGATCAGTAAGGGGATACTTATAAATAAAATAGTAAACCAACTCAATTGGACTACTTTTAAAAATGCTCAAAATTTATACTTAGTTTTAAAAAATTAATTTTTCACACAAATTATGCACATTTCATATAAAATAGTTAAATGGAGTATATCATAAGTCATTGAAATATTAATAAAATCATTATTCTATCAATTTTAACCTATTATTGTTAATTTAAACTTACTTTTTCATTTTAGATTTTCACGAGGGTAACGAATATTTAAATATTAAAATGGAAAAATATTTCATTATTTGATGTCAATTAGATCATAAATAAATAATTTATAACATTTTTTACCCTATAGTAATTATTTTATATTTTTAAAAATGTTTTATTATTTTTAAATATTTTAATAAATCCTTATTATGATAAACAAACAACAGTTTAAATTTTTTCACTATTCAATTTATTGATTTTCAATAATATTAATATAACCATTTAAATTAGAAGAAGTATTTTATTATATTAATAAGTGGTCAGGGTAATATATTAAATTCAATGAACATAATAATAAACCTAAATAACATTTTTTTATTTTTAATGTCATTTATTTGATATTTCTCTTGATAAAATAACTACTACCGAAGTTTTTTGTATTTATTTAATACACTTATTTGATGAATAAAAATTTAAAATAAAATTCTATTATGTAGATAAATCTACTAGATATAGGAATAATAATTATAGTTGAATAAATATTTCGTAAAAATTATCATTAAAATTTTTCTACTCTTTAAACCATTAATGTGGCAAGTTTATCATCACATTAAATAAAATAATATAAGTGTCATTATCTCTTATATAAGGCTCCAAATGGTCAATAACTAGACCCTTGAATTGTTACGGTTGATATATACTCGATCAATAATATTTTTTCATGTGTTTGGGTCTTTGAATGTTTATTATCATTTTAATAAAAATTAGTTTATTGATTTTCATCAATTAAATAATTTCTACATCATTAATCGATAAACTGTTAAGGAAAGTTTTTAATTCCTAAAAATTACAAATAAATTACCATGATAAATAAAAATATTTCGACATTAAAATGATTTTTTATAATCTAATTTATCTTATGTATAACCTACTATTAAAAATGATAAATTGATTAAAAGTTTAGTGACATATATTTAAATTTTATATAAATAAAATAAATTAAATGTCCTTATCTCACACAAGTGGCTTCTATGGAAAATCATTTCGACCTAAGGATTATTTATATTGAATCACACTCATAAAATGATATTTACTCAAGTGTTAGGGTAATTTTTATAATATCATTTTTATAATTAATTACATGATTTACCATTTTACCGTATTAATAAAAATTAATGAAGTTACTATTTATAATGGAAAAAAATAAAAGGAATATATTTAAATAATTTGGAAATACTAATTCAAATATGGAATCCATTTTTTAAAATTAAATACACAAAAAGTTTCAATAATTAACATAACATTAATCCCATTGTCGGAAAGAGAGAACAAGTATTTAAAGTTACACATTGAAAAGAATTGAATTGTTTTTACATTAAAAATCAATGTAAAATTAATAAATTAAAACATATAACATATTTTAAAATAAAATAAAAATAAATTCTATTTATAAATTAAAACTCTTAAATTAAATAACTTAAACATATAACATATTTTCAATGAAAAATTTGCCTTTAATTAATATTTAGTATATATTTACTATTCATTAAAACATGAATGTAATCAAACAAATATTAAAAATTCTTACTATGTAAATTTTTATATCCTTCTTCCAAATAACAAGTTTCTATTTCCGTATAAAAATTATTAATGGGTCAAAATATAAATTTAATAAGGTTTCGCCTTTATAAAAAGGTAAAATTTCCTTTTTAAACATATAGATTTTTATACATAAAATAGGGTTTATTGATACACTATGAAAAAAATATCTATTGGATGAATATCAAAAATATTTTATTAATTATATAACATATATATATCATTAATCTCATTTACTAAAAGTAATTCACTAAATTTATTAATAATAGAATACAAATATATATTTGATTTATAGTTTTTATAAGTAATAGGTAGCCAATGGATTTACAATACATATTCATTAGTTAATTATTTATTCCCACTAAAGTAATAGCTAGGTTATAAAGGTCATTTTATACAAAGGGAATCTAATGGTTTGTTTAAACATGCGATTTCATACAATAAAATCTATAAATTAATTAAAATTATTTAAATAAAGTATTATATAAAAACACATAGGTGTTACACCTTTATTCTTTTGATTTTGATTTTAAAAACCTTATTGGAAAGGGAAATTTAGTTTCCATTTGACTGAGTTAGAAGACTCAAACATCGAATGTCCAAGAAGGTAGTAGAGAGTAACATCATATGGATCTAACTTATGAAGTTCACATGCAGGTTTATGACTATCATTTTTATTCTATGCATGAAACATTATCAATGAACTATTCATAGTAGGAGAGAGTGAGAAGATGAAGAAGTTATTAGATCCATACGGATTTTTCCAATGAGAGAGCATTTCAGTTGATGACTCACTGCCTAATAGGGTCTCTAGTGATTATGATATCTTGTGCATTCATTGACGTCTTTGTGTTTATACAAAAATCCAATATTGGTTGATGTGAGAGTCTCATGACTCTATATGGGAAGCACACCTAGGTCATAACAATATGTATAGTGGATTATTCCACTAATACTAGTCATTGGTAATGAGAACAGAAATAGTTGGCTTTGTTTCTTGGTGTTCCACCTGTCAGCAATTGAAGGAAAAACACCAGTTATCATATGGGATTTTAAAGCTATTAGAAATTCCTGACTGGAAGAGTGAAAAAGTCACTAAATATTTCTTTATGGAACATCCTAGCTAACATCAAGGAAGTGACACCATTTGGGTGATCATAGACAGATTAAAAATGTAACTAATTTTCTTCCTATGTGAGAGGAAGTTTAATTGGATGATCTTAGAAGGCTCTAAATTTGTATGATCATATTCCTCCCTATAGTTCCATATTATATTTTATTGGTTATATATTCTCACCTCAAATCATGGTTTAGAGAATGGTTCTTGAAGGAACTGGGTTCAAAGGTACTGGTGATTGTAGCACATCACCCAATGATAAATCATTAGTCTGATCATATGATATGTGTTTTGGAAGACATGATATGTGCCCGAACTCTTCATTTTATAGGTTCTTAAGATAAAAAAACCAATCATAGAGTTATTTTAAAATAAAAACATCCAGATGACTATATTGATGGTTCCTTATGGGTCCCTATACTATTTGTTGTACAGTTCACCCATGTACTTGTTAGAGGAATATCATCCGACTGTACTAGGTCCTTATGTCATTCAGCAGACTTCTTAGAAAATTCAAAACAATAGGAAGAAGATGTATAAAACTCACTATAAGAAATATTAATACACTAATCCACATATTTGAACACTATAATTTAGTTGGGGTGTCTAAATTTCTTACCTGTTACACCTAGATCAGGCATAAATGGATTAATAAACAAGGGAAGTTATCAGGAAGCTATGCCGGGCCCTTCATGAATTTATAGAGAGTTTGGATGGTATCTAATAATGTGTAATTATATTATAATTATCTAACCATGTTAGAAATATTTTATGTGTCATAGCTTCACTAATATCATTCAGTTTCATCTAATATTCTTTATCCAAAGGAGGTTGAATTGGAGGTTGATGCATCCTTCGAGGATTACCTTATCCTTATTGCTAATTGGGGAATAATTGTTCTTCGGGGCCTATTTTTCCCTATAGTATTTGGTATTTGGAATCATGAACATGTACAATATGGGGATATGGAGTCGAAGGTTAATATATATGACCATTGTCCATATTTATACTCATAGGACACTTTACTGCCCATTGAAGGAAAAATTAACGATGAGTATATATAATTTGTGGTAGATTGTAAGAACCCATATTTTATATGAGATATGCAAACCATTATATTAATTTTATTTGTTTAGGTTTATCTGAATGAAAGTTCCTAATAAGGTCTCATAGGTTATGAGGGTGTCTGAATCTTGTAAGAAGTACAAATCCCTAATGTCTAGAAGAAAATGTTTGGAAAAATTATTAATATAAACAATGTCACCCAATATTCACTATTTTTTTAAAGCATATGGGGTTGTATAATGATCATCCAAGTGTTGAATGACTTATCCTAACTATACATCCTAGTACACACAAACATGAATTTTCAGTATCTTCGATTTCTGAGGTATTTTTTCGAGTATGTTTATGGTTATTCAAACAATGCACCTAGTTTGTGAGAGTAGTTTCTTGAGATACTACACGGATCATGGTTAGCACATGGTTTGGAAAATCATATGGAAAAAAATGTGTTCCCCTATTTAAAGGGTTAAATTATGTTTCCCCACCATTCTTCTTAACTATTCCCATGTTTTTCTTTTCTCCTACACACACAAAAGGCCTCCTATTTTGGAGATTACCCATTGAATCCACTTTGGAATTTATGTATACCTTCTGTTTAGACTCTAATCATGTCACCCACTATCTTTTTTGATTCATACTAGTTGGATATTCATTCCGCTTTCTCCTTTTATTGTTTATCACATTGTCTACAGGGTTATTTTGGTGCGAGATAGTATTCCCAATTTTCAGAGCAATTGTATTTTGACATGATTTCATCCATTTTATCCTAGATTAAAGGAAAATGGTGGGCATGAAGTCCATATATATGTTATGTTTTTTTTGTGTCATTTTTCTTCAATAAATTATTTTTCAGGTACTACTTCATTGTGCCGCATGTTATATTTTCCAGAAAATGGTTGTTAAATGTGATTTATATTTAATTAATATAATTGGCATGACATGTATATTCCACAGGACCTAATTATGAAATAATTGGCGTTAAGGAACTTTAATGAATGACTGTTTGGGTGTGTTTTTAATTCAATTAAACCTCTATGTGTGGCCTATGAATTTGATATACTATTTAAACAATGTTCTATTACACCAAGCTTTTGGGATGTTTAATGAAATGGATGACATGTTAATTGAATTCAATTAAAGGATAAACGAATAATCATGACCCTATACCAATGGCCCTCATCCCATATCACTTAGGCTTTATATGGTCTGAATATCCAAAATTCCCCATTAATATGAATGGGATTATTAAAGGGAGGCTAAGCCTTCAAGCATAGGAAATGATTAGAGCCACTTTCTGGGATAAGTTTTTTCCTTATATTAATTTGATAGCCAATAAAATTAAATGTAAACATAATTTTAATTGTTAGTCTTCGAGAAATGACTATTAAAATTTCTAGGTTGAGGGACATATATGGTTTCTTTCTTGGAATTTTATGAATAACTTCATATTTATTATTTAACTAAATTAATTATAAATGAAATTTCCATGCACCACGGGTGACACATGGGATTTCATATGAACACCATGGATGGAATTACTTGGGAACAGAGTTATATACACAATGAGTGATACATGGACTCTCTATGTGGACTTCCAAGGACAAAATCAGTGAGAAAATAATTATATATTCCACAAGTGACACTTAGAATCCATTGTGGACAACTAACGAAAAAATCAGTTGGTGTTGAGTTTATACTACAACTTGATTTATACCAAGGTTCCTAGGAGGAATTCCTAGGATATTATTGTAAGGTGGTGGTTTCATGTTCAATGTAGTGAGTTATGTAGGTGAAAACTTAGTAATTATAGGGACGAGATCAAGTTACCATTGAATTAAGTAATAAATTAATTACATGATGTGTCTTCAAACTCAAAGAATAAACTTGGAATCGGTTAGTGCATTATATTAACGATGGAATTATCTACCTCCAGGATAGATATGTGATGAAGTTGGAGTTATGGATCTATTTTATGAGTATGACCAATGAAGGACACTTTGGCTATTATCTAGGTCTCAATAATTTATTTTTAATTAAATAAAAATTTATTATCTCTCCGATAAATTATATCTTATTCCAAATAATATAATATTGGGAGCACATTCTATAAGAACCAAGACCTATGGGGATTGTTTAAATACCAAATTTCATTTATGGAATTTACTAATAAAAACTAAAAAATTATTATATACACATGGAATATATGGAATTAGAAACCATTTCAGTTGGCCTACTGTGTATATCAAACACCCTATTTGGGATGACATTATGTACCAAAATACACTTCATGGATGGAAGTAGGTATATGAATGATGTACCATCCATGGATTATTAATTACCATTCTAGGATGGTGTATTTGGGAATATGGTTGAGGATATCCTTGAGATTACACTGAGTATTTTCTTTGATTTTTTTTTGATTTTTTATATAATTTGGTTTATTCAAATTTCTTAAACCCCATGTATTTAATTTTTTTTATAGAATCCCACGGTCATAATTTTTTTATATAAAATTTAAAATAAGATTACATGGATATTTACTTGGGTGGTGATTAATGTTTTCAAAATTTTGTTTTTTTATTCTATGATTGATGGACTGATATTGACATATAGTTACGATTCATTTTGATCATCATGGTATAGTTTAACCATAATTCCACCAAATATCCTCACTTCTAGTCGGAAAACCTCTAGAATATGAGGAGTTATGCTCGAGTCATGTGGCCTACCATATTTAGTTACTGATGAGTGAACTGGGTCTAGGTAGTCATGTTAATTATCACCGTCTTATAATTTGGATGCTTCCCCAATCAGAGTCCATGTGTTAATCTAAAAAAATTATGATTTAACAATAATTATCAGGAGAACTCCATAGGGTGGGAAGTTTTAGGATATAGTTAGTGGTTCATATTGTATAGTTCAAGTGTTATCTAAAATACTTTCCAAAAGAAAAATTGCAAAATATTAGGAGAGATTGTAAATATTTTACTACTTTTTTTTAATTCGACATGGGTCATGACACTATGAGTTTATTTTTTAAGGTATTACCTTGTTTAATAATAACAATTTTGAAAATAGGGATTGAAACCAAAAAGGCATCTTATAATTTTTTTCGGATAATGATTATATAGGTTTTTCTTACACTATGTGGTATAAGTTAATGTTAAATAGATTTTGATGTAACTTTATTATAAATTTTGGGAGTGGAATCATTTTATAATTTGGCAAATTGTAACACCAACATTTTAAAAATTATTAAAATAAAATATCCTTGTGTTATTTTAAATGAAAATGGATGTAATATAAAAAAGATATTTAATGGTTTTTATAGAATAGGATTCCAAATTGATACCAATGACGATATATATGATTCTAATTGGTGGGTTTTTGTTCTCTTTGTGATTCAGTTTTTGTAATTATATTTACTAAAAGTTTATTTTTGGGATATTTTTAAAAAATAATATTCTGGTTTTAAAAAAATGATAATTTTTTGTATTAAATGAAATTATATAAAACTTTCTTGAGGGATCAATGTTATTAACATAATTTTAAATATTTAGGATTAATATATTATAAAAATAAAATTATTATTATCATTTGAAAAGGGATAAATGGATTGGAGGGAATGTATTAGGGGAATTGATGGAGATCCCCCCCTCCCATATCATGTTTGGATAATGGGAGAAAAGGGGAGGTACAATATCATGAATACCCTCATCATGAAATTATTATTTACCTATGTATATTGTAAATTCCGCAACCTATAATTGATATCTTTATGGGACATGTATTAAACATTATTATTCTATTTCTAAAATTTCATTAACTAAATTATTACAATAAATTGAATAATACAATATTTTAGGATTACAGAATATACGTGATATATATATACACAAATAAAAAAAGAAAATGAAAAAAAGAATGAAATTAGTTTAAATGAAGGTATATTTTCTCCATGGGCTCATATTAATACCAATAATATTTATTTTAATATTTATATATTACCATTACCCTATTAAATGTTGAGATAAAAACCAATCACTCTTCATAATTTGATTCAAATTGTGAATTCCTTACACAAGAACATTTACATAAAAAACAAGTCACTCTGAATCCGTGGGATTACACCTCAAAAACCACATACCATCACTACAATTTTACTGCATCATTTGGGGGATTATAATAATTAAAAACAATAGAGAATGATGAATTTAAGAAAGAAAATATATGAAATTGTATAACAATGACTCCCAAATTCAATCAATATAACCACCACTAAATTATCAAAAGTTAATAGTTAGAAAGTATTAAAGTAAAATAAAACTAATGTTATCTCTATTTTCCTCATGAAAAAAATTAAATTATGTTATTTATTTTAAGATTTATTTTTGATGAAACATGAAAAATGATAAAATAGAGAAAAAGATTAAGAAAATTAAATAAGAGCATCTAGATATCACAAGTTTCCTCCAAATATCTTTTAATTACACTCATTGACTCTCACTAACTCTATTATAATGGATGGATAAATAATTTAAATATGAGTATCTATTTATCAATTTTTTTGGAAATATTGTTTTGAGAGGTTAGGGAATGGCCTGAATGAATTTAGTATTTGATAGCTTTAATGTTCCACAAGGTATTAATCTTGTATTATTCTTTCATTTATTGCATTAATATTTAGATTATGATTTACTAATTTATATATATATATATATGTGTGTGTGTGTGTGTGTCATTCATAGAAGATATGGAAATATCATATTCCAAAAGACAATGAGATGCATTCCACCACGTGGAAGTCATATTCACATAATGACTAATAAATGGGTTTAATATGATGCATACCTTCAATTTTTATCTCACCATATATAGTACAACATGTTGGATATATTTTATTCACTTTCACATACTGGATATAACACTCAATTATTCTTATGTGGTGAATTTTTATTCTACACAACAAAGTATAACACTCGTGTGTATCATTTTGGTTGAATTTTCACTAAATCCATGACCCTTTTGTATCCTTCTCATTAATTTTATGTATTCAATGGATAATAGAAATTAATATTATATATTGGTCAAAATACCTCTGAAGCATCCACATATATTTCAAAATTACCACTTGTTTCTATGAAAGACTCTTAAATATCATCAAAATGACTCTACTATATTTAATCTTTTTTGTTACATTCTGACCACATCAGTTGTCCTGAAAAATATAGAACCAATGTTTATGATTTTGAATAAAAAAGAATACTTTGTTTTGGTTTGTTTTTATAATTCTCAACCATTATTTTAAATTATTATTATGTAAAATTTTATAACAGAAGTATATTCTAGTGATTTTATCATAGTTACTTTTCAATTCCATGTAAAAATTCATAAATTATTGCACCTAAAAATTTTACAAACTAATAAATTAATATGTTATCATATAGACTACGTATAATAGTATCAAAATACTCGAAAGTATGTTTTCCTTGGATATTAATATTATATTGATTATAAAAATCATTAAATATCACTATTCAGTTCATTTTCAAAATAAAGTCTATATTATTATTCAATACAAAAAATGAAATAATTACTGAAAAAATAATTACATATTTGTGTATATTATAAATAAATTATAATATAAAAATATGTAAAATATGTGGTTCATCAATCCCTCATTTTTATCCTTCTTTACTATTAAAAAATAATCTAATACAGAGGTAAAAAAGATTTCCCAAGGAAAGGAAGGAAGCAATTTTCTATTCTTAGAACCTTCAAAACATTAGGATACCTACATGGTTCTCTCCTCTTTAATTCATCAATAATCATAAAAATTTATCTCAGATCCTATAAATCCCTATCTAAATTTTTTCCCATCACCCCAAGAAATACCTATCTCTTCAAATAATATATTTTAAATAATGTTTACCAAATTCTCTAGAACATGCTTAATATATATAGGATTACTGAATTTATAATATTTCTACAAAATATATTCATGAAAGTGTAAAAATCATACTGAAATTAAATTAGTGGATTTGTGGGTTAGGGTTGATATATTGTAGATGTGATAAATTGATAGTTTGAATGATGAGAATCAACACTAAAATCATATAAAAGTAATGATGTTATGTTTCCGCTCAAGAATAGTTTCCTTACTCGACAAACCTTCAAAATATTAACCTCTACAAGCCTTTGATATTATCCTAGGTAGTATTAACTACAACAATTTTAATTGGCGAAATTGTTTATTCATTATTTCTTTTTAGTACTTCTTTATCTGTATTTTTTTCATTCTAATTCCATGATGAATGCATTTTTGATAGAAAGAAAAAAAAATTGTCATTAAAAATTCACATAAAAACAATTAATTATTTTGTAGAAAATATTTTATGTTATATATTTCCCAAAACATATTCTTCCTAGAGATTAAGAACCTACATAATCATATATTTTTGAATCCATAAGTATGTTCCTAAAAAACTCCTCCTCATTAATCACATAAGATAACTTCTTCCCCCATAACTATAAAAACATTTCATTGTAATACTGAATTAAATTAATTAGTAGGTTGGTTAAGGAATCTAGTATTTTAATTTTTCTTCCTAGAAATATCATTTATGAATTATGAGGGCTAACAAGGGTTAAATTTTATGTTTATATATAACATAATTTAATCTATTAAAAGGCCCTCTCATCAAATCATTCATTAATCATTCTTGAATTTTTTTTAATGAAATCTAATATAATTTAAAATGGTAAAAGAATAAGTTATAGATATCATGAGATTTCTCAAGGATCTAAAAAAATAAAAATATAATTAATATGTGAAATGTATTTATAAACCTCTCGTGTTAGGAAAGACAAAAATTAGGAAACACTTGTGCACATGGTTTTAAAATTTAATCAAAATCCTTAAAATGTTCACATTTCAAATAAATTGATAATATAAAATTTATATATTATTTAAATCTATATATGTTTAAATAAAATAGTTACTCTTATAATTTCATGAAATTAAAATATTCATATGGAATTTGATAAATCTGACAATTCATAAAACACTAAACAAATCAAAAAAACATTGGAATAAAAAAACATGTAGTTCATAAATATATATTAACTAATAACCTCAAATATTTATTCAAAGAGACTTAATTTCATAGAACATCATCAAAAAAACCATTCATATATAATTTTAATTTCCGTATAAAAAATATGGGAAAATTAGTGATAACACCTATCCTATTAATTATGTTATCAAGAGTTATGCCCCAAATTATTGACCTTTTAAAACCTAAAATTAAATAAATTAAAAATTTACTAAACTAAATAATTATTGAAGATATATAAATAAATGGGAATTCTGGGATGAACCAAACAAGTGGTGTTTTATTTATGATTTTTCATATTTGGGTAGTGAAAGTCATTTATCCCTAATATTATGGTGTATAGGTTTTCATAATCAAGAACTAACAAAGTCTTATAGATCATGTTCTATTATGATTAACCAACTTATTAAGGGAATTAGGGATAGCATACTGATGATATAACCCCTTACGATAGCTTATCATGTATGGTGGGGGAAGAATAATGTACGTATACTCTACTACTACTACCCAAAATATTGTGGCCTCTTCAACTTATAGGTCATGTTCTATTATTTATTTATTAAAAATTTATTACATGGAAATGTTTGTGAATATATAAGTTAATTTTAAAAAATATGATTAAATATTAAGATCTTGCCCTCCAAGGTAGATATCCTGTATCATTATTTATACGATAATAGACTTTGGTAAATATTATTTACTCTCAATAATAAAATTTTAATGTGTTCTTGGAGATCTTTTTTCTCTGTATTATTTAATCTGATTCTTCTCCATCATTCTTTATGGAAATAAATTTGGTGTCAAAATCTCAAATTTTGAAAAAGTGGAAGGTAATTCTCAAGTCATTTCCTATAAAATCATAAATAAATTAGGCCATGTTTAGACTATATCCTTGTATTGGAAAACTTTTTAATCAATTATTCAGCAGTAGGTGTCTTCTAGAGTTAGGTTTTCAAGGATAAAGGTTGGTTTTCAATATTATTCCTTAAACCCATACACTCATATATAATATTAAACATATAAAGATTTTAGATTGGATTTGATACAAATAATATCAATTAATATATAATCAACCCATAATTATGAGTTTAATAGAATGTATTTTACATTCTACGATTTTAAGGATCAATTAGTTTCATAGTTTCGGAAAATTTTAAAACCCATTACATTATCAAGTAAACTCATTAATATAATGTAACATTTTTATAGAAACATATTCTTAGATTTATACACTTATTTCATTTAAGACTCATTTTCCTCTTTTGATATGACTCATAATAGTGTAATTATTGACCTTTATATAGTTTTTACACATCCATTGATCTTGTGAAAGGAATTTGAAAATGTGTGATGATCATAAAAAAAATCAAGGGATATAAATTTTAAGTACACCCATTTGTCTAGTAAAATCCAATAAAACCCATAACAATGTTTCCCTTTTAAAATTAAGCATCATGTATATTAGATAATTCATCTCAATTTGAAAAAATCTAATACAATTCTCAAAGAAAACATTTAAACCCCAAATTAATCAAATACAAACTATTATGGTATTTCTGGAAAACATGAGCACATATTAAAATACAATTCCATGATAACAAAACCCTTAATTTTAAAAACATGAATACCAATATTTAGAAATAAAAATATTTGAAACTAAAACATAAAAAATCTTAGAAAAAAACTATTTGTGAGGAAATAAAATTTATATACATCACCCTTATTCATTCATGTTTCACTTTTTTGGAATAACACAAAATTATTTAATTCTAATAATTATTTCTGTTGAGAATAAATCATTACCTAATGCATTATATGTACATATCCTATTCCCAAATAAAATTATATATATTATCCGTGAATCAATACATAAAAAATTGATTTTTCATGTTTCTATCATAACACTAATTTAATCCCATAATCAAAATCACTTTCAATTAGAACATAGAAATTAGAAAATATATAAATTTCATTACAAAACATAAAAATATCACAAAAATGGACTTGGCCATATTTTAAGAACATGGAAACCAATATAGTAACAATGATAATGAATATTTTCTACGATTTTAGGAAAATGTGGTCATTCCATAAATGTTATAATATCGTTTTTGAATTCAGTAAAGAATGTCAAAAATGACCTATACAAAAAATATTAAAAGGATGTTTTTATAAAACATTCTATAGAATATAAATATAGTGTATAATGAAATATTTCAATAATGTAAAATTAAATATATCATTGAAAAATTATATGGATGTAGATATAGAGAATTATAATATAATTAATAACCTCAAAGATTAGTTTTAAACAAAAATTACATACCTCATACTTTCACTTAGTCAAAAACCATAGAACCTTCTGTATTATAAATTTAGACTTCTTAAAAATCACATCAGAACCATATTTATATCTATCTTGGTATTTATAGAGTACTCATGAATTCATTTGACAAATTTACTTATAATTTCTTATTAAACACAATATATAAGTTTAAATTTTGTTGTTTCCCATGACTATTTTCATGTAGAGGTTTTAGTCATTCCACCTTAGTCAGGTTTTACTAATCTATAGAATCCTAATTTTTTTAAATTTATAATTTTTATACTTTGAATATAAATTTTAAAACCATCCAGTTAAGGTGCTCATGAAAAATTAGACACATAATTTCATGGAAATAGTATTCCATATGTACACATTAGCAATATTCTCATTATTTGAATGGATTGAAAGGAAATAATCCACAAAACATTTTTACCTTATATAATCACAATAATATTATAAATATAATATTTACTCATTAAATTGATCCATATAACAAGCCATGTGAGATGGTAATGAAAAATTAAATATGTCATTCATGGAGTCTATAGTCCACACACACACATGAGAGATATTTCAATTTTACAATAAATGGGAGGGTTAGAATGTAAATGATATATTATCTTTAAATAATCATAATCTTGTCAAAAATCTCATATATATTTTTAAATTCATCTTTATTTAAAATTGTGAGAGTTAGTGTTTAAAAATAAAATTCAATGCTTCATGGAGTACATAGTTCATATATATCAATTTGTGATGTTTTTATTTACCATTATATTGAAAGGAAGTATGAAATTATTTCAAATAACAATAAAATATATATAGTACATATTGTGCTTTAATTATTTTATTTTGGTTACAATAACTTTAAATGTGAATGTAAAAGAAATAAAAATAGAAGCATTGGGTTTTGTCTTATACCTATTCATAGGATATATTCCTTTGGATTAATCACTAAGACGTATAGGATTTGATTTTTAATAAAAAAAATACTTACATTAAAATTTAAAGAGGGATTGAATGTAGTTTTTATACATATTATTATAGATAAGGAAGATTGATTTTATGAATAAGAGAGGATATGGGGTTTCTTTTTATAAGTGAGAGGGTAAGTCCACGGCCTAGAGACCAATGATTTTGGATCTGGCACAAAAAAATATTTTATATACAATATAATTGAAGAATATATAGTCATTTACATTTGAGGATCATTTTTTTTTGTAGTACTTAGTTTAAAAATGACTATATTTACAAATTATCAATGATAAATAAACAAAAAGATAGTGATAAAAATTTTCTCACACTAGATCTTTATAGAAACTAAACTCTATGAAACCCTTAAATTATCTTGTTAAATATATATTAAAAATAGGGTAGAATAATTACCAAGTAAGTTATTTTTAAGAATCCTACTGAAAACATTTGAAAGATACATATTCCTTTGAAAATAACATTGAAAATACGTTATTGAAAATACATTAAAAAATATATTGAAAATAATTTTAATTTTGAAAACCTAATTTTTAAAAAACATTTCAAAATATGGTATATTTTTGAAAAATCCTATGAAAACACTATCAAAAAATGAATTTAAAAATTCTTTTGAAAATACTTAATCCATTGAAAAATTTAATAATACATTTGAAAATACTTATGTAAAATGAAAACATTTTAATAACATGTAAAATACTTATATCATTTGAAACCACTGTAAAACCATTTAAAATACATATATAATTTAAAAAATTTATAATAACATTGAAAATACTAGTACCTTTGGAAATTTTGTAATAATTTTCTAAAAAACATAAACATTTGAAATGATTTAAAACAATCCAAGTGATTTTTCATAAAATATTAAAAAATAATTAGAAAACAAAATCATGGGACCACTTTAAAAATTTATGGTTATCTCGGACCACCCACTTTTCCTAGGGATGGGTTTACTCCCCACATCACTTTCATATTTATGAATTATATGTTCTAATTATTTTTAAAAAAATATTTTTGACCTTTCGTTACTTATATGATTTTTCCACTCAAGTTTTTTCATTAAAAGTAATATTTAATTATTACATTTACACACTTATACTTATATATATATATCTGTGTGTGTGTGTGTGAATTTTCTTATAAAATTACTTGTAAAAATTGGTACATCCAAATATTTGGAAATTTATACTTTTGATAATTTTATGTAATGTTAATTAACAACCACGTATTTAAAATTTCTTTCTCAATCCCATGAAATACATCTTATTAGAAAAAGACATAAAATTTTAAAAATTATTTTATAAATATCATCCTTAAATAAGATAATAAGATAACCATTTACATAATTAAAAATTTTATGATATTCTACAGTAAATATTTTTCTAAATATGGGAATACTTCACCTAAAATAATAGAAATTTTAATTTATTATTCACATAAAAAATAGATATATCATTTTTTATTATTAGGGTAATCATAATAAAAACATTTATTAAATTATAAAATGAAACATTCTATGAAAAAAAATTCATCCTTCCTTATAAATTTTAAAAACTCATATACAACATTAAGAATAATTTCATTTTTACATAAATTGTAATGGGGTTTAAATGAAATCCCTCATGTTGTAAAATTTTAAACAGTGAAATTAATAATACATATAATAAATGAAATCTCCACACATGGATGTAATTAATAATGAGAATATCAACTTGAAGTATAATATGTAGATAAATACGTAATTCCTTAAATAATTATAATAAAAGTCTCAAAAATATATTTTCTAAAAGATTGAATATGAAAAAATTTGTATATATGATTGAAAAATAAAACATAAAACTGGAAAATAATATTTACTTACCATGGAATGGGGTTTTTGAAATTAATCATAGAATATATAGTTTTTGAAAATAAATAGAATCTTCATACATAAATATAAATTGAATATAATTCCATAATTAAAAAACGTGAAACATGAAATTTAGAAATAATATATGATTATATATTTTGAAGAAAATAAATTTTATGTTGGAAAATAATATTTGTAAAAAATGTATACACCATTATCTAAAAATTATTTCACGATTTGATGAAAATAGTCAGATTTTTGAAATAATACTAATATATATGTTTTGATAAATAAAAAAATTAAATTTCACACACATATATATATATATAATAGCTTTAAACTAACATAGATTCCCCCTTATATATTTATTAGAAGCTAAAAGATGGTCTCCAACCTCCATGTTTTATTAAAACTCAGAGAATGCAATATTTACTTCTGACAATTGGGTGATAGAATCAGTGGGTAAGAGAGGAGGATTAGTGAATTAGAATTTTTGGAAAACCTGTCCAAAAAGTTAGAGGGGTTCTTCTTGTCAGTTTTAAACACACACACATAGACACACACACACACACACACACAGATATATATATATATATATATATATATATATAATTTTTTGAACCATCATTATATTAGATTCTAATAGAATTTGTAATTTTGGATGGGACACTTCATTCAAGGAAATATATTGTTCTGTGAACTCTATGGCCTTAAACTAGGTTTCAAAAACCCTATATTTAATTGTAATCATTCAACCAAACTAGTAAAAAAAGAATTTACCAATTTAAAAAAATACCCATAATAATATTTGATAAATATTTTAAATCTTGCCTTACTATACTTCCTCGGGAAGTAATAATGGCCACTGGTGTCCATGGTTCAGTGGAGAAAGAACCCTACAAATGTATTTTGAAAAATGGTTTACTTTTTTGGGAAGAATAACATTGGAATCATATAGTACATATATTTTTTACATTTGGTTTTATTTTAAAAGATGGAGGTGGAGAAGTATACAACTCGTGTGTGGGGAATGATGGTCACAACTGTTCATGAAACATTCTCTAAAATCTGGATGAATAGTCAAGGGATTCATATAGATTCATTTAGGGGAAGAAGACAAAAGGGAATGATGATCGGATGATTGGATTGATTCAATCCTATGGTTATGATTTATGAAATATTTTCAAAAGAGATGCCACATTGATACAAAAATGTGTTTTCTACATCATTATAAACAAAAATATGAATTCAATTGTCAAAAAGAGATACACGAACAATGAAACCTACCGAAAAAGGATCATCATACCTATACACACTAGCATCGCCTTATATGATTTCCTAATTGGACTCTCTTCCAACACTATACATGACTTCTCAGTGAGGCACTCGACCCACCTCTTTCATGATAGGCCATAATGCAATAGAGCTAGGTGGTCTTGGTTGGTCCTACCTTGGGGTCAAGATTTCCCACATAGGGTTATAGGGTTGGCTGGCCACTTGGGAAACAATTTGTTTTTAAAAAATACTAAAAAAGTAAAAAATATATTTTCTTTGTTTTTTCCATTGTTACATTTTATCTAAACCTTATATTTATTTAAAAAAATCATTAATATGTTATAAATTGACCTATTAGTTGATGTTTTTTAAATTTTATTTTATTTAATATCATTACTTTAATATTAATATATTAAATTAAATTTATATGAATCTAATTTATTACGATTATTTATTATTATTATTTTCTAGTGAAGAAAATTTTAATTAGAACCTATTAATTTCATTTTGATTACTTTTTAAAACAAAGTACCAATGAGACATTATATTTTACAATAAGTGAATAAATATACATTATTTGATATAATTAGTAAAATTATAAATCCAATCCAATGGTTACATTAATATTGAAACAAATATAGCTCAAAATCATTAAAATAAAGTAATTATATTCATTATGACTAATAAATGATAAAACAATTTATGCAAAGGATGTTATAAACTCTATAAAATGTATTTGTATAGAATTAATATATATATAATTTCATCACATATAATACTAAAACATTAACATTATTAAAAAAATGATTATTTTATGTAATTAATGTTATACTTGATCTTACTTCATGAAAATGAACTTACTTAAAGTATAATTATAGAAGTTTATAAATTTTTATAAAACTACACAAATCCTATTTCATAGAAATAAAATTAATATTCTAAATTACCTATTAATTTACATCAAAATCTAAAATTATTAATGAAATATATCTAATTTTATTCTAAATTATCCTTCAATTCTTCTTAATTAAAAAACAAATTAACAAATAAACATTTATTAAAAGAAAACTATGCATATAATTTATGGGGAATTATATTCTACCACCAATAAATAGAATTTCATCATAGTAATATAATTTTCCTAGTAAAGGAAAACACATAAATTCCATTTAATAATTTAGAAAAATATAACTACTAGAGTTCTATATTATTAAAGAGCACTTTGTTACTTAGAAGTTCGAAAATAATTTTTCTAACCCTTATATTTTTTCCCAAATGAGAGGTTACAAAATAACGATTTTACTAAACCAATATACATATAATCCTAAACCATTTTTATCAAAATATTTAAAAATTAGTATTTATGTTAACAATTCTTTTGATTCTAACTATGAGGGCCTGAAAACTCTGCATTCAGATTTGTTAAAAATATACTATATATATTTTTTATAAAAAGTTACTGAAACATATATAGTCATTTAAATAATTGGAACATTTATGGTCTAGTAATTCCTGGTAAAGGACCACTCTTACAAATTATCAAAGTTATATAAATAAAACTTAATTGATATAACATTTCTTATGTTGGCTCATTATTAAATCTAAACCTAATGAAACATCTAAATGATCTTAAAAACATTTTATAAAACAAAGGGTGTGCATAATTTCCCAGTAACGAGATTTTATGAATAAAGTGATTTCTTATATTCTTATAATAAGAAAAACATCGAAAATAACATTTTGAAAATAATTTAAAAAAATCCATTGAAAATACATATAATTTTGAAAACAAAATTTTCAAAAAAAATTAAAATATAATTTATTTTTTATGACTCTTTATAAAATAACATGAAAACATATTTTATAAAATTACACTAATAATAATTACACATTAAAAAACATTAACAATACCTTTGAAAATAATTCTGTAATTTGAAAACATTGTAATAAATTTGAAAATACATAAATTATTATAATAAACTCTAATACCATTGAAAATGCTTACGTAATTTGAAAACATTGTAATACCATTGAAAATACCAACACTTTTGAAAATAAAGTATTAACTTTTAAAAATACATACACATTGAAAATGAATTAAAATAATCTAGTGATTTTTTAGGAAATATTAAGCATGCTTTGGAAAAAACCATGAGGCCACTTCAATATTTTATGGTTGTCTTGGCCCACCCACTTTCATTTTTATGGGTTCACTCCCCACTTCCCTTTTATGTTTACAATGCCCCAGTTCTTTGTTTTTTTATATTTTTTTATGATATTTTCTTATATATATATATATTCTTTATTAGTTTTTTTTGTGAAAAATATCATATTGTATTGTTAAATTCAAACACACACACAGATATATATATGAATTTTCATTGGAAATTACTTTTAAAATTTTTTATAGCCAAATATATTTTCATATAGACTTTTCAATAATGCATGGAATGTTAATTAACATCCATAAATTTAAAATTTTCTTCTTAAAAATATAAAATAAATTTCCTTCTAAAAGAAGGAAAAATGCTGATATTTATATTTTAAAACATAACATTGAATTATATAATTAGATAATAATTTACTTAATTCAAAATTTGATTCACTTACATAAGAAATATTAGTGTAAATTATTCAACATTTCCCATAAAATAATATAAATTTTAAATTACTATTAACATTAAATTAAATATATATCATTTTTCTTCTTAGATGAGTCATAAGAAAAAATTTTATGAAATTATAAGAACTGTCATTTTATGTAAAACATTTCATCCTTGAATATATATTATCAAAACTTTTATACACATTTAATAATACTTCCTATATTACATAAAATTTATAAATTTTTAAATGAAATTTCTCATGTCGTATATATTATAAAAATGGATTTATACATATATATTAAATTAAATCCCTTTACATTGTTATAATTATTAATGTGAATATTAACTTGAATAATAATATATAGATAAATATATATTTCCTTACCCAATTATAAAAAAAATTCTTAAAAAACAACTACTATTGAATATTGAATATGAAACATATTTACATGTATAAATATTTTAATAACAAAACATACAATTATAAAATAATATATACTTTACATAGAATGGGGGTTTTCAAATTAAACATAGAATATTTTGTTTTTTAAAATGAATAGAATCTTATAACTTGAATATAAATTGAAAATACTTCCATAATTTATATTTGATAAATTTTTTTTTTTAAAATAATACATTCTTAAATTATTTTAAGATCATAAATGTCAAGATGGAAAAAATATATTTACAAAAAGATACACACCCTTATAGAAACATTCTTGCATAATTTAAATAAAATAATAAGAGTTTAAAAATAATTATTATATATGTTTTTTGATAAATATAAAAATTAAGTTACACACACATATATATATATATATATATATACATGCAGAAAAGAAATTAATCTCTTTACTTATTTGATGGAAACCGAAATGGGGCCTTTTACCTTCTTGGTGTATTCGAACTGGGAGAAGGAAGTATGGAATTCTGACAATTGGGTACTTGAATCAATGGGTAAGAGAGGAGTAGGGAGGGATAAGTATTTGGAAGTATTTTCAGTGTGGGTTAGGGGTTCTCCCTATATTATATATATATATATATATATATTCGAATGATTTTGTGTTATATTCTAATAGATGATGGAATTTTTAGAAGAATTTTTTTTTGAAGGTAATTAAATTTCCTAAGACTTATAAGGCTTAAAATGAGGGGTAAAAACCCCTCGCTTCATGTTTATGAATTTAACTAAATAGGTATAAAAATAAAACATCATTTCAAAATAACACTCGAATTCATATTTGACTAATACTTTTAATCTATCTTTTTGTGTTTTCTTTAGAAGCAATAATAGTGAATGGTGGTCGATGATCATTGTATATATTTAACCCTATGAAGGTATTTTGAAAAATGGTTTACCAGTTTTGGAAAATAAAAGTGGAAAAATGCTTTTCATTGTTCATTTTCCCTATGGTTTTCTTTCAACAAAAGGATTAAAGGAGGATGAAAACTCATGTATGGGGAACGATGGTGACAGCTGCTAGTAAGGAATGCTCTTGAAGCCAGCTGAATAGTTAAGGGAGTAATCTAGATTAATCTCAGGGAATTATATGATGTGGATAGATGATCATAAAACCAAATTGATATGACCCTCTGGTTATTATTTAACTCATATTTTAGTAAGTGTCACCACATAAAAATAAAACCATGTTTTATACTTTATTATAAACAAAAGCTAACTTCAGCAACTAAAAAGTGATACAAAGGCAACAAAGCATGCAGTTTAGAAACCATTATACCTTTGTGAACCAATTTGGTCTTACACATGGGCCCAACATGACTATGTTTCCCCACTATGCATTGCCAATTAGGGAGGTACTCTACCTATGTCTTCCATGTGAGACCTTAATTCCATCATTATTAGTGGTATTGGCTGGTCCGCCACGGGGCTTGATAATTCTCCCCTTGGGTTGTAGGGCTTCTAATAACTTTAAAAAACATTTTATTAAAAAATTAAATTCAAAAACCCAATATAAAAGTTAAACAAACTTTCATTTTTTTCATTTTTACTAGAACCTTTTTTAAAATTCATTCATATGTGATAAATTGACCACTTATATGATGTTTGTAATAATTTTATTTTATGAAATTTCATTACTGTAATATAAACATAATGATTTAAATTATTATAATGTATAGTAATTAATATTTTTTGTTATTATTATTTCCTTTTTATTACATTTTAATTATACCTTTATAATTTCAATTTGATTACTTGTTAAAATTAATTACTAATGAAACATAATATTTTATAATACGGGTATAAATAATTATTGAAATATATCATTACACAGATAATAAAACACATAAAATTGATATTTTAATATTTAAAATAATATGTGACTCAAAATAAAGAAATAATGTTATTAATATTTTTAGGACTTATAAACCATTTATTATGATCAGCAAAGGAATCTATAAAAAATTGAAAAATAATTTTTATAGAATTCATATAAAATAGAATTTAATCACAAATAATATTTAAACATGATCTTTCCAAAAATGTTTCTTTTAAGTAAAGAATTTTATACTTTAGCTTGCATCATAAATGTACAATTACTTAAATATTAAGTATTGAAATTTATTTATCTTCATTAATCTATAAAAATATTATTTTTGGAAATTAAATTAACATTTTATGTTCAATATTAGTTGAAAATAAAATCTAAAATGATTAAGGAAATATATATGTGTTTATAGTAAATTACCTTTAATTTTCCTTAATTATATAAAAGATTAATAAAAAAAATTTATTAAAAGAAAACTATTTTTTAATTTATAGGAAATTACATTAAGGTATGAATACCAAGATAAAATCAAATTTAGACATATTTAAGAGTCATTTTATCCCTTATCTCAAATTTTATCCCCCTCGTTTACCCATTTTACCCTTACCATGGTAGAAAACTTTTACAATGGTAAATATTAATTATGACTAAAAATAAAATTGAACAAATTAAAAAATTTGACCATGATGATAAAAAATTTGGAATCCATTTTCTATGATTTAGCATAAATATGTGATAAAAAATAATTTCAATATATGTTTGTGAAAAATAATGAGAAATCATTTGTAGATAAATTTCTTTTTATGAATAAAAAATATTTTACACTACATTAATTATAATATTTATTTCCATGATTTTTTTAATTTTTTATTAGAAAATAAGGAAACTTTATTATACATTTCATTCAATAAAAAAATTAATTTAACATTACAACCACTCAATTAATTAAAATGAACCAAAACTAATTGTTTTAGATTAAATTATAATGTAGGTTTTAAAAATTCATGCATAGATTTATCAATTAAAAATAATAATTTTAAATGATTATTTTTAATCCTCAAATATATATTTGGTCTCTAAAATGGTTTGATAAGTATTTATTCCATGATTATATCATAAAGATGTCAATAAAGTTATGATATTTGTAAAAAAATCATTTTTCACTACCCACCAAAAAATAAATCTTTTCTGAAAAATAATAATAAATTACCTAAAGATATGTTCTAAATAATGAATTAAAAAACAAGGATCAATTTAAGAGAAACAATTTATAATGTCGGTTAAAATTGTTTCTAATATCCAGACACAAAAAGTGTAAAATCCATTTTTAGTAAAAGAGTATTTTCTAAGAATAAAATGAATTTATTCTAATTCATTTTTTATCAACAACCATTAGATTATTGTAAATTTATTTGATTGATTAAATTATAAATAAATTTCCCTAAAATGATTTATTACTAATAATTTAATTTATTTATTAATATAAAAATATGTTTTGTTATAAAATATTTTTTTGAAAATATATCAATTTACCATCATATTATTTTATCATCAATTCAAAAAAAAATTAACAATCTATGTACAAATGATTATCAATTACTGTAAATGTGTAGAAACTAGTTTTTAATAAATTTAATATAAATAATATGATTTTTTCCCTTGATGGAAAAACAATTATATAGAAAAAATAATGTTTGTGAGGGAAAAATTTTGTTTAGTTGGAAATTATCAGATTAATATTATGTATCATTACATAATCATTTCATGTATGGTATTCATTCATTTTACCAATAAATGCATCATTTTGTATGAATACATTTATATCTGTAATTAGAAGTATCAAATTAGAAAAAATTGATATTTTATCGAAATAAATAAAAATAGTTTCACAAGAAATAATGATATTTTCATATGATAAATAGAAACATTTTTATTTTAAATAATTATTATTTTTTATAATAACTATTCAATTATACCTCTTTTAATTTCTATAATTTTTTATTTTAGTAAAAAATTATTTGTTTTATTTTGGATTTTTGTGTATCAAAAGGTATCGAACATAATAGTATTCAAAGGGAAATAAATTCTAATATCTAGTGGTTCTATTATCAATCTAGTTTATTATTTTTTAAAATTTCAACACTTTAGAGTGTGTTCTACCAAGACTAGAGAGAGGTGTAAAGGTGTTTATTTTTCATATTCATGTTTTGAGAGATCACTATGAATTTCAGATCCTACAATATTAAATGAATGATTGCCTAAATATTCTTGGTCTCCTGGAACAACAGTAGTTATAATATCATCCTCAAATTCCTCCTTTGGCAAGTCAAATGGATTACGATATGAATTCTTCTAAAGCTTACCTTCATCCTAAAAGAGATCATATTTTAATATTAGTGAAATAAAATTTTCCTTTTCATTATCCATTTCTATTTTTTATTAAATACACAGAACAAATATTATAACAACAAAATATTTTATTTTAATTTTCATTTAAATAAAAAAAGATGTATTTTATAGATTTCATTATATGAAATCTCAGATCTATATAAACCCATCCCATTAAATTCTTATAACCAAGATGTTAAATTTATAGGTATGAATATTAATTACTAATTTATGAGAAATATTTATAATGTTTCTTTATAATTAAAATTTAATGATTAATGAAAAATAAATATGCATTTAATTTAAATTAATATAATTTTATGCTTCAAAAATATGATTTATTCCAATAAAAATTGAACTATTATTGAAAAAAAACTTATAATTGATTTATTATTTTGTAGAAATTTTATTTTATTAAATGAATACCAATTTTTAAATCAGCGAGTTAATATTAGCTTAGAGGATATTTTTTTTAAAAATCATTATATAGTGAGAAATATTGATTTTTATAAAAACTATTATTTATTTCAAGTAAATAATAAAATATGGTTTGAAATAACTCTTAAATTAACATGATTATAATTTAATTTAAAGAAATTTAGTTTTTTACATTATAATAATCATACAATTTATTCTAATGCAAGTTCATTTTTTGGCATAAACTAGCATTTCGCTAAAAACTGTTTTTATACACATAGTTTGTTTTTAGCTAATTATTATAAATTAATATATAATAATTAATTTTCCTAAATATATTTATATATTATATATTCAATAACATATTTTAATTGTTTTTACAAGAAAACTAATATAATAAATTATGTTTTATTCATACAGATGCATTTATCAAAAATGTGTTTTTGATGAGGGTTTCACACACATTTAAAATTATATTCATCCCATTATACAAATTTAATCTGGTAAAATGTATTCCATATTTAGAATAATAATAATTAATATAATAAAATATTTTTTACTATATTTTTTTCATAGTGAATAATAAAAATAGTATCATTTTTAAACAACTTATACATGTAAAGTGGGTTTACTACGAGGTGGGCGGCGGTTAAACGAAAATATAAGGGTATTATTTTCACCTAAAACTATAAATTTATTATTAGATTAATATATTTATAATTTTTTATATCCAAAACTTTTATTCCCATTCCATTTGGATAAAATGATCAATGAATGCGACATTATTTGTTTGAGATCTTTTATGAAATTTTATGTGTGTCCTTCCACTTACTTATAAAAGAGAGGATTTATCCACCCATATTGATAAAATGTTTTTCATTTTTTGTCATAAAATACCATATATAAAAAATTATTATAATCCTTCCCTTTTTCCTATAATATTTATTCTTGTCACGCGACCATTCCTTACATGCTTAATGTGTAATTCAAAGGAGGTATCTCAAAGAAGAGGTATAAATCATAACCTTATTATTTCAATTCTTTTCATATTATACTTTCTATAAAAATATAGTATCAATTAAAATTTATTAATATAGTTTTATAAATATTTTTATATGCAGTTATGGTGATGGATTAACAATTTACCCCTTCTTCTCAGTCAAATAGGTTATGAATGTATCGCTCGATCTTACGTGTGGACTATTGCCTCCACATAACAATATAATTCATTTCTAACAACCATTATTTATGGTTGAATATTATGATATATTTATTTACTTTATGTGATATTTATTTTATAATAATGATTATATAAAGATAAAGTAAAAAATTTCTTTCATTTTTTTCTATCCATCAAAAAATGAAAACATAACTCGTGTATATGTACAGACTATAGTCTCTACATTGTGATGTAATTCAGTTTTCATCACCACATGAAATGAATTATTTTAATTATATATATAATAAATAGATATTATATTAATATAATTATAAACATTTTATATGAAATAACCATTATCAAAGGTAAAGTACCCAAACTACCCAACCAAAACATACATAAAAAGTAGTTAACACAAGAATTGATGATCATAATATAATATTGGTAATGAAAGGGTGATCAGATGTTATTAGAAAAATAATGTATGGTGATATGGGTATAATTATTTTTATATTATTTAATTATAATAAATCTAATTTTTTTTATAAATGAGGTTATATTTCATAGGAAGAAATTTAGACAAGATGTAAGAGTTTTATGTTACAATCTCATTTTTTTAACATTGTTAATGTATAAATATTCTGATGATGAATGATTATGATCTATGTATAATAAATATTACCTCCTTTTCTTATCCTTGGGTTATTTATTGAAATTTAATTTTTTCCCCTTTTAATTTTCTCACTTTATGTACTCAACATACAAAAAATTTACTGAAATTTGACCTTGTTTTCACTTCGATCAGGAATATTTTATTCCATGTCCATATTTTTTTGAATTTTTTAAATAATGTACAAATATTATTTATATTAAATATTAATATATTTTACTTTCCCTGCTAAGGTTTAAAATAAACTTTATTATCATTATCCAATTGTTGTAATATCTACTTTTACTCTAAATTCTAATGACTTTTTATTTTAAAATACACCACATGAATGAATTTATACAACATCATGAGTACATGTTTAGTTAAATCTTCCATTATAAATTTTCCTTATTCATTTTAAAGAAAATTTTTTCCTTGATACATCATATTCTTTTATATTTTAAACATGTTTTTTTAAATAATCTTGTAATTTTTCTCAATAATAATTTTATTGATATTTAGAATGTATTTGTATTTATAACAATACCCTTTTAGGTTTCTTATGACTATATAATGATATGATCCAATATTAACATCATTATTATTTATCTATATGGTTTATGATTATGATGATGAAATTATTTTGAAACCAATATCTTTTCTACGAGTTATGATTTAATGATATAATGAATATTTTATTATAATTTGGGACACAAATTTATGGATTTCACTTTGTGAAGGGTGGGAACATTAATATATATTCCTTCAAGGAATTGGATAATTATGGAAATTCCATTAGATAATCAAGACTAAAATGAAAAGTTAAAACCAATTCAATTATGGAATTTTTCTAATAATATTGTCTTTTGAGTGAACTATGAATATTGAAATGCAAGAAGGGGGAGTGATCCCATTCCACTATGATATTTATTTGTAGTGATCCTTGACTAAGGAAATGATTTTATATTCTTTTGTGGATTCCAAAAACATATGTATTATTCTTATGTTATGTTTTAATGAATTATAATTGATTGTCGATGATTCAAAACTCTTATTTCTTTTATCTTCTAGAAGATAAAATTATGTTCCTTGTTTCATTATTATGGTCTATGAATTGATGGTAATGGTTTTATAATAGTAATATCATGTTCTTATGCACCTATGATTATTTTTTATTAATTATGATAAATGATTAATATCAATTAAGTTTACCATTACTAATAATTTAAACTCAATGATTCCTAATTTTTCATTCCCTGGGTTACAAAGAATGATTTTGAGATTGTTATCTCTGTGAAGGGTGACATTTTTATATAACTTAATAAGAAAAAATGTATATCATCTCTATACCATTTCTTATGTATGAATGTTTCTAAAGACATTAAACCTTTTCAGTTATGGAAAGGGTTGTATTTTTATGTAATGGTTATTTATACAAATAAGAATAATTTTTTATTTATGTATGCTTTGTCTCCATATAGTTGCAATCAAATCCATGATTATAAACTCTTAGATATTAGGAGGAGGAAACATTAGGGATAACCCGTACGATTGTCTTAAGTATAGTATAACATCCCAACTTATTGTAAATATTTAGTTTGGGTTTATAATGAAAATAAATCATTCTCTTGATACTTCAAGTTGATATAGTTTTGGAATAGAATCTTCTAGGGGTGATAACCCAAAAAGAGTTGGCAATTATATCTCTGCCAACATTATAGTTCCCAGTGAATGAGACCATACTACATGCCTATTTTGACACTCCCATGGGATATTATTATATTAATTAATATTTTATATATGATCAATTATGGTGTATTTGAATAGATAATTACCATGTATTAGAAGGGTAAACATAAAATTTCCTATATTGAAAAGAATGATTAATTCTTGAGATATACTATAATTTATTTTAATTATTATAAGATTTACCCTTATGATTATCATTTCCCATACTAGGTTGCTTGGTTTTACCCAGTGGATGAAACCAGAATGAACCATGCTAATGCTAAATTTTATATATAATGAAATGATTTATCCCCTAAAAAAATCATGTTTTATGGAATATTGAAATTAAAATATTATTTTTTTGTTACAAAAATTTCTCAATCCATGAATAAAAATAAGATTTCAGATGAGAAAATGAAGGTAAAATGTTTTATTAAGTCTTTCATAAGGCAATGTACATGTTCATTTAGTGTGTGTCATATTCCATTAATTTATGGAAAATAGATCAATACCACTGAACTTGTATTTTCCATTATCTAGTGCTCTGAACGTGAATTTATTATCCTATTAATTTATCATTTTAACGGTGAAGAATATCAATGGTGATCTATTATCATGAATAAAAGGAAATAAAATGAAACTAATTACATTGAGTGGGATGATTTTAGAATATTATTTTTCAATGTGTACATTACCCTTATTCTTTGTATAAATATGAAAAATTAATTACTTGATATCATATATAATGATGATATATTGACTGGAACATATGAGAGAATGTTTAAATGTATTCTGAGGTACGCTCTTAGTTTTATTTGTGAACAATGAAATAATATCGATCTATTCATTAGTGGCTTGATACCAAGTATCTCAAGGGTATTGACCATAGGAGACTTTAGTATCTATAAAGAAATCATTTTATGCGATATCAAGGTGAAAATAGTTACTAGAGTCACATATCATTGATAACATTTTAATATGAAATGAAAAATCTATTTTAAAGGAATTTTAAATAACAAAAATCACAGATGGAAGAAGATGAGTTTTTATATATTCCACAAGTCTCGAAAGAAGCATGGAGGGAATTTTCTCAAGGGGGTTGGTAACATTTTTATGCGTAGAATAGAAGGAAACTAAGAAAAAAATATTGAAGTAATTTGGATAAGACATCTAATGATAAAAATTGAGAGTTGTCTCTATATAATGAACCAACAATACTCCAATGTTATAATTTCAAGGAGTATATGTATTATGCTAATCAGTGATCAAAACAGTCTGTTAATAAAAATTATCTACATCACTAATTTATTATAACATAGGTCAATTTTAAATCTCATGCAATCACTATTTTCGATGTAGGGTTCAATAAAAAAGTGCTGAAAGGTGAACTTACTATACACTATAGAGTTATTAATTTATTATTTGAATTCTTTTATACCTATTATTTTATATTTGATGAACTTTATATGGGTATCACCTAACTATCCCTATAAATAAGTATTGAAATTTAATTAAAAAATCATAATCATAAGATGATCTCATATCATGTTTATGAATCATTCCAAATTTATTTTTGTGGGAATGCGCTCCATGTAAATCTTGTTATTCTTCCTCTAGTTTAATTTGATCTGATATTATACATGGATTACCTCTATTTATTTAAATCACATATCAGTTTATATATAATGTAAGTAACATATTATATTCTGAACCAACAAATTATTTTGTAGTAGTTCAATGATAAATATGAACATCTAATGAAAGTTAAATTCAATGCATTACTCTTGATTCCTATTTAGTTTTTTTATTTATCTTAGATGGTTAGGTAGAAACTGTACATTAACATTATGACTGTTGTAATTTTTAAAAAAATATTTACAGAATAGTTATCCAGACATCCTTTTAATAATGAAGTCATGTTTTCAATATAACTCATACGCATTCCTACACCCTATTTAATGAAACCATATACAATGCCCCCGATTGAGTTCCTGGAATTGAAAAAGAAACTCCATGAGAAATTTTACATGGAATCCATTCAAGAAAAGTATGTCACTATAGGGTACACATGTTTCTTTATGTATAAAGATTAATCAATAAGAATCTACATGATTATCGGGATCATAACGAAATTAGGATCATGAACAAGTATCCAATACCTTTAATTAATAGTGTTTTAAATAAATAATGAAGTGTTAAATATTTTTCCAACTTTGATATTTGATATGGTTACTATCAATTGAGGGTAATAGTGAATACATTCCAATTCTAGCCTTCTGATTAAAGTGTGGACAAAATGATTTTATAGTCATTCAGTTTTTTCTTACTTATTCCCTTATTTTCTTTATGGATTTTATTAATAGAGTATTTATAGATTCCCTTAATTAGTTTGTTTTATTATTTTAGATGATATTATTATATATTCCATGATCATGAGAGAGCATAAAGATCACGTGAGTATTGTTCTAAATACAATAACAATGGGAATGATGTATGAAACAATATACCAAGTGTTATATTTGAACTATTATACATTGACATGATAAAAATTAGTTTAAACCACTAGAATAGGCCATATAACCATTGGTATAGGTTGTATTAATGTTTTTATACCATTAGTATGGCTGGTTTTGGTATATCCCTATTCAATTGGATTTCATAAAACCATTTTTATACATAATCTAGAAATTTTATATTTCAATGTTTTCTTCAAAAAAATAATAAATATCATGGTAAGGGTTATATACCAATGATTTATAGTAATGAATTGTTATTTATGTATACATGTAGTTCAATAATAATCAGTATAACCTAATATATAGCATAAAAGTATTTGAATGGTTTAAATTTTTTTTGGAATAACCATATCTCCCCAGAAACCATGGAAGGAACATCCATCACCTCTTCTAGAACATGTAATCAAAAAACAAAACACATTTCACCTTTAATTCAATAAAAAAAATATATTTTTAATTTAATTATATGATTATAAATGTTTTTAAGACCATTTTCAATTATATAAAAAATATATATAATCCAAAAAATATATTAATTTTAGTATTTAAACATCATCCACACATGTGTCTTTATTGTCAAATCATAAATATAGGGGATCAATAACTCCTTCATCACCATAAACCTCATCCTCATTATCATCACTATAATCCTCACCATCATTATTTCTAGTAATATAAACATATCAACCACCGCTGGGACTATCGCCACTATCATTCATTGTATCTTATATCAAAAACATCGATTTTAATAAATTAGTATAAAAAGGGGATGTTAATTATAGTAGTATTATAAACAAAATCCAAGAGGGAATAGTATTTCATAATTAACTAAGGTATATTTTTTCTTAAATAAGTTTTAAATAATAGGAATATCTTTTTACTAAAATACTAAATTAGATAATTATTTCTTTTTTCACACCCCCATGGGGTTATAAAATTTAAGTGTTGGTTATGAACAATGTTAAACATAATTTATTACCTAAGTTGACCATTGATGTTTCTCATGCGAAAATGATTAATCTCATATTCAAATACTTAATATAGACTTTGAGATTCTATCTATATATGAAAAAATAATTGGAAATAATTTATATAAGAGTTTTTAAAGAGAATGATTTACCCTAATTTGAAAAATTATTCAGATTATGTTTAAAAACTTAAAAGTTTCCAAACATGTTTTTATCTCTATCAGTACATATTTGATCTATTTTATACATTAGTGTATTTTGAATGAGATGATGCTATTACATTAGTGAATGTTATTATCTGATCATGTATATCATTATTATATAAAAAGAATATTGATTTATTTGTTTTTGTCATGTATACTACATTGATAATTGATATTAATGATAGAGAGTTTGTGTATACATATATTTATTCCTACCATAAATTTTTTATGTATGTACTTCTTTTTATAGACGATGATGATGAAATAGACTCTCAATTCACTGGATATGATTTTCCCTTCCCATATTCCAGTTGATTTTCCAAGGTCCTAAATTGGAATATGCCTTTCCCATTCAAAAGGATGAGCTTAGGACCAAACTATAGAATATTTAATTGGTGGGAATTGATAGAGTATTTCCATATCCACAACCTATATGAGATTCTTTATAATATTTCTATGCTTCAAGATTGATTTCAACACAAATATTTACTAGATAAGGAATACCCAATGTATTTTTATGTGAGGATCCTCTTGGAATTGGTAGATATTTTATATTTCTTATAATTTATCTTTTAAACTCTTTGTTAATATTTTTAATATTTATTTATTATTTTTACTAAATTTAATTAATTATATTAGTATATAACAGGGTTCATATGACTAAATAGACCGCAAATTACTTTTTATTATCTCAAGGAATGATGGTGGTTCCCTAATGAGTATATATGTTCTCAAACCCTACATAAATACTCTGGTGGAAATGTATCTCTTCTTATGTTTCTTTTTAGGCACCTCATTAGTAGTGGAATGGTTCTTCTAGTTATTGAAATCAAAGAATTTAGAACCTCATTCGTCCTGGGGAATGGTTGGAGTCTATTTATGTTCATGAAAGATGTATGGAGTTGATGCACATTAGATTAACATGATATTTCTATAAATATATTCATGGGTAGTTCACATATAGAACCTCCATTTTTCACTTATGGACATATTTTTTCTTCATTTTATTTATGGTGTTCATTTGGATTGTTCTATTCATTTCGTTGACATTGTGTGGGTTTTCAGACTGGTTTGATAATAAAAATGAGTCATCTAACTATTTTTCATATTTTTATCTCCATTTATATGTACAACAATAATGGATGATATTTTTTGGTCTATAGGTGCCTTGCATCCTATGGTCCAATAGAATTTTTATCATGTCGAGTGTTTTGATTATTTTATATTCTAAGGGGGGAAACAACCTCCTATCTATTAGGTTTTATCTAACTAATTAATGTAACTATAACACATATTTTAGTATGATAATGTTATTTATTATTTATTTATGTTTTCTTATTGAAAATGTCATCTATTTCCCATTTTACTTTGTATTTTTTTATCATCTTGTGTACCTAATTAAGCTTCCCTATTTACTATTTATTTTCTTACTTTATATTATACTCTTTAGAATACCATATATATTTCCCCACTTGTTGTTTATTATAGAACTGGTTATGATTTTGGTTCCCAATCAATCTATATTTTCCATATTGGTAATTTTTTATAGTATAGTTTTAAAAATATTTTCATTTTCACGTAGGTTATTACACACATGAAAAACATTTCTTGTATGTATGTATTCGAAAGGGGGTTATATTATTGTAAAAAGTATGAAATAGATTACTACTTAAAACATAAAATAATGTTAATGATCTACAAAAATTATCCTCTCAATGGGATATGGTTGTGAAGGTGATGTTTTTTAAAAGGGCTACTCTTAATAAGTGATTTTAGGAAAACAATTTTACTAAAATTGAAATTTAATCAAGTTTATTTTATATATTATTTAGTTTTTAAAAAAATTGATCGATGATTTTAAAATAGAAATTTTATTTCTCCATTATTATTTTCATTGGATACATTTTTAATGAATTTTAAATTTAGTGGAAATATAAAAGACCTTAGGTGAAATTTATAATGTCGATTACTATAATTGAACTTATGTGTCATGTGTGGTATTTAATGATTTAAATTATATCAGAGTGTCTACTGGGTAATATTATCACTTGATAGTCGAAATTGATTTTATTTTTTAGAGTCTCACATTATAATTATATTGATTATTTAGGATAAGTTATAACGTTGGATTAATAATTTATCATTTGGATACTATATGGGATATGGATAGATAAAATGATCTAGTAGTGTTAAATGGGAATTTCCCAGTGAGGAATGAGTATGAATACATAATGTGTGGTTGAGTGTGTTACTATTTTTGTGTGTCTTCGATGTTGAATTCTATGGTATCTCAAATTTTGTGTTTAATTTCGGTTGTTTTATACTATTTGGGTTATAATTTAAGAGTGTCATATTATAGATTAAGATTTGTGGTTATTATTTGTACATTATACCTAGTTTTTAGCTAGTTTTTGGATTGTATCTAGATTTGGATGTTTTTGTTCAATGGGTACTTCTATGAAATAATTTTGGATTATATATTTGGTTATTTTTAAGGGATTCTCAAGGATCATTTGGCATATATAATGTTCTCTACTAAATATGTTAGTGGGTATACAATTTTCATGAGAATATCTTGTTTATGTATGGAGTATTTGGTCCATTTTTTTCTTAAATTAATAATATAGACTAATCAATGATTATTAAAATTATAAATGAATATTTTCTAGATTTTATATTCATATATATAATTTAAAAAAATTGAAAATGAGTTTTAGAAAGAACATTGTAGTGGATTAATTATTTCTTATTTATATTTAAAACAAGTCATTAATCAATGGAAAAATTGTTCTTATGATGTGTATTTTTGGTAGTAGTTGAACTCCCAAAACATACCATTCCATATAATGGATATTTTCTTAGTTTTTTATTATGTATTATATTTTAATTTAATGAATCTTTATAGACTATAACATGTAATTCTCAATTTCTGGATTTTTATTCTTGAAAAATATCCTTGAATTGTTTTCTGATACAATTAAGCATGTTATACTATGTTTTTTATTTAGGATATAGTGAAACACCTTGAATTAATGATTGAGTAGTATTAAAATAACTTGTTAGGAACATGTTTTATTAAATCCTTATAATTTGATAATAATGTTTTTCATTTAATCCCATGAAAAACTGACTAAGATATAATCTAAATACACAAAATGAACTTTAGTTTAGGGTTCCATAGGTGGCGATGTGATGATGAGGTTGGACAAGTGGAATGAAATGATTGATCTTTTAAGTGTTTGGTGGTTGTTACCAAATTGGTTTCTAAATAAAAATTAATATTATAAAGTATTCTATTATTTAATAATAGAGAATATAAAGTTATTTTTGGTAAACACCAAGTCTTTAATTCACATCATTATTTTATATGAACACTTTTCCTTTTGGATGACTAATTTTCAGTACACTAGTAAAAGATTATATTTTAAAGTAGAATTTAATGTGGTATTCTTATGCATAATTATTTTTAAATAGTATGAAATAATTGTAAAATATTCCATTAACAAGAAGAATCCATATTTCCCAAATCTATAAAAACTAAAATTTATACAACAACACAAATATATCCAACATGTAAAATGGAGATGGAATCTAGAAGTTTAATGATAAATAAAATTCAATATTTAATTTTAGAGAAAAAATTATACACCACTGTGTGGAAATAAAAAATTTCCTCATTTCTCTCTTTCATACGACTGAATAATATCCATTGATCATCCCCTAACTCAAAAGGTAACATTAAAGTTTAAATATAAATGTAGATTGAGTGTAAATACACTAATAATTTCGTGATATTTTGAATAATATAAATTATAATATGATAACAATAAATTATACATTCATAAATTTTATAATTTAATTTATGATATGGTAGTTTTAAATAATACTATTAAATTAATATTTTAGTTTTGAATAAAAATTGAATGAATCACTGTAATGTTTTCCATTTTTTATGACAGATAGGGATGATATACATTATAGTTATGATAATAGTTAATATAGTAGAATTGGTTGTTTCAAGAGAGGGATATTGATGATGAGGTGGTCATTAGGGGTTGTTGTAATACAGTTTAACTGTAGAACCTTATGAATGAGGTTGTGAGATATATTATATCACCTTATATTTTATTTTTATTTCCTACAAACCACCACCTGAGTATGGGAAGCCTACCAATTTCCATATGGTATGGATTTTCAGGGTATTATCTAACATCCAAGAAGAGTAAGAAAATGGATAGTTGATTACTCTCTCTTCTCAGCACACGCTTTTGTAATAGTATATATTATAATGGATCATGGTTTAATAAAACATATTTATATTTTTGTGTTTGGAGGTAGGGGGTTATAACATATCAATATTAGTTGGTAAAATAAATTTTCACAAGCTCCTATTCTATTTCAAAATTGAAAATACTAATTTACTCTCTTTAAGAAATCAGGTTTTAAATTGTTTGAAATAGTATAAAACACAATAATCTGAAAAACAAAACCTTGTTTACAAATAACTCTCAACGTATTAATTCCATTTAATACAATATTATAATTATTTAATTTTCTTATCATTATAACACATAAGGTTACCAATTGATTTTGTTTACTTGAAATCACTAATAGATTCATCAGGATTACACACACTTGATAATACCTGTTCCATTAGGTCTTGACTAATTTAAAGAGACTACCAAGAATGAAACTACATTTTCAAAACAAATCGAGATGTTAATCAATAGATATAGGATATTAATTTGATCATTATTAAGATATTGATAAGGAAAATATCTTCAAATATTAGTGATATACTGAATTCAGGTATCAGGAAAAATGTTAAATAGAAAAATAGACGCATCCACATGCCCCTGCATCTTTCATACATTAACAATACCAAACCACTTCCACCAAAATAGACACATCATCATTAAAATTATAAAAATAGTTACATATTAACAAGATAAATATTATTAAATAAATTGAAACTCAAAAAAAATTAGAATAAAAACCTAATTACAATAACTTATTAGTATATGTATTGACCCTTGTTTCATGAATATGGTATAATAACTCAAAAAATAGTATTTTATTTGTGTTTTATGCATGGGAAAAAATAGAAATGATATTTTTAAGAATATATGAAGGATATAAAAATAATTAATTTGATGCTGAAGAACAATTGAATGAAAAGATAAATAAAGGATGGATCATTGTATCTAAGGAAGAAACCGAAATGTGCTCACATGGGGATGAATGATATCCATAGAGAGGGAAGAAACAAAAGTCATATTAGTAACATTGTATATGGATGATTTTTAAAAACCATTAGTATATTTAATATATACCAATATCTAATATAAATTGTTGTTATACCTTTAATACATTACATGTCATAGAAATTGTGTTTTAAAAACAATTGGTATAGGCTTCACTAAATCAGCTAATAATAATGGTTAATGTAAGCTATCAGTAATGGGTTACTATATAAAAATATTAGGAAAACCATTGATATAGTTCCATTTGAAGAGACCTAATTTCTACTAGTGTTGACTATAGAATATTTCAATATATGGTAATATAATCTTAAGATATGGTATACATGTAGATCTATCGATCACAACAATTATTAAGGATTAGACTAGACCAACCACTTAACTCAAAGGAATAGTTATATTGAAATTTCAGGATTTTACGAATTCTTTATGAAGTATTTATCATGGATATATTATTTACTAATCATGTTTACATGGAACATAGGTATGTTCCATCAGAATGATGAATACCAATAATGTTTTAAACATAAGAGATGGTTTGTCAATAAACTTGTGCTCACACAAAATTTTAGGGGATAAGGGTTTTTCATATATATTTATTAATTAAAAAAGGGTTTTTGATGTGTTATTATATACAATGATATGGTTATATGTTATTCCACACTCCAATTGATGGTTCGTGAGAAAAAGTACCTAAAATATGATTTAAAATAATAATCTTTAATCTTATCGTTGAAGATATAGAGGAATTATCATTATTGGAAATGATGTGACACGTATATAGATAAAAAAATATTAAACGATATATTCACACACAATGTTTTTAATATGTGCTAAAGATGATGGTTGTATTAGATTAAATATTATTATTACCTAATATATTATCACCATAGGAAGGTGAACAAGGATGCTAATTATTTAAGATGAAAGGGTCATGTAATTTTATATAAGATGAGGATGAAAAAATATCCAATATATATGAATTTTTAAAGTATAAAACCTGAAATCATGTGGAATGTGGATAAAAAATATCATTCTCAAATGTGTGTTCAACCATATATGCATATATGATTAAATAAGTACATAAGGAGGATGTGGAGTTGAAAAATAAGGTGAAAAATGTTCTTATGTAAATCCTTTATTATGAAGTGATAATATGATTTAGGAAATCATATTGTGTCCCATAAATACCATACCTAAAGAAGGTGCTATTGGAAGAATCTCATTTCTCATTATTTTTCATTCATCATGTAAGTAAAAAAAAGATGTCTACTGTTCTGAACGAGTATTCTTAGTGGGAAACGAGATGAGGGATACTTTGGAGTACGTATCAGAGTGAATTTTATATTAGTATATTAAGGCTAGGATATATAATTTTAAGTATACATTATGACCATTACCCATACTAGAATTTAAATTTGAAAATAATCACCCAGGTTATCATCATCAGAGTACCAAAAACATTTAATTTACATAATGCTATTTAGGTTGTAGTCAGTCACCTTATGAAGTCAGTGAAATTCATTTATTTCTGAGAGGATTTATCTCTAGATAAAAATTATAGGATATACATTAATGAAGTCGTATGGTTACATGGGGTGACCAAATTCCATTATATCTGATCATGATATGAGGTTTACCTTGAAGTTCTGGAGTATTATCCTGCATTCTATAAATGTCATGTTCTGTTTCATTTATTCTTGTCATCCATAGATACATTTTCAATCTGATAGGACCATTTAAAAGTTGGAGGATATATTGTGGTTATCATGTTGAGATTTAAATTGTTTTTTTGACCAATTATATCAATTATTTGATCTTTCTTAAAATAAAAAATTACAATCAAGCATTTAGATGCATACTTAAAAATCCAAAACATTAAAGAAGTGTATAGCCATAATGTACTAGTATGAAGTTCTAGAAATATAGATATTTATAATTAAGCATTGTAAGTAAATGGAACATAATAATAGATTTATTCAATAGTACATCATGGTTTCATAGAGTATACAAAAGAGTAATAATGAAAATATCTAATGAGATCAGGAATTCAATGATCATGAGTAGGTTTTACATTAATTTTTTTAATAGAAGAAGGTAATGAGAATTAGAATGAAAATAAATTTGATCCTTAAGTATGTTGGCCCCTTTGGTATTCTTGATCAAGTTGGGATTGCCGCATATAACTTGGTACTCCCACCAAACCACTATCAAGATCAAAATGTGTACAATTTATCTATCTCAAGGAAGTACATGGATGATACATCACATGTATTATAGATAATTTTATTATGAAAATAGTATGATAATTTATATAAAGAAAATATTAATTATAGCATGGATCAAAGAGATAGTGTTATATAGAAATAGACAACACTACTAATTAATATTTTTTAGAGGAATCAAAATTTTAAGGAATACGAGGATGAGATAAAGTAGAGGTATTTATTTTTGAACCTGTGTGATGGAGTTTTGAGGTTTACATTAATTTTAATTTGGGTAAAATATATTAACCTAATATTTTTTATGTATTTACTTTGAAATAAAATAGGATTTATTTATTCCATTCTTTACAAGAAACCTCGAGGCTATATGAACATCGATATAGTAAACCATTATAATATAGTTGTTAAATTGGAGTGCACAAATAGAAATAAAAAATTTATGAAAATTATTTATTATGTTTTTTTGTAAGGAAATTTTATTTTTTTTGTATAATAAATTATCACACAACTTTTTTTTAAATTCATTTTATAATATAAAAATATATTTTCATTAAAAATTGTATTGTAAATTTCCTCACATGAAATTTATTTTAAATTTATTACATTTTTTGTACTATTATTTGAGGAAATAATTAAAAAAAAATTAGATCAACATATCAATTTATATTAGGGTGAATTTTTCAAATTTTTTTAAATAGATTTATTTTTTAGTGAATAGTGAGTAATATCGATAGTTATATCAATTGTCGGTTATTTTCTTATAAGGGTTTAATTATGATTTTAAATTTATATAAATTTAACAATAGTATATATTAATTTTATAAGATATAATTAATTTCATTATAATCATCATTATGCTTTATTTTGATAAAATTTATTTTTGGTCGTAAAAAGAAAATTTTTTCAAAAACAGTTGTCTGTACGCAAGGAGTTTTTATCATATTAAATGAAATTGACTTCTATTGATTAATGGTTTTAATTAAATTTATAGATTATATATTTTATCACATAATTTAAAATCTATATGATTTATTTTATATGGAATGTGTTGTCTGTAATTATATTATATTCTTAATGACTAATTATTCTTAAATGGTTTTTTGTGGCATGTTAAATGTTTATTTAAATTATTTTTATACCATGTACAGAAACATAATCTATTATAATGTATTAAATGTTTTTAAATAATATTATAAAATAATATTATATGTTTAACATAATATTTTTTCATAGTGAATAGTAAAAAACCATGTTACCATGACTAAGGTAAAAATGAGTTTAAAAATGGAGTAAAACAAAAGGACAAAGAAAGGATTTCCCACCAATCCTATAAAATTATTTTTTCATTATGATATTTCAAAATTATATTATTTTTACTTTCAATACTAGTACATTTGGATCTACTTTCCAATGAATGTGACATTATTTCATTGTAATATATTTTGAAACTCCATGTGTATCCCTCCCCTCTCTATAAAAGGGATGTTATTCTCCTCTATTATTTACACAATTTTACTGTTATATATCAAAAAATACATACACTAATATTTTTTCTAGAAATATTTCTCTCAACCTAGATCTTTTAGAATTCTTCTAAGACTAACCCATGAATACTGGGGGATTAATTGAAAAGTGGTATCTTAAAGAATATGAATAAATCTTAACCAAGATCGTTATATTTTACTTGTTCTCCTACATCCAATAAACTTGTCTTGTCCATAAAAAATTTATTACAAAAATTTCAAATATATAATATTATTTTACTATGGTTATGTAAGAACTATAAACCACGTATTATTAATTATATTAGAGATGAAATTATTTCTCATTCGTACGTGTGGACTCCATCCTTCACAATGCGATATAATAAATTTTTCTCCACTATAATTAATGGTTGGCTATTATGATTGATTTAATTTTTTCATATAATATTTATTTAATAAAAACTATTATAGAATGATTAATTAATATTTACCTTTCTTTCTGCATATCCATAAAGAAATGGAACCATCACTCATGAGTACATGAGGAATAAAATTCCTATATAGTGAGGTCATTCAATTTTCTTCATCACATCATAAGAAATGTTATTAATATATACATATATATATAATATAGGATATTTATATAAATTTTATTTTTAAATAGATTATTTAACCATGAATAATGTGCATGGACCAGAACAGCCAAACCAAAAAATACGTAAAAAATGTTGTTCACACATCAAATTATAATGATAATGAAATTTTATTAATTAATTAGTGAAAAGATGTTATAAGTAAAACTTTTATGTAATTATATGTATGATTATGTTTTTTATTTATATATAATAAAATCTAATTTATTATAATGGATGTTATAATTCTTTTGAAGAAATATGGGCCTAAGGTAAGGGTTTTATGATATAATATATTTTTACTATGATTATTTGTAGAAAAATATTCTTATTATGTAATTTTCTGATATATCTATAAAAATTATTATGTAATTTATTAACATCTATTTATATTTATATGTTTACTAATTTCATTTATATTTACATTCTTTATGCACTCAATATACCGAATTAATTTTTTTTATAAAAAATATCCTTCTTTTTCCCCATCAGTCGGGAATCTTTTCTTCCAGACCCAGATATTCTTTAAAATGTTTTTAAAATGTTTTTTTATTCTAAGAATATTTTAAAGTCATTATCGAACATATTTTATTTTCCTTAACATTATTTAAAAGAAAACTTCTTATCACTTTGAAAACATTATACTTTTGATTTTTTATCAAAAGGAGAACGAAATTTTTGTATTTACATAAAGCTCATGAATGGATTTCTCCTACATATTGAATAATATTTTATTCAAATATTATTTTATATGTTTAATTTGTTTATTTTAAAATTATATATTTTTATTAAAAATCTAAAAAATATTATATTGTACATATTTTTTTCAAATAAAAGGTTATTTTCCTTTTAAAATGTTCTTGTGATCCATTAAAAGACTTTTTCTATAACTTAATCCCTTAAGGTTTTGAGTGATTTATTATGGATATGATCCAATGTTACCATATTTATTATTTATCTTGATGGTTTAGGACTATAATGATGAAATTTATGTGAAACCCATATCATTTCTACAAGTTATGATCTGGTTATATGATGAATGTTTGGTAACCATGTGGAATACAAAATATATTGTTTCAATTATGTGTTGATTGTGAGTAGAATTATATAGCCCTATATTAAAATATTTATAGAAGGATATTTCATGATTTAATAAAAACATTAGTGGGGATTGATCCCAGTTTAGTAATTAACTATGTCTGATAAGATACTATTATGACTGACCATGGACTATGGAAATGATATAATGAGGAGTAAAGAAAATCTACTATGATAGTCTTGGTAGTGTTCCTTGAATAAGGAAATAATTTTATATTATTATGTTCATGAAAAAAATATTTTATTTTCTTATGATATGTTTTTATGTCTCTTGATTTATTTTTAATGATTCATCCCTATTATTTTTTATTCTTTTTTGAAATATAAAACATCATACCATGTTTCATGAATATGATCTATGGATTTATGGGTAAAATTTTTTAATGTTAAAAATATATTATCATTCCAATATTAATATCATATTCTTAGTTATGATCATTGATTAAAATATATTATAAATACCCTCACAGATTCACACTATTTCATATGTTTCCCATCCCCAGGTTATGGAAAAAAAATTTAATAACTTTTTTTAATAAGGGTTATACTTATGAATATCTTATTGGGAAATTATATTGATCATTTATGTACCAGTGTTTTCTGTATCGTTATTTCTATACACAGTAAAACAGTTAAATTCTTTAGTAGATCATATTTTTATTTAATGGAAATTTCCAATAATAATATGTTGTATTTATGTATGAAAGGTTTTGGTTGATACACTTGGTATAATATCATGGTTTACTAGAATTTGGAAACTAGTATGAAGAATTTTTATTGATAAACCATAGAATAATCCTATGTATATGAGAATATTCATAATTATGGACAATTAATAGGTGTGCTTTCTCAACTAAAATGCATCCCTTTCGGGATACATTAAGTGGACACAGTTTTGGATTGGATGAATCTATGAGTGATAACCCTAAGTATTGTTGGTCAGGTATATGTCAACCATCGTTATGGTGCATATAGATTGGGGCCTTACATAACACCTATTTTGACAATCCTATGGGATATTCATACATTAATAAACATTTTTCTAATATCCATTATGAACTATTTGAATATATAATGACCATTGATGACCTAGGTTAAATCGGAGGTTTCATATATTTTAAATAAGGTGTTATTCTTTAAAAATACTATAAATTATTTTCATGATTATATGATTTCCCAATATGATTATTATTTCTCATTCTATGAATTTAGGTATCCATTAATTGATATAACTATACGGATCCATGTTAATTCTGAATGTGATGGAAAATGCAATGGATGTTCCCAAGGGGAATTTAATGTTATGGATGTTGTAATACAAAATCGTGTTTTTAAGCTTACATAACATTATTAATCCATTAATCATATTGATCTTCTAAATGAGAACATGGAGGAACAATATACTATTAAGTATTTCATGAGGTAATTTCCACCTTCATTTAGTTAGTCTTCTGATAAACTAATTGGTGAGAAAGGAATCAATACTTTTAAAAGTATATATTCTATTCAATAGTAATAATAATATGAAAAGTTTTACTCATGTGTTTATTGTTTGGAATCTAAACAATATTAATGGTGGACTCTTATCAAGAATATGAGGAAAGAAGAATAAATATTATATATAGTGGGATTATTTTATGAGTTTATTTTTCAATTAGTACACTCTCTATGTTCACAAGATCAATATGGAGAAAGAATTACTTGAGATTAAGTATAATGATTATGAATCCAATGGAATATATGATGAATATTATTTAAGATTTTTCAAGTCTGATTTTGGTATAATTATTGAACTATAATATATAATTTATAAATTATTTAGTGTTATAAATATATATCTCTTATGGACATTCGATATAAGTGACATCATTTGGTACATAGTGATCATTCGATGTGATATAAAGGAGTAAATTGAAATTCGATGTCCCCATAAATCATCTGGTATTGATAAAAATATAAATATAATTCAAGGGAAGTTTTAACAATAAAAACCATGATTAGAATATGATGATTTTTCCATTATTTTATAAGTGTGAAAAAAAATCATGTAGGGAATTTTCATAAGGGGCAGTTAAATGTTTTATGCATAGAAAATAAGGTTACAAGAAATTCAAATACTAAATTAATGAGAAGAATATATCTAATGCTAAAAGTAGAGAGAAATATATATATAATTCACCACCTGCACTCTAATTATATTGTAGCAATGAGTGTATATCTTATGATTACCAGTGCATAAAACTGAGGGTTAATTATGATGATTGGTATTATAAAACTTTTAAACCTGCAGAAAAAGAAAATTATCATGTGATAACTATTTTTGATGTAGGGTGTGTTAAAAAAATGGAGAAGGTTATAATTACTAACCACTATAAAAATAATAATTTCTTACTTGATTCTATTTCCACACACTCTTTTATATCTTAATATGTTTATAAGGATATAACATTAACACCACAATTTTTAGATGTTGAAAATTCCATAAAAATTCTTCTTCATTTTATAATCACATATGAGATCTATAAATCCACTCAAATTTAATATTGACAGAATTTTCCCCCTTTAAAATACTATTCTTATTCCTTAAGTTGAATTTTATGGGACTTTTAGCATGTATTGTCATTAATTATATAAATCACAATTCTATTTCCATGGAAGGAAAGTATAATTTCATATTCTGATCCAACACATAATTTTCTATTGGTGTGAGTATAAATATTAAATTCCAATGGAAATTACATCATTTTCATTTGTATTCATTCCAAGTAAATGGTGTTTTTATCTCAGTTTGTTGGGGAGAAACTCAATAATGAATATATGCCTATTTTATAGGAGATTGTTAATGTCATTTCATAATATTTACTTATTCTTCTTCGGAACTATGAATTTTATTTTTCAATACAACACATACCCGGTGCTACACCTATATAGATTATTATATATATAATTTACCTATTAGATTTTCTGAAATTGAATAATAAACTCTAAGATAATCTTGAAAAGGTTTGTAGATGAATTAGTATGTCAGTATGGCATGAAATGGTTTTTTCAAATAAGAAATATGGATCAATTTGACTCTAAATTTATTAATGAGAACATAACTATGTAATTATAAGGAATAATTATCTTATACCATGCATTCATGATTTATTTAACAATTATGAGAAGCACATTATTTTTCCATGATTTGTATTTGTTATCGATACTGTCAATTGAGTGTAAAAATGAGTACATTCCCATGATAGACATCCAATTAAGATATGGACTCTATGAATTTATACTCATTATATTTATTCTAACTAATTACCTCATTATATTCAGTCATTTAATGAATAAATTCTTTAAATATTTCTTTGAACAATTTATCATTTTCTTTAAACGGTTTCCTTATGTATTCCATGAATGAGGAAGATCATGAAGATCACCTTAGTATTTTTTTTATGAACCCAAGGATAGAGGGGTTGTATGAAAAATTTACCATGTGTGAATTTTGGCTATATGATGATTCGTTTTTTGGACATATAGTCTCTATCGAGGGTATATCGGTATATCTATAAAAGATTAATGTTATTTAAATTTGACCTTAAGAAACCACTTTGAATAAGATACGTAGCTTTATTAGATTGGTAGGGTGTTATTGATTCTTTTTAAAGGGTTTCTTGTGAAAATAAATCCAATCACCAAGTTAACTAAGAATAAAATTAAGTACCTTTGGACCAATGAATTTAATGATAATTTTAAGGTATATAAGATAATAATTGTCAGTACACCTATGGTCACACTACAATAATGTGAATAAGGGTCCATAATATATAGGGATGCATCAAAAAATGGGGTTTTGGAGGGTCCTTTTTTCATAATAATATGGAGGTAGATTATTCCAAACTCCAAAATATTTTTTTAGAAAAATTACCCAACTCATGATTTTTGAGTTAGTAGTGGTAATATTTTTAGTAAAGATATACAGATGTTATCTTTTTGGATAAAGGTGTGACAAATATACTTTTCATAAAATTGAGTATATATATTCACTAATTAAGAGTTGAATATGATCCAAGTAATATGTTTGGATTTTATTAAAGATTGTTACTACCCAATACATTAACAAGTTAAGAAATCAAACAAAGTGTGGATAATGTTTTCTGTGGAAAATTCCATTCTATATTATCTATGACGACAAATAAAAATGAATCAATACTTATGGGACTTCGAAGGTTGATCCTTTAAATTAGAATATAAGGGTATAAATGTTATCTTCATCTATTGATTTTTTGACCATCTACCCATTTTATGATTAAAGAGGTGCAGAAGGAGGATATGGAGCTGCAAAAGAAGGTTAGAAATATTTATGAGGTGAACCATGATTCTAATGGAAGGATAAGTTTTACGAATCATGTTTGTTTCCCATAAATGAAAAACTTTAATATGTAACTATTTGAATAATCTAATAGATCATCATTCTCTAGCCATCTTGTCTGTATAACTATGTTTAGTGATATAAGAGTGTATTTATAATGGGACGACATAAAGATGAATATTTCAAAGTATATACATATTTTCTTTGTATGAACACTAGTTATGTCCAGAAAATAAAGTATAAGGGAATTTTACAACAAATATTCATACAAAAACAGACATGAGAAAAATACCCCTAGATTTCATCATTATAATCCAAAAAACATCAAATTACCACTATGAAATTTGGGTTGTATTTGATCACCTTATGAATTCAATTCCATTCATTGATATCCAAAAATATTACACTCATGATTATCTATATAGGATATACATTAATAATGTTGAATGTTTATATGGGTTACCACATAATATTGCATATGATCGATATACGAGGTTTATATTGGATATCTAGAGAATTCATCAACAAGATCTATATACTAAGTGTTGTTTTAGTACTTCTTATTATCCATATATAGATGGTCAGTATAATATGTTCACTAAAACCATGGAGGATATGATAAGATAAAATTATTTATATTTCAAAGGTAGTAGGGTTTAACACTTTCCTCTAGTTGAGTTATATTACAATAATACATTTCATTAAATCATTTCAATGGGTCTTTATGAATACCTATATGGAATGAAGTATAGAACTAAAACACACTGGGATTAATATTGAGTAATAATTATATTGGGACATGGGCTAGATTAGAAAATTTTAGAGAAAGTTATATCCATTCAATATCACACCATCGAAGCTCATAGAAGAAATATGACTTATGCAAACAATCCTTGGTGATATTTTAAATATGATGTCGTTGATAATGTTTTGAAATGAATTTCTCTATGGAATAAATTTAAGAGATTCAAAATGAGGTAGTTTTGAGCTAAATTAAAATTGTTACCTTCTATATTTTTGATAACATAGGGATTTAATGTTATCACTTGGCACACCCACAAAACCTTGCTCAAGTTTATGATGTGTTCTATATATCTCTATTAAGGATGTATATAGTTTATCCTTCACATTGAATGAACATCTATGTTATAACATTAGTGAATGATATTTTTGCATCAATAAAAAAATATAAATCTTGGAAAATAGAGAAAATGTTTTGAAAAATAAAAATAATTGAATGGTTGATGCTCTTTGGATTAATTAGAAATTTAAGTAGGCTACATGGGATCTCAAAGGCATGATCAGACAGAGATATACTCATATGTCTCTACTAAGATGTTGTAAGTTATAGGGATAAATTCATTTTAATGGGTGTATAATGTGACACCCCAATATTTTATATATATTTCCTATAATATAAAACATGTTGTATATGATGGACTTCCTTACACACAAACCCGAATATATATGAACTGTGATATAGTATATCAACAAAATCAATCCATGAAATTAGAAGGTTTGAATTTTAATAACCACTTTATTGAAAATATTTTTAATGTGTTTTAATAATTAAAATGTACAGAATAATTCATGATAAATAAGATATCAATTCTCTAGAAATTAATTTTGTGCTTACAGACATGCTTCCTTCAAAAATAGATTTTATTTCAATTTTTATATGAAAAAATTATAATTAATTTTAAAAAATTAAAAATACTATTTTGGGGAAGGAAAATAATATTTTCAATTATAATGTCAATACTATATTAGGGTGAATATTTGGGATCATTTTGAAAAACTTATTTTTCAGTGAAGAGTGAAAAATACATATTTTTATAAATAAATCATTAATTTACAGTAATGGAATGAGTATGATTTGAAATTGATCATAATGTAAAATATGTATAAATTAATTATAAATAATTTAAATAATAATATAATAATTATCCTTATATTATATTTTGATACATGTTCATTTTTTTTCTAAGGACATATTTACAGAAAACCGTGTCTATATTGTGAAATCCTTTTTTACCTTAAAAATTAAATTTATCAATATTTATTAATTTTTATAATTAAATTTCTATATTTTTCATTTAATATTATTTTTTAACATTCTTTTTATTATTTTACAAAGGAATTTAATCTATGTAATTTTTTTTTGCTTCATGATTTATTCTTGTAAAAGGAGTTTTCATAGAGGTTTTCACACTTATTTGAAATTAAATACTGAAAAAATTGAATATATTAAAATATATTAACTATTTGGAATCATAAGAATTTTTATAATATAATAGGATCAACTTAATTATTAGTCATATTAAAGTTTAAAAAATGTAATAGTTTGTTACCACCGTTAATGTTAAAATAGGTTTACCATGGTGTTAAACCAAGATATAAAGGTAGTATCTCAACCCAAAAATATAATATATTATTGAATAAATATATTTAAATAATATATCATTTTGATTTAATTTATCTAGGCATTTCGTTCAACTTTCTTAATAATGTGACCATATATCATTGAAATATTTTACGAAATTTCATGATTGTACCTCCCCTTACGTATAAAAGGGCAGCTCTTTTCATCCTGCATTCACAACATTTGATCCATATATCATGTAAAATACAAAATCTATAACCTTAATTGAATCATTTCCATAATACAAGAGCTTCATCAATTCTATTAAGTCTAATCCTTTAATGGTTACTGTGTAAGCCAAAGGATGTCTCTCAAAGAAGAGTGATAGATCTCAAACATTATATTTCAATTTATTTTCGTTGTATACAGCCTATAAACATGATTTGTCCATAAAAAGTGTTAATAGAGTATAATAAATATATTGATATGTTATTATAGTGATGGAACAACCATTTACCACCATTTCTCAATGAAATAGGAGATGAAAGTATCGCGTGTGCCTGTGTGTGGACTACAACCACCATGTAGTGGTATGATTCATTTTCAACCACAATTATTCATTGGTGGTTATAATTATATATTTAATTTTTTTATATTATATTTATGTTAAAGTAATTATTTTTTAGTGTCTAATTAATATTTAACATTCTTTCATTTCAACCATCAAAAAATGGAAACATCACTTATACATACATATATAGACTACAGTCTCCACAAAGTATCGTAATTCATTATTTATCATCACATTATATGAATGGTTATAATTATTTATAGGATTTATATGTATTTTATTTAGATAATTATTAAAATTATAGAGATTAAAGGACCATGGTTTAAGTATTAGGACCATAACCCCTAAACCAAAACATATACCAAAAAATAAGTATTTAACTACCCAAATAATGATGATAATAATATATTGCTAATGAATGGGTGATAAAATGTTACAGGTAAACCATTTTTGGAATCATATGTATGTTTATTGTTATTTTTTATAATTATTATACAATTTAAATTTATTATATAGTTTTTTAAAGCACTTGTGAAGAAAGATGGACTTGAGGAATGCTTTTTATGTTACAATAACATTTTTACTAAAATTATTACTACTTAAATATTATGAGTATTAAATTGTATGATATCTATACCCTAAATATTACATGTATTATTCTCATATAGTTATATTTGGATATGTTTTTTTCATATAATTTTCATTGTTGTCTGTGTTTAATATATAAAAAAATTTGGGAAAATCGACCTTATTTTCCCTTAGGTTGGGAATTACTTCATCCATGAACATATATTAATTAAAATGTTTTTAAAAATGTTTTAAAAATTATCCAAATATTATTTAATGTAATTTTTAATATATTTTACTTTATATACAATGTTTTAAAATTAACCATTCTATATTTTCCAAACTTATTATAATGTGACTTTTTAAAAAATGTGAAATGAATATTTTTGTTAGTGTGCACAATATGAAAAAAATTTATCACCATTTAAAGTACAATTTTATTATTATATTTTATTATAAATTTCATTTTTTATTTTGTATAAAATTTTTTGCTTATCATTTAGGTAAATTTTAGATTCTAAATACATATTTTCAAACAAAAAATTCATTTTCCTGATGAAATATTCTAGTGATATTATTGTGAAATTTTTTATCCAAATAAACATTCTTCGATGTTTCTTATGGTTTATTAAGGATAATATCCAATGTTCCCATATTTATTAGTTCTTTATATGGATTAACATTATATTTGTAAAATGTTTATTAATCTCATATCCATTCCACTGGTTTTGATTTGATGATATGATGAATATTTTATTATCTTGTGGAACACGTTGGTATGGATTTAATAATATTATGTGGGAACCAAGAATTATATGGACATTCAATTCATTGGGTAAAGAATGATACATTAAGATACAATAATTAGTAGAATTGGGAGTGAATACAGTACAGTAACATACATTTTATAGTAATAGATTGAAGGGGGAGAACATTGACTAAGTAAGTGACCGAATAGGGAGTGAACATAATCCATAATGAAATTGTTCGAAAATAGACTTGAATAATGAAATTATTTTCTATTCTTAATTTCATGAAAGAAAAATTATTTCATATTCTCATAATAGTTTTCCATAGTTCATGATTTAATTTTTATGAAACTATAGTCTTATGAATTATTAATTTTTTTAGATAAAACATTATTATATGTTTCATTGTTATGTTCTATAAATTAATGGGTAAAATAATGATAATTTTAATATCATATTCCCATATCTATATGAATATTTTATTCTGAAATATTTTCATTGATTGAAATGTCTTATATTGACCCTTCATGAGCATAAAATATAAGTCATTCTTGTTTCTCACTTCCCTCAGATATGGAGAATGGTTTCAAATTTGTTATGTCATTAAGGGGTTCTTATTGTAATGTACGAACCTAAATCTTCTTTTCAGGTATTTTTTTTCTAGTCATTTTTGAGAAAAAGGGAGTTTATGGAAAAAAATTGAAGTACACACCTTGTACATTATGAGTACACACTGGGTACTCAGTTACTGCGGGTAGCCGTGTGCTGGCCATGTAGTGGTCATGCACACATCCATGTGGGTGACCTAGAGGATGCCAAATGTGGCTCTCAGTAATGGAAAGTACACGTCATGTACATCAAAAGTACATGTCGTGTACTTTCTTTTTTTTTCATTAAACATATCAGTGTCGCGTCTGACGAACAGAACCTCCTTCTCCAAGGTCTAGTTCATCCGAGAGAACCCGTACGTCGACGATCTTTCCCTGATCCCCCAATTGAGCACCTATACTCTGAATTTACTATTGTGGATTGTGTTGGGATCGCAACGGAAAGCTCTTCCTTTTTCTTGAGCTTCATTTCCCGATTCCTCCTCTTTCTCAAGTTACCTTCTATTGAAATTTTTAGGAATTTTTGTAGATCTACCATGTTTTTTTGGAAATTCAAGGCTTAAGGTTCATATATAGTAATCTACAACACTGAGGTAGGTGGTTTGTGCCTTTCCATAGACAGTCTTTGAGTTTTATGTGCAAAATTTCCCAAAACCCTTTAATGGGGTTTTGTGTATTTATGGTCTTAGCCTTGTTAATTTCCTACTATGCTTGTATGTTTGAGTAGAGGTTGATTTCATATGAATGGTGTTAATTGATATGCCTAGGAGGTTTTTACCTCAATGCTAGTTTTGACTATTTGTCTATTTCTATCTTTTAGGAATCTGTTTGTTTTCCATGCCTAGTATTGTAGGATTGAGTGTTTTATATTTTCTGACATGCTGATATGTTTTATATTGTTATCCAATAGTCCTAGGGGTTCACATTGGTTTTTTTTTCATGATTTTTTCATGTTTTCTTTACATGGGTTTGTGGGAACTTGTTGTAGTGGGACCATAGAGGAAATTAACACTAAGGGCTTTCCTAGAGTGTCTGTTATAAATATCACACTACCATACCATAGGGGGGATTGACTTTGAGTACTCTCTCAAAGGGTCTATAGATACGTTATGAGGCCACAGTAGGAATTAATGTTGAGTGCTTTCTCAAAGTGCCAGTAGTTACTGCTGAAAAACTATAGGGGGATTTGATAGTGAGTGCTTCCTTAGAGAGTCTTTGAATCATACATGACTATAGGGGGAATTTGTGGTGAGTGCTTCATCAGAGAGTCATGGGAATATCTATCCTTGTTTTGGTTGAACTATAGGGGTTAGGCTCAGAGTACTACCCAGAGGGTTACCTGCTTTTATTAGCTGTTGTTTGATATATGAAACTGAATGCATTGAAATTGTGGATTGTTTACTAAATAGTACATCATTATTACTGCTTCCTTTTACTTGTTACCTGCCATATATTCACTGAATTTTAGGCATAGATCTTGTAGTGGTTTTCTATGGAATTTAGTCTCACACCCTATTTGGGCCATGCTTTTGGGCCCAAACTGATTATATTGTTGCATATATAGATAATGGAAAGCACCCTTATACATCAGGTGCTTGATTGTTGTGGATCTAGAGAGCATGGGACCAACATAGGCTTGCGATGCTGAAGAGCTATTTATCTGTTTTCTTTTGTACTTTGTTTTAGTACTGTTTTTTATTCCAACATTGTGATTTGTTTGGATACTTTCCTAGACATATGAATTCTACATCATTCATATGTATGTGTGATCCTGTTTATTATTTTCAATCTTTCATTGTATACTTTTTCATGGATTATTATTGCTTATGCTATTTTCTTTTTGATTACTTCTGTTGTATTACTCTGTCAATGAGGGCATTGTTAAAACACTATCACACCCAAGGCCCTTGATGCTAGTCAAAAGCCTCTAGAATTTAGGGAAATGTGCTTGAGGCCATGTGACCAACTGGGTACGGGGCACCTCTGGGAGGCTTCTAGAATCGGGATGTTACAATGTGGTATCAGAGGAGTTATTTTCTTCTTGACTTACTATTTGGAGCATGTAGCCAGGGATATAACTGAATGGTGACTTGGTCATAAGTTGTGCTCGGGAGTAGCTAACATGTGTATAGGGAAAAGCTAATCTACCTCATTTATTGCAATTGTTTTCTAGTTTTTCAATTTTATAGTTGATTTAATTTTCAATGTTGGGTGATTCACATGTTTTGTGCTATTAATATTGATGTTATTGAAGTTCCAATTCTATTGTAACCCGATGATATGAGGGTATGCCATCTCATGCATCATAAAGTCACTTGCTATAAATCACATGTCAGTCATTCTTTCCATGCCATTTAGGGTGCATTATAGATTACATGTTTTTGAGATTGATGTTGTGCTAGATATGCATTTTTTTGAGATAGATTCAATAATAGAATACCTGCTTTTTGTTAGAGAATTGATTGTCTAAGGTTTTTCTTTAATGAATGCCAAACTTTGGTTGTTAAGATGTTATAGGCCCTCATGGACTAGAATTTTGTGGATTATTGCATTGTTATCTTTTTTTATAACTTGTATAAGATTCCAATATTTCATTCGCGGGGAGTATGGGCCCTCAAAGATCAGAATTTTGCACTTGAGGGTTTGTTTTAGTGTCTTTCTAGGTTCCAGATTTGTTTCTGAGGCTTACTGTCTGTAAAAACCCAGAATACATGGCGTGTAGTTTTGAGTACATTTCATGTGTTCTTCTATTCTGGAAGAATTTTTTTAAAAGTACACATCGTGTATTGTATATACACACTGTGTAGTCTCTAATAATGTCACTCACTATGTGGGTAGAGACACGGGATGGGTAAATCCTTAGCGGAACATGCCATGTACCAGTTGTACACGTTGTATTGTGTTGACCTTATGTCCACCCGTGTGACTAATGAAACAGATGGATAAAAATTATGAGTTACATGCTGTGTCAAGATTGAACATGTTGTGTACTGTATCCCAGGTATCCGGCCATGTAGCTAACAACACGGGTCAGTTGAATCTCTTCGAGTAAACGCCATGTCCATCTATAGCATGTCGTGTAGTGTGAGCCATACATCTGGTTGTGTCATTAACAACATGAGTCAGTGAAGCTCATCTAGTACATGTTGTATTTGGAAAAAACATTCCATGTAGTCTTTTTTAGGAAAACTGTGTAGCTTATCCATGTAAGAGAACATCGGCAGGAGAAGGGGATTCAAGTACGCGCTGTGTAGTGTACATACATTCCATGTATCTGTTTTTTGTTAAAATTGAATGATTTATTTCTCATGTTCCCTTTTTACACATTTAGTTTTCAGTCTTTGAAAATCTTGATCTAAGGTGTGTTTTTGACCTTGTAGAGTCATGCCCCTGAGACATCCTCTGGTTGTACGCTTGTTACAAGGTAGTGATCAAACACTGGACTTGGCTGGACTTCCAGTAGATCCTCGGGTTGTGCAAGTCTTGGCACCATCCGTTATACCTGATGCAGGTGTTGATGTACTGATTAGGGAGGGATTTTTTATAATGATGCAGACCTTTTAGGGAGCACTACCTCCTGCCCAGATAATGGAAGAATTGACGTGGGTCTTTTAGCAGTAGCATCCTCCCACCTTCTCAAGGGATGGAGGACCCCAGGATGCAGATTCAGGGCTAGAAGCCATGTGAATGATCTTTGATCATCTGGAGATACCTCCAGAGAGGAGAGTCATTCTCGCTACTTATATGCATTGTGATTCCACCAGGGGATGCTGGGATGCGATCTCATAGGTAGGGTGCCAGTAGTTTATGGAGGGGGATTAGTTTCAGCTTACATTCTATGATTACTTCTATCCAGATACATTTAGACCTAATCAAGCTCCAGAGTATATGATTATGGAGTAGGGTACTCTTTTTTAGGGAGTATTCTTCTCGCTTCACCGATCTGTAGCGCTTTACACCCTTTTTTAAGGGGATATGGGTTGTTTCTAGCATGAAAGTTTGAGAATGGTCTCAGGCAGGACATTCGAGCTCATGTGAACATCTTCAGGTTGACTTTGATTTCTTCTATCATCAACCATGCATTGATCACTGAACATAATCTGAGGGATTCTGGAGATGTGGGCCTGGGTGGTTCAGCATACAGATTAAGTGCTTCTCTAGCAGATAGCAGGAAGAACCACAGGGAGACTACACATAGATATCTAAGTAGGCGGGATGTACCTTCAGGTAGCCAGGTGGTATGTTACCAATGTGTGATGTTCGGGCATATGAGGCCACATTTCCCAAAGGAGCAAGTGGAGTTCTGATCATGCGGCAAGATGGGTCACCTTCAACGCTTATATCAGATCTTCTCACCAATAGCTGGGGACATGGGTTTTTCTTTGACTCCTTGTTCAGGAGCAGTGCCACCAGTTTCTCATCAATCTTGGAACTGGTGTTTTTCTAAGTGTTCGGGCTGAGTTGGAGGTCGTGGATATAGTAGCCATTCGCCAAGCTTTCAGTGACAGTAGGGTGGATCAGCTCAGGGTGGTTAGGCAGGATTGCAGGGTCACAGTGTGGGTTAGACATTTGGGGTGGAGTATACCCAGCAAGAGCTGCATCCCGAACCCTCAACAGTATGAGGTACGATCCTCATCGCCTCAGTTTTAGTTTCTTCTCTTTTTGATACATGGGCTTATTATAGCTTCACATCTGTTGATATTGTGGAGATCTTTGGGCTCTGTATCTTTTTATCTGCAGATATCTGGATGTTGGACACTCTGTTGGGGACTAGAATGTCTAGTGTACATCAGTGCAAGGATTTTCCTCTATAATTTTGTGGGTGTCACTTCTTATGGGAACTTTATGTCCTAGATATGATAGGATATTTATTTCATTCTCGGAATTGACTAGTTAATTCCCTTCTAGGAAGTTGTCAACTTTTATCATCGTAGGGTGAGTTTTATGTCACTAGAGGTTGGTATGTTTCTGTATAAGGGTGAGTGGGATTTCTAGGTGAGAAGAGTAGGACATAAGCATCATGGGTTGGGTGGAGTTATAGCCCAGATTTCTAGTCTATATTTGGATGACCATGGGACTTCACAGTTAGACATTCCTCTGGTGGTGGATCGTTTTAGAGACATCTTTCTAGAGGACTTTTCAGGTTTGACTCTAGAGCGATAGGGGAAATTTTCTATTGAGCTTGTGCCAAGAGCAGCACCGGTGTCCATTATTCCTTATAAGATGGATACACCGGAGTTACAAGAGATCAAGAAGCAGTTGGAGGAGTTGCAGTCCAAGGGTTTCATCTAACCCAGTAATTCTCCTTGGGGTTCGTCTGTCCTATTTTCAATGAAGGAAAACAGTACCCTTACACTGTGTGTGGACTACCAGAAGTCGAACCAGTTGACGGTCAAGAACCGATGTCCTTTTCTGAGGATTCATGATCTGTTTGATCAGTTTCGAGGAGCGCATGTGTACTCAAAGATTGACTTGAGATCTAGTTACCATTAGTTATGTGTTAGACCATTTGATATACCTCTCACAGAATTCCAGAGCATGTGTGGTCTATACGAGTATACAGTTATGCCATTCAGTCTCATGAATGCGACTACAGTTTTCATGGTACTAGTTAACCAAGGGTTCCATCCTTACTTGGATTCTTTTGTGGTTATCTTCATCGACGTTATCTTGGTGTAATCTCACGCGACCATGATACCCATCTTGAGATCGTTCTCACTACACTGAGAGAGAATCAGTTACATGCTATGCTCTCAAAATGCCACTTTTAGATTGTCTATATTCCCTTCTTGGTTCATGTTATCTCAGAGACAGGAGTATCAGTCGACCTAGAGAAAGTGAGAGTAGTAGTTTCTTGGGAGTATCCGAGGAATGTATTTGAGGTATTGAGTTTTCCAGGGCTGGATGGATACTACAGACACTTCATATAAGACTTTTCACACTTAGCAGCACCACTAACGTGTCTGACTAAGTAGGGTGAAATGTTCTTGTGGTTATATTCTTGTGAGTTACCCTTTCAAGAGCTGAAAGGGAGGTTGACTCCAACACCGATACTAGTTTTTCCAGAACTGGGAAAAAATCTCTACAGTGTGTTGTGATGCTTCTGGTTTCGGGCTAGGATTTGTGTATATGCAGGGAGAAGAAGTCCTTGCATATGGGTCTTGGAAGTTGAGGCCACATGAGAGGGATTACCCGACACACGATCTAGAGTTGGCGGCAGTTGTTCCTGCCTTATGCTTTTGGAGACATTATCTACTGGGAGAGAATTTTGTGGGTTTCACCGACGACAAAAGTCTCAAGTATATCTTCACTCAGAGTGACCTGAATTTGAGGTAGTGATGGTGGGTCAAGTACCTTCAGTATTTTGACTTTGATCTTGCCTACACGCCTGGGAAAGGAAATTTTGTGGCTGATGTGCTAAACAGGAGGACTCAAATATAATCAGTTTAAGAGGCCATTTGCGAGTGGAATCTTATGTATCTATTCTCTAAGATGCTTTTGGTGGTGCATGATAGAAAGGGGCAGACGTTTCTTTCTTCGGTAGCTTTTACCTCGACTCTTCTTTATTGAGTGAGAATGAGGAATCTATCAGATTATAAAGGAATAGTCCTATGGGAAGGTGCATCAGGAGAAGACCTTATTCCTAGATGGACCATAGGTGAGGATGAGATCTTTCATTTCTAGGGGTGTGTATGGGTGCTAGTAGATCTACGCAAGGAGCTGATGCGGGACTTTCATTCCTCAGTTTGGGTAGTTCATCCTGGTGTCACAAAGATGTATCATAACCTACACTATCAGTATTGGTGGCCAGGTATGAAGAGAGATGTTTCTTGTTTCATCAAGAGGTGTTCCACTAGTTAGCAGGTTAAGGCCGAGCATTCGTGACCAGTAGAGCTTTTGCAGCAGTTACCCATTCTCGAGTGGAAGTGGAATGATGTCATGATAAACATTGTGACGGGTTTACCGAGGTCACCTTGAGGGCATGTTGTGGTATGTGTTGTCATTGAAAGACTCATGAAGGTTTCTCGCTTCTTTCCAATCAAAGACACCGTCAGTGTTGACGATTCAGGACGGTTGTACATCGGGGAGACTATACGTCTGCATGGAGTTCCACACTCCATTTTTTTAGACAGAGTCACAAGTTTTACTTCTCGGGTCTAGTAGGGGCTTCAGAAGGCTTTGGGTAAACATGTACTTTTGAGTACAGCTTACCATCCCCAGACAGATGGCCAGTCCGGGCGTACGATTCAGGTGCATGAGGACTTTCTCTGAGCAGGCATCCTTGATTTTGGTGGTGGCTGCGCCCAAATTTACCCTACCGGTAAAAGCGGTCATTTTAGTACAAGTAGGGGTCGAATCCACAGGGACCAAAGAAGAAACCTTGAGACACATTGATTAGATGCAGGATTGGCTATGAAGTGGCCAACTATGGTGTTGATTGATTTGAAGAAATATTTATTTAATTTAAAGAACCAAATCAATAAAATTACTTTAATTAAAACCAATAATTAAGGTGAGTTGATCCTAGGTTGTCACTTGGGCTTGATTGGATTTATTTGTTTTTCATTTGATTTTCTGTTCATCGGTTCAAGAGGTATCCATTAAATGAAATAATTCCTCAATATCATTCTCCAATTTAATCCATACACAATTTCAAGTCTAATCACCAATTCACCTAGAGGATCAATTAAATGAGCACTCCAAGGAATTGGATCGTACTAGCACTCAAAATGTGTCATCGTTAAAGTCATTGAAGACAAAGAAGAAGATAAATCAAAGAAAGGAACTCTTAAAATAAAGAACGAATTTAAGAATTTAAGAACATCAAATAAAATTCAATCAAACTCATGCAACTCCCTAGGATTAACCCATAAAAGGTTAGCCCTCCATTGATACTATTCTATCAATGGAAGCGGGTAATTGACTTAATGAAGCAGGATTGAAGAATAAAAAAAACATTAATCAAAATGAACACTCCACCGTTGTGTGATGAATTCACAAGTGCGGGTGTGAATAAATTCACACTACGATTCAATGGTATCAACGTGTGAAGAAAAAGAAAATAAAAAGTGAAGAAGAAGAATAACTTTTATTAAAATAATAAACTTGAAATAAAAACTTACATGTGAAAACTTGATGATGCGATTACAAATTGAAAGCAGGAAATTACAATTGAAATAAATACAATAGATGAAAGAAAAACATGAATTCAAAGAAAAATGTTAGATGGTTATTCCCTTCACCACCAGCTCATTATATAGTCATATTAGGAGGATTATGTCCACCCCCAACAATAACTTCACCCCCCAGCAATTAAGAGATTCAAAAGGAGGGTGAAGAATCAAAAAGAAATTAACGTTACAAAGTTGACCACAAAACCAGCCAGATTCAATCTCCATTTTGACGTGTGCGTTTGACACTTCATACGGCCGAATCCGAAGATGTCATAAATAGAACATATCTTCTTCAATTAGTCTTATAGAAGCTCTAAAAATATCAAGAAATTTGGCTTAGCCGTTTGGATGTTATGGTCGAAATGGTGGGATGGATTTCTGTGCATTAATGTCGGGTCCACCATTTAAATCTCAACTTCAGATCCCTTTATCATCATGAAAACATCAAAATTAGCTCCATACATAGTTGATTAAAATTATACTCATATTGTTATCTTTCTACTGTATAAATTTGAGCTTCATTGGGATTGGTTTCTGGGCCCCACATTTGTTTGATGGGCCTTAGGCCCATTATGATTTTTCCAGCAAGTTTCTTCATTCGGGCACAAAATTCTCCATCTTCCTTTGGGATTCATCCATCAGACCTAAAAGATAAAATGTTACAAACAAATTGATCAATCATATCCAAAAATTTCAAATTCAGAAAATGAATATAATGTTGTCCACAAACAAATGAATGATTGGTCCCAAATTTTCATTTTAAACATGAATTGCATTTAAGATAAGAAATGAAGTTCTATTTATGTAATGCACTAAAAACAATGTTTATGGACATTGAAACAATGAATATAAAGATATTAACAATTAATATTAGCCACTTTTAGTGACTAATCACACCCCCCAACTTGAGTTTTTCTAGTCCCGAGCAAAATAAATTACAAATATGAAATTCAAATCCCCTTTTCCAAAAACATTTTAATACACATTGCTCACCCAAATATCTAATACCAAAAAAAATTATGAAACCCAATCAAAAACATTAAAAACAATATAGGTCCATAAGCATATCCCAAGCCCAAGCCCATTCCTTTGTTCAAATTCATTGCCACATTTCATCCAATTCCAATTAAGCATGATAAAGTGTTGTGCATCATAAAAGATATGGGGCCCATTTTATTGTTCAAGGGGAAAGAATGGAAGCGCTAGGTGGGAATCACATTAAACCTTAAGATGAGTATCCTTTTTTTTATTTTTGTTTATTTTATTTTTTTAACCACAATAGATATGAAAAGACTATCTCTGGCCAAGACAACTATGGAGTCATGATCCCCAAGTGCCGGAAACCACACATATTGTCAATTCCATGATCTAAAATAGACATATAATGCCTAACTCTGGTCAAGAAAACTATGGAGTCACGATCCCCAAGTGCCGGACGCCACACATTTGGACAAAACATTTCTCTATGTGGTCAAAATTATTATTATTTTTTTGTTTTTTTTTTTTGTTTTTTGTTTTGGATACTCAAATTAAACTAAAAGTGACCCCAAACCCCTATGCTATAATTAAAGGGACCCATGAACTCAAATTTACACCCACGATCTAGTAGACGTTCATTGTGGCATTTTTATTAAGAGAATGAAAATGTAAACTTTGAAAAATCACATTAGACAACCGCACTTTCCAAAAACTATGCTCATGAACTTAAACTTGCATTAAAATTAGAATCATGGCATGAAAAAATTATTTGATATCCAATTTTAGAGATTTCAATGGGTGTTATCATGTTTAAGGTTAATGGAATTTTTTCTTTCCATGCATGTTCTTATTGAAAAAAAAATCATTTCCCCTGCCCCAACATGGAATAACACTATCCCCAGTGTTTAAAGAAAAGAAAAGCTAGAAGGGGGTAGGAGAGGAGTTCAAAGAAGAAATTTAAAACGAAAATCATGGAATGAAGTCACCTGGTGGTTGATGATGATAGCGCATTCCATAGTCTCCCTTCAATTGTGGATTTGAGTCTCAGCGGCTTGGATGGTGGTGAATGGATTTTCCTAATGGCTTATGACATGTCCTTTTATTTTTTTTAACCTATAAAAACATAAAAATAAATCAAAACAAAATAAACTGATGATACATTGTCTTCTTTATATTTTCTGGGTAAGGTATTACTCCAAGATCACACCATGTGACACAGATGAATATGGAGCTCCCCTTTCATACCCATCCTTACTCATAAAAGAAGAACAGGTCAACAGTTTATGGTAATTTATTATATGAAAAAAATGATTCAAAATTATTAGAAACATGAAAACCATGGGTTTCCTCCCATGCAGCGCTTTTGTTTAACGTCGTTAGCCCGACTTGTACCCCCCAACTTATCCAATTCCAGCTTTCATCATTTTTAGGACCCCATTTTTGTCCACTTCAACTTTATTCAGATTGATTTTTTTATAATTTGATTCATGTGAAATCCTATTTTCTAAATTGATTGGTAAAATCCAAGGAATATCTAAAATGGTTGATCGTGTTTTATCTGGAGTATTTCTTAAGATTTCAAGGTTCATTCCTACATTATTGGTTTCATGAGATGGATGAATGATAACTGAGAGGTCTTGTTTGTACCCTATGATGGGATGCCTGAGTGGGGAAGTAAGGACATTGATTTTATGTTCAGGTTGGATAGGACATTCGAAAATAGATAAGGAATTAGAATCAATTTCATTTTCATTTTCAAAATTTCCCAACACAATTGGTTCCCTTTGAATTGAAGATTCAAACCCAAAATTTTCTAGATGAGTTTCATAAATGGGTATGGGTTTGATGTTTGTGATATCTCCTAATGGTTCAGTGATTGGTGTTTCTGAAAAATCATCATTGTAGAAATATTCCGAACATTCAATCTCTGAAGAAAAATTTCCCTCTTGTGAATTCATGAAATCAATTTCATCCTGATTTAAACACTCGTTAACAATTCCCTCATGTTCATTATCTTGACTTTCAAAATTACCTGACCAATTCACATCATTATCCAACTCTGTTTTCCAAGATTCTAAAGTGGGTTCATCACTAAATTAAAATAAGTTATATGGGTAACAAGATTCTTCTATAAGTGATGTGGAAGGGATAACCTGAGTTGAAGTGGGTTCCAAAAATGATTCAATGCTTTGTAGTTCTACTCTCAGTGATGAAACTTCTGAATTCATTTTATCCATTTTTTCACACAAATGTTCAATAATGTTTTCAGAATTAGGATTCATAGATGTTTGGACCTCATGAAATTCATTAAGTTTGATCTCTTCAATCATCCTTGAGAGGTATGGAAATTGATCCTTTAATCAATCATCATCCCATTGATTGTACATGTTATCGGGTGTGGGGTAATCACTCAAGTGTTGATCAAAGTAATTTTCTATCTGAGGGGATTCCCATTGTTGATTTTCTATTTGATTCTAGACTGTGTTTATGAAATGAAATTGCTGATGATACTCTATTGGAGTTGAATGAAATTTGGATATGGATTTTTTTGGACACATGAAAACAGAAAGGGGAAAAGAAAAGAGAAATATAGGTGAGAAAATAGAAGTTAGGTGAGAATAGAAGGTGGGTGTCTAATAAAACTTACTTTGGTCTCTAGAAATGGTGCCAAAATTTGGCTGCGCCCAAATTTACCCAACCGGTAAAAGAGGTCATTGATGTACATGTAGGGGTCAAATCCACAGGGACCGAAGAAGAACCTTCAGACACTTTGATTAGATGTTGGATTGGCTATGAAGTGGCCAACTATGGTGTTGATTGATTTGAAGAAATATTTATTTAATTTAATGAACAAAATCAATAAAATTACTTTAATTAAAAAAAATAATTAAGGTGAGTTGATCCTAGGTTGTCTCTTGGGCTTGATTGGATATATTTGTTTTTCATTTGATTTTCTCTTCATCGGTTCAAGAGGTATCCATTAAATGAAATAATTCCTCAATATCATTCTCCGATTTAATCTATACAAAATTTCAAGGCTAATCACCAATTCACGTAGAGGATCAATTAAATGATCACTCTAAGGAATTGGATCGTACTAGCACTCAAAATGTGTCATCTTTAAAGTCACTGAAGACAAAGAAGAAGATAAATCAAAGAAAGGAACTCTTAAAATAATGAACGAATTTAAGAATTTAAGAACATCAAATAACATTCAATCAAACTCATGAAACTCCCTAGGATCAACCCATTAAATTTTAGCACTCCATTGATACTATTCTATCAATGGAAGTGGGTAATTGACTTAAAGAAGCGGGATTGAAGAAGAAAAAAAAAACATTAATCAAAATGAACACTCCACCGTTGTGTGATAAATTCACAAGTGCGGGTGTGAATAAATTCACACTATGATTCAATGGTATCAACGTGTGAAGAAAAAGAAAAAAAAAGTGAAGAATAAGAATAAATTTTATTAAAATAATAAACTTGAAATAAAAACGTACATGGGAAAACTTCATGATGCGATTACAAATTGAAAGCAGGAAATTACAATTGAAAGAAATACAATGGATGAAAGAAAAACATGAATTCAAATAAAATTTTTAGATGGTTATTCCCTTCACCACCAGCTCATTATATAGGCATATTAGGAGCCTTATGTCCACCCCCAACAATAAATTCACCCCCCAAAAATTAAGAGAGTCAAAAGGAGGGTGAAGAATCAAAAGTAAATTAACGTTACAAAGTTGACCACAAAACCAGCCAGATTCATCCTCCATTTTGACGAGTTCGTTTGACACTTCATACTGACGAATCCGAAGGTGTAATAAATAGAACATATCTTCTTCCATGTGTCTTCTAGAATATATCAAAATTTCAGGAACTTTGGCCTAGCCGTTTGGAGGTTATGGTAGAAATGGTGGGACGGATTTCTGTGCATTAATGTCGGGTCCACCATTTAAATCTCAACTTCAGATCCCTTTATCATCATGAAAAGTTCAGAATTAGCTCTGGACACAGTTGAATAAAATGATCCTCATATCTTTATCTTTCTACTGTATAAATTTTAGCTTCATTGGGATTGGTTTCTGGGCCCCACATTTGTTTGATGGGCCTTAGGCCCATTATGCTTTTTCCAGCAAGTTTCTTCATTCATTTGCAAAATTCACCATCTTTCTTTAGGATTCATCCATTGGACCTAAAAGATAAAATGTTCCAACCAAAGTGATAAATCATATCAGAAAATTTCAAATTCAGAAAATGAATATAATGTTGTCCACAAACAAATGAATTATTGAGCCCAAATTTTCATTTTAAACATGAATTTCATTTAAGATGAGAAATGGCGTTCTATTTATGTAATGAACTAAAAACAATGTTTATGGACTTTGAAACAATGAATATAAGGATATTAACAATTAATATTATCCACTTTTAGTGACTAATCAGGTGGTTCTTGGGGGAAGCACATACCTCTTGTGGAGTTTTCCTACAAAAATAGTTTTCAAGAAACTATTCAGATGGCCCCTTGTGAGGAATTGTATGGTAGGCCATGCCGATCACCCTTATATTGGATGGAGGCAAAAGAGGTAGCTTTGTTGGGACCTTGTATTGTTCAAGAGACCACGGAGTAGAGAGAGATGATTCAGAAGAAGATGACTACAGCACAGTATTGACAGAAGTCCTATGCTGATTAGAAAACACGACCTCTGGAGTTCGAGGTTGGAGATCTGGTTTTCCTATGCGTCACACTGAGGTTTGGACACAGGAGGATTATGAGATATTGTAAGCTTTCTTTGTGGTACATCGGGCCATTTGAGGTGTTGGAGAGGGTTGGTCCAGTTGCCTATCGGTTGTAGTTACCTTAGAGGTATCGATCTATGCATGACGTCTTCCACGTTTCTCAGCTTCAACATTATATCTCAAACTCATATCATGTTCTTCAACCTGAGGAGGTTGAGATAGAGGTGGATACCTCATTCAAGGAGAATCCTATCTGGATTTTTGATCCTAGTATGAAGGTTCTCTGTGACCGATATGTTCCTCTGATGCAAGTGCTATGGCAACACAAGCGAGTGCAGGACGATACTTGGGAGGGGGAGGTCGATGTACGATCATAGTGGCCATAGTTATTTGGGATTTCATATTATATGCCAAATTTCTAGGGAAATTCTGGGATGAAATTTTTTAATGGGGGAAGTTTTTAAGAACCCAGATCTTTTTTTCATATATGTTTTCCTTTTCTAGACATTTTTGAGAAAAACATGAGTTTTTGGAATTTGTTTTGAAGTACATGTTGTGTACTTGATTACCGCGAGTAGCCATGTACTGGCCATGTACCAGCCATGCACACAGACATGTGGGTGACCTGCAGGCCACCGAAAGTGAGGCTCGGTAATAGTAAGTGCACGCCAGGTACTTCATAAGTACATTCCATGTACTTTTTTTTATTAAACATATCGGGTTTGTGTCTGATAGACAACACATCCTTCTTCTAGGTATGATTCATCCGACAGAACCTCTACGGTGACAATCTTTCCCCAAGCCCCTGATTGATCACCTATACACTAGATCAACTACCGTTGATCACGTTGGGACCACAACATTTAGCTCTTCCCACTGCTTGAGCTTCATTTCCAGATTCCTCATCATTCTCAAGTTCTCCTCTGTTGAATGTTTTAGGAGTTTTTGTAGATCTACCATGTTCTTAGGCAATTCATGGCTTGAGGTTCAGGTATAGAGATTTTCCAACACCGAGGTAGGTGGTTTGTGCCATTCCATATATAGTCTTTGAGTTTTATGTGAAAAATTTCCCCAAACCCCTGAATGGGATTTTTCATATTTATGGTCTTAGCCTTGTTAATTTCCTTCTATGCTTATATGCCTGTGTAGAGGTTGATTTCATATGAATGGGGTTAATTTCTATTCCTTGGAGGTTTTTCCCTCATTGCTCATTTTGACCATAGGTCTAGTTCTACCTTTTAGGCTTCTGTTTGTTTTCCATGCCCAGTATTGTAGGATGGAGTATTTTATTTTTTCTGACTTGCTGATATGTTGTAGATTGTTATTCTAGTAGTCTTAGGGGTTCACATTGGCTGTTGTTCATCATTTGTGCATTTTTTTATTACAGGGGGTTATCAGAACCTGTTGTAGTGGGACCATAGGGGAAATTGACATAAATGGATTTCCTAGAGTGTCTGTTATAAATATCACATTGCAAGACCATAGGGGGAGTCGACGTTGAGTTCTCCCTCAGAAGGTCTATAGATACATTACGAGGTTAGAGGAGGAATTGATGTTGAGTGCTTCCTCAGAGTGCCTGTAGTTTCCGCTGAAATACTATACGGGGAATTGATGTCGAGTGCTTCCTCAGAGAGTCGTTGAATCACACATGACTATAGAGGGAATTGGCAGTGAGTTCTTCCTCATAGAGTCTTGAGAATATCTATCCTTGTTTTGGTTAAACCTGAGGGGTTAGGCTGAGAGTACTACCCAGAGGGTTACCTTCATTGAATAACTATTGTTCGATATATGAAACTTAAGGCATTGAAACTATGGATTGTTTAAAACTGAGTACATCCTTGTTACTTCTTCCTTTTACTTGTTACCTACTATATATTCACGAACTGTTAGGCACATATCTTGTGGTGGTTTTCTTTTGGGTTTATTCTCACACCCTATTTGGTCTATGATTTTGGGCCCAAAAAGATTATATTGTAGTAGGTATAGATAAGGGAAATCACCCTTCTACTTCAGGTACTTGATTGCGGTGGAGCTGGAGGGCATGGGACCAAGATTAGGGTTATGATGCTGAGGAGTTTTTTAAATTTTTTCTTTTTTAGTTTGGTTTAGTACTATTTTTTATTCCGGTATTGTGATTTGTTTGTCTGATTTCCAATACATATGTAGCATGCATTATTCATATGTATGTGTGCTTCAGTTTATTATTTTTAGTCTTCCATTATTTACTCTTTGATGGATTATTACTGCTTCCACTAGTGTCTTTTTTCTTCTATTACATTACTCTTCCAATGAGGGCATAGTTTCACCACTATTACACCCAAGGCTCTAACTGCTAGTCGGCAGCCTCTAGGGTTCGGGGATATTCTCTTGAGGCCATGTGACCAACCAGGTATGGGGCACCTATGGGCGGCTTCTAAAACTGGGATGTTACATGTAAAGACCATAATGGGATCTAATTATATATTTTATCTACCATTTTTTATGCATCCACATTTCCAAATCCACTAAACCTATAAAGTTCTGGTTTGGACCATATTGACATGAAATGCATATTTTCAGTATTATGATGTTTTATTTATGTTTGAATGGTTTTAGTCACTATATTGATTTCCTTGATTAATGTGGAAATTAATTCCATTTTCCTTTTTTATATCCTTAGTGTAATTTCTGAAAATTTTATGTTTCTATATCTTGTGTTTCTATTTATTCTATTAAAATTATTCTATAATATCACCAATAAACTCAAATTAATGTTAGTTATTAGATATAAAATCATTATTATTTTTTACCTAACACTAAAAAAGAACCATGTAACCATGAAATTAATAGGAAAATTTTGTAGTATCACTACATGAAAATGGACTTATACCAATAGTTTTAAAAAAATCATGGGTATAGGTTACACTGGAAAAAAATTCACAGGAAAGACATATTCCCATAGTTCTTCTAAAACAGTGAATATAGGTGAACCCTATACCCATGGTTTTTAGAAAACTATGGGTATGTGTTTTGCGGGAATTTTTTAGGGAAGACCTATACCTAATGTTCTAAAAAAAATTTAGTATAGGTTGGGAAATAAATTATTATTGTAAACTGTTCCAATATGTTTCTAATGAGAAAAATGTTTGACCTATACCCACGGTTTGACCAAACTATGGGTATCACATGACAAATTATTTTTTCATAAAAATAAAAATAATAATAAATCTTTTAATATAAATCTTTATATATATATAATAATGTATTTATAAATATATATTTATTGTATATAAGAACATAAAATATGTGATAGGGTAGTGGTAAAGTCACTAGAATATAAGGGGAAGGCACATACATCAAATCCCAGTTGGTGGGTTTTTTAATAAATGACATTTACCGAACGTTTTCTAAACCATGGGTATTGGTATTAGAAAAAATGCCTATACTGGGGGTTTAAAAACAATGGGAATAGGCTACTTATCCATATGGTTTGACCAAACCGTTCATATAGGTCTATAAAGACGGCATGGTAGCTAATAGTTTATAGAATTGTTGCCATAACCTACACCCCTAGTTTTTGTGCTATACCCACTGTTTTGACCCATGGGTATAAGTGAAAAATTAAAGTGCTGATTAATTTAAATTTAATTTTTGAAACATCTATGAATTATATTTTGAAAAATGGATTCCACATTTTGTATAATAAGGTGAAAATTTAAAAAATAGGTTCTTTTTTTGAAAAAGTTATTAGTAACATTAGTAATATTGGTTACCACTGTAATGGGAAAATAATGTCTAATCAGTTAATAAAGGGTAAAAATAATATTATATTGATTATTAATTGACCCTAACTCATTAATAAGTTTTCTTTTATGTTTAAATTTCATTAAAAACCTTTCAAAGTCTGAATATATTTTCTTATGAATAACATTTATATGTGATTATTACATTTATAATATTTTATTTAAAAAAAATACAAGGATACCACAATGATATTTTTAATAAATATTTTTCATTGATGTGGATTATTTTCATTTCCTTTTTCCGTATATTTTATTATTTTTTGTATATTTTAAATGATAAAATGGTTTATTTTAATTAATATTTATCAATTGTATTTTTTTCATAATTTGAAAATAATGCATTTTTATAATTTTTTTGTTTTTTTAAATAATTATCAAATTAAATTTTTTTATACCATTACTTTTTTTATTATATATTTAAACTAAATTATAATTCTCAATTATTTTCATTCTTTCATTTATTTTTATTTTTTATTTTTATTTTTCAAAAATATTTATTCTATTAATTATTTAATTTAATTAATATTTATTTTTATTTATAAATAAATAATTTTTTCACAGTATTTTTTAGTTCTATAAATAATTAAATTAGTTTTAACAATTTAATTCTATTCATTTAATACTTGTATTTTAATGAAATTCTATAATGTCATTAACTCATCAAATTTATTAATTAATTCTGTAATTTAAGAAAATTTCCTCAAAAATTGTATATGTTTTAAATTAAATTTTTTTAAATAATTTGAAATCATAAATAAATTATTTCTTTAGAACAATGTTTATATTATTATTTTTTTGTTTCTATCATTTTATAATTTTTATTACGTTTTTAATTTTATTTTTTAATTTAGTTTAATTTTTTTTTCAAGTTATGCAGGTGTTGAAGACCTACAGACACCACCCATCGGTGAATCAAGTAATTGTTTTCACCTTGCTTGTTACTGTTGTTTGACAGTGGTGACTCATTGAGTCACTATTCCATCCATTCTCCTCTATTGAGTCATTGCTCCACTTTATTTGTGACTCAAGTCACCAATACACAATCCTCTACTAACCTACCACCCCAACTCCCACCGACTGTTACTCATGTCTCACTGATACCTTCGAACATACTAACAACACCTGCTTCACCCTGCCTCTGCCAATGGTGACTCCTACGTCACTGTTGTTATCCCTAACCACCTCTCTTTCACCCTCGACTCACCATCAAATCCCAAACTAGTTTTGAAGCACAATAAAAGGGCCCCCACAATCAAATCACACCAACAATGTGAAAATCGAAACAAAACAGATGCACTAACAATTTACCTTCCCCGGATATAGAATAAAACATAGAAATCATCAAAACCAATAAAAGAAGAACAATAACAGATTTTAATTCCAAACCAAAAATCTCATATAAATATCGAACCATATCCAAACCCTCATTTTTCATGTTCCACATCCCTAAGAAAAACTATAGATCCTCACCTATACAGAACACCTGATCTGGTCATCGTCGTCTTTCTTTGAGCCGTTGAATCGCCTCCCTACTGATGTCCAACCTCACCACCTCTCCTCTATTATGCTACACCATGCACCTATAGTCGCACTTTTTTCTATTTATCATCCACCTATACCCTCAATCACTTTACCTCTTTCACTAGCATAGCTGACTCCCCTAGTGCCACCATAGACCCATCGAGTTGAAGCCATGTACCCGTCGTTGTGCCCCTCTTCATCTCGACGAACTCGGCGCTGCCCATGCCCTTCTACATGACCACCATCCACTTGTCCATTATTTTTTTTTATTTTTTATTATATCCTATAATATATAGTATATAATATAATATATATAATAAAAATTAATATAATTCTTATAACATATATGTAATAATAATATATATATTAATATTAATAATAAATATGCTTCTATTTACAGAATAATATATATATTATTTATATGTATATGTAATCATATCATTTTTTTATTTATATATATTTTTTTATATTTTAATTTTAACTTGTATTATATTAATATATCAACTAGTTTCGTTCTTTTCTCTCATATGTGTTTTTTGTATTTTATGTTTCTCTATGTAGGGGGGAGATTATGGGGCCTAAAAAAGAAGCTGATCGTGGGCAATGCAAGTGAAAGTGTAATGTGATACCTTGTTCATTGAAGGAGGCCGATTACACTCACATAGAGTTCACTCGAAGATGGTGAAGAGTAAATCGATGGCATGCCATGTGGATTCGCTGCCTCTTAGTTAGATTTTATAAATTTTCAAAATTTTTCCTAATAAGAGGTTCATATCCTCTCATGTAAAGAGGGGGACACTCCATGAACAATCCACACCTTATCCACACCTAATGGAATAGGGATCGTCTTTGACCTAAAGATGGGTCCCTAGTCATCCATCTCAATCTCTACCTCTTTTTAGTCTGTTTTTTTATTTTCTTTTATGTTTTGCAAATACCATAACTGTCTCCATGTTTTAGAAATTTAATTGTGTTGGGAATTCAATAGTGATGTTCATGTGTTTGTTCTCTCTTGTTTCATTTCATGATCATAAATCTCTAGAAATAGAGATCTAACTTCTGGGGTAATACTTAGATTATAAATCCTGATATGATATTAATAACTGATCTTCATCACAATCACATTTTTCTTCTTCTCCTTAGTAGATCGTGATTGTGAATTGTGGTGCGCGTGAGTACATTATTTCACTGGATAAGTTTCTACTGTCCCTTATTATCCCTTCTCCCCTTCCAATCTCAATTTCACTAACCGAGCAATTGATATGGTATAATCATTTGGAAAAACACAACAGGATCATTCTGAATAGTGAAATCCTACCTAGGATGAGTCAGTTGAGGGAATTAGTTTTCAATTTGGAGTAATAATCAGGCGCCAAAGTCTATTAGTGATTGATATTTTATTGTATAGGTGAGATAGTTGTGTGATACAAGTTTTCAATCACACATTGAGCGAGTTGTGAGTTTTTGAATCACTACCTATGTTAATCAATTATAGGGACTGGAGGGTGAATTTCCTTTGATTTTTTTGTTCTTGTTGACTAATTTTTATGTGTATTCTATAATTTCATTTTATTTTTTTCCTTTTTCTTCTTCCATTAGTCATTTTCTCATTGAATGTTTCTTCTCACATGATGTTTTTTTAATATTATTTTAATCTATTTTTATATTTTGTATACAAACTATAAAAAAATACAAAATGATTTTTAAAATGACCCCTTAAGCATTCAACATTTATTCCTCGGGAGAAACCATGACGTTAACCATTGTGCTATATATTAGGTTTTTATAAATTTAAACATGGCCATCCTTGTGACTAGGACATCATCAAATTTTGGTTCCATTTCCAATGACACAACATTTCCCTGAATGGTTTTTCTAGTTTTCTTTGAAAAAAATTATAACAAAAAATCTATAAAAAATACTAAAAAACAAAATGTTCATTGTGATCTCTTTTGATATTGATGATGATATGTAGGATTTTTCTGATGTGAAAATACTTTATGAGGATGTAGAACTTTTCCAATCATGGTTACATACCCAAAAAATAGTAGAGACATCAAATTATACAAGGGCCATGACACATCAGACTAAACAGTAGTATGTAGATAAATTCCACTGAGATAAGGGGGCTCAAGAGGTATAGGTACATTCAAAAATGGATTTACTAGCCACAAATCATATCATTATCTACATTATCCCTACCTACCTGAATCTATAGAACCCAACAAGAATGGAATAACCCTAGGAACCCAATGTAGTTGATCATTCTAGAAAATAACATAGAAGAGATGAGAAAAGGAACAGAAATTATGAAAACTGGTTGGAACTACCAATATTTGATCTTGAATCACCATATGACCTTTTGTTGAGAAATGACAAGCTATATCCAGAATTTTATGTCAAGGGGTGGAAATAGATAGTGGAGGAAAACATAGAATAAGTTGTGTATATATAGGGATATAATTTTATTTCTGTTATTTCATTTGATGATATTATGTGTTCTGAATTATTGAATGATTTCTCCTTGTTTCCACATAACAAACCATCACATGAAATCCTTACCTTGACCTTGGAGGAAACCACATGAGAGGTGATATTGTTTGAACAGAGGATGCAGGAGGTTGAATACCTCCCTCCCGCAACAGAAATTTTTGTAGGATCATTATTCTACCATGTGAAACAAACTGCATTACTTCAAGGAGTTGAATTTACTCTTGAAGAATTAGTTTTTGATTATACTAAAGATGATTTTATGGATGTTCCTCCCATTACATGCATTTAGAATGAAGTACATATTTGTGATTTCTTAGAAAATCAAGATAAATTTTGGGCTTTACTAGTAGATGAACTGATGGAACTCCAAATATTTGTAGAATATTTTTTGGAGCTACAGTTGAAGGGGAGTTGTTTGATTTATGCAGAATTTTACAAGTGCATGTTGACATATTTTTTATAATAAAATAAGAATATGCTAAATGGTATGAACCATAATACAAGTCACATCTATGATTTCCTATATTAATTCATGTGCATTCATAACCATTGGATGGAAAAGAGGGGTTATAAACCTAAATTTAAATATTTCCTATAGTACTCCACTCTACTATGAATGAGAGAGTATTGCATGATGCTGAAAAATGTATACTAAAAAGTGAAAAGTTTTTTATGTTGGGAAAACCAAACCTCGGGGTTCTTAAGAAAGGAGAAAAATCCCTTATATGATTGGGGTTAGTCTACTGACAGTACAGTTATTGACAGTCGAAATACAGCACCCCATGTGGGGGCTGGGGGGGGGGTATCCTGGGATTATTGTTTTTTTCAATTTATGTTTCATTTTCTAACTTCATGTTGTTTCTAATTGTTTTTTATTATACATAAAAATATGGTAGTTGTTCCATGTTGAAATCAATCATGATCAAGGGGACAAGCTCAATGTACTTGTTTGAAAAACCCACTTAACTCATACAATCTGGTTTCATTTTACATTGAGATTTAATTTTTGATGTCTAATGTAAAATTGTTTTATCATGTAAGTACTTAAACTAAAAAGATATATACTATTAATAAATCCAAAAAAATGGAGGCATAAAAAAGTAATGATAAGATTTCAAATATAGGGAAGCCTCTTTTTCATTTTGAAAACTTTTATTTTGTACATGCTTCCTACTTCGTGATGTTATCACTTAAGTGTGGGGTAGTCCCCATTTTTTGTTTAAAATATGAATTTTTTTCATTCATTGGTTGTTAGATACTGATGTCTAGTGGGATGAATGATTATTGTGTGTTGTAATGTGAAACTTTCTACACCTAGTGTTTTTATTCTCGCTCTACTACAATTACACAATATTTCAAATCATGTTACTTCATGAACTTATATGAGAAATCATTGGTATGTTTTTAAAATTTGATATCATGAACTTTTCAAAATAATGAAAAGTTCTTTTTGCTGGTGTTGGTGTTTGGACATTCTCTAGTGCATATTTTTTTGAATCCTTCCTTTTTTAGGAAAACAATATTTTTAACAATCATGGTAACCTTTCACAATCACTTCATCATTTAATTTTTAATCTATTTTGAATTAGGCTATCTCCAACCTTGAGAATCAATATTGGGGACGATGTTGAGTTTTAAGTGTGGGAGAGATGGGTCATTTTAAAACTTTATATTCCACCAAAATTATTGGTAAAAAACACTACCTGTTTTTTTTCTTCATCAAATATCCTTAAAAACAATCAAATTTCTCTTTCATAGCCTAAGGGTCTCCTGGAATTATTAATCAAATCAATTATGTCCTACCTAATAGATGAAAACCTGTTGGGAGTTAAGGGTTGAAATTATTCTAAAATTTTATGAATGACTTATTTCTGAGTGGAGTTCTCACTAACTTTATGTTTTTTTGTTTAGGGTTTGAGGAAGGGAGTGTGATATGAATGATTTTTGTGGAATTAGGATCATGGGTTCAATAAATTAGATATTTTAACTATATCATAGGGGACTCATGTTAATGAAAATAATCACCAAATTAAACCTACTCAAATGAAAATTATTTATTACCTTTGTAACTAGAGTGAAATGGGAAGGAATGATCCCACTATGAGTATCTATGATATATCCACTTGGTTAATTTCTATTATTAAATAAAATCCATTGAAAATTTCATTAAGTTAGTTTCTTGCTAATGAAATATGGCTCAGAAAAAATAATAATAATGTTCCCTGTCAAAAATGATCTCATTAAGGTGAGGTGAATTTTAAACCCAAGTGAAGAAGGGAATATTTGGGTTAACAAAAGATCATTTGAGTTAACTAAGTGATGTGATTCAAAAATACATTTTTAGAACCTAGGAGAAAGTGAAGCATGAAGGTTCATTTGGTTAGGGTATTAATTTCACTTTTATTTAACAAGACACCACTGTTTGAATTGGAACTTGAACTAAAATTGAATTATGATAGTTTTCAATTCATATTGAAGGCATGAAATCTTTAACAGTGTATGAATATGTATTTCACTAGATTTCCCATTTTTTTTTAAACTAGGAAGGACCACATTTTTCGAGCATTCTTTGACATGCCAGCCCTGGGTTTGTTCCTTTGTTAGTTGATATCTAATCATGCACTTTTTGAACTGAATCTCAAAACTCATACTTTCTATTTAAAAAGTCAATAAGTATGCATTTACTTGAGGGAAAACAAAGATTTATGTTTGGGGAAGTTTGATGTGTCTTAATTTCATTACCTTTTCTCACATATTTTAATGTTTTTACTATATTATAAACATCAATAATATGTATTTTAATTAATATTTAATAATTGTTGTGTTTTTTCATAATTTTAAATATAATCATATTTTGTTTAAATCATGCATTTTAGTGATTATTTTATCATTTTAAAAAAATCTCAAGTTAAATTATTATTTTTGTTTTTATCATTATTTTTTTTATTCTTTCATTTTTAATTAAATTTATATTATTAATTATTTTTATTATATCATTTATTTTTCATTTCTTTTTTTTAAATATTTATTTTATTAAAATTTTAAATTAAATTATTCTTTATTTTTAATTGTATATAAATAAATATGTAATATTAGTTTTTTGTTCTTTAAATAATTTGATTTGTTTTATAAATTTAATTATATTAATTTAATACTTTTATTTTAATTTAATTCCTTAATATCTTCAATTCCTCTAATTTATTAATTAGTTCACTTATTTATGATATTTCCTTAAATATTTTCTAGTTGTCTTAAATTAATTTTTTTGTAAATAAATTTCAGTCATAAATAAATTCTATCTTCAGAATAATGTTTAAATTATATTAATTTTTTAGATTTTTCTAATTTATATTATGTTTTTAAATTTATTTTCCAATTAAATATTTTATTTTATTTTATTGTTGGGAATGCGATGTAGAACTACCGACACGACCCATCAGTGACTCAAATGTGTCACTAATACCACCAAACGGTGACTCATGTCACTATTCCCCCCTCCCATAACTGTAGTTATAAAATAATGACTCATTAAGTCATTCTTCCATCCAATATCCTCTATTGAAAAATTTTTCTACTCTATTAGTGACTCAAGTCACTGATATACCCTTGTATGCTAACCTACCGACACTACTCCCACTCATCGTTCCTCATGTCTCATTGATACCTTTTGACATACTAACACCACCCAATTCTCCCTGCCACAAGAAACAGTGACTGCTCTGTCATTGTTGTTGTCCACAGCCACCTCTCCTTAACACATGACTCACTGTCAAATCTAAAACCAATTTTCATGAACAACAACAACACCACCATAATCAAATTGCACTAGTAGTAGAAAAATGGAAATAATGTACATGTACAAAAAAATTCACTAGCCACAGATCAATAATATAACATCAAAACCATAGAAAATAGTACCAAAAGAAAATCAATAGATCTTAATACCAAACCAAAAATCCCAAATAAATTTTAGACCAGATCCAAATGATCATTATCTTTTTACCACATCCCCGAGCACTGTTGAAGATCCTCGCTTTCACCGAGTAGTAGATCTGGCTGATGCCACCTTACATAGAGATGTTGAATCGTCTCCCTATCAAATTCCATCCTCATTACCTCACCTCCATTGTGTTATACCGAGCACCTACAGCCGCCCTTTCCCCCTTTACCAACCACCTGATCCCTCAATCCCCTTCCCCCTTCCATCGGTGTAGCTGACTCCCCTACTTCTACTATAGATCCATTGAGCTCAACCCATGCACCCAACATCACACCCCTCTTATTCTTCACGAACCTAGTGTCGCCCCTGGCCATATACTCTACCCCCCATCCCATTCGTCACTATCACGAACCGTCCCCCAGGGCCCATTCTGTGACTACCCCATGCCCTCCTTCAATAGGCCAGGGGTTTGAAACAAGCACCAAAATGTGTATTCCCTAAAACGGGAAGGCATTGCCTTTATAAGCTGTAAACTCACAAAAAACAAGCACACAACAAGCTACATGAACAATGTAAAATATATAGAAAACAGGGTGTGTACAGAAAGTAAAGGGGCCGGAATACAAGGCCAACTGGAAAGTTCAAGTAAAATTAGAAAGTACAAGTAAAATGGAAAATAGCTCCTATGAACACCTGCCAAGGATCCTACCTGAAGGATAGGTACAACTCTCAAACAGTCATCTATGTGGTATGCCTCGTTTAAGGTCCACCTCTGAGAAGTCTCCAGTCCTGGTACCCGCGTCCTCGGTCAGCGATGTCTATCGTCTGCACCAGACACAACAAGGTACGGTCATAGCCCATGCATGGGTGAGTATAACAACAGTCAACCCTACATAGGTATATGCCCATACAAATACTTAGGTTTTCAAGATATACTCATCTCACATAGGAGGGGATAGTACCACAATGGTAACACCATGAAGGTAGGAGTACCACACAGGTAACACAACGAAGGTAAGATTACCACACAGGAAACACCCTGAATATATTGTACCCCATAGGTACACCATGAAGATATAAGACTCAGCTCACATAGGTATAAGTGATGTATAGAAGTAAATATGATTAGTCGCAAAGCTAGATCCACTTATTCTGTCAAAAGGAAATACTACTGATTATACATAATCTAACCCACATAGGATCGACAGGTACTTACCCCCGTAATGACCCACACAGGATCTGAGCAACATAGGATCAGTATCTGCTGTCCTACACAAGATCATTGAGTGCTGACCCACATGGGATCTGACCCACACTGGATTGGTAAGCGCTGACCCTCATAGGATCGCTGAACGCTGACCCACAGAGGATCTAAGCAACATAGGATCTGTATGAATAGACCCACATAGGATCATTGAGTGCCGACCCAGACAAGATCGATAGATATTATCCCCCACAATGACCCACACAGGATTCGACCCACCCAGAGTCTATAGTTAACTAACCTCTGTATTATTCTTCTATAACCTCTGCCTCACTGCAAGCCATTGTATTCCTCGCACTCGGTGTGCTCGATTTCCGTATATTCTGTCCCTTGAGATATCTTGTAATGCCCCAACCCTAGTTACCCAGAGTCGGTGCATTATTACGTAACATTGGCATGATTACAAAAGATCAAGTCTCAAAAGGCCGATTAGTCTTCTAGCCTTTGAAACACTAGATACATTCATAGATGTTACATTACATCATAATGTGAAAAACTGCAATAACATTGTCTCCATAGTCCACACTCCTATCTCCTTCAGACTATCCCTGTAGGTCAGTCATAAAATATTTCTTCAAATCCTAGGAAAATAAATCATAGAAACGGGAGAGCTTAGATGCTCAGTAAGGATAATAGTACAGGGGAAACTTTCATAAATAAACATAACCATTTAAGGCATTGTATAACTAAAACAAATTCATTTTCAACGTGAACTTGAGCATAATATGGAAAAAATAAAATTAAATAATGTCATTTACTTATTCACATGGATATTCTACTGGTCTAATAATCACATGAAATGTCAATAACCACTTTTATAATGATGGAATGCATAATGCCAGATGATCATAACCACATAGCCAAGGCCTCGTGCCAAGAGTAAAAATAAGATTTTGTCAAGGCCTCATGCAAAGACACTAGTTTGTCTCAAGAGATCTACCGATGCATCGAGGAGCTATAGCAGGATCCACCAATCACTTATTAAGTCCAATTCATTCTTCATATGAACAGGTTTAAACATATCATAAACCATAACATAATCATATCACATAAAACACGCATAAAGGAAACATAACATTTTCACATTTCCATCACAATATTTCAATACAACACATTGATATAATAAAAAAAATATCAAAACCATTTTCAATACCAAAATAAAGGAAAATTAAAACATGGTATTTATTTTTCATTTAAAAAAAGTAATGGCTTGTAGAGGAAGCTGAAACTGAAATAATGGTCACGGCGGTGGAGAAGTCATTGTCGCCGTATACATAAGACAAAACATTCCTTTTTTAATTTAGTCAAAACACTTCGTATAAAAAAATTCATTTTGAATAAAAGTAATATTCAAAGGTTTTTATACACCATATAAATGAAAGTTGTGTATAAAACAAAATATGCCTCAATGAAAGGAGATTGAGACGAAGTTACTTACCTCATGTCCGACTTGACTCGATAGTTCTTTAATCTACTGAATAATAAACTAGTGTTAATTTCTAATTTCTTAAGAACCTTTTTAAAGCTAATTATTCCTTTTATATCACTTATTACCATGTTATTAACATTATGTAAATATTTAAGTTAATAACGGTCGTTTTGTCGATCTTTGGTACTTGAGTCAAAAATAAACTTATTATAATTACAAGTTGTTCATGTGGTAAAATTTCCATTATATCCAGAATTATATTCATGATTTAGATATAATATATATCATATATATCCATTATATACATTCATTTATTATATTACATAACATTTAGTGGTAATAAATGAAATGCACCATTCATGGAGACGGTAAGCCATACGTACATATGAACGCTACTTTCATTTCTATTTTATATTAAAAGTAATGAAATCATAATGATATAAAATTATATTATAATTCTAGTATAATATAATATATAATTTCATTAACTCCATCTTTTATACGTCCCACATATGGAATTAACGATTCAAATCACTTTGAGGGGGCGGTAGTCCGCACTTCCTAAAATGAAAATATCGTGTTTACCCATAATGGAAATCATAAAGGTATGCCATAAATGAAAAATACATAAGCCTAAGGAAAACATAAACATATTATATATCATATATAAATATAGTGACATCTTAATGGCCACCATGAGAGGTGTTAAAAGAAGATTGAACAATCATCATTTCGTGAGGTAGTAATTCGCCACCCACTGAAACAGTATGTTCTTTAACCATTAGAAGATGGTGTGTGTAAGTGTAAATCAAATACTTCTCATAAAAACATCCTAGTATATTTAAGATACTGGTTTTGTTACAAAAGAACGAAATAAAAAGAGTTTAAGGTGTTGGAGAAGTAAAATAAAAAAAGGAACATAAGAGAAGACATTACTTTAAAATCGGGTAACTCTTTCTGATATGAGTCAAAGGCTTCCTTGGGAAGTCTTATTCCCAAAGTGAGTTTTCTAGGAGTAAGAGAGGAAAGCAGAGAGAGTATTTGGGTAGAGTTTGGCCGAGCCAAATGGATTTTTTGGTGTGAATAAGGTGGTAGAGGTGGGGGCCTTTTATAAGAGGAGAGGAGGGGCACTCTTGGAATGTTAGAAAATGTTACATTATTATGAAACGATTTTCAGATTTTAAAGGTCCCACAATGATATATTTCAAGGATAAGGTGACAAGGGTTCGAAATAAACCCATAAAATATGATTTAGACAAGTGTAAGTTCTATATTTTACCTTATCTTTTCATTTTATTTAAATCGTTAATTAATGAGGTAATCGCTGCATCATCATGGTGTCATAAACAATTTAATTTATTTAATGTCTAAAAATTATAAAAAATTTATCAAGATGTAGGAAATATTTTATGATTTCTAATTACTATTTATAGTCTAAGATATAATTTACATTGACAATACTAAAATTATTTTACTTGGGTGATACATACTTTGGTTATACTTTCCCTTTAAAAAAAATAATATAATAAAATGTCACTATCCCCCAAAAGTGATTCCATGGGGTCCTAAAGTTAGGCACAAGGCATCCCATGGTCTGACATGACACAACCAGTAGCATTAGAACCCATGTTGGGATCAATTGTTATTAGTATGATATTATTTTATTACCCTTAACAACCCGATTACTAATTAATCATGATAATTAAAGATAATTACCGTCATTACTATTCATAATGTCAAAAAAAGTGTATTGATTACATAATTTGGACCTTCTGATTCAAAATATGGAATCCATTTTACCAAATTACAAACACAGAAATTTTAATAATTAATTTAAAAATTATTCCTGCTGTCAAAACAAATATCATGTTTTTAAAAAACAATATCTATCAAAAGATTGACAATTGTTTATGTCCAATTTCAAAGTGAAATTAATTATAATGAACACCATTGGATAAAATGGTAAAATTATATTATAATTATACATTAAAACCACTCAATAGTATAATTTATCACTATAAATTATTCTTATTAAAAAAAATATTTTAAGTATTTTTCACTATTCATAAAAAATTGGAACTTTTCAGAAAAATACCAAAAATTCAACATAGGCTAATTTCAATATTCATAATCAAAAAATGAAGTCCATTCTAACATATAAAATTTATATAATTTTAAAAAGTGGGTATTACTATTCATAATGGCTATTTTGATTGGTCGATGTGTGTTAGAATCTCAAACTTGCATACAATGCAAGCTATTACATTATTGAAAGAGAAGCGTATCATGGAAGCTTGGGGTGTTACATTCTCAACTACTTCAATAAATTCCATCATCGAAATTTTAATTTTATCTTCTAAGATAAAAAGTTTCAAAGTAGAAAATACCATTTTGTAAAACCCATATCGGAAATAGGGTTAATAAAAATATAACATTAAAACAAAGAAAGAGAAGTACAAAGGTCTCCCGAGATAGACCACACTAGGATTATATGAAAACATGGATATGGAGGAGAAAAAAACCATCAAGGTATGATGGACAGTTTTAGAAAACGGGATTAGGAGAATGTTAAATATAAGAAAATCACAAACTTGTCATCGGTTAAACGATCATTGATTCCCTAGTAGGAAAAGTTAACCGAAAAAGTTTTTGTTTTAGGTTATCTTTCATAAAGTTGAAGAATTTATTTAGGAGATTTTCTAAGAATGTAAGTAAATATACATACTTGTCATATAGAGTTTTCATTATTTAATAAATTTTTACCACAAACCCATCTTTCACTCAAAAAGATAATAGAACTCAAAAATATTATATTTATCCTAATTGTACAAGGTTCCAAATATTAACACATACCATTTAGATTAGGAAAAATATTTTGTAATAACCAGGGACTTCATGTAGGCTAGTGGTAGGTAATAAAGGCATGTCGCACTATGGTTGTGGGTTCAATTCCTACAGCTTTGTCTGATGCGATGGGTTATCCCCCAACCTGCAGGTTATCATTTTCCTAAAACTATAGTATTATAATATTCCAAAAATAATCTTCAGAAATGTTTTAGCCTTAAACAATAATATCCAAAGTTAAACCTAATCCATTCCATCCTTTATAGTTATCCAAAATACCTCTGTCCAGACTTTCTGTTAAAGGTCTCTAAATTCCAAAATCAATTGCAACATCAGATTCCCCAAACAAAGTAATGTTTCTCTTCTTGTCACATACTAAAAATATGATTACTTTTATCATATTAAAACCTTAATGAAAACAAAAAATACTGCAGTACAATCCTTATATATATCACATTATTCTTATAACTATAATATAGTTCTTGAGTCCAAAAACACAAATACAATAATTATTCAACTTCATCTGTAGTAACAGCATAATCTTGGAATTGCTCCCTTGGCCTTTTCTGAGGTAAGTTTCCTTGGCAATTAGGGGATTAATTTGCATAATTACCAATTTCTCTACAATTGTAGCATTCAACATTGATATCCTCTTTCTTTCCCTTACAATCACGAGCCTGGTGACATTTTTTTCCACATTTGTAACAAACTCACATTCCCTTTAGGCAAGTACTGGGGTGATTCATCCCACAATTATCACAAAATGGAAAATCCTTCCATCCCTTTTTCCCTTTATCTGTCTCTTTTTATACCGTTCTCTTCTTCTCTTTCTTTACTTTGTTGTCATAAGACTTAGAGAATTCCTTTTCTATCTTGATAGCACACGAGACAATATCTTCATAAGATGAGAAGTATTGTGATACTAAAGCTCGATGGAGAAATGGTTTTAACACATCCAAGAAACGATCAATCTTACTTCTTGGGTTATGTATATAATCTAAAGCATGTCTTGCTAACCTTGTATATTTGGCCTCATACTTTTCGACATTCCCATCCTCCTTTTGTCTCAGACTCAGAAATTGCCTTTCCATATCTGATTGATGGTCACGAGGATAGTATTTCTCTAAGAAAAGCTCTTTGAACTCCCTCCATTCTTTATTTTATACTTCATCATCTTTCGTTATGTTTTGAATCAATGAACACCATTGATCAGCATCTCCAGTGAGGCAGTAAACTTCCATGATGACCTTTTCCCTTTCACTACTCCTCAAAGCCTGAAATATTTTCTCTAGGGAATTTTTCCATTGCTCAGCTACTAGGGGATTTGTACTACCATTGAATTTTGGTGGTTGCTGACTCATAAAGCGGTCTAACATTGATCCTCCATGTTGCGGATCAAGGTGTTCCATACGAGTAAGGTTATTATTCATAACCTGAGTGAGTTGTCCTAGTATGGTGATAAGCTGATCAGAACCAGTTGTATCACCAAATCCATTATAATTATCTTGAGATGGAGGGAAATCCATGCATGGAGTTCATGCATTGATACAGTTTCGATTCCTTCCACTAGGCTCCATTTCAAAACAATGTCATAAACTAGATTTGTTTATGAATCAAAATACATAATTACATACTTGTAAAAAAATTAACATAAATCGAACTATTTATGGATAAAATACATAAAAAACGTTTTCCGTGAGGGAATATATACTCATAAACCCTTCATAATGGTTTGTATAGAAATCGTGAATTATCCTAAGAATATCCCCCGGGAGTGTCGTAAAGCGGTGCTTTCGATTTTTACCCCTAGGTACATCTGTTCCAGAGCCACCTCTACCTGCTCGTATGCAGACAGAGATATATTGCTCAGAAAACTCACAAAATCTCTACAATACCAAAATTCTAGGATGTTATTATATACTAATCCTCAAATTCTATCTTAGGTCTATGTTATCTAATCAGAGTTTATCTAAATCTAGCTTCCAAGGTTAGTACTAAACTGCCTCTGATACCAACAATAACGCCCCGACCCCAGTTACCTAGAGTCGGTGCATTATTATGTAAAATTTTCATACTCACAAAAGATCAAGTCTCAAAAAACCGATTAGTGTAGTAGCCTTGGAAACACTAGATACATTCAAAAATGTTACATTACATCATAAAGTGAAAAACTACAATAACATAGTCTCCATAGTCCACACTCCTATCTCTTTCACACTATTCCTGTAGGTCAGTCATAAAATATTTCTTCACATCCTGGGAAAATAAAACATAGAAAGGGATGAGCTTAGATGCTCAGTAAGGATAACAATATAGTGGAAACATTAATAAATAAATATAACCATTTAAGGCAATGTATTACTAAAAGAAAATCCTTTTAAACTTGAACTTTAGCATAATATGGGAAAAATAAAATGAAATAATTCCATTTTCTTATTCACAGGGATATTCTACTAGTAGAATAATCACATGCAATATCAATAACCACTTTCATAATAATGGAATTCATAATTCCAAACTATCATAACCACGTAGCCAAGGCCTCATGCCAAGACTACAAATAAGATTTTGTCAATGCCTCATTCCAAGACACTAGTTTGTCTCATGAGACCTACCAATGCATCGAGGAGCTATAGCGGGCTCCACCCATCACTTATTAAGTCCAATTAATTCCTTATATGAACAGGTTTATACATATCATAAACCATAACATAATCGTATCACATAAAACATACATAAAGGAAACATAACATTTCCACATTTCAATCACAACATATCAATACAACATATTCATATAATAAAAACATTATCAAAACCATTTTCAATACCAAAATAATGGAAAATTAAAACATGGTATTTATTTTTCATTTAAAAAAATTTATGGTTTCTAGAGGAAGGTGAAACTCAAATAATGGTCACGGCGGCGCAGAAGTCGTTGTCGCCACATATGTAAGAAAAAACATTCCTTTTGTTGTTTAGTAAAAATTCTTCGTATAAAAACATTTCTTTTGAATAAAAGTAAAATTCAAAGGTGTTTATACACCGTATAAAGGATATTTGTGTATAAAACAAAATATGCCTCAATGAAAGGAGATTGAGACGAAGTTCCTTACCTCATGTCCGACTTGACTCAATTGTTCTTCAATCTCCTGAATAATAAACTAGTGTTAATTTCTACTTGCATAAGAGCCTTTTTCAAGTTCATTATTCCATTTTATATCACTTATTACCATGTTATGAACATTATGTAATTACTTAAGTTAATAACGGTCATTTTGTCGATCTTTGGTACTTGAGTCAAAAATAAACATCTTATAATTACAAGTTGTTCATGTGGTAAAATATTCATTATATCCAGAAATATATTCATGATGTAGATATCATATATATATCATATAAATCTAATATATAAATTCATTTACAATATTACATAACATTTAGAGGTAAGAAATGAAATGCACCGTTCATAGAGACGGTAAGTCGTACGTACGGATGAACGCTACTTTCATTTCTATTTTGTATTTAATGTAATGAAATCATAATGATATAAAGTTATATTATAATTCTAGTATAATATCATATATAATATCATTAACTCCATCCTTTATATGTCCCACATATGGCATTAACGATTCTAATCACATTGAGGGGGCGGTAGTCTGCACTTCCTAAAATGATATTATTGCGTTTACCCATAATGGAAATCAAAAAGGTATACCATGGATGAAAAATACAGAAGAATAAGGAAAACATAAAAATAATATATATCAGATATAAATATAGTGACATCTTAATGGCCACCATGAGAGGTGTTAAAATAATATTGAACAATCATCGCTTCATGAGGCAGTAATTCGCCACCCACTAAAACAGTATGTTCTTCAACCATTAGACGAAGGTGTGTGTAAGTGTAAATCAAATACTTATCATAAAAACATCCTAGTATGTTTATGATACCAGGTTTTTTACAATAGAATGTAATAAAAAAGAGTTTAAGTGGTTGGAGAAGCAAAATTAAACAAAAGAACATAAGAGAAGATATTACCATAAAATCTGGTAACTATATTTGATTTGAGCCAAAGGCTTCCTTGGGAAGACTTCTGCCCAAATTGAGGCTTCTAGTAGTAAGAGAGGGAAGTTGAGAGAGTAGTTGGGTAGAGTTTGACCGATCCAAATGGCTTTGAAGGTGTGAATAAGGTTGTAGAGGTGGGGTCCTTTTATAAGAGGAGAGGAGGGGCACTCTTGGAAAGTCATCAAAGGTTACATTATTATGAAATGATTTTCGGATTTTAGAGGTCCTCAAATGATATATTTCAAGGATAATGTGATAAGTGTTCGAAATAAACCAATCCAATTGGATTTAGACAAGTTTAAGTCTTATATTTTACCTTATCTTTTCTTTTTATTTAAATCATTAATTAATGAGGTAATCGCTGCATCGTCATGGTGTCATAAAAAATTTAATTTATTTAATGTCTAAAAATTATAAAAAAATATCATGATGTAGGAAATATTTTTATCTTTCTAATTACTATTTATAGTCTAATATATCATTTACACAGATAATACTAAAATTGTTTTACTTGGGTGATACATACTTTGGTTATACTTTCCCTTTAAAAATAATATAATAAAATGTCACTATCACCCAAAATTGATTCCATGGGGTCCCAAAGTTTGGCAAAAGGTATACCATGGTCTACCATGACACAACCAGTAGAATTAGGACACATGTTGGGGTCATTTTTTATTATTATGATATTATTTTATTACCCTTAACTACCCGATTACTAAGTAATCACGATAATTAAAGATAATTACTGTCGTTACTATTCATAATGTCAAAAAAAATTGCCTTAATTACATAATTTGGACCTTATGATTAAAAATATGGAATCCTTTTTGCCAAATTCCCAACACATAAATTGTAGTAATTAATTTAAAAATTATTCCCACTGTCAAAACAAATAGAGTGTTTTTAAGAAACAATTTCTATCAAAAGATTGACAATTGTTTATGTCCAATTTTAAATTGAAATTAATTCTAATGACCACAAATGAATAAAATGGTAAAATAATATTATAATTATACTTTAAAACAACTCAATAGTATAATTTATCACTATAAATTATACTGATTAAAAATGTTGTTTTTAAGTATTTTTCACTATTCATCGAAAATTAGAAGTTCTCAGAAAAATACCAAAAATTCAACATAGGCTAATTTAGATATTCCTAATCCAAAAATGAAGTCAATTATGAAATATAAAATTTATATAATTTTAAAAAGTGGCTATTACTATTCATAACGGCTATTTTGATTGGTCGCGGTGTGTTATAATCTCGAACTTGCGTACAATGCAAGCTATTGCATTATTGAAAGAGAATCACATCATGAAAGCATGGGGTGTTACATATTAGTCATACCTTTACTTCCACAAAGTCTGACATAGAATTATCCCAAAGGTTTTTCATGTTATAATGGACACAACATAATAGATAGTGCGTCAATTGTATGCCCGGTCAGTAAGTCTTTAGGATTTCTGCTATGAGGGACCTGTTGGATTTGGGGTTCGATCCATCCCAGTCATACTTCAACATTGTCCAAAACTCATGTGGAGTATCGAAAAAGACCGTATCGATCACATGATTCTAGTGTAGCAGACGGTTCGTCAAACAGATTCCTGGTTCTCATGATATGACCACAAAAAAGTATTTGGGTCTAGATGGGCTCAGGTCTAGCCCATATGGCCTAGGCTGCTGCGAGCCAGGACCTCAAGTCCATGGTTTGGCCCATCCCCTGAAGGGGGCGGCTCGGTGGAGCGGCTTGGTGGTATGACATGATGGGGTGGCCTAGTGGCGCGACCCACCGTCTAGTGGTCCACAATGGAGGGGTCAGCCCTAGCAAATGCCCGGGAGGGTGGCGCCTCCCAGGTCACCTGAACGGAAAAGGGCCATTTGGTTTTTGGAAGCGGGACCCACTGAAGAGGATCCTGCTCTGTGGACCACAGCCGGTAGGTTCGTCAGACGGTCCTCCTCCTCCCAACAGCATGATGGAACCACTGTCCTCTAGGGCCGGACAAGTGTTTCTTGCCCTTCGGCCTCCCCCATAGCCAAGAAACCCTGACCTCCTGCTCCACCGGTGGCGCAGATGCTCGTCGGCGCTCCGCTACGTGGTCGGATGGTGTGCCAGCTACGAACCTATTCTGCCACGGCTAACGGTTTGTGGCCTCTTTATCATCTAGCGGCACGTATGTGTTCCGCCCTACCTTCATGTGGCCAAAAGCTGTGTCGGCCACCCTTCTCTTCCATGGTTCATTGCAACTCCGTTCTATGCCCGAAATATTTAATGACCACAAAATCACGATCCTCGGGTCAAGTCTTCCACCTCCATATGTAGCACTCAACAAAACATTGTGTTTCTAGCATCAATAATTATTTGGCACCGAATAACGCACAAATAGTTCATAAAGAACAAAAGATAAAGGTCTAAGGTATATGTGTGAGATGATGTAAATGTTAGTTTGGACATCGTCGTTGTGAATCCAGAATTTGATGAATTATCAAATAAATTCAATCGTAATTCAAAATAAATTCTCTACTATGTTGCTCGTTGGAGACGGTGCGAGGAAGGAGATGAATATGATGAAGTCATCAACATTGGTCGCTCCTGCAAGACACTTCTAAATTCGGTTCATCGTTCTTCGTTCAGAAGTCATTCTTTGTCGGAAGACATTTCTCCAAAGGTTCTCCCGAATCTTCTCTTTCCTTTGACAACGATTTCTCCCATGAAAGGTGTGGTTCCAAATTAATAAGATTATGTTTTTCAATTAAACAAAAAGTATTGGCACATTAAGAAAATTGAAGTTGGCACATTAACTAAGGGGAATTCCAAGGTTCGGATTCATATTAAGAGGGGTTCGGGTGGTCCCCACCACCAAATTCAAAAAGGGAGGTTTCAATCTCAAAAATTAAATAAAGCATGTTTATTATATTTTCTTCCACAAAAATTCTGAAAACTAATTTCCACCATCGACCTACTGCGGTCGAGGTGAAGGTCTCATTAAATGAATATCGATGCTATGAGTTCAACAGTGCTCTCTGATTTCAATTCTGAGCACCAGTTCAAAAGTAACAAAATTCCACTTACACATTTACTGAACGTACCCAAAAAAATCAGAAATTTATTCTGGTCACACCGAGAATTGAAATCACGCGCCATAAATTTTCATGGACTCGTAATATTCCATATAATAAAAAAATTACATGGAAAAATTTGGGTCTTTACATTCTCCCCACCTTAGGGTTTTGCATCCCAAAAATCCACAACACAATATAAGGAAACAAGTGGGGGTACTAAGAAGGAATCTAAGACTCCCCTCCCATGTTCTCTCCTGGAGGTTCTCGTGCTGCCAATGAATGCATACCAGAGGTATTCACCGCCCACGAGGGAATCTCTCTTGTCAATCGTCAATCTCTACTAGAACCTATGAAAATTTCACCCCATCGTCGAGGTCCATCTTTCCCCAGTCAATGATGTGCTAAGGATCATGTACATATCTCCTTAGCCGGGATACATGGAAAATGACATCCACTCGGTGCAACTGAGGTGGAAGCTCTTAGTGGTAATCCACCTCTCCAACTTTGTTGAGGACTTGAAAGGGTCCGATGAACGTCAGAGATAACTTGTCGCCTCGGCCAAATCATTGAAGACCTTGTTGAGGTGAGACCCATAGAAAGACACGGTCACCATCCTCAAACTCAAGAGGTCTCTGTCTCCTGTTAGCATAAGACCTTTGTCTCCTCTGTACAGTCTTCATCCACTCATGGATGATATGCACCTTCTTCATGGTAGCCCGTACCATCTCTATCCCCACATGTTATTACTCCCCTTGGTCTGTCCAGTACAAAGGTGTTCTGGAAGGTCGTCCATACAATGCCTCGAATGGTTCCATGTCGATAATGGAGTGATATATGTTGTTGTACGCGAACTCCACCATAGGCAATTGATCCTCTTAGATACTTCCAAAATCAAGGATTCAAGAATGTAGCATGTCCTCAAGAGTCTAAATGGTCTACTCTATCTGACAATCGATATGAGGATGGAAGGTGGTGCTCAGTTGAAGCTACGTTCTGAACTCCTCCTACAACCCCTTCCATAGTCTGGAAGTAAAATGTGCATCACAACCGAAGATAATCATAGATAGTACTCCAAGAAGTCGTATAATATCCTACATGTAGAGGCATCCCAAGATCTCTACTGATCCCTACTCTCCGGTAGGTATAAAGTGGGCCGACTTGGTGAGTTGTTCAATGATCAACTAGATAGAATCATGACCCCTGGACGTGTGTGCAAGTCATGTCACAAAGTCTATGAAAATTCTATCCCACTTATACTCTGGCCCCTCTAGTGGTTGAACTAAACCTGCTAGAACCTGATGCTCTGCCTTCAATTACTGACAAGTGAGGCATCGTGAAACAAACTCTTCCACTGCTTTCTTCATTCGTGGCCACCAATGCATCACACATGCATGTGTACTACTTACCGTCCGGATGTCGTGGTATAATTTTTATTTCATAAACATATTAAAAGGATGGTTGTAATGATTCATTTTGTGTATATATGTTATACTTATGAAATGATATTTGTTATATATAATTAAAATATTCTCAAATTCTTTAACTTTCTAGCAATTAATTGAATGATGTCGTCACTCTTTCGTGCGTACGATCTACCGTCTCCACAATGAGATGCAATTTATTTCCCCTAATCAAATTTAAATATTGGTTCTAAAAAATATATCAAATGATTAAATATTATATTTATAAAATTAATATAATCCTTTAAATTATGTATCTATATCCAATACAAGAAAACCAAGACATTCATGTCAAAATATGCATGAAAAATTTGGGTAATTAACACCCAAAACTATGAAAATGATGGAATGTTATTAATGAAAGGATTATAATCTGTTTTAAAAGGGTTATATATGATATCATAAATATTAATGAGTTTATTTTATAATTTAGTAATATTATTAAAACCATTATAAAGGATTATAAAGAGTGTTCAACAAAAATGAAGTGTAATGTAAATAATTTCTTCTCAATTTACATTCCATTGAAAAGTTATCGTTATTATCCAAAAATAAACATATATGTGGTGTATATAAATTCCATTAGAAATATAATATCATGATTTATTTATTTCTCAAGGTGTTTTACCTTACACTTTTAATTATCTCATCCAAGGGGGTTGACTAGAAAATTACTAAGTGATAAAAGTTATTACACAATATCACTTTTTTGTGGTTGTTAACATTCTTCTAAAAATGACTACATTATTGTCATTTTTTATTGTAAATAATAGTTATATTAAATATAAAGTTTTTTGTATGATATATATGATTATATCGTAAAACCTATTTGATATTTACATATGTTTTTTTGTTTAAAGGTTATTTGATTAATCATGGAAATATTGTTAAATATGTATCTTTCAATCTAAAAGGATATTTAATGATAATGGTCATTTTTTATTAATTAAATATATTATTTAATATATGAGGAATCCTTTGGACTACCATACATAGGTGTGGTCTTGTTATAAATAACCCTTGATATATGAATAGTCTCATTAGAAGAATCGATTAAGCTATAATTAAACAAGTTTTCACCTATAGATTAAAGTATCTTATTAAAGGTCTCCAGTGTAGTTATTTATGTTCATGATACCTAATGTATAATAATTAATAATTTATCGAATTTTTAATTTAGTTATTATTACTAAAAATATTTTCATAATGAAAAAAATCAGTGGATGTATTTCATTGTCATTTCATTGATTAAATGGAATGTGTGATCAGTAAATTACATTTCTATATTAATTATCCTCATTGATTAAATATTTATATGGTTTTATATGACCCTTAATTATCATTTTAGATCACCATTATTAAGTTTCCATTCCCTAGGATATGGAGATGAATTACTGGATTGAATTTCAATGATTATGAGCAGTGTATTTTGTTAAGTTTGATGTTTCATCTTTTATTTCCAGTGTAAAATGGGTTTCACGTATGTATCTGGTTATCCAGGACTAATGAAGTATTCTGTAGTTCAGGATTTAATTTATGCATATATACTATAATTTAATAATTTAAGCAACCAACTATAGGCAAGTAGGGTTGAGTTCTTTAAACCAAAAAAGGTGTATGAAACCATGTGTCACATACAAGGCAATATTATACCTCACAGATGATTACATCCATTAAAAATACAAAACATAATAGTGGATAATAACAATGAAAATGAATAATATATTTAAAACTAGAAATAGGTATGGAATATAAATCACCATTATTATAAAATAACATATAATAAAGAAGAATAACATTATAGGAGAAATCATGTTGTCATATCTAAAATGATAACTATAGAAATAAAGTTTTTGAATGGAATAAGTTTATTAAGTCTATATATTAAAATGAAGTATGGTAATTCTAAATATGTTCATTAAGGGGTAAATTTAAATTAAAATAATACACAATTCAATAAAAATTTCATATTAAAATAATATATATCTATATGTAGTCACATGTTACGTATAAATATTATTATTATTATTATTATTTTATATCAGTTATATATATAATTAAAAAAGTATATCAATATCAATGTAGTATTTTAAAAAATTATATTGTAAATAATTATTTAATGGTATTTTTTAAACCATATCTAGTAAGAAAGTAATATTAATATTAAATGAACTATTTTACTAAGTATTGAATATGTTTTTCATAATAAATTAAACATAAAAAGTTTAAATATTATAATATATGAAATGATATATTAACATCAAATATATTATATATTTATATGAAATAATATTTACAACATCTAAGGATTCAAAAATACATTTCCAATAAAAGTATTTTTATTTAAAATGAATATATTTTTTATTAAAATATAAATATACAACATTTAAAATTTTAATTTTATAAATTAAAATAATTTTTTAATTCATTATAAATAAATTATCATGTGATGAATTTTCCAGCCTTTTTAGAAATAATTAATATTTAGGCTTGTTATAAAAATATCAACTTTTAATCAAAACTATAAATTTTCTAATACAAGAATAAAATAAGAGTTTAAAACCCTAATTTTTATTAAAAATATATTTTATAATCAAAATTATTAATTTAAAAAACTATAATGAACTTATAAAACATATGTTTAACACTTTTGAAACTTAAGTACTATTTCACACTAAAACCTATTTTTACATGCTTATAATATAGATTAGATTCTAACCCACAAAAAAATTAAATATAAAAAATATATTTCCTAAATGAGATAAATATTTTAATATGTATTAAAATTTCAATTTATTTTTTTCTATAATTTTTCTGTTGTAGTATTAGTGTAAATAATCACAGTACTGGTAAAATAGTTCCTAAAAGAATTATTTTTTAATATAGTGTAACTATTTATTTAATTTGTAAAATTTATATAATTTATATTATGAATATACTTTTTTAATATATAAATAAATATATAAACACTCTTTCAATTGGTAATCATTACTAAATAATATTAATAACTCAAAATGTTTAAAAGTCAATTTTTTATAAAAATTGATTTTACATACTATAAATTTAAATTTAAAAGATCTTTTTATCAAATTAATAAATTGAATTAGATTTAATGAATATAAAATTTATGATAGAAACATAAAAATTTGGTAATAGGGGTTTCCTCATATTTTATATAAATTATAAATTATATAGTTAAAAATTATTTACCAAGTAAAAATCAAAATGTCAAAATGTAATAACCTGTCGTAAAAGATATGAACATGTTTTTATAGTGATTTTAATGTATTTTGGGGGTATTTATAGTCATAATATAACCCTCACTCCATTATTATTATTATTATTATTATTATTATTATTATTCAAATTCACTATGTTATAGTGTCCTGGTATCATGGTAGTGTAAAGGGTATTCCAAAAAGTCTCTTATAAGGGGAAGAGTTCCGCCTCTCAATAGTTAAATTTTATGTTATAAATCCTGTTAAACCTTAAAACAGTACTTATCATATAATCAATTATATAATAATTAAATACCAGGACTCTATTTGTAATCTTAAGGCCACCATGTTCAAGTTAAAATCTAAGAGAAGATTGTGTCTCCATTGTACGAATTACCTACTTCGCAGCTTTTTCTATTAAATATTTATCTTTGAAATAGATAATATTGATAATAAAATAATCACATCAATATCAATATTATAATGATATATTATTATATTAAATAAATAACCATTATTTTTTCATTTACATCTTGCATGAAAAAGTGGCATTAGTATGTCATGTCGAATACTACCTCCAAGAAGAAACATCTTCCATTTTTCATCACTATCATTAATGGCTAATAGAAAGGACCAATGGATGAATAAATATGATATATATATTATACATATAATTTTTAAATTTAAAATTATCATTTACCTTCTTTCCCTCTCATTTGATTAAAAAGGGAAACATTAATCATGTGTAGGTGAGAATAATCGCCTCTACGAGAAATGAACTTTAATTTTCATTACTAACCATAATTGTTGGACTTAAAAATATATTTACCATATAAAAATTATTAAAATTACTCTATTAATATTATGGATTATATGAAACAATTTTATGATTCTTTATACCATGGTCAATATATATAGGGCCTTATAAAGAAATTTATTGAACAACATAATGTAACCAATATAGTCAAGACAAATGTAGTGTAAAAAAATTAAATATTATTGTTAAAGGGAATGAGAATATGAAATATAAATTAATACTGATTATGGGTATATATCTAATGAAGTTAATTTTAATAGTCATAATGTTATGTGAAATTGTGATGCACTTTCAGTCACATGTAATGATTTTATCTGAAAACATCCTTCTTTGAGACATGTGTTATTTTATGTAGTTAATTTCAATTAAACTTTTTGTATGATCAAAATTAGATAGATAATATCATGAAATATAATTATTAATTTAATTTTAATTATAATCTCAGTATGTATATCTTTCAAGTGTATATATTAGAATTTATGTTAAGTTTTTAGGGTTTTGATCTCAATTTTCCTTCATAAAGACATGTTTTAATGTTCTTCCCTAATTTCTTATTTCTATGGTTTTAATAATTCCAAATAATTTTATTTGGATTAATACATCAATAAATTCATTATATTTATATAACAACATGATTTTAAATATTCCATTTACTTTTAATTCAAAAATTACTAGAGTTGTAAGGGTCTATCATAACTCAATTTGATTTCAAGATTTATAAGAGTGTTACATGAATTTAATCATTAATTTTGAAGGGTAATACATATTTATATCTTGAGAGAACACTTTTTTTTCATGTATTCATTATTGGTGATTTATAATATTTTTTGAAAAAGAAACTATGTTATGATCAATTCACATCCATTTAAATAATTCTTTCCCCTCTTATTCCATAATTCTCTCTTCCAGTCAATGTTCTCATTTTTAATTAGAAACATAATTTACTTATATTTCATGTGAAGTTTATATTTACCTACTCATATTTTGAAAATAATTATTTTTTCATTTTAATGAAAATGTTTTTTCGAAAATGGATTTTTAAAACATAGAAAGGGACCCTTTATACATTATTATTGACTTTTTGGTTATAAGTTATCTTTCCTTATATGTATATTGTCAAATATTATTCTAATATACCTCTTATATTTTATATATATTCCCTTAGAATATTTTCCTAAAAAATTATATGTTAAATTTGTTATTATACTTGTTTTTAGTTCCCATTGAAATTCCCACTACTAAGAAAACATTGTTGAAGGGAACTTTCCTAATTCTAGACTCATGTAAGGAATCATCCCTATCTAATTTTTTATACCACTATTAGATTATAAAAAACTAATTATTTTATTGATAAACCTGTTAGTTCAATTTTTGTTTTATGTAATACAATTAGGTCTTTCCTTCTTTAAATACATTCTTTACTTATTTCACAAAGCATCACCTAAGTGGTTCATTTTTAGTATTTCTTCTCCTATAACAATATCATGAATTTTCTATATTGGATATAAATTTTGAATTACAGTGTCACATTTTTAATTATTAAAGTTTAAATTATTGAATTCATTATTCACTAGGGAATATTTATGATTTATATTTGGTATATTGATAGAATTAAAATATTGAAACCCAATTCCTTCTCATGGGTTAGATCATACACATAATTTTTATATGGTTTATTTTTTTCTTATAGAACACATATGTATGATTTTAATTTATTTTATGTGTGGGGAAAAAATTATATATCTCTCCAATTTATATGGCAATGTTTCCATATCAAGTGATTCATTGTATGGTTCATGGATAGTAAGCCAAAGAAGACAATGTAATGTGACATGGGGGATTAAAATCGTATATCCCTCTAATTAATTGGATATATAATTATGACACAAGTGTCTTTTAAGTGATTATGGAGTTAACTTAATCCAACATGGTAATTCATCTACATTATGATGATGGTATTTGGTTTGTCCCTATACTTATGTTTATAAAATCATTTTTTATGTAGTTTCTAAATGTTTATGATATTATGAAATATTTACTTATTCAAAACATTTTTTATGATCATACACAATATGATATAATGTTATTACTTTTTAAACTCATGTTATGTTTTTTTCATGTCGATTCCCTTAATAATATTCAAATCTGACCATTTTTATTTTTTATTTTTCATTAGATATCCAATATAGTCTTATATGATCATTGGAAGTAAGGATAAAAATAAAGATTTTAAACAAAGATGATGTTTTTATATTTAATATGATGAATATGTATGTCTAATATTGTAATTACTCTATAGTCAAAGATCCATAAAATGAACTATGAAAAACTATGTTAAGAATCATGAAATAATGTTTTTTTATGTCTTGGGTCACCAAATAATAGATCAAAGAATATTTATGAATACCTTCTTAGCAAAAAAAATAGTTAATCTCATCATTTAAGTGATTCATTGATTCAATATTTTTTTGGTACACTATAATATAGTTTCTATATAATCCTTAAAGACTTATGTATCTTATAGTTTTAAACCTTATTGTAATTCACACTAAAATTAATCACCATATAGGGAGTTGGATAGTGTTCTAAATTTGAGATTGGACCCATAAGAAAGGATTCTTACATTTCCCAATAAAATGAAACAAACCACTTATAGTTTAGAACCATATAATGAGGATTATTTTTCCTTTTAGTTTCATGTGATGTGGATCATTATATTTCCTTTTATTATCATAATCCGTGACTGGAGGTCGTTTCTTTTAAGATAGTTTAACAAAGACCATTATTGTTCCTTTTTTGTCCTTTATCCAGTACCATTATGTATTATAGTTCAAGGGTGAACATATGGAAACATTTTTCAATAGTTTAATGTAATATATATTTGAATACATATAATAGGTTTATATAAATGGTTTGTAAAAGGAATTATATATAAGAATCCTTGAGTAACCATATATTTATTCTCCAAAGTCTAGTGCTGTTTTTCTACATACTTCATTTAACACAAAATGAGATAAATCAACATATCCTCACATATATTTGAAATTAACCTTACATCTCACAATAATATCACACAATATTGATAATCATAATATTTTAATTTCTATTAGTAATAACTACTTAGGAGATATATTTTACAGAAACATATATGCATATCCCACAAACATATCTATAACATGGTACCCTTATACAATTATCCTACATTACACCTTTTTCATAAACAAATAAATGGATGTATAAAAATTGGTTGATCTCAAACTCACAGTATGAATAAACATAAGAGACACCATTTGAAGATCATAAGATAAGCATGTGGGTATGAGAGTGTTATCAAGGTCCTTCAACATATTATTAAAAACATTCACCCAAATAAACATTGATCATTAGTAATAAATAATGGAATAATAATATGGTTATGTAATATTTCATGGGTTATCATAACAGGATAGTATTACAGTACATTATATTATGAGATAAACATAAGAGTCCAAAATCATTTCCTTTGACAACGATCTCCGCTAAGACCATCATCATATAGTGGACATAGTCCCATAATGTATTAAGTTTACTCCCCAACCCCATAAAAATAGTGGATAATGTAACATAGTAAATTGGGTTCAATATCCAATCCCTAACATGTAATATCATAAGATATAAGTCTTTACTAACTTATTTGGTCAGTAATTTTGAGCACACCTATCACATATTAGACATTTTCCTATAGAGGTTTGAGTTCACACCCCATTCTATTTTGGATTACATAATTAAATTTCAATATTTAACAAATTAATTGGAGGGATATATAATTTTGGGCACACTATTATTATGATTTTATTGAGCAAATTCCATCCCATGGCTTCCTCAGACACAAACAATCACATAGGGCTTTATCTGATCCTTAATGTCTCCTAGGGTTTTATTAGAACAAAAAATATACCACAAATTTATGGAACCAAAAAATTAATTGATGATTTATTGAACCAAGTCCATATCGTAATCAAATCCATACATATGTGTTTCAATATCATATTAACATTCACCATTTCATTATAGTGTAATTAATTAATGATAAATAAATGGGTTTCATGAAAACTTCTTTGAAATTTCACCATCATAATCCATCCATAGAAATAAGGTGGATGATATTAAAGGGACATAATCCAGGATTATCAAATGTCATTCTAAATTTCATTGACATAGGATAAAAATACCATTATAATACTATTTTCCCTATCATATTAAAAATAAATATACTTTTTTTCTGAAATTCATGAAAACACTTCTAAAACAATATCTTAATATTGAAATATGTTCATATTAATAAAAAAATTATTATCTATGAAAACCAAAAATGGATTTCAAAAAAATATAAAATCTTATTTTAAATTGAAAATTTTTATTTGAGAAGATATAAAAACACTGAATATCTCTTTCTTAAAAGAATAATTCATAAAATCCATTTTAAAATCAATAATTAATTTTAAAAATACAACTTTTACATATGAAAAATATAATAATATTTAAAATTAAAAATAAATCATTTGAAAACCATTTGAAAACACAAAAAGGAATATTATTAAAGTATACTTCTCATAATGTTGAAAAGTAATATAAAAGGATTTTTAGAAATCATTTTCACTATAGTTATAAAATAAGAAGTTTCAGTACAAATTTAGAAGTCATTTTGAAAAAATGTAATGTAATAACTTTTGAATGATTTACTTCTAAAATGAATATTCAATAATATAAACATGAAAAATAAATAATATTTTTAGAGAAAAATGTGGAGTGTAATAAAAAATTTAAAATCAGGAAAGGAAAATCATCTTCAAAATTATAAAAATACATTTATTAAAATCAAAATCTTAAAAATATTGAAAGATATTTGATTTTAATATATTTAAACAGAAATATAATGATTACAAAAATTAGATCATATTTTTCATAAATTATGAAATGAAAACATTTTAATGAAGTTTGAAGAAAGATATGGAAGATGTAGAGCTATTTAAGAGAGGATTAAAAGTATTCCTACTATTCTTACCTTTTATAAAGAAAAAATGACTAAATATCATTAATAATTAAATAATAGGTAAGTAATTATAATATTTTTATACAATATAAGGAAATAATCATATTAAATCATAGTCAAAATAGAATCAATGTGTCGCATGAAATAAAATTTAGTCAAGAAAACTACCTATAGATTTAACCTTCCATCCAAATCTAATTTAAGAGATATTATATTAAATGAAACTAAAAATTACATAAATAAATAGATAACCATTATATAATATCTAAAAGATTCATAAAATACAACATATTAAAAAACATAGGTGGACAGTACAAAACATGTCTCAAAGAATAAAATTATAGACAAAACCCCACAAGTAACTCTCGATTTCAATGAAAGCATATTAAAATAATATTTAATAAACATAACTATCATAATTACAAATTTTAAAAAACTTCTTTATATAGAAATAAAAATTAATATTTTCTATTATATTCCTATTTACATTCATTATTTATTTATTACTTATTTTCATTATAGGATATTGTTGTTCATATTATTTTATACATGTTTTGTAATGGGAATGTCAAACCCCATTCATATATTATAAGTTTATAATTTCAAAATTGTAAAATATATTTGAATATTTTTTAAATTATTCATATATCCCCTTTTTCATTTTTTGGAAATCATGGGCATAGGTCATGGGAACATGATACATGATGATCTTGTTTAGGTAATATAATAATATCTATAAATTACATCATAGTGATCATAAATTTTTATGTTATAATTTAATAAAAATATTAATTATATATATGAATCCTTGATATCAAATATTTTCATAAAATATGGTTTATAACTAGTCTTGTATGTATGTTATGAAAAATTGAACACTGCACTCATAGAGGTGATAGTCTGCACATACACATGAATGGCGTTTTAATTTTTGATAAAATTAAAGAAATGTAAAAAATTGAATTATCATTTTATTACCCTAGAAATTATATTAATATAATTTTTAATAAATAAATAACCTTTTTTTAACTAGTAATGTATATTGGTTATAAATAATATAATATATCTCTCATGAAGGTTGTAGTCTGCACAAACACATGGATGTCATTTTAAACATTTTATGGAAGGGGGAAAGGTGGAGAATCATTATTCTATTGTTATTAAAAAATTTATGTATATTAATAATAATATTGTAATTATATTATACTAGTGAAGATATTATTTCAAAATAATGGTAGAGAAAGATAAGGAATTAAAGACAAGGGGTGGATTATACTCATATTGAGGATTTGAGTCTTCTCTTTAAAGGATTCTTATAATTTGAGGACATTAGGAAAATTAATGTAAAACTAGGTTCTCAAACATGGAGATAGATTCTATGGGATTTAAAATGTGTTTAATTTTATTTTAAATTCTTATTAGGTGTTTGTGTTGAAGTGGGTGGATGTGGAGTCCTTTTATATGTGAAAAGGTGGGATGTCTCCTTTGAATGGAATGGTAAGGGGTAATAGTGGAATTACATAGGTCTTAGGTGAGTTGGTTAAGTAAATCATGGGGATATATATGTTAATGACTTTAAAATATGAAAATTTATTCTATAAGGTCTATGTTTCATGTTAACATAATAAAACTTGAGCTACTTAAGTTATTAATTTTTAACCCTTAATAAACATGTTAAAAACTTTCCTATGCTAATTTTTTAATAGAAATATATGGTTAAACATATTAAAAAATTTCAATAAGTTAAATTAAAAATCAGAATAAAATTCATAAAATTAATTTTCTAAATGATATAAAGTTATCTTTTAAATTAAAACATAAAATATTTAGAAAATATGTATTATAAAAAAATTACTTCTAAGTTATAAATTTTTTAAAAAAAATTAAAAAAATTACTAATTAAATATTTGATAAGATTAATTCATATATATATAAATTATATTAAATAAAATAATTAAAATAGTTCAGAATAATCTATTTATATATAAGTATGTAACATTTATAAAAATAATTCTTCGGGAAATAATTGGTTTACCACGTTATATAATATTTACTTTCTTAACATAAATTTAAATAAAAAAATAAATGAATTCATCATAATATTTGGATATTATATTTAATATATTTTGTTTTTATTTTCAATAAAAATCATAAAAATCATTATTAAACAAAAATATAATAAATTTAATATCATAAAAACATAAATTTCTAGTAAAATAAATATTTATACCCATAATTACTTCAATAGTTATTTATATAAACTAATTTAATTTTATCAATGCATTAGTATTGAAAATAAAATTTATTTATCTTTTGATATATATTTCATTATTTGGTTAAATTTATCTATATTTTCTAAATTAACAACTACATTATTATTTTCACATTTTAATACTTATAACATTCTATCAATATAATATGTCTTGTCTTCATTTCAGTTTGGTATAATGTGTGGAGAACGATATTAAAATTATTTTTTAATTAAATAAATATATACTAAAATATCTTGGAATTACATTATACAACTATATAAATTTTATCTTCAAAATTTAAATTTCTTTCAAAGATAATGATAGATTATAATATTCTTCATATATTCACGACCTGATATATAATTTCTAATGAAAAATCAACCCCACTAACGTGGTTAAGTAAAGGATCATCTATTTATTGAGTAATAAGACCCATAAAATTGAACTAATCCCCATAAAGATTTCATATTCATCCTTATATTATTAGATCTATATTTTCAAGTTTGAAATTTGAAATATGGTCTCCAAATTTATTAATTGATATATGATATACATAGATAGAGATAATCCATTTTCAAAATCACATAAAATATCTATAAATATAGAATTATAAGATTCTCACAAATATCATTCCCATAAAATTTAATTTCGGATGGAATATTCATAAAACTATATATATTCCTCTGATAATCAAATCATTGGGGTGGTCATTCGATGATCTTGGAAAATATCCTAGACATAGTCAAGTATCTAAAACTAAAATCCAATAAGACATACCCAAATCTAAATTAGAGGATAACTGCACATTAATTATCATAATCCCCTTTTGTGGTAGCAATTGGTTCATCTTTATTCCAATCGAGAGTTTTCATACATGTTCTCCTTATTAGCCCATAGGTTAGGGACTAGATTTTCATAAATCCAAAACTCATTTCATTTGAGGTATTGAATTTTGTTGTCGAAATTAGTTAGTTCCTTTACAGCTTCAATTATATTGGATAACCTCTTTATCTCTCTTATATAATCATGATCTTGATATCCAATCCTTTGACACTAGAAACATTTTCTGGTTCCTCTAATACATTTAATTTTATATATATATATATATTCCCACATTATTTACATGTAGAAAGTTAAATCTTATCTACATGATGGGTATTTTCATCTAAGAGTCTACTAAACTCTTTCATTATCTTGTTTTGTGAGTCCATGGTTTTTTTATGTTTCATGTTTTCAATCATAACTCATGATAATTTAGTGAGAATAACCAACAGGTCTTTAACTCTAAATTCTAATCCATTAGGATTCTTATTAGGAAAATCATTTATTTTCCTATTATAACCTTCTTAAATCAATTTCATCATCATCCAGCCATTATTTTAATAATGTAATGTTGACGTATGATAATGTTAATAATTTCAAAAAAGTATGTTATAATCATAGAAGAAGTTACTCATAGATGTTGTAAAAAACATAACATATTAATCTATAAGTTTAAATCAAGGATATCCAGGTACATTTCCTATTATGTTATCAAACATAAATATATATTGAAATTCCTCATAATGGTTAATAATGAAATAATTAATTAACCAAAGAATGTCCGCAAGTGGTGTCAAATGAGGGGTGAAGTTAGGATAGTTTATTTATATACCTGGTGAAGATATATTTAATACCCAACCAACCATTTTAGGGTGAATAAATTTAAGTGAATCTATTCCATGGTCTGTATCAATTTGTTTATATCTAGATAGATATTTCATTGGATGAAAACCATGAACTCTATATATAATGATTTTTTTATGTTTCCTATATTTAAACACACACATAGGATAATCATTATTATACTATAACCCTAATCCCCAATTATTAAAAAACTCAAATTTGATACCAACTATGGAACCCTATAACTGCACCCCCATGCTCGATGATAAGAAACATTTTTTAAAAAAATGAATTTGATAAAAAGTGAGATGAATCAACACAACCTCTCATATATACCACATTAAAATTACATCTCACAAAAATATCACAAAACCACTATAATTATAAAGGTTTGGAATAATTAAGTACTATAAATATAAGAATATTACATCATGAATGTTAATGGATATATCACCCAAAATTTATTTTCGCATGGTTCCCCTCTAGACTTAACATACTCAATAACATTCTTCGTATCCTTGGAAATTGAAACATAGCAAAGGGTTTATCATAAATTCTTAGTAAGGGAAAAAATAAGTTTTAAATTAATGTTTATAAGTTACTATAAGATGATATTCTGGATTTAATATCATAATAAAGGTTATGAATATAATAATATAAAATCTTACCTATTTACAATTTTTCCACAAATAATAAATCATGACATAAGAAAAAGAGTATGCCAAAATACAACAATAATCATATCATTGGATTATTTTAAGACATAATATTTTTTCCAAAAAATAGTAATCAAAAATAATTTTTGTTGTTAAAGATCCTTTCCATAAACATCGTTATATAGTGTATATAGTCCTATAATAGACTAGGTTCACCCCTAATCCCATAAAAAAATTGAATAGTTGAGGATAGTGGGTTGTGTTCACCCACCCCCCAATTTTTGACATGTAATCTCATGATATATAAGTATTTACTGAATTAAATAGTGGACAATACAATGTTGGGTGCACCTATCACACAATATACAGAGTTAACTAGGGTTTGGGTTCACTCCCTAATCCCTTTAACATTATCTCATGAGTCATCAAGCATCAAACAATTATTTATATGGATATATAATTCTTATCCACCGCATCTAGTGATTTATTAGACCCATAAAATATCTATGATTTATTGTACATAAAAGCTAACATAGGGATTTATTGGAAGCAAAATATCTCTTAGGGAATTATTAAACCAAAACTGTTAAAGGGGTTTACCGATCCCAAACTATCTATTTGGTATTTTCGAAACCCAAAAATCCTCATAATAAAAACCAAAAATATGTGTGACAATTTCATAAAAAAATTACCATTTCATCAAAACATAATTTCCCCATGGGAAAGATATTAGTTTCAAGAAAACTCCCTTAATATATAATCATAATTATCCATCTAGAGATAGAAGGTGGATTGTATCAGAATAATATATTCAAAAGTTTGTATAAGTTATTTAAAAGGATGTTTACATAGATAAAAACCCCCTTATAATATTATTTTATAAATCACTTTAAAAAATCACTTTTTACAAGGGCATGAAAACACTTTAAAAGGGTTTCTAAAAATTGAAATACATTTATCCTAATAAAAAATTAAAATTTCATCCACCAATACCAAAAAAAATTATGAAAAAAATAATTATAGAATAAATATTCTCTCAAGATAATTCTTTATGATGTCATAAATATAATGGAGAATTATTTCTTAAAAACAAATTCCCGAAAAAATACCATTTAAAATCTATAATTCCTTTTTAAAATAAAATTCACACTTTTGAAAAAAATATCAATATTTTCTTTTCATTTCAAAATACTTAATAATTTATGTCATTATTAAAATCATTTTGCAATAATTAATGTAATATTTATAAATAATAATGTTTAAAATGATAAAATATGGAAAATGGTTTAAAGAAAGTGTTCCTACCATAGTCCTAAAATCTGATGTTATAAGTCACATTCAAAATTAATTTGAAAATTGGTGATGCGAATACATTAATATTTAGAAATAATCATCAGTAATTTATCCTTGAAAAAGTAATAATGGTTACTTCTAGAAAAAATTTGTCTTGTAAAATAAAATGTACATTCCGAAGTGAAAAAACAATTTCCTCATTTTTAAAATACCTTTATGGAAACCCTCATCATAAAAATACTGATAAATATTTCAGTTAAAAATAGGTAATGAAAAATTTGAAGTAAACTATAAATATATAATATTTGGATTTCAATAAGTAAAGTAGATCATTATCAGGAATAATGAATATGGATAAGGGTAAAAGATATTACTTAGAGAGGATGTAAATATTTCTAAACATATCAAATTTTGTTAATAAATAAATCCATCAATTTAATTCTATTTTAAATAATTTGAAATGTAATTATATTATCATAACATTATATAAGAAAACTTCCTTGTAAAAACATAGTAAAAATTGAATCATTATTATTCATGAAAAGAAATCAAGTTTAGAAAACCCATACGATAGTCATAAACATTTATATAAAACCTCATTAAGAGATAAAAATGTAGTGAAACATTATATAAAATTTTTAAAGTGACAAGTATGGTATAATATTAAAAATATGTTGTTAATACATAATATAAACCCAAATAAGTGAAAAATACAAAACATGTCTCAAAGAAGGAAGTTTGAGATGAAACACTTACCAAAAATCTTTTGTACCAAAAAATTGATTCAACATAATATATAATAAACATAAATATCATAATATATCATTTATGAACATTATTAACATATAAAAACTATAAAATATTTGGTTATAATCATTTATTATTCAATCGTTTGTTACTTATTTTTTATTTTCATTATCAAATTTTTTAATTATGATTGTTTCTAACACGATTCATAATATTTACATTAAACCACATTTTTTATGTAAATTTAATAATTTGTAGATAATAAAATATATTTTAATCATTGTTATTTATTTAATTGTAAATCACCATTTTCATTTTATGGAAGCTGTGTGAATAGTTTAGGAGAATGGGATACATGATGATCTTACATTAGGTAATCTATTGATATTAATATATCACTTTATAATGATGGTATATTTTTGTGTCATATTTTTGAGAACATATTTCTAATATATATATATATATATGACTCATTTATAACATATATATTTATAAATGAGGTTTTATAACTAGATATGTAAGGTGGTGATGAAAAAAAATACATTTTGCTTGTAGAGGTGGTAGTCCGCCGAGAAGGATGGATGAGGTTTTTTTCATAGAAAGAATAAATAATGTGTCATTTCAAACATTAATAATGAAATAAAAATAAAAAATTAATCATTAAAACCCCCATATTGAACCATTCATGTTAGGTGGTTTTGAAAAACAAGAAATGTCACTGGTGGAGGTGGTCGTGCAAGCATTTGAATGGGAAACGTTTTCACTTTTCTATAGAAGGGAGAAAATGTAATGAATAATTATTACATTATTATAAAATATTTTTATTATTTTAATAGTAATGATTTAATTATATTACCGTGAATTATATTTTTTCTAAAGAAAATGGATGATAAATATAAAGAATAAAAGACTATGGGTGTGGATGATACCCACATTGAAGATTTGAGTCCTCTCATGAAAGGTTTCTTTCTATTTGAGAACATAAAATAATCAATTTTTTATAAGGGATATAGAACATGGAGTGTTCTTCTTGGATTTGAAAATTTATCATTGGAACAAGGGGAATTATAACAATAATGTGTTTGAAATTTGGTGGAAGTGTCCTCCTTTTATTAGTGAGAAAATAATCTTTATTGGAAGTGAATGTTAGGTAAGGGGTAAGAATGGAATCATAAATAATTTTGGTGATTTAGGGGATTAAAGGTCGGTTAGTCATGTAGTTATGAATTTAATTACAAAAAATTTCTTATTAAATGTCTAAATTACATGTATACTCAATAAAATTCAGGCCACTTAATTCACCAATGTTTAACCTGTAATAAGCATAAATAAACATTAACTATGCTAATTATTTTTTTAAAAAATAAAATATGCTCCATATTGAAATTTTTTGATGTGATAAATCATAATTAGTACATTAATTAGGCTAATTCAATTTATAAATATTACATAATCAACTATTAAATTAAAACATTTAATATATAGAAAACTATTTTTATAGAACATTATGATATTTATCCTCATGTGTTCTTGAAATAATTTCATATCACATAAAAATTAAATGAGCTTCAAGATATTTACATATATATATATATTATATTAAACTTTTAATTTAAATTGGGTTAATCTAATATAACTAGATATAAAGAATGTACCCTTTTAAAAAATAATTTAAAACTAATATTATTATAGTGTTAAAAAATATTTACTTAGGTAACTTGTTTTTTTTTTGTCAGAAAAGTGAAATGAAATTATTATACATTTTTTATATTATGATTAAAATTTTATAACCACATTATTAGATGTAATTTCTTGTATTATGTTTAATAGAAACATGAATAAAACATAAAAATACAATATTTAATAAAATAAATTTTAAGAAAAAATGATTTTACTCTTATTACATGACTAGTGATAACTATTGGATTTATGTTCACTTATATCATTATATATATTTTAAATAAAATTCATTAAAATAATTAATTAACTATAATATTATAAAATTCATATAATGTATAAATAAATTTTGTAGTTTATCATATTTTTATACATAAAATGATTTCATTAGTGATTTAGAAATGCTAAATAGATTTTATAAAATCATTAGTATTGAAATTGAACATTATTTTTCATTCTATATACATTTAACAATTTGGTTACCTCTAAACATATTTTCAATATTAATGGCTATATTATAATTGTTACATTTTAATACTTATAATTTTTTTACAAGAAAATGTGTCATTGTATAGTATTAGATAAGTATTTTGTGTGGAAAATATTTTAAAATTGTATTTAATTAAATAATTAAGTTGTTGGACTCCTCATGTATTAATCATGTTTTAATGATCACAAATATTATTCAACCTAGTTAACTTCTATAAATTATATCCAATCATGTGTATTTATGTTTAGAGTTTTCTCATGCTTTAAGAAGAGCCATGAAAGATCTTAATTGCTCTATATTCAGTTTACATACTTTATACTATCTTTGATCTACTCTCATAATACCTTCTTTGACAAATGCTTAAGTCTAATCCTTTCTATAATCATCATTATTTATGTCTAAACATAGTTACTTTGAAAAGTCTAAGACACCGTGAGTCTGCCACTGGCTATGTATTTCTAGCACCGTGATGCAGACACCGTGAAGCCAGACACTTTGTAGCCAGACACTGTGAAGCCAAACATCGTGAAGTAAGACACCATGAACAAGACACCATGACCCCGACACCGTGATGCCACACATCGTAAAATAAGACACCATAAAGCAGACACCGTAAAGCAAGACAACACGATCAAGACATTGTGACCATGAGACACTATGACCATGGGACACCGTGACACTTAGACACCATGATCAATCTAGACACCGTGTGAAGGAGACACTGTTTCTATGACTTACTATGACACTGTTTATTAAACAATTTTTCCTTTTTCAATTTAATTTATAATAGTCATATTTGATGATGTTAATGCACTGACATAATTAATGTTTTGTTCTAGACATATCATCAGACCGTATAAGGTAGAAGGTACAGAACCCATGCAACCTGTCAGATCCAACACAAGCATTCCAAGATAAAAGTGAAGTGTGGCCAAGAATCTATGCGCATGATACAAAAATAAAAAAACAAGGTCATGAGCACTATAATGAAGAATATACTTAGAGAAAGTTTCAAGATAAAGTAACACTACATGAAACACGACACTGCTGAACACACGAAGCGTATTTGAAGCTTAAATAACATATTCTCTCACTGAACCTCATGAAGAACACAAGCTGAATCACAACACTCTATTTTCCACATAACATCCATAGAAGGACTCAGAGCTTCATCTGCTTATATCCAAAAGAGTCCAGAGCTACATTGGAATCACAAAAGAACATTCTAAACTCATCTCTATATTATTTCTCAGTTGTAATCATCATTTTCCTTACATTACAAGAAGTGTGTTCTTCTGTCAGTATGGACACACACTAACTCTTAAGCTAAACTAGAGGATACAAAAATCCTCACACCAAACTATTTATACCTTTATGTATCCCACGTAGAACTGTTGTAGAGATCTGAGGACCTGGATAGCCTGTGTGATGTTGTTGTTTCTTTCCCAAGTAGAACTATGGTAGAGGTCAGAGGACCTGGATAGTTTGAGTACTGTTTTATTCCCCGATCCAGGGTATAGATCAAAGTTTATTTATATAAAATAAATTGTGGCAGGTGATCACCAAGTGGATAGTATTAGGTCTCATCTTGAGACTGAACCACTTGTTTCATTTCCAATGACCTGCTTAATTTAGTTATATCTATTTTATTTCCTTATGGTATAATCCAAAAATCACTAATTTTACATTGATAGTTAGTCTTGGAAATAAGTTATAACTAGCTTGTATTAGTATAATAACTTCAAAAGTAATAGTAATAACACAAATTAATATTACTGAGAATTAATCAATCTTTTAAGAAGTTATTTAACTAGTCAAACTCTTATAATAGTACAACGATGATTAACTGGGATTTATTTAATCTTTGGGGAAAACCTTTTTAGAAATAATTTTTAACAGAAATTTTAATTGGAACTCAATTCACCCCCCCCCCCCTCTTGAGTATCCACTTCGACCAACATATGGTATCAGAGGTTGTTGATAAATGTTTTTCAAAGTACTCTATTTGTGAAGAGTTTTAAACTGTTATTTTAGTTGTGTCTTAAAGATATTAAATTTCTGTTATTTCTAAATTTTGATCTCTTTATATACATTTAAAAAAATCTAATGATGTATAACAGATTATAAGGGGAAGCTACCAACATTCCATCCTTCATTAATGGTGTCAATTATGTCCAATGGAAAATAAAAATGAAAACCCTTTTAGAAAGTATGGGATTTTACATTGGACTGCTATAGAGACTCAGTATAAGATTACAAAAACTGTTAGAACAACTTGCGATGAACCTACGAATGTTTCTTACAATAATAATTTTGTAGTAATGAATTCTATGTATTGTGCTTTAGGAGATGATGAATTTAATCGAATATCTTCTTGTAAAACTGCTTATGAAATATGGGATACTCTGGCTGTAACATAAATGAAATATTTAGAGGTATTTTTCATTTAATTAACATCCTTGATTTGTTTTGGTGGTTTTTCATGCATTTTTAAAGGAAATAGTGGGTTTCCAAAATTTGGGCCAACCTAAGAGCCCATTTCCAGTTTTGAAAGTATATTTTGTTTCTTTAATAACTATTTCGTTTTTCAAAAATTTTCAACCATTCAACTTTCAAAATGAACTTCATTTAAATATTAAAACCACAAAATAATTTTGGGCCCCTTAAAAATTCATTAGAATCATGGATTTGGGTGATAAAATTAGGTATTGGGCCAACCCGAAAGCCCATTTCCAGTTTTAAAATTGTATTGTAATTATTTCATAAAATATTTATTTTTTATCCTTTTTCGGTGATTCCACCTCTCACACATTCCCATCGAACCCCGCCACACCCCCATCTTCGTTTTCCCCTCTTTGGAGCTCATATTGGTCGCGATTTAGGGCCGAACTTCCGTAGCTCCAAAAAACGTCCAGATTTCTCAAGTAAGTTGTTTCTCTTCCTTATTCCTCCCTTCTTCTTCGGGTTTCTTCCTTTTTTATTGAATACCCAAATGTCCAGAAGATGGGGTTTCGTAACTAGGGTTTTAGTTTTGAGTTTCTTTGTCCAATCCTCTGGTTTTAGGTTCAATTTTACTCTTTTGTGGTGCGGCGGAGGTGCGGTTAAAGTGACGCACAAGGATTTGGGGGTTTTGACTCTTTTGGTAGGTTATTTCATATGTAGGTATTGTATAATGAGTTGGCTTGATGTATTTAGGTTTCCATTATGTTAATAATTCAGTATTTGGATTTCAAAAATTGATTTGGGTAGCATTTTAAAAGTGGTATATTTTTAAGTGCCAATCTTGTGTGAAAATCGGTGTTTTACATGTGTAACCCATATTGTGCCTCTTGGTGTTGTTTTATAATTCAGGGATTGGATTTATAAAAATTTTTTGATGCTGAAATTTATGTTTTGGTATAATATTGGTCTCCATTTGGTTTTAAATATGGGATTTTAGATGAATTTAATGTGCAACATTTGATTAATTTTCTTGAAATTGTTTTATGGAAATTATAAATGTTTTATTGAGTTATGCAAAAGGTGAAAAGAAGGTGTAGATACTATTTTTAATGTGTGTGACCAGAACTGATATTTATATGTGAATATTGATTTTGGTAGCATGTGGTGACTATTTGAGCACAATACGGGAAACCCGGGTATCTAGGTGGGCTAACGTGTACTAGTACGCTAGTGAACGGAGGGGTTTTGACCATGGTTCACTTAGCAAGTCTGACATGGATAACACTAAAAAAACTATAATGGAGATGATTGGAGACCACTAGGTTATGGGTATGCTCCCTACTAGTGGCTCGTGCACGAGAACGAATTTCGTTATGGTTACTTTCACCGAGGTACGAGGTACATGGGGCTCACAACAAACTAGTACCTAGGGGGGTTCCTACGCTTGGTTCTCGTGGCATTTTTGGCATTTAAACTTTATTTATGGTATTTTGGGATGTGAAAACCAGTAGCTTGAATGTTTTATTCAATTTCACTGATTCTTTATAGTTATCCCATTGAAAGTTATTTTCTTTTCAAAGTTTCACTTTTAGAAATAAATGCCACTATTATCTATTTATAACTCTTGCAAGCCTTTTATTTTACAATGCATATCACTTGAAATCCTTGGGTGATATACTATTGGGCTTAGTCTCACACCCTACTTACACCTTTGGGTGTAAGTAGACTTGATCATGTTTGACACAGGCAAAGGAAAAGCCTTGGGCGATGGCGGTTCGGGTTGCTAGTTTCTCTCGATGGTGCGGTGTTGTGGAGACGGCTTGTGGGTGATGACCCCTTGTCGTGTGGAGTCTCTTGGGCTGTTTGCTGCTACTTTTATATACCTTTGGACCTCTTGTGTTTTGTTTAAACTCATATACTATGTTCTGAATTTTTATTAATTCTTGTTTGGCATAATTTTTCAGATTTGGTTTGTTGTTTGTTTTTGGTTATCTTATGAACCCAAACTCGGGTAAATCGTTCCCAAATGAATTTTTATGATACCCGGGCACTTGTGCCAGCCCGTGGGGATGGGGGACTCCCTTCGGGTCATGTCACGGGCTGGGTTTGGTGCCGGTTTTGGCGGTGACCAGATTCGGTTCGTGACAAAAATGGTATCAAAGGAGGTTAATGTTTTTGGGTTATATTGTTATTTTGGGATGAGTCAGGATAGACAGGTTCTAGGACTGTCGGGGCTCGGGGTTTTGGTTGTGAGTAGGGTGTCTGGCCCACACCTCTCATGGCATACCCTGAGTCACCAGGGGATGTTGGAATTTAAAGATTGACTTCACTTCTAGGTGAGACGTGTGGGCTGCAGACCACATGTGGACATCATGCGGATGTGTTGTAGTTGTTTATTTTATTACTGAAATGTGTTTTGATTATCTATATTTGAGGCATTTGATTAAAATTTTCAGAATTGTGGTATTGATTATTATTTTGTGACAATTACATTTTGTAGCAACATGTCTCCCCGGAAAGCTCTCACGCACCCACGGGAGGAAGCTGGAGAGAGTTCTCCCACACCAATTTATCAGAGGCTAGTCGAGGCCGTGGTCCGGGCTGTCCAGGCTCTAGGATATGGACTAGCTCCAGTTCCAACTCCTATTAGAGAGGATGAGACTAGTCCTAGAAAGGACAAGGCCCAGGAGTTCCTGAAAAATAATCCTACAACCTTCCGAGGCAGCTCAGAACCCCAAGAAGCAGAGGAATGGCTCGAAAAGATCGAGCGTATGTTTGAGTTCCTTGAAACACCCGAGGAGCTCAGGGTGAAGTGTGCCTCCTTTTTGTTGGCGGGTCCCAGCCGTAAATGGTGGGAGTCAGTGCTTCAGGCTGGGAAGAATGAGCAGATGCGCTGGGGAGATTTCAAGGCTGTCTTCAATGAACAGTACTGCCCTGAGGTCTTGGCTTATGTCAGGTCTAGAGAGTTCATGGAACTTGTTCAGGGAAATCTATCTGTGATGGAGTATGCCAACTGTTTCGCTGAGTTGGTTTGGTATGCTCCAGAAATTGTCTCTAATGAGCAAGCGAAGGCCCAGAGGTTTGAGAAAGGCTTGAGACCAGAGATATACTCCCAGGTGTTCTTGTTTAAGCTGAGGACCTATGCTGAGGTCGTTGATCGGGCGTGCATGGTGGAGATTGATAGAAAAGGAAGGGATGGTTTCTATGGTTCTGTATCAGCAGTGGGAAGTGGAAGCTCCTGAGAGAAGAAAAGGAAGCGGGAGGATCATGTGAAGAAAGGAGGAGGTAGTTCAGGAAACTCTTCTAGGCAGTTGTCATCAGCGGCTTCTGATGCGAGATCGGTCGTGTGCCACCAGTGTGGGAAGACCGGGAACACAGCCGATATCTCTTCCCTCTTATCGCATGGCCCCCACTGAGTTGAGGGAATTAAAGATACAGCTGTACGACTTAGAATCCAAAGGATTCATTCGCCCGAGCGTCTCTCCTTGGGCCGCTCCTGTGTTGTTTGCAAAAAAGGCTGATGGATACCTCCGGTTGTGCATTGACTACCAGAAGCTGAATAAGGTAACCATTAAAAACAAATACCCTTTTCCCAGAATAGATGATTTGTTTGATCAGTTGAAGGGGGCAAATTGGTTCTCAAAGATAGACCTACGTTCAGGGTATCATCAACTCAGGGTGAAGGAGTCAGATATCCCTAAGACAGCCTTCTGAAGCAGGTATGGCCACTTTGAGTATTTGGTCATGCCCTTCGGATTGACCAATGCTCCAGCAATATTTATGGAAATTATGAATAGGGTGTTCCATCAGTATCTCGATTCCTTTGTTGTGGTGTTCGTGGATGACATTCTGGTATACTCTTGCTCTGAGGAGGAACATGAACATCACTTGAGGATCGTTTTGGGTACATTACAAGATCACCGCCTCTATGCAAAGTTGTCAAAGTGCACTTTCTGGATCAGAGAGGTGAGATTTCTGGGGCATGTGATCTCAGAGCATGGAGTTTCAGTGGACCCTGAGAAAATTAGTGCAGTCATGTCATGGGAGAAACCGAAGAATGTGTTCGAGATCAGGAGTTTTCTTGGCTTGGCCGGTTATTACAGGCGATTCGTTTGGGATTTCTCTCGGCTTGCTTCACCGATGACTTCCCTCACCCGGAAATGGGTGAAGTTTGTATGGGGTCCAGAATGTCAGGCATCATTCGAGGAGCTAAAGAGGCGATTGACTACTGCCCCCGTGCTGATTTTACCAGAGGTGGAAAGGGATATGTGGTTTATTGTGATGCTTCATGTATGGGTCTTGGGTGCGTGCTTATGCAGGATGATCATGTGGTGGCGTATGGCTCTCGCCAACTTCGGCCACACGAAAAGAACTACCCAACCCATGACATGGATTTGGCAGCAGTGATGCATGCTTTGAAGATGTGGTGTCACTACCTCTTTGGGGAGAAGTTTGTGGTCTATTCTGATCAAAAAAGCTTGGCTTATATCTTCTCACAAAAGGACCTCAACATGAGGCAGCGTCGCTGGATTGAGTACTTGCAGGGGTTTGATTTTGACATTGTCTATACCCCCAGGTAAGGGTAATGTAGTGGCCGACGCCTTGAGCAGATGGGTTCCAGTGCAGGCTTTGAGGAAGTCCAGTGATGAGTGGACATTGATGGGGATCTTTTCTCAGATGCATGTGGAGACCAAGGAACTTAGTGGAGGGGCATTCTTGGAGAGCATCCAGTTGAATCCTTCTCTGTTGGAGTTGATTCAGCAGGAACAACCTAGTGATGAGCTTTGTCAGGGATCGAAGTAGTTTCTTCATGGTGGGGAGACATCCTCTGATTGTTCGTCGTCTCCCGAGGGCATCTTGTGCTTCAAGGGTCGTTCGGTAGTGTCGTTATCTCTACAGAAGGTGGTGATGCAGGATAGCCACCAGTCTTAGTGGGCTGTCCATCCGGGTTCCACTAAGATGTATTATGATGTCCGTCGGCAGTTTTGGTGGCCTGGTATGAGATGGGACATAGCGGACTTTGTGTCGAGATACTACACATGCCAGCAGGTGAAAGCATAGCACCAAAGGCCCTCCGGTTTGCTCCAACCACTACCCATTCCTACCTGGAAATGGGACGAGGTTTCCATGGACTTCATTATTGGATTACCATACACCTCGAGCTAAGAATTCCATTTGGGTGGTGATTGATCTTCTAACCAAATCAGCCCACTTCATTCCGATCAGAGATACATCTAAAGTGGATGAGTTGGGCCGTTTGTATCTTCAAGAGGTGGTGAGACTCCATGGTGTTCCATCAGCAGTTGTCTCAGATAGAGACCCTCGTTTCACATCTCGATTCTGGGAAGGCCTTCAAAAGGCCTTGGGGTCCCTGATTAAGATGAGCACTGCATACCATCCACAGACGGATGGTCAGACAGAGCGGGAAAATCAGATTTTAGAGGACATGCTTCGTGCATGTGTCCTAGACTTTGGAGGTTCTTGGGATACCCATTTGGGATTGGTTGAGTTTGCTTATAATAACAATTACCAATCCTTGATTCGAATGGCTTCTTTTGAGGTGATCTATGGTCGGCCTTGTCGGTCCCCCCTCTGTTGGGCTGAGGTAGGTGAGACCTCACTACTGGGGCCGAGTATGGTGCAGGAGACATCTGAGAAGGTAAAATTAATCAGGAAACGTTTATTGACAGCTCAGAGTCGTCATAAATCATATGCTGACCGGAGGCGTCGAGACCTAGAGTTTTATGTGGGTGATAGAGTATTCTTGAAGGTGGCCCCTCGATTAGGCCATCGTCGATTGGGGAAGCAAGGTAAGCTGACTCCGCTGTATGTCGGGCCATTTGAGATCATTGAACGTATTGGAAAGGTGGCATACAGGTTGGCCTTACCTTCTCAGTTGACATACACCCATGATGTCTTCCATGTTTCTCAGTTGAAGAAATACTACCTGGATCCGTCCCATGTGTTGAGTTGGGAAGAATTGGAGATAGAGCCTGACTTGTCTATTGTTGAGAGGCCAGTGAAAATAGTGGACTCCCAAGAGAAGATACTTCGAGGGAAGTCTATTCCATTAGTCCGGGTTCTATGGCAGCATGGAAATGATACACATGAGACATGGGAGTGAAAGTCGTGGGTCGAGGAAGTGTACCCGTTCTTGTTTTCTAATCAAGCCTCATGTTGACTTTCCGGGGCAGAAAGTCCTTCATAGGGGGGAGAATTGTCACATACATGAAATATATAGAGGTATTTTTCATTTAATTTACATCCTTGATTTGTTTTGGTGGTTTTTCATGCATTTCTAAAGGAAATAGTGGGTTTCCAAAATTTGGGCCAACCTAAGAGCCCATTTCCAGTTTTGAAAGTATATTTTGTTTCTTTAATTACTCCTTAGTTTTTCAACATTTTTCAACCATTCAACTTCCAAAATGACCTTCATTTAAATATTAAAACCAAAAAATAATTTTGGGCCCCTTAAAAATTCATTAGAATCATGGATTTGGGTGATAAAATTAGGTATTGGGGAAACCCGAAAGCCCATTTCCAGTTTTAAAATGTTTTTGTAATTCTTTCATAAAATATTTATTTGTATCCTTTTTCGATGATTCCACCTCTCACACATTCCCATAGAACCCAGCCACACCCCCATCTTCGTTGTCCCCTCTTTGGAGCTCATATTGGTCGCGATATAGGGCCGAACTTCTGTAGCTCCAAAAAACGTCCAGATTTCTCAAATAAGTTGTTTCTCTTCCTTATTCCTCCCTTCTTCTTAGGGTTGCTTCCTTTTTTATTGAATCCCAAAATGTCCAGAAGATGGGGTTTCGTACCTAGGGTTTTAGTTTTGAGTTTCTTGGTCCAATCCTTTGGTTTTAGGTTCAATTTTACTCTTTTGTGGTGCGGCGGAGGTGCGGTTGAAGTGACGCACAAGGATTTGGGGGTTTTGACTCTTTTGGTAGGTGATTTCATATGTAGGTATTGTATAATGAGTTGGCTTGCTGTATTTAGGTTTCCATTATGTTCATAATTCAGTATTTTGATTTCAAAAATTGATTTGGGTAGCATTTTAAAAGTGGTAGATTTTTAAGTGCCAATCTTGTGTGAAAATGGGTATTTTACATGTGTAACCCATATTGTGCCTCTTGGTGTTGTTTTATATTTCAGGGATTGGATTTATAAAAATGTTTTGATGCTGAAATTTATGTTTTGGTATAATATTGGTCTCCATTTGGTTTTAAATATGGGATTTTAGATGAATTTAATGTGCAACATTTGATTAATTTTCTTGAAATTGTTTTATGGAAATTATAAATGGTTTAGTGAGTTATGCAAAAGGTGAAAAGAAGGTGTAGATACTATTTTCAATGTGTGTGACCAGAACTGATATTTATATGTGAATATTTATTTTGGTATCATGTGGTGACTATTTGAGCACAATACGAGAAACCCGGGTATCTAGGTGGGCTAACGTGTACTAGTACGCTAGTGAACGGAGGGGTTTTGACCATGGTTCACTTAGCAAGTCTGACATGGATAACACTAAAAAAACTATAATGGAGATGATTGGAGACCACTAGGTTATGGGTATGCTCCCAACTAGTGGCTCGTGCACGAGAACGAATTTCGTTATGGTTACTTTCACCGAGGTACGAGGTACTTGGGGCTCACAACAAACTAGTACCTAGGGGGGTTCCTACGCTTGGTGCTCGTGGCCTTTTTGGCATTTAAACTTTCTTTATGGTATTTTGGGATGTGAAAACCAGTATCTTGAATGTTTTATTCAATTTCACTGATTATTTATAGTAATCCCCATTGAAAGTTATTTTCTTTTCAAAGTTTCACTTTTAGAAATAAATGCCACTATTATCTATTTATAACTCTTGCAAGCCTTTTATTTTACAATGCCTATCACTTGAAATCCTTGGGTGATATCCTATTGGGCTTAGTCTCACACCCTAATTACACCTTTGGGTGTAAGTATACTTGATCATGTTTGACACAGGCAAAGGAAAATCCTTGGGCGATGGCGGTTCGGGTTGCTAGTTTCTCTCGATGGTGCGGTGTTGTGGAGACGGCTTGTGGGTGATGAACCCTTGTCGTGTGGAGTCTCTTGGGCTGTTTGCTGCTACTTTTATGTACCTTTGGACCTCTTGTGTTTTGTTTAAAATCATATACTATGTTCTGAATTTTTATTAATTCTTGTTTGGCATAATTTTTCAGATTTGGTTTGTTGTTTGTTTTTGGTTATCTTATGAACCCAAACTCGGGTAAATCGTTCCCAAATGAATTTTTGTGATACCCGGGCACTTGTTCCATCCCATGGGGATGGGGGACGCCCTTCGGGTCATGTCACGGGCTGGGTTTGGTGCCGGTTTTGGCGGTGACCAGATTCGGTTCGTGACACTGGCTATTTCCCATGAGGGAACAACCAATGTCATGTAAATGAGACTAGCTACATAAACTATTAAGTATTATAATTTGAAAACTCAAATGTGATGAATCTATTTCTGATACATATCTCAGGTTTAATGAGATAGTTAATACAGTGAGATCACTGGGAAAACATGTTCTAGCTGAGGAGAAAATCACGAGGATACTAAGATGCCTACTGGACAGATGGAGAGGAACCTCTGTCTCTATACAAGAATCATGTGACATTGGCAAACTACCTGTCAAGGAGCTGATTGGTAAATTAATGATATATGAAGAAGAGATAAAGGTAAACAAAGAGGAAGATAATGAACCTAAGAAGATGTCAGTGGAATTTTATTCTACTGCTTCAAAAAAAGGCAAAAGATAAAGTTTACATAACTGAAGAAATCTCAACTAGTGAAAATTATGACTCAGATAGTGATGAAGATATGGCTCATATAGCCAAGAGACATAATAAATTCTATATGAAGAAGAAATATTTCAGAAAATAAAATTGTAAGCACTAAAAAATAAATAGCTTTTTCCAACAGGGGTATATCTGTTGGTAAAAGTGAAATTTTTGTTGGAAAATCGTTTTACCAACAAAAATTAACCTATCACTAAACTGTTGGTAAAAACTCTTTCGTTAAATGTTATTGCGATAAATGAAATAGTTCTGTTGGAATTTTAATAATATCAATTGATAATATATATGTTGGTCAAAATACTTAGCTGCATATTAATACAACAAATTTATCTATTGGTAATATTATCAATATTTACCTTTTTATTTATTATCAATTAATATTTGTTTGTAAATTATATTTTGAATAAAATATTATATGCATATTCCAATATTTGTTGCTAAACCATTGTATTACATCTACTAATCTAATTATGTATAATATATTTATTATATTTATTATATAATAATTATAAAATTACCTTATATGGACATTTCAAACTCAAGATGAAGAACCAAGAAACATGTTGAAAATATATTTAAATGTATTCAATCTCCAATAGATTTTACATGGAACTCCAAACTCACACACATCATTTGTCATTCCATGGTTCACACTGGCTGTGGGTCCTTACATATAGTAATCATTCACCTCTTCCATAACATGCTCCCCATGCCTGTTCCATTTCAATCTCTCCTCCATGACATGCTCTCCATATTTGTTCCATGTTGCCTCTCCACCATGACATGATCCCCTCTATGCCATGACATGATCCCCATTCCTATTCCATGTCGCCTCTCCGCCATGACATGCTCCCCATGCATGTTCCATTTTGAGACAATACCACCCATGACTATGTGTCACCCCTCTGACATCTTCTTCTCATGCTTTCAAACATTCCAAAAGCTCGATGATGCCCACAAACCAGCACCTCAATGATGACCCCAACAACAAATCATGTACTGCTCCTTACAAGGTAGAAGATTCGAAGCTCTAGCATAAGAATTTTCTCACCTAACATCAAGAAACATGTACAAGTTAAATTCCATTATCAATATAAATTCCCAATAAATCCTTCATCCACATGAAATAGTTATTGATCATCATAAAATCTTACCCATAAAAGAGCATATAACAAAATAAAAACATGAAATAAGAACATGTAATTTATGTTTTCTTCCCAAATGATATTCCAAAATAAAAATATGCAAGTGACATATATAATAATTAAAACAATAAAAATAAGAGAAAAAATATTAAAAAACCTTACAGTTGGAGGGTTAAAAATCTAGAAATGTATAACCTTTCACTCACCAAAATGGCTACCAATTTTTCTTTTCAATCTAGATAATTTATTCCATAATTTTCTCTACTGAATTGGTTGTCGTTGTCGTGGCGGCGATAAAAGATTATAACATACATTCATTCATATGTTTCTCTCACATATAGGTTATCACTGCCATAGAGGGGTGATACACATGTAGTTCACCCACTCAGCCATAAAATGGCCATAATTTCCCGTAGTCTTTAATGGGCATGAAAAAACACAACACAAACAAATAAAAAGTAACAAAATTAGAATAATGGAAAAGGAATGATGGCTATTGTATAAAATTAGAATGAAGAAGGGTTTAGCTGAGTAATATGATCCCTAACGATGGAATTGACTTATGGATTTTTGAGAACTTTGATGTGCTTCCCTGATTCAGAGATTCACACCCACAACACATAGAAAATTAATATATTAGAGCTTGAATAATAAGGCATTCCAAAGAAAACCTTTTTTTATACAATAAAATTTATCAAATCAAGACACCATTCTTTTTCAAACACACATGGTTCATCACCACGACGCCTTTTGTAAATGTTTAAATGTTCCTGCCCAGAAAAAAAAAGAACCTTGAAAAGACAATTATAATACAAGACTCCAAGACACCAATTATCCACATCAACACCATTCTCCCCACTCTCAACTATACAAAACACTCTAGAAAGCTAGATAAATGTTAGCATATGTTGCCAATATTACCCAATTCTCATCATATATGCCCACAATAAGTTTTTCTATCTATATCTTGGATAATATAATGTTTTATAAGGTCTAACAAAGCTAATAAATGATAGAGAAACATCACAACAAGAAAAACCCACTCAACAAAAATCAGTTGCAGCATCAGTAGGGGTTTGGACACTACTTCTCTAATCACAAACACACCAGTACCTGTCTGCAAGGACTCTTCGACACATGAATCGGGGAATAAGGTGCCCTTGATAATATCCGAACATAAAAGGTTGTATATAAAATAATTTTCACTAACAGGGGTCTACATTCATTTTTCATGCCTACAAAAAAATCTCTCAAGGATGAAATTGGGGTTCTTGACAAGATTACGACGCATATCTATGTGAATGATCATGTCGTAAAAATTTGACTGGTGAAGAGTTTCATTGGTACAAAATTTACTGACCAATTCAGGGATCTAATATCAGATTTAGCACTTAGTGATTCTATGAAAACAGTTGGTGTAGACCTTGGTCAAGGTTTGCAAGAGGCTGGCATTAAGTATTTAATGGTTTAAAAAGTTTTTGGCTGCCAATTAGAGGATTCCAAGGTTCCTAAATGTGTAATGTTTGACAAAGACATTGTTATCCCTAGAAAAATGAGAAAAGGGCTGTGAACCCCAGCATCATTCTTCTTGATCATTATCTGGAGTACAAGAATTGGGAGAACCAAACAAATATAGATTTGGTGAGTGAAGATTATTGGAGGGTATGAAAAATGAAAAGTAAATTGAGAATCATTATATACAGATCCAAAAGATCAAACTTGATTTGGCTATAACCGAGAGAGGGTTGAGGGAATTGGCATTCCATTAAGAAAATCAAGTGTCAGATCCATCAGATGATTGAGAAAAGAAGACGAAAATGTAGTGAAGGCTTAGGAAACTATTTTTGTAAATAGACCCAATGAACATCAGGAATCATATGTGGGAAAAAAGACATGATTTTTTAGGTCATGAGGATCAGTGACCAGTTTTTATCTATTATCGCAGAGTGTTCGGAGCCAAAATCTTGCACCATTCTCCAAAGGGGTGTTATAAAGGATCTTATAAATAAAGTATAAATGAATTTGCATGCTATTATGCCCTAGGATGAAAAATTCTCAAGAATACAAAGCTAATACCTGGTTGTAGTGTGGGGTTACTATGTCATCCACTTTGAAGTAGAAGAGCTTGTCTATTTAATGCATTGAGAAGTGGCCTTACGAAGCTGTTGCTATTTCTTTTGAGGCATTACCCAGAACCCTAGCTCAAAAAAGTGGTGTTAATGTGATTAGAACTATTACTGTCATACAAGTAATGCATGCAAAAGGTGAAACTGAATTGATCAGAAAAGACGGGAGTACGGGTGTCATTACTGACATAAAAGAACACAAGATATGGGATGCTTATAACCTAAAGGCACAAAAGATATGGGATGATTGCATGGAAAAGGATGTTAAAAGAGGATGAAAAATAATAATTGCATGCCAGACATGAATAATGAAATTTTTACTTGGTGAGTGCAGTGAAGAGGATCCTTAAAGTTTCCAATTTTGGGAAACCATAACACTAAGATAGAATCATAAAAAAACATCATGAAGAACAACATCAGATAGGATATCATGTATCATCCTTGCATTCATGTCATCAAAAGGCTATTAAAATAACTCTCCTCAAACATATACATTGCTTCAATGACCACCTCCAATGAATTGTGCATACAACCCCTAATTCCTAAAAGCACAAACACAAATGAGATAAAAAACTCCAAAAAAATAAAGAAAATAAAATAGAAAAAAACAGCTGTTACCATCATCATTTGCTCATAAAACATCTACAGAGAATAAGATGTCATCAGCCCCAGTGCCCCACCACAATGTACCATAAGTAACAAGCATGATAAATCATTACATAACCAAAAATAGATAAATGAACATGAATAAAATCTAAACAACCCAAAACAAAACTGGAATGCAAAAAAAGTGGGAAACATAAAAATCTGAATCACTATTATGATTCTCATTTCCTTAGACAACTAAAGGAGATCCACCTTCTTTGACATCAACAGCATGCTGAAAACATGTTCGTCACCATGCACTAACCTTACAGAGCCCAAATAATAGCAACCACAACTAAATAAGAAGCCAAAACAACACTATAGGCAAATAAATAGGTAGTCATAAAAATCATGGAAACCAAAACTAAATAAGGATCACATCATATGACCATGTTACCTTTAGGATTTGAACTGTGAGGAGAGCTACACATATAACCAAAATCAATCCCAACTCTTTCCACTTTTTTTATTAGATAAAAAATTGTTATGTGGGATATATTTATTGCATGATAGATAGGGGACCAGTACATATGGACCAAAAAGCCTTCACATGCACTAGAAATTATATAGGAATTCCCTTACCAAGTGAATTGATTATCTGAGAGTACCTGTGTTATTTTTGTGTACCTAAATGATGGGTTTCCAAACATGTTGTGCGCCACCTGAAGATTTGTGACAGGTAGCTTTCCTACCCATTTATGCCTACCTGAAGGTATTCCTGCATTCAATGTGCCTTGTCCTTGTGCGAGTTCACCAGCCATGTCTTACATTCACGACTCCTGCCCACGTGTGATTTTTTCCATAATGTCCAGGGAATTCATTACTCCTTTCCCTTCCTGCATGAAAAGATGCCCACCAGAAGTGAGGTATTCATCCAATGATTCCTTTGTTATCTCACTTGTACCACACATCATTCCTAAAATTCTGAAAAACTGGAACCCACTTGCTGAACTAGTTGTGAAAATCTGGTGAAAATTGATCCAAAAATTGCAGGGGCAATGGATTGAACCCCTGATGCATGCAGATTAACAGCTAGTTATGCCAGCTACCCTATTACTGATCATCCTCCCCATTTTTGACAGGCAAAAACAACATTGAAATCATGCCAAACCCAGTTAAAAATAAACCTCATCAGTTGTAAGAAATATTGAATAAGGGTTTTTCAAGATACATTATTATATGCATTATTCATTAATTTTAAAGGCTATGGGTGGGTATATAACCTGCTGGATGATCTATGGGAACTCATAGAAAAGGGACTATCTTCAATTTTAATAAAAATCTTGTGAGTGTTGTGAGTGTTGTCTCAAGAATGTCAAGTCTAGCCTAAAAATGCAACAACACATACAAATATTTTGCCCCCGCCTTAATAATGTAATATTAGTGTTGACCTCAGGTCATTAATCTGGAGGAAGGTAATTTATTTACTGTGATCAGGTTTTTTATATTGATGGATGGTTCTAACAATGTAAGGCATATAAAAATGATATTTTTAAAAGAACTGAAGAAATAAAACTATACTAGAAAGAAAAAAACATTGATTCATCCACAATGAATTAAAAATATGACTTCAAACAAGCTACAGTGATATATCAATCAATCAAAATAAAAATTATCAAATTTAAAAGACCAAAATGCTCAACTATTACACCGATAATCCAAATTTTGATAGCTTTAACACACTTTTTCCAACATAATTAAACAATATCTCCTTAATTCCGGAATAGAGTTACGAATCAATTTCAATAATCCATGAAATAAATTAAATCCCCAATGATTAAGATCAAAAGAAAAGTAATTAATTGAAATCAGATGATTAATAATAATTAATGTATGAACATAAGCCTTAAATTATTACTAAACATTGATGTAATTTAAGGTGACAGTACAAACATATATGAATTAAAACAAGAGAACAGATTATACTTACTATAAGGGCCCGGCCTTAAACCATACATAATATTGAATTAAATGAATAATTCACATTGAGGATCTTATCACGGTTTATATTTTTATAGAATTAGTAAATAACTGTTACATCTCAAAGGATTACAAAGTAGAAACTTCAACTAAGTTTCTATACAATAAAAACTGTTAAAAGGAAACATGTCTAGTTCCATATTTAGATAGCAATACTTTCCCTGGATCCCATCCTTAACCCTATTCCACATTAATTCCTATGAATAACATTTCAAAAAAACATGGGGTGAGCATAAAAAGCTCAGTGAGGGATACACAATGAATGAAAACTGTTAGTTTTTCAATACAATAAGTAAACCATGTATAGTTTAACAAAGTAATACTTTTCACCTTTATGAAGTAGTAAAAATCATCACTGAAATAAAAGATCATTACATACCCTTTTGTAACCAAAAGACTACAATAAAACCCATATAAAAATAACATATAATATATAGGTAACTTGGGACATAAACATTCTTAAATGGAATAACCATACGGTCGACTTCCACACATATCACTTAATGGAATAGCCATACGACTGACTTCAATACCCAATGCATTGGATGTTATAGCATAACCACCCATCCTGGAATTCACGGCACCACCTGTCATATGGTTTATCACGTAACCTCCCATCAAAATTCCAAGTTCCATTATAAAATCATAAGACATAAAACAAATATAATGGAAAGAAAACATTTTTCACATTTTGATCACAATATATCACATAAATATATTGACATAACAAATCCATTATAAAAACCATTTTCAATTCCAAAATACAGAAAAGAGTATATGGTATTTATTTCATTTTAAAAACATTACGGCTTGTTGAGGAATCCAAAGACCAAATAATACTCACGGCGACGGAAAAGGTAGTTGTCACCACGTACGCTAAAAAAACATTCCTTTTTGTCATTTTGTAAAACACTTCCTAGAAAAAGATTCCTTTTGAATAAAAGTCAATCTCAAAGGGTTTTATACACCATATAAAATAATGTTGTGTATAAAACGAAATATTCCTCAATGAAAGGAGATTGAGACGAAGTCCCTTACCTCGGGTCCGACTTGACTCGATCGTTCTTTAACGTCCTGAATAATAAACTTGAGTTAATTTCTACTTGCTTAAAAACCTTTTTCTAGTTCATTATTCTATTTATATCACTTATTACCATGTTATGAACAATATGTAATTATTTATGTTAATAATGGTCATTTTGTTGATCATTGGTACTTGAGTCAAAAATAAACTCTATATAATTACAAGTTGTTCATGTGGTAAAAAATCCATTATATCAACAATTATATTCATGATGTAGATATCATATATATCATATATATATATATTATACACATGCATTGATAATATTACATAATCATTTAGAGGTGTGAAATGAAATGCACCGTTCATGGAGACGGTAAGCCGTACGTACGCATGAACACTACTTTCATTTCTATGTCATATTAATGGAATTAAAACTAAATGAGAGGTATGTATATTTTGATTCCAGAATTATATTCATCATTTAGATGTAACATAAATAATATATAATAACTTTAAATCCATCCTCTATATGTCTCACATATGGCATTAACGAATCAAATCACTTTGAGGGGGTGGTAGTCCACACTTCCTAAAATGAAGATATCACGTATACCCATAATGGAAGCCATAAAGGTATACCACAACTAAAAAATACAGAAGCATAAATAAAACATAAACATAATATATATCATATATAAATAGAGTTACATCTTAATGGCCACAATTAAAGGTTTTAAAATAACATTGAACAATCATAGTTTCGTGAGGTATAAATTCGCCAACTACAGAAACAATATGTTATTTAACCATTAGACGGAGGTGTGTGTAGATGTATCTCGATTCCTTCTTATAAAAACATCCTAGTATATTTACAATACTGGTTTTGTTACAAAATTAAGGAATAAAAAGAGTTTAGAGGGTTGGACAAGCAAAATAAAACAAATGAACACAAGAGTAAACACTACCTTTAAAACGGGTAACTCTTTTTTATTTGAGCTCAAAGGCTTCCTTGGGAAGACTTCTGCCCAACGTGAGGCTTCTAGGAGTAAGAGTGGGATGTGGAGAGACAAAAATATCAGATCTTGGCCGAACCAAAGGCCTGAGAGGTGTGGGTAAGGAGGTAGAGGTGGGGACCTTTTATAAGAGGAGAGGAGGGGCACTCTTGGAAAGTTAAGAAAAGATACTTTATTATAAAATGATAATCGGATAAAAAGGGTCCCAAAATTATATATTTAGAGGATAAGGTGATAAGAGTTATAAATTCACCAATCCAATATGTTTCTGACATGTGTAGTTCTAAGATTTTACATTATCTTTTCATTTTATTTAAATCGTTAAATAATGAGGTAATTGCTGCGTCATCATGGTGTCATAAATAATTTAATATATTTAATGTATAAAAATTATAAAAAAACTATCAGGATGTATGAAATTTTTTTAGATTTCTAATGAATATTTATAGTAAAAAATAGGACTTGTGTAACCCAATTTAAGAATTGTTTTAGTAAAACAACTCATGTTTGTGACATTTTTATTTTAACTTTAAATAAAAAGATATTAATGTCATTGTACTACCAAAGTGGCTCCCTGGGGTCCCAACGTTGTCCCATGGATTTTCTTGGTCGGCCATGACACATCCAATAATGGTAGGACATGTTTCTAGGTCATTTCATATTATTAAAACATTATTCTTACCTTAAACTATACTAATTACCTGAAATAGCGATTAATAAACATAAAAGTTTCTATTCACAAAAAATTATTTTAATCCCACTGAAACACATTTTACTTCCTAATGACAACCATGTATGTCGGATTTTTGAAATTCAAAACATAAATGTGGTAAAATTTCATTTAAACGAAAAATCAGTTTTTTAAGTACCACTTAGTGGTTTCACTGTTCATCAAAAATTGATGTTTTTCAGAAAAATAACAAAAATTCACCCTAAGCTATATTTGATATTCCGAATTAAAAAATGATGTATATTTTAAATAATTCACAACATATAAGTTTCATTAATTAATTTAATAATTAATCCCCGCTGTCAAAACAAATAGCGTGTTTTTATGAAACAAAATGTATCTAAAGATTGACACTAGTTTAAGTCCGATTTCAAAGTGAAATTAATTCTAGCAACCACTATTGGATTAAATGGTAAAAATATATTCTAATTTCACATTAAATCCAATTCAAAAGATAATCTAATCATATAAATAAATTTGATTAAAAAGTGGTTTTGAATTAAAATACAACATTTTTCACTATTCATTAAAAAAATGAACTTTATCGGAAAAATAAAAAAAATCTACACAAAGTAAATTTTGATGTCCCGATTCTAAAGGAAAGTTTTATTTGGTCCAATAGAAAGTATTAGAGTGACCAAAACTATATTTAAAGAAGGTTCTCCATGAAAAGGTGATAAGTCGACCTTTAGTGAAAATAAGAGTATATATGCCTAAAAATGTATTATTTTCATATTTTAAGCCTTTTTCCTTTATTGGATAAATTTATAAACATTTAAAAAACATATATAATCATATTTTAGTTATTTCTATTCATTCCTGCCAATACAACGGCTACATGTTTACTACCATTTAAAATAATATTATTTTATTACTAGTGTGCAATGTAAGATTTCAAAGAAACTCTTTGTTGCGTATCGGGTATGCTATCAAACATAGAAACCCCTTAAAAGTAAAATTAATATTTAATTTGTAAATATTAATAAATATGAAAAAGTTTTATTCTTTATTTGCCTCGGATGTTACATCCTTCCACCCTTTTGGGAATTGCGTCCTCGCAATTTTATTCACTTATCAAAATAAGTGTGTGTATTTATCCCTCATAGCATTTTCAGATTCCCATGTTGCCACTTCACTCATGTGGTTTTTTCACAAAACCTTTACCTAGTGAATTTCCTTATTTCGCACAACTTGCTCTCTTCGATCATGAATCTGGACTGGTTGTTCTTCATAAGAGAGATTATCTTCCAACTGAACTACCTATGGGCTCAAAACATGAGATGAATCTGGAATATACTTTCTCAACATCGAAACATGAAAAACATTTTGTACCTAAGATAAACTCGGAGGTAAAGCCACTCAGTAAGCAACTGGTCCAACTTTCTCCATAATTTCATATGGTCCAATGAACCTTGGACTCAGCTTTCCTTTCTTACCAAATCGCATCACACTATTCCACGGTGAAACGTTGAGAAAAACATGATAACCTACCTCGAAAGATAGATCCTTCCTCTAGTTATCCGCATAAATCTTCTGCCTGCCTTGAGCTGTTCTCATGTGTTTCTGAATCAACTGAACATTTTCGGCCATCTCTTCTACCAATTATTGTCCCATCAGCTTCCTTTCACCCACTTCATCCTAAAAATATGGAGTTCAACACCGCTTCCCATATAATTCCTCAAATGGTGCCATTTGTATACTAAAATGAAAACTTTTATTATAAGAAAACTAAACCAAAGAAAGATGTTGGTCCCAACTTCCCTAATAATCCATAGATCAAGCTCATAGCATATCCTCAAAGGTCTGAATTGTTCGTTCTGACTGCCCATCTGATTGCGGATGAAAAGCTGTAATAAAATTTAATTCAGTACCCAATGACTTCTGAAGGCCTTTCCAAAAGATAGAAGTAAACCTGGGATCACAATCAGATACAATGGAGAGGGTAACTCCATGCAACCTGACTATCTCTTTAGGATACAACCGAGCATGTTGATCTAGATACAAATTATCTCAAATAGGATGGAAATGAGCAGATTTAGTCAATCGATCAACAATAACCCAGATTGCATTATTACCTCTATATGTCTTCGGTAATCCCACAACTAAGTCCATTGATATATTTTCCCATTTCCACTCTGGCAATGGTAGAGGTTGAAACATCCCTTTCGGTAACTTCTGCTCTTCTTTAACCTGCTGACAAGTCAAACACTTCATAGTAAAATTAGCAATATCTATTTTCATTCCATCCCACCAGTAATACACCCACAGATCATTGTACATCTTAGTATTTTCAGGATAAACTGATAACGGGGAACTATGAGCCTCACATAACAACTCATTCTTCAATTGTGAATCACTAGGCACACATAATATCCTCCCAAACCTCAAAAAACAATCATTATCAATGTTAAATTCAGGCAACTTACCCTTCTGAACCAGCTCTACCTTTTTCTACAACTCGATGTCTTGCTTCTGTGATTGCTTAATTCTGTCTGATAGTGAAGATTTCAACAATACCTGAAACAAACCAGAATAACTTCCTGGACAAACAACTTCTATACCAATGTTCATCCAATCAAAAACCAAAGGATCTCGTTCCAAACGTAGAATGGTTAATGAAACATTACTTTTTCGACTGAAAGCATCAACCACTTTATTTGGTTTTCCCAGATGGTAATGAATTGTACAATCATGATCCTTGATTAATTCTAGCCATCTCCTCTGTCTCATGTTCAATTATTTCTGAGTGAATGTATACTTTAAACTTTTGTGATCAGTATATATTTCAAAAATTACTCCATACAAATGATGCCTCCAAATTTTTTAATGAAAAAACAACAGTAGCTAATTCCAATTCATGTGTTTGGAAATTTACCTCATGAGTTTTCAACTGACGTGAAGCATATGCAATTACCTAATCATTCTACATAAGGACACAATAAAGTCCTTTCAATGAAGCATCACTGTAGATAACAAACTCACCATTCCAGGATGGATGATCCAAAACTAGAGCATTCACCAATCTTCTTTTCAACTCCTTAAAACAATCGTCACATTCTTTTTCCCAGATAATCTTAACACCCTTTCGAGTTAGCTTAGTCATTGGACTAGATAATCGTGAAAAAATTTCAACAAACCTTCGGTAGTAACCTGAAAAACCAAGTAAACTATGGATCTTAGTTACATTTTTGGGTCTTGTCCATTCTTCAACAATTTTTGTTTTAGCAGGATCAACAATTATGCCATTTTTTTGAAACAATGTGACCAAGGAACGAAATTTGTTGTAACTAAAACTCACACTTACTGAATTTTACATATAGTTTCTTTTCTTTTAATGTTTTCAAGATAACCCTTAAATGACTTTCATGCTTCTTTTTACTTTTAGAAAACACCAAAATATCTTCAATAAAAACAACCAACTTTTTTCACCTGAGTCAACTGAGCCATCACTGCAACAAACTGTTTAGTTCTGATTCTGACCATCTCAGGATACTGATTTGAAAGGTCATTTCCCTCTGTATGCCTTCCTAGAAAATTTGTTCTATTTCCTCTATGAAAATCCATTCTTATCAAAGAAATATCTTAGTAGAAGCAACATGGTAATATTTAAATTCTATATCATTTCAATCATACCATAAATTAATTTATAATTTAATTATTTTCTAACTCCTAAAGATTTCTAAACTAAACTCTAATACCAACTATAAGGCATCGGCATTAAACCTTACTTAATATTGAATTAAACTAATAATTCACATTGAGGATATTTTTACGGTTTACAGTTTTAGAGAATTAGGACATACCTATTACATCTCAAAAGATTACAAAGTAGAAACTTCTACTAAGTTTCCATAAAATAAAAACTCTTAAAAGGAAACATGTCTAGTTCCATGTTTTAGATAGTATGACTTTCCCATGATCCCATCCTTGACCATATTCCACAATAATTACTATGAAAAAAAATTCAAAAAAAACATAGGGTGGGCATAAAAAGCTCAGTAAGGGATACACAATGAATGAAAACTGTTTGTTTTTTAAAACAACAAGTAAACCATGTATACTTTATCAAAGTAATACTTTTCTCCATTATGAAGTAGTAAAAACTCTTCACTGAAATAAAAGATCATTACTTACCCTTTTTTAACCAAAAGAGTACCATAAAACCCATATAAAGATAACATATCAAATATAGGTAACTTGGGACATAAACATACTTAAATGGAATAACCATACGGTCGACTTCCACACATATCACTTTATGGAATAGCCATACGGCCGACTTCAATTCCCAATGCATTGGAGGTTATAACGTAACCACCCATCTAGGTATTCACAGCACCACCAGTCATATGGTTTAACAAGTAACCACCCGTCAAATGTCAAATGACCATTATAAAATCATAAGACATAAAACAAATATAATGGAAGAAAACATTTCCACACTTTGATCACAATATATCACTTAAATATATTGACATAACAAATCCATTAAAAAAACATTTTCAATACCAAAATACATAAAAGAGTATATGGTATTTATTTCATTTTAAAAACATTACACCTTTTTGAGGAAGCCAAAGACCAAATAATACTCGCTGCAGTGGAAAAGGTCGTTGTCACCGTGTACGTTAATAAAAACATTCCTTTTTTTCGTTTTGTAAAACGCTTCGTAGAAAAAGATTAATTTTGTATAAAAGTAAAATTCAAAGGGTTTTATACACCGTAATAAAGAAAGTTGTGTATAAAATGAAATATTCCTCAATGAACGGATATTGAGACGATTTCCCTTACCTCGGGTCTAACTTGACTCGATTGTTCTTTAACGTCCTGAATAATAAACTTGATTTAATTTCTACTTTCTTAAGAACGTTTTTCAAGTTCATTATTCCTTTTATATCACTTATTACCATGTTATGAACACTATGAAATTATTTATGTTAATAATGGTCATTTTTTCAATCATTGGTGCTTGAGTCAAAAATAAACTCTTTACAATTACAAGTTATTCATGTGGTAAAATATCCATTATATCAAGAATTATATTCCTGATGTAGATATCATATATATCGTATATATTTAGTATATACATTCATTTATAATATTACATAATCATTTAGAGGTAAGAAATTAAATTCATCATTCATGGAGACGGTAAGCCGTACGTACGCATGAATGATACATTCATTTCTATGTCATATTAATGGAATTAAAACTAAATGAGAGGTATGTATATTCTAATTCCAGAATTATATTCATCATTTATATGTAACATACATCATATATAATAACTTTAAATCCAACCTTTATACGTCCCACATATGGCATTAACGAATCAAATCACTTTGAGGGGGCGGTAGTCCGCACTTCCTAAAATGAAGATATCACGTACACCCATAATGGAAGCCATAAAGGTATACCACAAATGAAAAATACAGATGCATAAGGAAAATATAGACATAATATATATCATATATAAATAAAGTAAAATCTTAATGGCCACCATTAAAGGTGTTAAAAGAATATTGAACAATCATCGTTTCATGAGGGAGAAATTCGCCAACCACAGAAACTGTATGTTCGTTAACCATTAGACGAAGGTTTGTGTAGGTGTAGCTCGAATCCTTCTTATAACAACACCCTAGTATATTGAAGATTCTTTTTTTGTTACAAAATAAAGGAATAAAAAGAGTTTATAGGTTTGGAGAAGAAAAATAAAACAAAAGAACACAAGAGAAAACACTACCTTTAAAACGGGTAACTCTTTTTGATTTGAGATCAAAGGCTTCCTTGGGAAGACTTCTGCCCAAAGTGAGGCTTCTAGGAGTAATAGAAAGATGTGTATAGACAAAAATTTCAGATCTTGGCCTAACCAAAGGCTTGAGAGGTGTGGGTAAGGAGGAAGTGGTGGGGGCCTTTCATAAGAGGAGAGGAGGGACACTCTTGGAAAGTTTATTAAAAGATACTTTATTATAAAATTATTTGCAGATAAAAAGGGTCCCACAATTATATATTTAGAGGATAAGGTGATAAGATTTCTAAATCCACCCATCCAATAGGTTTTTGACGTGTGTAGGTCTTAGATTTTAGATTACCTTTTTATTTTATTTAAATCGTTAAATAATGAGGTAATCGCCGCATCATCACGGTGTCATAAATAATTTAATTTATTTAATATATAAAAATTATAAAAACAAATATCATGATGTAGGAAATCGTTTTATATTTCTAATTAATATTTATAGTCAAAAATATGACTTTTATAACCCCATTTAATAATTGTTTTAGTAAAACAACTCATGTTTGTGACATTTTTATTTTAACTTTAAATAAAAAGTTATTAATGTAATTTTCCTTACAAAGTGGCTCCATCGGGTCCCCAAGTTGACCCATGGATTTTATTGGTGGGAAATGACACATCCAATAAGGGTAGAACATGTTTCTAGGTCATTTCATATTATTAAAACATTATTTTTACCTTAAACTACACTAATTACCTCTAATTGCGATTAATAAATATAAAAGTTACTATTCACCAAAAAATTATTTTAATCCCATTGAACCACATTTTACTTCCTAATGAAAACCATGTATGTCGGAATTTTGAAATTCAAAACACAAAGGTGGTAAAATTTCATTTAAACGAAAAATCAGTTTTTTAAGTACCACTTAGTGGTTTCACTATTCATAAAAAATTGAAGTTTTTCAGAAAAATACCCAAAATTCACCCTAAGATATATTTGATATTCCAAATTCAAAAATTATGTCTATTTTAAAAAATTCAAAACATATAAGTTGCATTAATTAGTTTAATAATTAATTCCTGTGGTTAAAACAAAGAGCGTGTTTTTATGAAACAAAAAGTATCAAAAGATTGACATTAGTTTAAGTACGATTTCAAAGTGAAATTAATTCCAGCGACCACTATTGCATTAAGTGGTAAAAATATATTATAATTTCACTTTAAAACCAATGAAAATTATAATCTAATCATATAAATAAATTATATTAAAAAGAGGTTTTGAATTAAAATACACCATTTTTCACTATTCATTAAAAATGAACTTTATCGGAAAAATACCAAAAATCTACAGAGAGTAAATTTTGATGTCCTAATTCTAAAGGATAGTTTTATTTGGTCCAATAGAAAGTATAAGAGTGACCAAAACTATATTTAATGAAGGTTCGCCATGAAAAGGCAATAAGTCGACCTTTAGTGAGAATTAGAGTATATATGCCTAAAATTGAATTCTTTTCATATTTTAAGCCTTTATCCTTTATTGGATAAATGTAGAAACATTTAAAAAAACATATATAATCATTTTTTAGTTATTTCTATTCATTCCTGCCAATACAACGGCTACGTGTTAACTACCATTTAAAATAATATTATGTTATTACTAGTGTGCAACGTAAGATTTCAACGAAACTCTTTGTTGCGTATTGCGTACGGTATCAAACATAGAAACACCTTTAAAGTAAAATTAATATTTATTTATTAAATATTAATAAATATGAAAATGTTTTATTCTTTATTTACCTAGGATGTTACACTTACATAGGTTGGAGGATTTGAATGCAACAAGAGAACAGATTATACTTACAGTGGATGGAGGATACGAAAGAATTATTTGTCTAATAGAACAGAGAATGTGAACCTAGAAACCTATATTGAATCTATAGTTTATGCTAATGAGAGAAAGAGAGAGAAATAACTACCTAAAAATGATCACACTGCACAACATACTACTACAAGGACTGAGAAATAACAGAGAATAAGAAAATATCTACGAGGTACTACTATAGCCTACTGTAAATTCACTACTGAGATCACCACTACTACAATCTGAATACTACATACTACATATTAGAACATAAAAAAATATTGGAGAAAAGGACTTACTATTACTTTCTTTCAAATCCAAACTATGTTATCCTACTACGAAAAGACTTCAGTGACCACGACTGAACCACATTCATGCTTCTCGACTCGTGTTTATTTATATCGATGATAGTGATATCTCTAGAATATTCCCCACTAGTAAATCAATTGAACTCATTTTCCCAAGTCTTCTTCAATGATCATTGTAACCAAATGAATAACTCTAACAAATCAGACACTCCGTCAATAGGAACCACTAATTGAATCTGGACACCAACCTTCCTTAACAGAACTTCATTCATTAAGAAACTTATATCTTGCGATGCTGACTTGAACTCATCAGAATTCGAAGAGAAATATTCAAACATCATCCATCATCGTAGGTTGACTTCATGTATCACGGACTAGAAGCTCTTCGAGCACCGGTCGAGTGAAAAATTTGAACCTCAACAAAAATTCAAATCATGGCCCTTGGATGGATTTGGTGCAGGGGATGATGATGGAAATGACGATGAGCACACCGAATGGAGAAAAGGATGAACAGAATGTGAACAAAGGGAAAGCGGAAGAATCGATGAAAATGAATAGGTGTGTAATTTTAGGGTTTTTGGGGTACCACCAGATTTGGAAAATTGAATTACATCAGGTTCTTATCATGATGAAATTGATTTGGGAATTGGGCTTTGTTATGTTTTTGTTTTAAATTAATAATTAAACATATAAATAATTTTTTATATAGAAAAATAATTTAAAGAAAATAATAAAACAAATATATATCTATATATATATAGACACAAATTTTTGAATTTATATGTTTTCTGTAATAAAAAATATATTGCATACATATAAGTAATTTATATGTGATTAGATCCATAAAAAAATTAGATCATTTATCAATATTTTTGTATCACACATATATATATATATATGATTTTTATTAGAATATGTTATATTATTGAATAATTTAATGCAATAAATTTTTATAATTATAAAAGGATTATTTGTTAGAAACAATTAATAATAACACATACTTTTGTCGATAAAACTATTGTTGGTAAAACTATGAAAAACCAATAGATTAAATTGTTAGTATAGGATTTTTTAGTATTAAGCTACTAATATAAATAGATATAATTGCTGGTAAAAACAATTTTCGTTACCGATAATTAAAACTAACAGAATTTAATATCTGTTGTAATTACTCATTTTTACCAACAGATATTTTATCTGTTAGTAATTTTATGTTTGTATAAGTCACTTTTTTTAGTGAAGGGTATGTAGGACCAACAAGGTAATTTGAAGAGATATTGGAAGAAAACTAATAAAAATGATGAGATAGTCTATTATGAATGTAATAGGAAAGGGCATGTTAAGGCTGACTGTCTAAAATTGATGTTTAAGAAGAAATATGATTATAAGGACAAAAAATATAAGAAATCTATAAAGGAAACTTGGAGTGCATTAGAAGACAGCTCAAGTGGATCTGAAGTTTCTTATTCTGAAGAAAATAATCATGCCAACATGTGTTTCATGACTAAAACATCTGTGGTACCTGTTTCCCATATGCAGAATGATTACTATTCTGGGAATGAAAGAGATTCAAATAATGATGATAATATGTCTAAATCTGAATTATTTGAATATTGTAATATATTATAAGACAATTGTAATGATCTAAATGATAAGTACAAATCATTAAAGAAACAGTATGCCTTCACTAGTACTATTAAATCAAATCTTAGTATAGAAAAGGAAATGAATTATCAACTGTTAAAGGAGAATACTGAACTCAAATTGTTTAATGATCAACATAGAAAATACTTAGATATGTTCACAAATGGAAGTAATACTCTAACTCAAATGCTTGGAAAACAAGTTTCAACAAAGTATACTACTGGTTTAGGATACTAACCTGGACAGAGACAGATTGTTAAGAATAAATATATTTCAAAATCTAGACAGTATGCTACTAGTTCAAGTTTTGGAAACTCCTATGCTTTATCAAGATATTCAAATTATTACAAACCAAACAAAGTTTATTTATCAAAATCATTTGAATCTATTAATTATAGGAAACCCATTATACACATATGAGTTCCTACAGTTTTACTTGTAAACCATTCTGGACCCAAGAAAATCTAGGTACCAAAATTATCAACTGTCTAAATCTGTTTTGTAGGAAACTTTCTTAACAAGTTTATATAAGAAGATATAGTACATGGACAGTGGATTTTCAAGGAATATGATAGGATACTACTCATTCTTTAAGAGCATAATCAATTTTCATGGAGGACATGTCACCTTTGGGAATAACTCAAAAGGAAAAATCATCAGCTTAGGCCAGATTGGTAACACTGATCTAATTTTAATTTATAAAGTATTGTTTGTTGATGGATTAAAATACAACCTCCTAAGTATTTCTCAGTTGTGTGATGATGGTTTCATTGTAAAATTTGATAATGATTCATGTATTTTTTTTAATTCTAAATATGGTTTGGTATTTTCTACATTAAGAAATGAAAATATATATGTTATAGATTTGAATTCATTATCTAAACAAAATTTTACTTATTTAAATGCTTTTTATAAAGAGTCATGGCTATGGAAAGAAGACTAAGACACTGTAATGTGAACTCACTTATCAAACTGACTAGGAAAGGTTTAGTTAGAGACTTACCAAAACTGGAATTCCCAGTTAACAAAGTATGTAATCCTTTTCAAAAGGGGAAACAACACAAAATTTCTCTCAAATCAAAGAAATAAATTTCTTCTTCTCAACCTATCGAGTTGGTTCACATGGATTTATTTGGACCATCAAGAGTTTCAAGTCTAAATGAGAAGCATTATGTTTATGTTATTTTAGATGATTTTTCTAGGAACACTTGGGTATACATTCTTCCTCAAAAAAGTGAAGGTTTTTTTTATTTTATCAAATATTCCATGTAAATAGAAAACCTTAGTGGACTTAGGATTAAGACCTTGATAAGTGATAATGGTCATGAGTTTGAAAATCAAGAATTTGAATCTTATTTCTCACACAATGGCTATAGTCACTACTTCTATACTCCTATAAAACCTCAACAGAATGGTGTAATAGGAAGAAGAAATAGGACTCTTCAAGGGATTGCTAGGACAATGCTCAATGAATATGGTTTTCCAATTTACTTCTGGTCTAAAGATATTAATAAATCTTGTTACTTTATCAATAGATTCTTGATTAGACCAATTCTTAAAATGTTCCCTTATGAGCTTTGGAACAATATGATGACTAAGGTTAATTACTTTAGAGTTTTTGGTTGCAATGTTTTTATCCTTAATACTAAAGATAATCTTGACAAATTTGCTTCCAAAAATGTTGAAGGAATTTTCCTAGGTTACTCAATCTCGATTAAGCCTATAGAGTATTCAATAAGAGAACTAAATGTGTGGAAGAATTTTTACACCTCAAATTTGATGAAACAGATCCACATGAACCTAAGAAACCTCTTGAAAATCGTGAAGAAGATATGTCCATTCAAAACCTTAATGAAAAAAATAGTGAACCTGCTGTTAAGACAACCAATTCTCGAAATTTTCCAGATCCTATTTCTGTAGAACCCAAACCTATAAATGAAACTGAAATTTCTATCCCTACATTCTCTAGACTAACTAGGACCCTTAAAAACCATCCTTTAGATGTTTTAGTAGGAGATTTAGATAGAAGTACACAAACTAGAGATTCTCTGAGAAACAAGGTTGAACATCAAGCTTTTCTTTCACAACTTGAACCTAAATATATCAATGATGCAATCCATGATGAATTTTGGGTGATGGTTATGCAAGAAGAATAGAATCAATTTGAAAGAAACAATGTTTGGGAATTAGTAGACAGACCTAAGGACACTTTGACCATAAGAACTAAATGGGTTTTTAGGAATAAATTTGATGAAGTTGGTAACATAGTTAGAAACAAGGCTAGACTCGTTAGACAAGGCTATAGTCAAGAAAAAGGAACTGACTATGAGGAGACCATTGCACCACTAGACAGACTTAAAGCCATAATAATCTTGATTTATTATGCTGCACATTTGAATTTCAAACTATATCAAATGGATGTTATGAGTGAATTCTTAAATCGGTATAAAGATGAGGATGTTTTTTTGAACAACCCCTTGGATTTACAAACCCCCTTTTTCAGAATAATATTTTTAAAATATAAAAATCATTATATGGTTTAAAGAAAGATCCATGAACTTGGTATGAAAGATTGAGTACTTTTCTTATTTCCAAAGGTTTTACAAAAGGAATAGCTAATCCTACCCTTTTTATAAAACTAATTTCAAATGATGTTTTATTTGTTAAAATCTATGTAGATGACGTTATTTTTTGATCTTCGAAGAATTCATTATGTTTTGATTTTTCTAAAATGATGCAAAACGAATTTTAAATGAGTCTAATGGGAGAACTCAAATATTTTCTTGGATTTCATGTTTTCCAAAATTAAAATTATATTATTTTAAATCAAACTAAATATACAAATGCTGTTCTAAAATGTTTTGTATTTGATATCACTAAAAGTAGAGAAACTCCTTTGAGTACCACTTGTAAGTTGGATCTTAATGAAGATGGAAAATTTGATGATCAAACCACTTATAGAGAAGTGATTGGAAGTTTACTGTACTTAACTTCTATTCATCCTGATATTATGTTTAGTGTGTGTATGTGTGCTCATTTTCAAGAAAACCATAAGGAATCTTATTTAAATGTTGTAAATAGAATTTTCAAATACCTCAAGCATATACCCAATCTAGAACTGTTTTATCCTAAAGAAAAATCATTGGAATTAGTTAGTAATTCTGATGATGACTTGAGTGGCTATAAGTTAGATTGATAAAGCACCTATAGAATATTTCACCTTTTAGGAAAGTCACTAGTATCATGGTGTAGTAAGAAAAAAAAATTGTTGCATTATCTACAGCAGAAGCTAAATACATACCTGCTGGCAGTTGTTGTGCACAAATTTTTTGGATTAAATACACATTACTAGATTATGGATATCAATTCAGACATGTACCTATAAATTGTGACAACACAAGTGCTATTAACATCTCAAAAAATCATGTTTCACATTGTAGGACGAAGCACATTGATGTAAGACATCCCTTTTTGAGATATCATTATCAAAAATGAGATATCACTTTTGAATTCATTAGTCCTGAATATCGACTTGCTGATATATTCAAAAAATCATTAAATAATGAGAGGATAGACTACATCATACATGAGCTAGGAATGATAAATATCAAATAGATACGTTACAAGTTATTATTTCATGTCTTACTATTCAATATCTTACTGTATTATACTCTACTATTTCATGATTACGGTTTCTCAGTTACTGTCTCCTATGTTTAATATATCACTGTGAAGTTTTATGTTTATGAAATGAATGTTAGTATTTTGTACTTACTGTATAGCATTTACTCTCTCACCATAACACACACTGAAAAGTTCTTTCATGGTCTCATGGTGAAGCTCGTCTACTATCTCGCCATAATGACCAGACACAATCTCACTGTAAAAATTCTTTATGTTTTTCTTTAAACTAGTATTATAATTATTATCATTTTCACCATTTTATTTTCCTATGTTTTTATTTTTGTGACGTCTGGTATTCCAAAATTATCAAACAAAGAACGTATCACTTGATTCTTTACTTGAGGTTTCTTCTACCTACTCTTTCCGAACCATTCTTCATCCCTGAAACCCTTCTCTCGCTCGAACCTTCAGTGAATTCCATGAATGAAATTTCCATCATCATTGACACCTGAGAAGTGCAGTTTGAAGAAGAATAATAATATTTCACCTATGCTAAAATCCTAAGGACCATTAAATACGAATTCGGTAAAATGCGGTGTTGTACCTGAGAAATATATTTGCCCCAAATGGCTTCTGTCTAGTAAGTCTTTGGTTTTGAAAGTGTTAGAATAGCAAGGCTGGCTAGAATGGTTCTCGAAGGAAGATAGACCCATCTACCCTTTGTTAGTGGCTTAGTTTTACCAGTATGTACAGTTCTCATTTGATTTTGGTGAGAGTTATGTTGTAAGAAGTTGGGTCAGTAGCCAGAGATAGTCATTCTCTTCGATGTTATGGGATGTATGCCTTAGGATACCTCATGAAGGCATCTGTGAGGATTATCATAGAGGACCTCCACCTTCTATCGAATACTTTTATTTAGATGATGCCCTGAATACCTTAACTAGAAATGGCACCTAGAGGAGATCCATTTCTGGTGAATTAGGTGGAGAATCAAGTATTCTGTTCAAATTAATATAGAATTTGGTTAGTCCCAGGAAAGGTGAGTTTTCTATTTTAAAATATCAATATGTGTTTTTGAATCACCTTATGAAAAATGGGCATGAGTTCAACCTGTGAAAGTATATCATACACCATATGTGTGAGTCGATCAAAGTCACATCCAAGTCTACTTCATTATTCTACTCTTATCTAATCTCAACCATGATTCCTACCAAAGTTATGGTTGGACCTAATGAGGAAGTGATTAAGGAATATGAGTACTGTCTCTCAAAATCCACTATCAAAAGAATGAAGATAAAATGTAATCCTTGGAAAAAGGAATGGGTGGATGACAATGATAGGACTTATGAGAAATTAAATCCGTTGGATTATCCCTCAAGACCATGAGATATTTCTGATCCTAGTTTGGAACCAGATGAGATTATTGAGTAACCTGAAGAAGAGGATGAAGAGGATGAACTGCCACCTAAAGAAGTTGTTATTGTCGAGGAAGACATGACTACTATTCCTCATGTATTTCTGGAAGAAGTCACTACTCCTAAATAAGATGTTAATTTGGAAACTCAACCCGAAGATATAATATAATCTGTTTCCAAAGAACCTGAAAAGCATGCCATAGAAGAGTCTACAGTAGAAGAACCTATAGTGGGAGAGCTACCTATTTTGCAAGAGGTCAATCTTGAGGAACTCCTTGGGGAACAATCTGTTCTTTAAATCATCCTTTCAGCTGGAAAAAGGATAAAGCTATCCTTTCAGCTGGCCATACAGGAAATGAGTGAGGAACTTAGATTTGTTTCTATGGAATTAGATCAAGATCCTAAGCTTCTCATTCATAAGAAGGAGGCATCAGTTTAGGGGGTGCAAACCCCAAATCATGAGTCAATTCAAGCCTCACATTCAACTAAGTCAAGTCTTGTAGACACTCAGTATAAATTTCCTAGTTTCTATGATGTGGATGACTCCCAGTAGGTTACAGTGACTGAACATGATATTTCCTCTCTATTTATGTTAAAATTAGTCTCCAATCTTGCACCTGAGAAGGAACCTGAGGCTGTACTAGTCCCTACTCTTGAACCCTTATCTGAACTGCCATCCATTGGGAGTAAGGATGATCTGAAAATATTTGGTGCTACACTCTTATCTGGATTTAAGAAACTCATGAATACCCAGCCACATCCTATGACAAATTTAAGTGAAAGAGTTGCCTCACTGTTATTGGAGAAAATTATTTGGGAAATACAACCTAAGATGCTGCATGAGATCCAAGAAGTAAGATTTGAAAATAAGCTACTCAGTAATGAATTTAAGACCCTAATAAGTATGATTGAAGACATGTATAGAGATCTGCATTTGAGATCTAGATATGTTTCTCCTCCTGTAGAACCTATTTCTCTTCAAATCCCATAGTTTGGTGTGTCTCAGATTCAACCTTATCTATCATCCTTAGATGAAAAGAACACTGAAAGGAACAAAAAAATTCTGAAGGAAATGAAGGAGCTAGTTTCCAATCATAATAAACTCACTGATGAATATATAAGTTGTCTTAAAAAGGTGATAAATCAACTAAAACTTTAGACCACAGTTATCAAATCATATGTTCAATCCCATAAACCCTCCTTGGATACTGATCTGCTCACAACTGTAGTCAAATAAGAGCTTTAAAATGTACTCAAGGGTTTCAATACGACTTATTTATCTGAAGTGGTCAAGAACAGTGATAGAGTTCTTGACCTAGTACAAATCCACTGCAAAATTGCTAATTATACTCAGTAAGAGATTTCCATGAAAGTGGATTTCTACTTCAATAGAATCTTCTCCTAGACTGATATGATAAACCATTTCAATTACCTCATATGAAATCTGTGGATTCCTCCTGTGGCTCAAGCTTTCAAGACCCTTGTCTAGAAGCTAATAGATTTTAATCGATTGCTAGACAAGTTTATGGAGAACAAGGACGATTTTGGGAAAGCCATGCAATATGGTGGAGAGATCATTACAGATTTCATCAAACTCCTAAGGTCATATCTTCATGTCCAGAGTACAGCCATTGTTGCTCCAATGGCTGAACCTCTCAGACCTGGGATATCAACCTTCTCCTCTTCCCTAGCCTCAACCACTATTTCTGTCGGCCAAGCACTAAGTCAGATTAGGCCGATAATTCTTGATCAGCAACTTCATAGATCTTCTACTGCTCTAACCTTGCCTCCCTCAGTCTTTGAAAGAATTACTTTACCCTCTTTATCAACCACCTTTCTTCCTTCTTTAGCCTCGACCTCTACCCCTAGGGATTTTTCTTCTGCCACTACAGCTAAAGGAAAAGATAAGGCCAGCCCATGAAGAAGAATATTTTCTACTTTCTTTTTTTGATAGGGATGCTTTTGCTTTTGTATTACTCTTTTGTTTTGTACTGAACCTTGTTTACTCTTAATGGAATGTGCATTATTTTCTTCCCTTATTTCATATTTTTGATAATCCCAAAAGGTGGAGAAGTTTCTATATTCTAGCCTTTTATCTCCTTTTGTCTCTATAGTTGAATCCAATATTCACTTTAACTATACATGATTTGTGATCATCAAATAGGGGGAGATTGTTGGAATCCTCATGTATTAATCATGTTTTAATGATCAAAAATCTTATTCAACCTAGTTAACTCCTATAAATTATATCCAATCCTGTGTATTTATGTTTACTATTTTCTAAGGCTTTAATAAAATCCATGAAAGATCTTAATTACTGTATATTCAGTTTACTTACTTTATACTATCTTTGATCTACTCTCATAATACCTTCTTTGAAAAATGCTTAAGTCTAATCTTCTATATTATCATAATTATTTAAGTCTGAACACAGTTACTTTTAAAAGTATAAGAAACTATGAGTCTGCCACTTGCTATGTATTTCTGCCATAGTGAAGCAAACACCGTGAATCTAGACACTGTGAAGCCAGACACCGTTAATCCAGACACCATGAAGCAAGACACCATGAACAAGACACCGTGAACCGGACACCGTGAAGCTAGACACCGTAAAACAAGACACTGTGAAGCAGACACCGTAAATCAAGACACCGTGAACAGGACCCTGTGATCATGAGACACCGTGACACTCAGACACTATGATCAATCTAGACACCATGTGAAGGAGAAACTGTTTCCATGACATACTATGACACTGTTTCTTAAACTATTATGTCATCTTTAAATTTAATTTCTAATGGTCATATTTGAGGATTTTAGTCACTAAAAAAATTATTGTTTCTTTATAGACATATCATCAGACAGTACATGGTACGAGGTGCAGAACACAAGCAACCTTTAGGCTCCAACACATGCATTCCATGTTAAAAGTGAAGTGTGTCCAAGAATCAAAGCATGTGATACAAAAATGAAAAGCAAGGCCGTGAGCACAATATGGAAGAAGATACTTGGAGGAAGTTTCAAAAGAAAGGAACACTACAAGAAAATCAACACTGCTGAACACATGAAGCATATTTGAAGCTTAAAGAACATCTTCACTCGTTGAACCTCACGATGAACACGAGCTGAATTGTGACACTCTGTTTTCCACACAAGTTCCATAGAATGACTCAAAGCTTTATCTGATTCAATCCAAAGGCATCCAAAGCTGCATTGACATCACACAATAGAATTCTAAACTCATATCTATATTCTTGCTCTGCTGTGATCATCCTTTTCCTTACATTACGGGCAGTGTGTGAAACTATCTGTTTTGACACACACTAACTCCTAAGCTAAACTGGATGATACTAAAATCCTCACACCAAACTCTTTATACCTTTCTATATCCCACATAGTACTTTGGTAGAGGTCTGAGAACTTGGACATCCGGTGTGCTGTTTTTGTTGTTTTCCCACGTAGAATTGTGGTAGAGGTATAAGGACCAAAACACCCTGAGTATTGTTGTAAACCCCGATCCAGGGTGTGGATCAAAGCTTATTTAGATAAACTTCTTGGTGGACGGTGATCACCAAGTGGAGTGGATTAGGTCTCCGTTTGAGACTTAACCACTTTTTTCATATCTGTTGTGCTGCTTAATTTATTTATCTCTATTTTGTTACATTACTGTATAATCTAGAAATCACTAATTTCACATTGATATTTAGTATTGGAAAGAAGTTATTACTAGCTTGTCTTAGTATGATAACATAAAAATTAATTTTAATAACAAAAATTAAGATTAATGAGAATTAATCAATCTTCTAAGAATTTATTTAAATAATCAAACTCTTATAACAGTATCACCTTGATTAACTAGGATGTATTTAATATTTGGTGAAAACCTTTTTTGAAATACTTTTTAATAGAAATTTTTATTTGAACTTAATTAACCCCCCTCTTGAGTGTCCACTCAAACCAACATAAATATACTAAAATGTCAGGAAATAATAATACCAATATATTTTTATAAATGAAATGGGTTTGGTGTTGTTACATAAGGATTTTACCCCAGGTTAGATTACAATTTTACCACTAAATCATTAATTAGACCTAGGTACGCTAACATGGTTCTTGGTGGACATGTGAATTATTGTGGAAAACTACCTCCTCATGGAATTTCTATGTTTTGAATTTTTTGGTTATTGATAGATCAATTGGAAAAATTTAGTTATTATGTTCCAATGTAGCTGTTTTCTAGAATCCTGGGATGGTGTTTAGGAATTTTCACATGAGAATACAAAAATAAAGGATTTTCATGAAAAAGTAATATTTGTGTGAATGTGTTGAAGTTTTTAGAAATATAGTTTTTGAGGCCACATCATAAATATTTTCAAAATACAATAATTTCCTGATTTTTTAGTGATTTATTGAAAGTATATTTTGTCTGATATTTTGTGAATCTATGCAATGTGAGTGAGTTTTTTTCTAAAACCAATGATAATGGATATATGTTATTAGGGCATTATGGTAATGAATGATGTTAATAAAATAAATATAGTGGTTTAGTTAGGTGAAAAAAATAATTTTTTATAAAATTTCAATCGATGATATGGTAGTTTCATGAAGTATCGATAATTCCTATTAATAGGTCGCTACCCATCGTTTTTGGAGAGCAAGGCTTGATGAATATCTAGAGGGACTAATTTCATGAAAAACATTCATGAATGTATTTCATTAATGATGTAGTAATAAAAACCTATTTTATGTTTTGAAAATTACTTATTTCAATGTGACAATGAGTTTTTTTTTAAAATCATAGTGATTGTCAGGAAAAGTAGGGGAGTTTTGTGAATGTTTTGTAAAGGATGTGTAAAATTATATGTTTTTTTAAAACATTGAAGAATTTATTTGAAAACATTTGGTACATTGTAATAAATTACTTGGATTATGGATAAACTCCATGCGACAGATATTGTTTTGTAAACAACATTGATTCAATAAATAAAAGGATATCAAATGATGTAATAGTTTGTACACTTCATTAAAGACAACATTGAGACTTTAACATGTGATTGTCAAAGAAATATGGGATAGTGAGTACTCTATAAACATTATAATAGAAGTGTGTTATAGTGGATTTGGTAAATTATCACATTTCCTTTTTATTCTCTAAAGACTATTCAATTTATTGTGATCCATGTAAAAATTATGTGTATTATGTAAGTTTAAATTTTGGCTTAGACATTTCTATAAGAATGAGATAAATGAATGGTTTTTTAAATGATTAGACAATGTAAAAAATTAAAATTGATTTTATTTATCATACCCTTATTCACCCACACACCTCCACATTAGGATAATTAACATACTAGGATGAAAAAGTAGTATTGGATTAAATTCATAAATAAAATAGATTCCTCTTAGATAAATCCATGGAATCCATCAATCGAAAAGTGAGTATAATATTGTAGAGAAACGTTTTTCAACAATGTAAAATCAGGACACTGAAAAATTATAAAACTTAGGACTAGATATATTTATATAAAATTGTTATGTATGGGTTCTCATTCAGTATATGTAGTATAACATTATCAGACAGAGACTAATGTGAACTGGATACAAATGTTAGGGTTACTTATTCTTTAAGGAGGGATTTATGTAACGTCCCAGTATCTTGGAATGGTAAGGATCTTTGTTTTAATATTTAAAACCTCTTCTTTCAATCTTGTTATGCTCTCAAATAGATAATGATTTTTTATGTCTGAATATGAGGCATATTAGGAGGCCATAGTTTTAGAAAAATGGATGCCAAATGGAGTAACATGATTAGAACTTTGTTAGTTTTATTCATGAAAATCAAAACTATGGGGGAACTAGAGCATAAGGGAAGCTGCACTATTTTGTATAAAACCAAGAGTAGTGTTCCAAAAGACCATGCAGTATTTAATGTTTTCTTGTTATTGGGATTTTTCATTTCTAGTTCATGGTTTTCCAAAATGTGCACCTAGACCCTGAGAGGTGTCCCCTTATATAGTTTGGGGTGCACGGTTGGTGTACTGTATGGCCACCCATGTAGCCATACAGTGAGACCTAGTAAATGAAGGGTAAATGAAAATTTTCCATGATATTTTTTTGAAAAAAAATATATTCTCCTCCCTTTTATTTCTATTTGACAGCATGAAGGATCTCTTCTCCTCTTCATCACCTAGGGTTTTTATTCCTCCTCCATACGATCTCCATTTCGTCCATAATTAAATGTGTGGGACTCTACTCTATAGTCCCTCCAATCCCTTCCATATTTAAATTTTCAATTCATCTATAGTGTGATATTTTTGTGAGAAATAACTTTTCCCATATTTGAGGAATTAGACAATTATTATCTTGATAACTCGATTCAAGGGTCCACACTAGATGAGGAGGGTGTTTATAACATAAGTATATTGGTATGACATCATTTCTTATGTTTCATTTCATTCAATTGTAGGTGTAATTATGCCACATGTTGGACCATTTAGATGACACCTCTAAATTATTTAATAAATTAAATTAAAATTCTTTCCATACTCGATACGACCCCCAATGATTGGTTACTCAACCCTTAGGTTGATCACTTTGACCTAATCCACCCCAATGGGTGTTCTATGACAAAGAGGTATATTTTACTTGAATATTATATTTTATAAATATCCATTTAAGGGTGTTTTGTAGTATTAAATTTCTTGTAATTAATTTAGAGAAATGGTAATTAGTTAAGGCCCATATACACCATCTCTATACCCCATCTTAGAAATGAATTTCTAGATTAAGTGAATTGGTCAGATTGCAGATCATTTATAAATGATTTACTTGTTATTTTGTCTAAAAATGTTATCCAAATAATACCCTGACCATATTCCATGGTAAGTATAAGGTTCATTACTTTTTGATTCCTTGGGAGGGATCTACTTTATTTATAATTAGATTTTGACAGGGAATTGTAAATATTTTGGGGGTGGATACAAGGTATACCTTATATGGGGTCACTATTCATTTTATTTTACATACATATAAGTGATACTTGTTCCATTGGGGAGAAACCATGAATGGTCATAGTGGAGTTATGGTTGTACCAAGAAACTAGAAAGCCATATTCCCCTAAATGAGATACCAGGGACAAACTCATATGTCTTTTTTATTTTCACACTATTTCAAGAATGAAACTTGGGATCTCATATATCATTCACATTAGAAAAAATACCATTGCATTGGGGTATATAGAATTCCCCTAAAATGATACATTGGATTCTTTATGGACCACATTAGAGAGGATCGTGGTGCCTCTTATTAATTCAAAATATGAATTCTAAAATAAATAGTGAGAGTAATGAGTGGAGATTCCAAGGACACATCCTCCATTCCCAAGAAGATTCTTGGTGATGGTCCAACATTTGGAAAATTAGTTTTTTATCATCCACTTATTCCATTTTCATACATGTGAGGTTCACATAGGTTTATAGACATATATATTATGAAAACATAGGTTGAGTTGGATAACTATCCCATTAAGAACCGATTCTAATATATATATTCATTTATTTCCTTTCATTTTCCCTATTTTCACACTTTTTTATATGAATGAACTAGATTGATCTTGAGTAAATTTGTGGTGACCTACCGAGTTTTTCTCACACCATACAGAGGCCACCCTTGTCACCCAAAAAAACTTCAGGGTTTCATGTATATATAAAGGGAGGTGGTCATCTTCCAATGCTTAATTCTATGTTCTAGGATGGAGTATTAGTGTAGAAGAATAAGTGTATGTTCGAGATGATAATAGTGGAAGTGTTATTCATTTTCAATATTTTTTTTAAAATTGGGTATATTCTTATTTCCTTGTACCATTTTCACTCTTTATTATAGATACATGATCTTCATCATCATCAATTTTTATCTACATACTATTTAGATTCTCCAAGGTCATTTATAATTTTGGTGTTGCTTAATAAATCTTTTTTGGAAACTTGTAACTATTTATTACTATTTTTTACACTCTAATATATATGGACAAATTCTCCCCACTAACAGAAGTGGGTCTCTAATTTCTCTTTGGTATCATTTGGATTATGGGGAGGCACACTTGAGGTCATGTGGCCAACTGTCTCGAGGAACTGCAATGTGGCTTCTAAGTTGGGATGCTAAAAAGTGGTATAAGTGACTTATTTTTTTCCTTTATATTATTGTTTGTGTTAAGAAATGATACTAGTAAAAATATTATTTTATAATGATATTATGTATGAGAGTAGCTAACCCATGTATAGGAGAATCCCAAATTACCTTATATTGGATAATTATACAATTGGATGTGCTTGTTATAGTTTTATGGATTTCACCATTGGCTGATGAACAAGTTTTGTGCCAATATTATTTTTGATATTGTTTTGATAGGATTTATTCTACAAAAACCTAATTGTATGAGGTAGTATCAATTCATTCATCATACTAGGCACTTTATGATGTAAATTTCATTCATTATTTGATTCCATAGTTATATTTATCCTTTCATTGCCTATATTTCATGTGATTCTGGTGTCCTCCTTGATTGTTATATTTAATGTTTATAATTTGTTTTCTAGGGATAACATAATTGGATTGATTAATATTCTTATGTCAATGTAAATGGTTTTTCCCAAATATATTGATAAAAAAACCATAATTTACTAAATTATTCCATGTTTGAGCCATAGACCACTGGTTTTATAAGATGAAACATTAGATTATTTTGAGTATATGAATGAAAACTATAATTTATGAGTGGTGTAATTTTATGAATTTAGAATTATAATTAATTTAACCATATCATTATATATGATCAGTAGAATCTTGATACATGTTTTAATGGTCTGGTCACATTTACCTGATGTACCAATTACAATTTATAAATTACATGGTCCATTATAAATTGTGAATAGAGACACATCTAACTGGACTATTATATTTTTATTAATATGATTAAGTATGAAAATATATAATTTAAAGTTAAAAATTAAATTCGTACCAATAAATGGGGATTCCAATTGCAATGTAATGGTTTTTTTCCTCTATACCTGGAAATTAACAATCTATATATCATAACCTCTATTGCTTTATGAGATACATTTACCCTGACTCAAACCTTATAGTTGGAAGTAGGATTTTTCTCTTTTGTTCTATTATGATCTCTTCTTTGTCACACTTACATGGATTTGGGAGAAGTTAGAGTGCTGAGATTCATTATAGGAAGGGTGTGTGCCTGTCTATTATAGCTTTGGTTTTTCTAGTCTACTATAATGACATCTGAGGTGTGAACATGGCAATTGTAGACCTATTCTTCCTCCACATCCTCATGATGTACACTAAAAGGGTGGATAAAACCAGTATCTTGGGGTTTTGGGCTCAAGGAAACCTATATTACCTTATGTTGTGCCATAATAGGTACCTCCTATTGATCTTCAACTAGGCATTGATGCATTGTTCAGAGATATATTCTACTAATTCTTGTAGTCTATACAAGATTCTCCTCTATCGGCCCCTTCTATGGAAGATCTGGCCAAATAACTCATTTAGTAGCATTCTACCACATGTTTAGGGGATTGAAGTCCTCAGGATACTGATTCATGGCTAGAGTCCATGTTTTCTATCTTCGAGCATATATAAACCTCTCCATAGAATATCGTCAAACTGACCACCTATATGCTTCAGGACTTCACCACGCATTGTTGGGATGTCCTTACACACCCTATGAAACATCAGGGTATGATATAGTTGTTATATAGACAAACATTTTTGACTAATACATTCCATAGATGTTCAGAACAAATAATTCCCAATAGTTTATACACCATCCACAAGGTGACATACCGATGGTGGAATATCTAGATCACATTACCAAATGATAATACTTTTCAATGGCATTAACTGGTGACGAGATGATGACTACAAGATGGTTTGGGGATGAGATTTCAATGACCATTCGATTATAGTGGAATGTCTTCTGTTTGACCACCCATTCTATGATAGTGAACCTATCCATCATCACTGAGTGGAACCTGAGGGAATCTGGAAATGTGATCTAGGATGGTTCAACATCCTTCTAGGTAGTCATTTTATATTTTTGAAGGAATCATTGTTCTGAGGGATCATGCAGGGTATGTATCATCCAAATGGAACACACCAATAGTTATGAGGTGTATCACCATTGTTGTAGTATGGGGTATAACAAACCACAATGTATGAGGAACACGATCATGTTCCATGATTGTGGTTGGATGGGTCACCTCTAGTGCCTCAATTGATATTTTTCTCTAGCATCTAGTGATATTATATTCATATTGATTCCGTTTTTAGGTAGAATGTTTGAATCTCCATGTAAGGCTAGGAGTTGGTAATCTAATGTATGATCAAGCTGAGGAGGAGGTCGTGGTTAATGTAGTTATACAAATAAGGTCCGATGTAAATAGAGTGGACCTTATTAGGATAGTGAGGTTTCATATTAGGGTCATGGATCAGGCCATAAAAATACAATTTATCTTATTCATAAGGAACATATTCCAGGCCCTTCCAATGTATGAAGTACTATTCAGGAAGCTTGTACTTTGGTTTCTTCCATTTTGATATAGGTGGATTTCACCTTTTCATATCTTCTACTATTATGGGATGTATATGCCTAGATATAGGGAACATAAGTGGTGTTATGACTCTCAAAACCATGTTAGGAGTCTAATTAAAGGGTATATGATGGTGGAGGGAGTTCCCCCTTGATATAGGTAGGTACCATTTTCTATAGAATTTCCTCATCCTCGAGATCAACGTCTTTCAAATCAATCTAGGTATCGACTAACTTATGAATTATCATGAAAATCTTGATCACAATTATTGGAGAGTGTCCTTTACTTCACCTAATAGAAGAACATATATTGATAAGGGTGAATGGGATATCCATGAGAGTCATGTTGGACCTGAGCATACTGGGATGAGATGGGTGATAGCCTAAATGGATAGTATCTTTATGAGGGATAAGGTAATGCATCATGTAGAATTACCTCCTGTAGTGGATCATTTTGTGATAATATTCTCTGATGATTTGTCAAGATTAAATTCTATGTGATAGGTGGAGTTCTTCATCAACCTAGTGTTAGGTGTGACACCATTGTCCATTCCTCCCTATAGTATGGCACCTACATTGATATAAGAGCCTATGAAACAACTAGATGATCTAAAGGATAAAGGTTTTATATTAACCAGTACTTCACCTTGAGGTTCATTTATTCTTTTTTAGAAGAAGGTATATGATACCATATAGTTGTGTGTGGATTATAGATGGTGGAACTAGCTTATGATAAAGAACTATTATCCACTGCCTCAAATGGATGACATGTTTAACTTGCTCCAAGGAGTGGGATTTTTCTCTGTGATAGATTTGGGGTAGGGATATCATTAGGTGAGTGTAAGACCATTGATCATGCTCAATATAGAATTCTAGAGTAAGTATGGCTTATATGAGTATTTGGTTAGGTCGTTCGTCCATAAAAACATGCCAGTAGTTTTCATGGCCGTAATGAAATTGGGTTTTTACCCATTCCTATATTGATTTTCAATAGAATTTGTATATGACATATTAGTGTATTATTATACCATAAAAGAAAATTAAAATCATCTTGAGATGATGATAAATACAATGAGGGATAACTAGATTTATGCGAATCTCAAAAAATTAATCTTTTCTGTTAATATGGTTCACTTCTAATATCATATCATTTTAGAGGTAGGAGTATCAATTGACCCAAAGAATGTGTGCACCATGGTTTCTTGGGTGAATCCCAACAATTTGGTTTATATACACAACCTCTTCGGGTATATATAGATATTACATGATATTAATTTAGTATTACCTAGTAGTGCCTCTTAAGGCCCTAACTATGAAGGGTGTGAAAATAATCTTTTTTTAAGCTTCTGAGACATAAATTGAGGATTTAAAAGGGATAATGAATTTTTTGTGACTATTAATTATTCCAGAACCAAGAAGGTGTTATATTTTTTCAATGGCGCTTTAGGAGTCAGGATAAGAGTGGTCCTAATATAAGGTGATTGGGTCATAACATATCGGTCACTCTAGATGAGACCTCATGTGAAGAATTACCCTACACATGACCTCGATCTAGAAAACATGATTCATGCCTTACTCTATGGGATGAAATAATTATTGGGAGAGTGGTTCATTTTTTACAGAGAAATTTTTTTTCTAAATTACATCTCTATATAGATGGACATTTATCTGAGGAAGCTATGGTGGGTAAAATATCTACAATCATTCAAAATTTATCTAACATAAAAAATTATAAAGGGTAATACAGTTGATTTCCACCTGATCTAGAACAGTCAAACACAAGTTGTCCATAAGGCCAGCAGTGAGTGAAATTTTATTGAAGTGTTTTATGAGATGAACAAATTGGTTTTGGAATAATAAAATCAATCTATTTTAGTATCTCCAGCTGTGAAATCCTTAGTTCTAGAGAGGGTGTAAAATAGAAATGTCTTAGATGCTATGGGACTTGTCCTAACAGATAGAGTTTTAGGTGAGAAACCACATCTTGTTTGGGTTATTGACAATAATGTTATCCATCACTATCTTATCAATTATCGGTTTCTTCTAATATATGTTAATATTTGATACAAGAATATCATGCCTCTATTTAAATAGTTCACCCTAGGAATACCAGGACATACATATATGTATGACACTAGTATAGGAGTCTAGGTATGAAGAAGAAATTGTAGGCATCATCTCTTCGTGCTCCTTATGTTAGTATGTGAAGGCAGTATACCATAGACCTATTGGACTTCTACATCCACTATCTATTCTAGAGTGGAAATGGAATGAATTCACCATGGATTTATGGAGGTATTACCGAGATCCCCTCGAGTCAACAATATAGTATGGGTGATCTTAAAAAGGTTGAAAAAGGATTCACACCTTCTACCTATCAAAGAGACCTTCTCAGTGGATGAACTTTAGAGTTTTTATATTTGGTCGATTTTCTTCCTTCACGATGTTCCCCATTATATTATATAGGACTGAGTTTCCAAATTTACATTATGGTTTTGGAAATAATTATAGAGAGAACTAGTTTCTATTGTTCTCTTGAGTACAACATATCACCTTCATACTGATGGTTAGTTATCGTGGACGACACATGTTTCATAGGACATGCCTCATGCATGTGTCCTATATTTTGGAAGTTGTTGGGAAAAAATATTCCTCATGTAAAGTTTTATTACAGTAATAGTTTTCAAGAAATAATATAAATATCTTTATATGAGGAACATTATAGTATGCCATTATGTTCAACTCTATGTTGTTTTGTGGTATGTGAGGTAGCAATAATGGGTCCTCCTCTGATTCCACTGACTTAAGAGAATTCACAACTAATTTATAAGCATATGACTATAGATCCATACCTAAAGAAGACTTATATTGATCAATGACATTGAACCCTTGTTTTCGAGTTGGGGCATTAGGTGTTGTTACATGATTCTACTAGATTAAGTCATAGAAACATTCCGAGATAGGGAAGATTATCAAACTATTACATCAGGACATTTGAGATCATCGAAAGAGTGGGGTTGATAGCCTATTAGTTAAGGATAACTCAAAGGTACCATTCCATGAACAATGTATTCTACATATCATAGATTTTTTGGTGTCATGTTTACCCATATAATTTATTTGGCCAAAAGGATATTGAGGTAGAGGTGGATGCATCATTTGAGGACAATCCAATATGTAACATTGATCAGAGCATGAAGAATCTCAAAGGTATGTCAGCCCCACTAGTCTCTGTGTTATGGCTCATAACACTATTCAATATGAGACCAAGGGGTGAGAGGATGATGTAAATGTTTACTGACAAGATCATTTCAAAGAAATAATTTTACCATCCTCTAATGGGAACTCAAGGATAAGTTGTTTTAAGAATGGTATGTCATAAAATCATGGTTTCTCAAAGACGAACGGATGGTTGGGTTACTATATAAAACCAATGGTTTCAATATTTCAATGTTCTCTAATGGATAAAGAATGGTTTGGGAGAATCTGGGTATCGATATTAGCCTAGATTTTTAGAAAATGGGAATCCTGACTAAGCCAAATAGAAAGCACAAGGTTAGAGATAATCATGAGAGTCAACCATATTGTGCACCCAGAGTATATGGGAATCCTCACATCATGTCCAAAACTGTGTGTGGAGGGATATACACCCATTCCATGTTTTATATGTTTTATTAGTGTGGTTTCCCATGGCATTCAAATGGTTAACCAAACTGTAAACCAAGATTATGTGAGGGTACCATTAGATGGTTTGGGGGCATAGTTGGTGCACAGATTGGAAGACCATGCCTCCAAACCATTCAGCACAGTAAATAAAGGGGAAATGTAATTTTTGTGCACTATTAGGTTTTTAACCCAAAATATCATTTCCTCCCTATTGTTTCTAGTATACTATATTTCCAATATCTCCTCCTCTTATTCCCTTAGGGATTTTGATTCCTACTCCATCAAATATTAGTTTATTCCAGTGTCATATGCATTAGAATACCCTCAGTAATCTCTCCTCTCTCCTTACTCATATTTAATTTTTCTATCCATATCTGTTGTTAAATTTTAGTGACACATCATTTTACCCATTTTAGGTTATTTTGATTATTCATTTAATATTAATGTTCTAGCTCAATTAAATGGATGACACCTGATGAGAAGAGTTCTATGAACATATGGTAACTATTCTAGCTTCTTTCTGTACCTTTTTTTCCAATCTATATCTGGATTTTATCTTCAGTTGGACCATTCTAGAAATTCCTCTAATATTTTTTGATAAATTAAATTAAATTATTTCTCAAGTCTGATATGACCACAAAAAGTATAGTATCCACACTTTTTTTATCTCCTTGAATTATGCCACCCAATCGGTGTTTTCTACCTTTATGGTCGATTTTCCTTTAATATTATACTGTCTAAACATATATTTAGTGGTTTTTCCTTGTATTAAATGTCTTGAAATGAATTAAGAGTAATGGTATACCATGGATTAGGCCCCTGTACCCCATCATGGAATGAAATTATTGATTATGTGAATTCAGTAGCTTATTGATCATGTTATAAATGTTTTTATAAGTCAGATGGCATGAACATGATTGACATATCAAACCCTCACCATATTTCAAGGGTGATAAATATGTCACAACAAAAGGATGACTTGGATGGGCTCATTGTGCCTTATAATTAGATTATTTTCCCATGAATTATAAACACACCATAGGTGATACATGGTATGTCATAGATGGGATCACAATTCTCTTCACATTAACCATATAAGAGTTATACATTTTCATTGTGGGTGACCCTGTGTATTGGCTTAGTTGTGAGATGGTTGTACCAAGCCACAAGTGAGACACTGACCCCTATGTGAGATATAAGGGACAAACTCATAGGTATTTATTGTGTTCACACCATGCTATGAATGATACCTACGATATCATTTATGAGACACAATGGGAAGACTCCCATGAAATTTGGGTATATGGATTTCCCTTGGAGCAATACTTGTGATTACTTCTAGATCGCCTTCAAGGGGATCAGGGTGCCTCTTCTTAATTTTAATGATGGATTTTAAACTCAAGGATGAGAATATGTAATTGTGACCATGGATGCATCCACTAAGACCTAGCACATATTTGGGGATGGTACACCCTTTCACACTCTATTTTATATCATACCATTACACCAAGTATCATACATGTGTTGGTCACCTAGGATCAAAGACATCCAGCTTAGGCCAATGTAGTCAGAGTCTGATGGGTTTCCCACTAGGAAATTGGACCGATGTACTTATTTATTTATTCCATTTCATTTATTATTAATATCACACTTCTCATTTTATATGGGTGAACTCGATTGATCAAGTCATTATTGGAGGTGGACTACTGATTATATCTCACACCCTTCTTGATCTATTGTTAGTACCCAAAAAGAATTCATGGTTATAGGTAAAGATAATAGGAAGTAGTTAGAATTGAATTCTTGATTATGAGTTCAAGGATGGAGTATGGGTGTAGAGGACCAAGCATATTACTGTGATGTAATGGGGGTATTTTTTACATTTTGGGTATTTTATACCATGTGGTATATTCATGCTCCCCTATACCTTGTTCACTATATTTTAGAGTTAAATGATCATCATCTAAAAAATTTATTTTCATATCATTCAACTTATTCTTGTTCATTTATTAATCTATTATTTCATATTTTTTTCTTTTCTACTACATATATCTATTATTTATTATTGTTCTCCACTATGATCTATGAGGTAAAATTCTCCCCAATAACACACCCTAGGCCCTCACTACGAATCAGCAGCCTCTGGTTTGTGGGGAGGCAAGCATGTGGTCATGTGGCCAACTGTATCAATTTACCTCCAAGTGAAATCATGTTTGTTATGTTAAAATTTATCTCAAACAATCTACATTAATGTTTTAGAGTTTAAATTCTCATGGTCCACATGTTAAAATCTATGAAATATCTAATAAGGTGATTTGACTATCTGAGAAACTAAATTAAATCTTCTATGAAACATGTGTAAATACATGAGGATACACACTAATGATTTTATTATTATTATTAAATAATATGAACATGATTTGGGGGGGGGATTCTGTCTTATATAAATACTCAAATATTTAAAGACCATTATGTGAATATCTAAAATATTGTCCCTATAGTTCAACCTTAATGTCTATGTGTCAATGGATAAATTCTGTAAGGTGGAAACATTGGATAGTTTTCATATTTCTATTGTCACATATCATATGATAAATGATGATAATGGGGATGTGGGAAATGGGAATCTTATTGAGGTGTAATTAAAGGATATAAAAATAGTCACCAAGGAGGATGGAATGGTAGAAGCGGATTTAGGTGATGATATGGCATTCTTATCTTGAAATCTATAAATAGTATAAGGAACATTTTAAGGGAAACATACACTCTTATGTTATTGATTGGGAAAGGATGTGAAACATGAAAAAAAGTTTCCCAATGTGTTTTAAAAAAATAATGATGATTTTTAAATTACATTAAAGTTTTTTAGATATAATGATAGGTAGAATAACCACCCAACAAGAACACTTCAAAAATAATAGTCGTCATTGAAAAAAAAATTAAAATATCAAATAAAAAGATAAAAACTAAATTTAATACTATATAAAATGTAAGGAAAATACATTGGATTGGTTGTGGGAAATTCACAAATAATAAAAACGTGTGATTATAATAAAGGATAAGAAAATAGAAGAGTCTCTCTCTATATTGAATTATAATTAATGCTCAAATAAATATATATCTTGGAAAGAAAAATAAATAAATTGAATTGAGTGATTCATGATTTAAAAATATATAAAAAATAGAAGAATAAAAGTCTTATATTACTGAAACAATTGAAAATAAAAAATATTAAAATCCAAAAAAATAGATTATTTCATTGATTAGAATCTAAAATATTAATTATAGAACATACATTTCAATTGATTAAATAAAATATTTAAAGACTAGGATAAGCATATCAATGAGTTTGTGGAAGAAGTTATTAGACTATAACGAAATTTTGAATATCAATATTTCATTTTAACACTTGGTATTACAACTAGAAGGAAAATCTCATATATGATAGAAAATAATAAATTCGAGAATGGAGGTCAAGAAATGTACGAAAAAGAACATCAGTATATGGAAGAGTCGTATATGAGTGACAAGGATTGTATGGGGATTTATTTCAACAAAAAATTAGTGATGGGTCATTATACACTGTCATGATCCACTATTAATTTGATGTTTGATTTTAGGTATGTCTCAGAATCAGAGAATCCAATGTATAACTTGTGATGTAACATTGAAACATAAGAATACCCTTCATATTTGGTGTTAGATATATGGAAATGTGAACAATTACAAAAACAATATTCCATATCCAATCTGCAATTAAGAAAATAACAATGATAATGGAATATGAGAAGTGTTTAACATTCTAGGGATACATTTGATGGTCATTTTTTCTAGTGTGGATGATTGGGTATATGGAATGATATTTCTTCAAAAAAATTCATTAGAATGCGATAAAGTGAACCTAGAATGGTTTTATAAAGATGGTCAATGAATCATAATATAGGAATAAAATGAAATATAAATTTATATCTTTGTAAGAATAGGTTGTTCCATAATTCTTAGAAGAAGATAAAACATTTCAATCACCAAATATTTTGAATCCAAACACATTTATAAAATTGAAATAACTGAGTAGGAAGTGGTTAAAAATATTGACCATAAATCATTAAATTACACTGGTTTATAGATTCTTGATATTTGATGTACTTCCCATATAGTAGTAAATAAGAATCATTGCACAAGCATTAATTACAATAAGTAATCTTTTGTCATATTCAGTAATAATGATGAATTAATGATTAATGTCACTATGAAATAAAAATTATCAAGAAATATATGAGATGTATTAATGTATTGGATGTAAAATTTCAGAGTCAAAACTTATTGGATCTCAATTAATTGTATGAATCAGGTCATGCAATAGTATTTACCAAAAATATGTGTATCACCCTGGGAAATGGAAATTTAGTGAAGATGCAGGGGAAGGGGATGAATAGGAATATCTACATTATGAGTGGACAAGGATATATGTGATTTATATCTAAGGATAAATAACATAGGTTATGATTTAAACATCTTAGTAATTTGAGATAACCATCATTGGAGGATCTAATGAATGGTGGTTTAGTTTGAGATTTCCTTAATCTATTATGAAATCATAAATGAAGTTATGATGCTTCCCAAAAATAGAATATTACTTAAATATATTACAAGAATAAATATTGAAAGTCTACAAGAGTTCTCTAACTGGAGTAGTTTTATGTGTGTTTACTTATCTAGTTAATATCCATTGATAGGAATAGATACTATTTTATTTTCATTGATAATTATAGGAATATATCTTATATAATGGAAATCACTCACGATTTTTAGGTCTTTAGTTGCATAAAAAATATCTAACGGTAGGTAAAATGATTCTTGGACATAAATTTTAATTTCTTCCTAACTAATAATATGACAATTTTTTCAAATATACGTGGAGAGTATTACCAAAATATTTATGGTATAAGTAAAAAATCATCAACATTGGGAACCCCTTATTAAAATGGGGTGGTTAAGAGAATAAATGAGACTATGAACAAACATGATAGAATTTTTCCTGTAGTGAATGACATACCAGATAATTAGAGAAAGAAGTAGTACTATCATCGATCTACACATAGAATAGATACATGTTTTGTATGAGGGAAGAGATTACTCTATAGTATTTGTGGTGTGGAAATAAGCTAACATTGATGTACATTTATGTCTTTGAAAATATGTTTTAAATTATAAATAAAGATAAAAATATGATGTTTCGATATCATGGAGAGATAGGGATATTTCTTGGATAATTGGGAAAAACAGAAGTATATAAATTCTTTAATTACAAGATAGGAAATGTTATTTAGAGTATTTAATTCCATGTGGTTAAAGATGACAAGAATCATCAGAAAATTAGAGAAATGATTTAGGATAATAGTGATGAAGAGGTTATAAGATAAGGGGGAGTACAAGTTCTTAAGGTATATTTATAAAAACATTCAAATAATGAGAAGGATGAAGATAGACCTATATCTATACCGAATCTAAATAGTCGGGCTAAGTTTAATGGGGGAATAACATTGGTGATATGAAAACCCTAATATAGAAGAATATAATTAATTATATAAAAAGTATCATTTCATATGTAAATACAAATTTTTTTTGATATTCTATAAGAGATTTGATTTGGGTACAAGATAAAAATAAAGATAATAACCAAATTAAAATGAATCAGATGTGAGATATTATTTCAAGGTCAAAAGATAATAATATCATCAAGACCAATAGGATTTTCTGTAATAAACATAATGAATATTGGATGGTGATTTACTATAAATAACAACTTTTAAGGATGGTATACTCCCAAATCATGATTATTGATGTAGATAATACTGTTTTCCCCTTGAATTGATGGATACATTTCATTTATTTTTTGAAATTTCAATTAAGGTAAGTCCAAGTCATTCAATGTGAATGTTAAGTAATCATTTATAAATGGAATTCATGAATAATATGTGTACATAAACCATCATGATGACATTCATGTTCAAAAATATGAGAAATCTGTTTTCATCTAAAGAAGGATATTTATAGTAAAATGTATGTAATGAGGGAATTGAATTCAATGCAATTGTAATAATGGAAGAATCTTAGTTTCAATTATAGTGGAGATGAGTAAAATATCTATATCAATAATGTGTGTGATCAATGGATGGTTCAATGGGTGTATTCCAACAAATAATATTTTTATGACCAGACATTGTTTAGTGAATATACATTATAGATTTCATGAAGTGTGAGTTTGAAATGTCAATGATTGGAAAAATTACATTTTTTCTTTATTTATGGGTGTTTCAAGGACATAATGAATGATTTATTTCTCTAAAGAAATATTCAAAATATGTTTTTAATAGATCTGGAATGGAGGATTCTGAGTAGATGAAATAATGGACTACTACTCTGATACAATTCTCTAGGGATGAAAAAGTCATACTGGTAAATGTCTTAGAATATATGAAGATAATATAAATCTTTTTTACTTAATATAAACCTGGCCTAGAATTATTTCCCCCCTTTCCAAGAAATATAATAATATTTTAATCCCAATTAAATCGACCTTATTATGGTGAAAATGATAATATGGTATATCACAGGCACTATGGATTTTGGTTTGTTGAATATTTCAAAATATAAAAAGGAGTTGTTTGCATATCTAGAAGTGGATAGGTCATTTTCAGTGGAAAATAAAATTGAACATCAGGTGGTTCATTTTATCTCTATAACTCATTTATTTATGGACTGCGAAAAAACAAGACATCATTTCTTTGGTCACTATAGAGATAAATATATTATAGTGAATCATGATAAAATATAGTTTCCATTGGTGAACTAGAATATTGATGATATGGGAGATAATTTTAAGTATCTAATTAGAATAAACTATAATAGTTAAATTACTATAAATAATATAAAAATTTGTTCCATCAGTTGAGGATGAAGCACATTTATATTAAGATTCATTTTATTATGAAAAATATTGTTCATGTGATGTAGATTTAGAAGTATGTACCTATAGAACATCTAGTCATAAACATCCTAACAACAGGCTAACAAAAAAGAAGAGTTTAAACTAAATCACCTTGCTCTAAGAGTCAAATTGTACCCCTTTACGTAATTTTTGTGGATGTGGAATACCCCTCTCTAAGGTATCTGGATTATTTATGTTTGTGATGACAAATTTTCATTTCTTATAGAAAAAAATAAAGTATTAACCATTGGGTTTCTTAAAAAAGTGGTAGAAATTAGTGAAAAGGTAGATATAATTGAACAATCCAATTACAATTGGGATTAAGGTGATAAGGGGTGGAGATATTGTCTTCATTGAAACATATAAATAAAGTATCATGGGGGATCATTATATATGAATGTTGAAAAAATATGTTCGTTCAATGATTGAATCTCACATAAGGTCTGAAAGGAGATACCTTAGGGTTCATGATGCAATAAGTTGAAATTTTTAGTTCAATAAGTAGTTTTCACATGAGGCATAACTGGTAGAAAAATTGCGATAATTTTTCACTGATTTTCAGCAAAAATCGGTATTACCATGAATGAAAAATTAGTATCGATCATTATTTAGTATCATGAAATATTGAAATGGTGGTTTCACGAATGAGGTGATTCATTTATGAACATCACATTATACTCTTCTTTCATTGATAATTTAGACTTAATGTAATTATTGAGTATATGTTTTTTTGCTATCTAGAATCAAAATAAGTGAATTGAGGCTGATGAAAAAGGGTACACATGTATTTTTTAATTAATTTTTTGAAGATGTATCAAATTTTGATGATTTTTCTACAAACACAACGGAGAATATAATTCAGAAAAGTCAATATTAATGGAATATCAATGTTTTTTGTTTTTTTGATAAATTTGATAGACTATCTCAGTAATAAATTTCTAATGAGTTTAGTGTTTCAAATATTTGGAACATTTATGATATTTTATATTTGAAAATATATAGATGGTTGATATTTCACATATGTAAAAATTTTTATTTATAAAACCTCATTAATATTTGGAAAGGTAAAATTTTTGAAATTTTTTGGTGATTTCATGAATGTTTAAGTTGTGTGAACATATGTGATGTTGTGTGTAGTTGGTGAGTTCTATGAAAAAAATACCATGAAGGTGACATGTTTTTAGAGTCTTTCTTGAGTAAAATATAATGTTGAAAGTCACATGATGGTTTATTATCATGAAAATAAATGCTGAGTATCATGAAAGGTTATTGGTGGATGTGGAAGTATCACGAATGATTAATAACACCTTTAAATAGATCTCCACCCACATTATTTAGAGAAAAAGACTTTAAAAAATGATGGCTCTGATTTTTTTGAATGTTTTTTTCTTTTGAATATATTTCTTATGAAAATTACTAATGTGAACAAGTGATATCAGAATAAAGAGACTTGTTTCAATTTGAATAATTGAATTTCAGTAATGATTATGATTTTTATAAAAATTTGGTATGTTGTGTAAAATTTGTGGAAAGATGACGTGAAAGTATAATTTACCAAAACCAATAAAAATTTTATTATAAAAATTATGGTAAAATGGAAATTAAAAATTGAATGAAGTAATAACATCCTGACATGCTTATTATGGTGTAAGAGACATTGATTCATGAAATGAAAAGAAATATACTAATGGAATAGTATGTTAACTTCAATAGAAAGATAATTTATCTTTAAAATTTTGACTGGAAGTGATCAAGGGGGATATTGAGTCTACTCCATATATTTAAAAAATAGTGAACCATAGTGGATTTTTTACATTATAACATTGACTTTTTTATTCTCCTTTGACAATCTTACTTATGGTGAAAAAATTAAAATGTTTGTTTCCTATTCATGTTTTCTTTTATTTTTATACATTTTTATAGAAAATGGAGTAAAGACTATTTTTTAAAATGATGAAATAAGGATTTGGTTTTATATGACATACTTTAATTCACCATTAGAATATATAAAATAGTGGGTCAAGTTTGATAGATTTTTAATATCCATGATAAACAGAATGAGTTGGATGTGTTAGGAAAGGTTTCATTGGTCACCTAGAGGAGGGATGCCCTTTATCAAAGGTATATAATATTAAATATACTCAACGGATCCTACAAATTAGGAAGAAATAGTTGGGGGAAATCTATAAAATTTTGATTGACTCTCATTATCAATGGAAAAAAAGATTTAAATGGCCACATCAATGTATATAATTCATCTATAAAATAAATAGGGTGTTCAAATTACTGGTAAAACAGGGATAAAAAAATTGATCTAGGTAACTAGGTGAAAGGGATTCACTAAAATCATTGAGGAAAGGATAGAAAAGGATACCACTTCAAAAATGTGAGTGGACGGGGTGATTGAGGAACCAAGATGAGACAATTTTAGGATAGGTTTTAGTTCATTGAATATATAATATGAAGATGTGTTCCGAGGATCCATTTAACAGCAAGGAACGACAACAATATGAAATAAGAGGTGAATGAAAACCATTATGAAATTATATATAGTGGGGAAAGGATCTGTAATGTGATAAGCTAGGTTCAAAATGAATTTTCACATCTTATTTGTGGCCACTTATAAGAAATGTGACTTCACCATAGCCTTAGATAATTAATTTTATAAAAAGGATTCCTAGTATAAAACAATATAATGACTCAAATAAAAAACATTTCTATTACTTTCTTGAGAAGGACTTAATTAAAAATCACTTGACAGTGACTATTGGAAATCATGGACAAATAGTTATGTACTCTAGAACTTTAGAAACCTTTAAATTAGTACATGGTTTCAACTCATCTCAATGTTGGTGGTTAGGGACACATTATATAGTTAAATGAATGATGATAGCCAATCCCTTTAAAATAAACACTTGTAATATCCCTAGAACTGAGATGTATTAAAGACACATAAGTGATTTATGAAAGTCATGAATGAGGGTGAATATTAGTCGTATGGAGTGGAAATGAGAAGTCTTATTTCTTGAAATGTGTGTGTGTTAGGATTATTTTATAAGAACATCATGCATACATGATATTCCTATTTCCACATAAGGAAACAAGTTGGAACATTAGAGACAATCATGAGAGGAAAGGGAAAAATACAATGTTTGGGGATTAACCATCAACATTAATTTTTTTAAAAACTTATATTAAATGTATATAGGGAATTTTTTTAATAAAATTAGAGTTCCAAGATATTTAAATCATCTAGATGTAGTTTCAATATTCATGAAATTGTTTAAAAAAGTCACATGGTATTTTCATGTTAGTATAGGAATGTTTTCTTGAAATATTCAATGAATAAAATGACCATTTAAAAGGATTAATTTCGGTAAAATTAATATATATGAAAATTATTTCATTACATAATGGATTTACACTACATTGAATTTACCAAATTAGAGTTCTGTAGATAATATAGTTTTTAAAAATTGTTATTATACAATATTTGTGTAAATCAGGTTTAAAAATTCAGAAATGTCACTCGATCGATTTTTTATGTTATAATGGAATTTAATTTATTTTTATGTTAAATTAATTCAATTTATCATAGGAATACATCTTCATAATAATTTTTACCCCTCAATTATAATTTTATTGAGAATGTTATGGATAAATTTAGTAGTTGTATAGAAGTCCTCATAGGATGACATCACATCACCAAATTATTGAATTTTTTTACAAGTTACTTCATTCTAATTAATTTAATTTTTAGTGAGTCAATTGAGGAGTCATATAACATGTAATATAATGATTTAATATGAATATTTTGGCAGGATTTGGAGAAAAGGCCACAATACTATTGAATCTAAATTATAGGACTTCAAAAATCAAATATTGATGTTGAGTTTTGGTGTAAGGTTGTTATAGATAGTATTTACATGGTTTTGGAAATGTTTGAGACTCATGTGTATTTTTAGAAATAATTATATGTCATGGTTTTATTCTAGAGGACTGAGAAACTATGATAAATGATTAGATCTATATAGAAAATACACAAATAAGATGGATAATGATCATGTATTGTTGAAAACTTTTCTTTTTTTCCTAGATGGTTTAAGTTTATATCATATATATGAAGTAATATTTTGTTATTGACTATATATTAGAATTGTTATCTTCCTCATTCTCATTTATCAATCTTGCCATATTTTTTGGGTGTATAATATTTTTATTTGGTGATTTTGTTATAAAAGGATTCAAAGACTGATCCATTACTTATTTTATTGACATACATCAAATAGTGAATCCATATGTAATATACACCACCATTTCTACTACAGACTATGAACTCAAATTTTGGAGAAATATGACAAAAAATATCTTTTTCATTAATATTTATTTCATTCACTCATTTCCCCCGGATCAAAGATGATATTATTTTACAAATATTATGAACTAATTGGATTAAATAGTATTGAATTTTTTTAGAAGGGTTTCATAAAAAGTTAAAATGAGGGAATCACTTATTCATCCCTGAACCTCACAAAAATTGGCATATGATAATTTAGGATATCGATAAAATATCTAGAGATAGATTTTTTTAAAAAAATTACTACCAATAGCTAAAATTTAGTTTTGGTTATAATCTTATTGTTTGAAATTTATTATCTTATTTTTTGTAAATTTTGAATTATATTTATGAATTATATTAACTATATAAACTGAATATGTATTCAATCATTTCATAGAAGAGAATCATTTTGGATGGAAAAAATCCTTCTATATTTACTCTCATTGGGATTTATTGTTTTATATGTTGTATAATAGGTTTTGATACTCTTAAAATTAGTGTAGAATTGATGTAAAATATTTACAATGATGGAAATCAATAAAATGATATTTTTTATATATTATTAAATAAGGAGTTTACAAAAGTGGTGGGTTGAAATATGTTTATAGAGTCATTATATAAATTAAAAAAAATATTATATTGACAAGAAACTAAAAGAGAAAAAAGTATAAATTTTTTATACAAATTTTGATGATGTATAAAAAATGTATGATGAGTCCATTAAAAAACATTCAAAATGTTTATGGAAATCTTACAATCAACCTATTTCCATGGTGAAAATATTTAAGACTGTTTGGAAGTGAAAAATACTCTAAGAACTCTATTTCATATATTTTATTTAGGATTTTTATATTGAATATTTGGATCTAGAAAATATCATATATGATACTATTAATTTGGTTTTGATAGCTTATGAAATGAGAAAACACTAGTTCTTGTTGTATAAGTCTATAGGTGAGATGGAAGTAACATTTAAATACAAGATAAATTTTATGTTTATAGAGAAAATGTATGTTTATTTTACTAATTCTATGGTGGAATATCCAGATGACATGGTCATCAAAAGCATGTATCTAATTTTAGAGAATAATAGTAAATGAAACAGTCAATAAAAGGGAAATATTCCATTGAATTGTATTATATTTGATGGTGCATATTATTTTGATGTTCATTTTTCAGACTTATTTTTATAATATTTGTGGGTTGGTTGTGTTTATTATCATAAATAAATTATAAATTAGATATTTTGTTGTTTTTTTAATAATAATTAAATATAACAGTTTTTATAGTCTAAAAGTATTCAAATATGACCATTTTTTAAAATTAATTTTGAGAGTAATATTTAGAGGCACTTATGATTAAAAGTTTTCATGTTAAAGCATAAATGAAAGAGAGTTTTAATGAGTGGTAGTAAGGAAAAAATAGATATTGCTTATAGTTTTTTGTCTTATCATTATCAAACAATGGTAATAAAAAAGGGTTCAACCCATAGTAGTCATCCTATGCTCATGGAATATTTGTAAATGGTAGTTTTACACAGGTTTAGTTACATGGTAAGGGTGAACATAGGCCCATGAGAATGTAATGTTTCCAAAACACATGGAATGGAAAATCAAAAAAAGTAATTGATTTGATTAATGGAACATGTAGTGTGTGTTTTTGGAACTAGATAAAATAAGAGAATTTCATAAGAGGCCATAGATAGTAATTAAAAATCCATAAAACCCCAAGACAATGAGTACAATTCCTCTTTATGAAATTTCAATTTCCATATTGTTTTCAACATGGGAAAACTAACTTTAAAATGAGGTTATGGGGAAAGAGATATATTAGGCACTGTGTATTTTCATACATAATTTGTGACTTGATAAATATAAAACTTTCCATGGGAACCTGATAAAGATCTACCCATGGCTATATTTATATATTTATTTTTCCCTCTATGTAAAATAATGTGATTAAGGAAACAAAATTCCATTTCCACTACATTATACTCCATTTTGATAATTTTGTTCTTAATATAATTAGGTCAGGGGTAAAGGATGAAAAATTAGTAATAAAACTAGAACCTCTATGATTTCACTTAAACCTAACCTTAACTATATTTAACACACACAAATATCCCAACACATAAATAATACTCTCCAAAATAGACTTAACATTAAAAATATCCCCTAATGAGCTTTACATAAACCCTAACCAAACTCAGGTCTATCTTTCAAAACCCCCTTATTGGTATCCTGAAATTATTCAATAAGAGAACCATTTAATGAAAAAAAATCCACTAAATCAATTATGAAGAATCATGGGTGACATGAAAATGATAAAATATCTATTTAATTTCTCTATATTTCAAAACCACGAAATTGTTTTGGATAGAATAATAGGGATAAATTTTTTATGAAAAATATAGAAAATGACTCACATTTTCTTCTACCCAATGATATAGTGGATATTATACTTCCTATAATAATTTGGAAATTTAATGAGTATACGTAATAGTTTGAAAAAACTTTTTAGATTTATTGGTTATTAAATGTAATAATCCCTAGATATTCCAGAAAAATGTTTCATTTACTACCTCAATTGGTTTTTGGAATATTTTTTTGTTTATTATATATATTGAATAAGTATAAAATTTAAATGAATTCATTAATTTTCTATAATTAATTTTTATTTACATGTTTTATTATTTGTTAATTTCATATGTGTATAGCTGAATGATGGATTCTTTGAATGCTTTATGTGATTATAATCAAATTCCAACTAGTTGTGTGACATTGAAATGTGTTTTATAAAAGACACAATTGATTAAAACGTTTATAATATTATTATTAATATGTCCATAAATATTCATTAGAATAATTCAATATATGGTTTATCACATCAGGTTATTCCCCACAAGCCATATGTCAATATTGATTTACTCTATCTATATGTCATATAAAATAAGTGTGGGTGGATCACATGTTAGAATGACTAGGTCACTCCATTGTTTGTGTAACATTAAATTTCATGCCTTTGTACAATCTAATGTTAGATTAAATGGTGTTCCATTAATTCTATTTATGATTAAATAAATGGTAACATTTCTCATATGAGATTAAGAAGGTCAGGATATGATCTACATATAGTAAATTACACTACTTCAAAGATAATGTAAGATTAAAAAGATGTCTGTATGATATTAATTATTGATATTCATGTGCTATGTCATTTTATTACATGGGGAACTTCACATGCCTTTCTATCCCCCATGTATTTTCATACCCCTTTACATTAGATTAAACAAATTATACTAGAAGATTAAAATCATTATTACTTAAAATAAATTCAGTTTCACTTAAAATAAAATCACATAAAACGTCTCAAACATAGTATAATAAATCCCTTCTGGGAAAATCCCTACCCACCTCGCGAATAAGGATTGACTATTTACATGAATCTACTTACAAAAAATGAAAATATGAGATACACATCCCAATTTCCATTAATCATCAATTATAGGATTTCATCACAAAACATTAAATACGTTGAAATAGAATTAGGGTAAATCAAGAGCAGTCTATATTGAGTTATATTAAATGCTTCGAATAATATTAGATAGAAATTTTTATTCGATAAATATCTTGAAGGATATTTTTACAAATTACCCATTTAATGAAATGGATTCAGATGAAATGAGGAGGATATAATAAACCATTCAATACCTATTTTATCATTTTCATTATAATATCTCTATAATTATTACTTCTCTTCCTTTTATTCCCATACCCAGGGATAATTAACACCACACTGGTGGTTAATACGTAGGGGGTATCTTTCATAATTATTTGTCTCCAATTCATAATGAATATTTTATTCTTTATAATACTCTAAAGATATTTTTTTGGATGATGTTGAAGTAGTTTTCAGTCTTTTTTTACTCATATCCATGCATTTCTTATTGCATTTTTAATAGTTTTTACTTTATTTTTGACTCGTCCTGCATACGGTGTAGTGGTGGTGTATGTGATGTGAAATTACGTGTGACTGAAATCATATGAGTAAAGATATATGGTTGATGGAATTCATTATTGTTTTATTAAAAATATCATTATTGGTAAAATCCTTGATAGTGTGCCCATTTACTTGAGATATTTTTTGATATTTCTCTAAATATTCCTCAATCACATAGGGAAGTAGGGTTTATGTATTATGGTAATTGTGAATTGAATATTAATATTAATCTCCATTTGAGGATGAGGTATATAAGGTTTTGGGTTTCATCATTGATAAATAATAACAATAGATACCTTAATTATGGTAGTTATGGGATGAATTTAAAATCCACTAAACATATGGGGATTAGGTTACATACACACAAAAAATCATACTTATCTTCCCATTATGATTTTAGGATTATTCCACGTAGTCCCCTATATTTATTTTTTAGAATTTTTAAAACACTAAAAAATAAGAACAAAAGAATAGGGTATCTTGTTTGTATTATTCCTTTGAAGAGGACAATGGTCATAACTATGATGTATTCCAGGATTTTTTATTTTCTTTTGTAAAGATCCAAAATATAGTCTCTTATATGTACCACATGGACAAGATCATGTTAGAGGATATGAAAAATATTTGCATCCAATGAATGCAGGATATCTGTTGTGTTTCTATTTTCATGAGGGTTTTTCAGTTTAATTCCCGAATGAATATCAAATTCTATTCTATCTATAAATTTATTCTCATCGATTTTTTCACCACACCCAAACCATATCCAATAGATTCTTCAATTAAAATCATTATTTCATTCACAAAATATTCAATATTCCAATTTACCCTTCTATAAAGGAAGTAGTTGTATAATCCTATGATTGAGAATATTACATGTGCCATTTTAGAAGGTATCTTCTCACTCCCTTCGTTGTAATTGTATTATTCATGTAACAACCCATATAAAATCTACATATTACTAAAAAATATATATTAAATATTATATCAATTAATTATCCAACACCTATTGGGATTTTTATTTTAGAGAATTATGAAAATCCATTACATATCAAGTCAAAAACTTTTTGAATAATAAGAAATATTTCGTACTAGTCTAATATTAAGTGATACCCCCACCTTGTTCAAAGCCAACATATTATAATTTTTATCTATTGATCATAATCCTTTTTATTCATTTTTAATCCCTATAAAAAACATTTTAATATATTAGATGTCCATAAAACAAAGTAATATGTGTTAAATAATTTGAATATTTTAGGCCATTACAAAAACACTAGAATCTATGAAATGTATTTTCATTAAAAATAACCTTGTGTTAAAATAAATCATCAAATTAGCTTCATTATTTTAAAATTTATATAAAACATTCTCATAGTAAATATTTAGGGAAATAGAAAAATCTTGAAATCCATTTTATAAAACATAAGATAATTTGTAAAATAAAATCATATTCCTTCAATGGATCATAATCATTCTATTAAAAGATTACTTTTACCCTTGGAAAACAAAATATTCTATTAAACCTTGATTTAAATTTCATATGAAAACCCCAAAATTCATTACCAAATGAATTATAAGTAATGGAAAAATATAATGCGATATTATATTCATCCTTATTCAAATATAAATGTTTATCTAAATATTTCCTAGATTATATATAAAGGAAGAAATTAAAACTAGTTATTTATAAATCCTTGGAAATGGAATAACTTATATATAGTTATTTAAAATATCATTAATAATGGAATAAAATATATATAATTAATTATAATATAATATCTCTAGATAAAATCATTACCCAATGGATTCATTTATAACCCATATACATCAATATTTAACTAAACCCATAAAAGGGAATTCAATTCAATTAATGCGTGGTCAAATGATTAAAAACTTATAAGAATAGAGTTATTGGGATGAAATATTTTTAATAAAAAAAAGATTTTATGAATAATAACCCCTTACTATAAATATCCTAACTAGTCTGATTCCTCCATTGAATTTCCCCATGGTGAAAAACCTAAAAAATTTACTATGTCTCTTTTTGTAATAAACTATTTATGTTTCAATTAAATTATTATAATATATCATATGTAGAAAACAAATTGTAGTAAGTTTTCCCATTTAAATCCAACTACATTTTCATTTCTAACAATTAATATTATTTTTTAAAACCAAAAACCCAAATGGACTAGTTATTAAGTCCCTCATCTCTACTTTTTATGAAATTATGATAAAATATTCCCCATATTTATGTCCACCAAATAAAGGTTTTTCCTATGATTCATTTATATCACACCACACAATACCTTTTCAAAAAATCCCAAGATGTCTACTTATCCACTATTTATTCCTCTACCATAATAAATATTGAGAATGTATTAATACCCTTCCTAGAATGACTTTGACATTCTTCAAAAAAATATTTTCTACAAAACATATGTTTGTAGCTTTCATGGAGGTATGGTTTTCACTTATTCTTATGATGATGATGTAGAAGTTATAATATAGTATGAAACTAAGACTTGTCTCTTATTTTAATGAAATTAATACGATCTAATACATTATCTCATAATCAAAACTACTAAAATATAAAAAACTCAGTTAATTATTCCTTTACATAACTAAAAAATAAATCAGATCAAGAGATACCTGATGATTTATCATATTTATGTCTCAAGTCATCAACATCATTATGAAAATGACACATATTCCAAACCAAGTCATGTTTTAACAAAAATCAAGCTCTGAATATTCTCTTCCATCCCACACATTTGGAGTTTTTTCAATTATGCATGAATACTCTCCATTAGTCCATGCATTATAAAAATCATGCAGTACTATAGACCATATTTGAGGAATAGCCTCCCGATATTAATTATCTAGACACACAGACCCTTCTATAGTATATGTTTAAAAGAAGAACATATATATAATATTTATATTTTAACCGTGAAATACATGTACTTGTTTATCTAATTGTATACACAAAATTATTTATTAATAAATTAATTATTAAGAAACACCTATAAAAAATGAATTTTCAAATTAAAATTCTTCTAACTGGACATAAATGAATTCATCTATATAATTGGTATCAATTTACATGTTACCCTTTAAATTTTAAAATAATATTATATAATATATAACCTGAATATGTCATTAAATTAACTTATATCAAAAATATAATATTTCTTATATTTTACTCTCAAAGAGCTCATAGTGATCCCCCAATGACTACTTTATCCATTACAATAAAAATTCTGACAATAGTATTTTATCACCAATTTAAAAACTCATAAATATTAACATCTATTTATATCCAAAATAAGTTTCCCATCTTTATGATTATCTATATTTCTTCTACAATTAGCTTTAGAGGAGTCAACTTCACAGTCAATTGTGGGGATGCATTCTTAAATCTTTTTATTTTTTTATACGCTTTTTTTATTGACTGATTGAACTTCTACTCATAATAATTAATGTAAAATTTTCATAGTAATATTAAATTTAATTATATTACCATATACATGGTATTTTATTTGTTAATGATATACTTATAATTTGAAAATTAGATTTCAAATGTCTAATCATGGGTTTTTTCAATCTGTTCTTATGTATATATAATAATGGTGTATGGAAGGGATGTAATGACACTTTTAATTATTGTAATTAAATATTGGAATGATGTTATTAAATAACGTCATATTAATTTATAAATTGGTTTTAAACTAGTTAAATTATAATAGGGTTATTGATATAGAGTGAGAGTTGATGTATATACCATTAAATGGAGATTTCAACATTGTGTTCTGAGTAATGAGACTTCCTGAAATATGATGGTTACTCAACCATACAAAATGAAATGAAGAAATACTTATAAAAGGATATAAAAACATCATAGGTATTCATGATTTTTGTTGCACGTATAATGTTTATTCTTAGAGGAAAATTTATAGAATATATGATCAAATAAACAGCCATTTTGTTATATATTCAGTTGATATGCATTAAAAGGATATAAAATACTTAGAATACCCCACTTTTCATCAAAGGTAATCTCCCACCAAATTTTTTATTACGGATATCTAATAACACAACCATTATTCACTCACACATTAAATATAAAATTTAGAAAAGAATATATTTTCTCAATGTTATACACCCAATACCCTTGAAACATCATTATTTTCCATTAATACCAGGAAAGGATCCGATCAGGAAGAACCTGATCACCAAAATTATTAATAGAAAAAAAGCAGTATAAGAAATAAAGCAGTACATCAGCACAAATAGAACATAAAATCTTACATCATCTCAAAGCCAAAGCCATTCCCAACTCCATTATCTGACATCTCATCATCCGGTTCAGCTGACTCCCATTCAGATGACCCATTTTTTCTGAATAATTCTTGGTATTGTTTTTTATCCTGCAACATCTCCTTAGATAAATTCACCTTAGGTGGATGTTTTTCATCACGCACTTTTGTAACCATATCCCTGCACATCCTGGATACAGACCTGGTTGTCATTGGTTTCAGCAAATCAAAGTAATCTTTTCTTGATCTTCTTCTTCTTGGGTTAGACCTGATCATATCTTTATTAGATATCCTCTTTCTCGCACCCTAAACAATGGCACTATAACTAGGAGTTACATTCTCCTTGTCACTTCCCAAGATTTCCCCCTATTTCTTAGGAGGGTGAACAACATAATCAACTTGACAGTCAGCCTTCATACCCAGCGGTCGATTGATCTCATGCAGCTTACCATTTATGCCACTGGGGATCTGCTCTATCTCAGAACCTATATTCATTACAAAATTCTGGATTTCAATAGGTTCCTCCACCGTATTGACCCTTGTAGAGCCATCATAGTACACATGTGCAAGGGAGTCATTGCTAGACAGATATGTGTCCACAACCATTCCCACTTGCATCTGTTCTGCATTTTCCATAGCAGCAAAGTTGTTCTTCATGTAGATATATGTACCATTAGGTACATCACGATCTAGACATGTATAGGTATCCTTCCCCATTGCATCTGTATTTCCATTCTACACTAGACCATGACCCATATACTGAAATAGCATGTTTGGATTCTCGCAGTCCATACATTCAGAGTGTGTGTCATCCTTGGCAGGCTGAGTCTTCCTGACTTTGACACTCTTGCACATCTCTTCAACTACTCCTGCCTCACCAGGTAAAGCCATAATACCGAGGTCCTACTTCAGTCTCCCAAACACTTCTGAAACAGATGACCCAAATGCAGCAGGAACCTCTTTCTCCACACATAAGGACTCACTCCCCCCAGACCATCTTCAATACATTCAAAAAGATTATGTACAACTTCTCTAGGAAAATCTTAAGGCATACTAACCAGATCAACATGATTCATCCCACCTGTTTGATCATCAGGTGAATAAGAAAGAGGGGTCTCCATAACATCTGCCCTTTGATCTTTCCCATTTGGAATAGAACATGCCTCACCCCTCACCACCTTCGCTATAGGCGCCTCAGTTGGTGATGGAAGTCTAGAACAACCCCCATTTTTATCACACTTGCGGCAATCAGATACCGAGTGTCCCTGCCTCAAATAGATGGAGCAAAACTTGACCCATGAATCATATTGTATGGATTGACCATACCTGTACTCCCCTTCAGTCACAATCCACACCAGATCCGGAGGTAGATGAGATAAATCCATTTCAACACAGATCTACACATCCATTGGGTGTGAGAGTGACGTTTTCTGATGATCACAACATAGAAATCGTCCAATGGAGTTCCTGATTGACTGTAGAAGTCCAATGTTCTGGAAGGCAGCGGCAACCGAGGAAGTTGAAGCCAAATCGCCGAGGTTGGAGAGTCTCGATTCATATGAAGATCAAAAGACCAATGGAGAAGATGAAAATAAAAACCATGAACAAATATACTAGCACTTGACCAATCTCAAATCATATCATCCTCATCAGAAAAGCAGAGGAGAATTTTTCGCGGCCCCAAAATCCCAACAGACACTCGCTTAGTTAATCCCCATTCCTCATTAACGTGCTTGGAAAAGACCTCCAACAAAGGTCATCACCACACAAATATCACAACTAATGCCGTGGAAAACATTGAAGATGCTTCATTGAATTCTTTAACGGAGATTAGAACCATGGTCTGGCCATTGATGCAGCCAGGGACCTTCGGAGCCACACTTATACTAGGAAAGAGAGGAGAAATCATACCAGAATGACAGAAAGAACTTGGAACCCCGGACCCGACACCCTGAGAATCATCCGCAGGACATGTAAGATACCCCACCCCTAGAAGAGGAGGATGGGCCGCTGCATCAATCATCACGTTATGGTTAGGGCATCGTGGTTTGCCGTCGTCGTCGCCACTCTCTACCACCAGTTCATCTTTCAATCTGTGTGGGTATTTTCCATTAATAATAAATAATTAGATTGGGGGATTAAAATATATCACATTCATATAGAGATAAACATGTCATTCACTAATATTTTATCATCAGAACCATATAAAATTTTAGTTATTGTGTATTTTAAATAAATACTAATTCACTAAGAAGGAGGCATAAGATTCTATTAATTGATTTTAATTAAAAGAAAATATTATGGGAGTAAATTGGATGAACCTTAATCTAGTTATTTTAAATGAAATCTATATATGATTAATAGTATCCAATGGAAAATAAATTCATAAATGAGAAGAATAAAACATATTGAAGGATTAATATAATAATTTTTTTCATGAAACATGTTGAGGATGTGGATGAATTAAATGATGATGTTGAAAACATTTTAATCAATGATATTTAAATGAGATTCATTTATAACATGGAAGAAATTCTACATCATCAATTTAAAATAAAGAATGTTTTGATGAACATTAATCCAATATGTACAATATGTTAATATAATAATTCAAATATTTCCTTATAATAAATAAATAATTGTATAATGCCGTAGAGTTTTTGAACATTTTATCAAAGGTAAAAAATAATGATCAAAAAATTTGTGTCAAAAAGGAGGGAAAATTTTTAAAAAAATTGAAGATAAAAATTATTAGCTTTATATGGAAGGAAACATGTAGGATGATATAAATTAAAATGTATTATTTTTGGATTATAATGTTGAATAACATTATTGAAATTTTTTAGAATTTGTGAATGATGTAAATAAATTCAAAAAAAACATCAATAACTCTGTGAAAGTTGTAGTAAATTTTTTAGAATAATATATGATAATGAAAATTCTATAAAAGAAATTTTATGATTGTGGATTAAAAATTATTATTTTTATTTATCTATTCCATTTTTTTGGAAATCAAAAACACTCTTTTCAAATGAATTCATATATTGTTTTACAAAGATCTTGTTTTACATTTTATCATTACGATTTGCATATGCATACGATAATAACCATATACATGATTTTTACAAAAATGTTCCTTTTCATGATTATCATTATGACCTTAGATACAATTTACATTTTACTCACCAATTATTATTTTCCTTAAACATGAAAATTACAATTTCCATCATACAAATCGTTTAGTGTTATCCAAAAAGATAAATTGTATTCACTATCAAAATGAAAATCATCGTACACATTTACTATTCATATTCAATTTTTCCAAAAGAGATAAATTATTTTTAGAATAATTTTATCCTAACCAAAATAATAGTATCATATCAAAATGAAACCCTTTTAATCAAAATGATGTTGTGTATTTTGTTTCAATATGCATTGTAAAACAATTTTATTTTTCCTATTACAGGATGACTACTTGTGTACAAAGCTTCCATGTTCCCTATAAATTTTAGAAGAAAATATAGCTGTTGCATACCAAGTTGACCATTGGGACATTAGAATATAAATACAAGGTCATTTGAATGAGCTCAGAACTAAAAATTTTGAATAATTCGAGACTCTATGTGCGAGCTCTGTCAAGTTACTACTTTTTGAAAAAACATTGAAGAGTAAAAGTTGTGAACCACTCATTCTACATACATGACTTTCAAATAGTTTTGGTTTTCTTAGTGACACACTGATCATTGGTCATTACAATATAGTGATTCTATTTATAGGATGATAGACATGTTGATCTTTTAAGGATCAAGGTATTCTATGTCTAGGATGATAGAGGTGTTGATCCCCTTCCTTATCATGTTTTTTCGAGGATATCAAGACATAAGTCAATCATCATATCAATGGATTACCCTAGTGAGGGTAAGAAAAACAAACATGAATGTATAAATCAAGAACCATTATCCATGGTTTTGGGATACCCTTCTCATTAGGATAAAAGAAGTGTATTCTTTTTAGTGTTTACATTCTTGTTGTTTCATAATGGAATTTACATCATTTTAAATATTCATATTTTTATTCTTGTTTTAGTGATTTTGATCTTTGTAATTATGATTCTATTGATTATGATCATTTCATTAGAAAAATAGGATTCTATAAAATTTATGACATAATTAATAAGTTTTTCACTCTGTTAATCGTAACCATTATGATTAACATTTATATCATGCTTACTTTGATTAAATTTTTTCCTTATTGTGAATATTATTAATTTAAAATATGACCTCTGGAATACTTATTGTAATCTACAGATTACAATACTCCATCTATTGGACACTTGGACATTAATGATTACTATTCTAATAAGTTATGAGATTTATTTTAAAGATTTTTTTTAATTTTTTAAACTATGTTTTCTTTAGGTATAAAAACTCAAAAGAATTAAATCGGAAATTCACCGCCCCTCTTGTATTATTCTATATGCATATACATTTTGAACCAAAAATGGTATTAGATCCATGTATCTATAATACTAATACTCGTATATGGTATCATGGGGGATTCTGCTTCTATCAGTTGATATTATTTTTAATTATTTTCTTTTGAAAGATTTTTTATAAACTATATGTTTATAAATTCATATTACACTATCATGTTTTATGAAAATAGTTTTGTATTGCTTTTAATATAGTGGGATTAAATGTTGGTATGATAAACTATCTCAATCCGAATAGACCACTAATTCTTTATGGAGAAATTTTTAATATTGGAGTGCCAGAATGATGACGTATGATTTAAATATTTGAGTTGAAATTTTTCTCACAGTTACTGTATATTATAAAATTCTTGATAAGGAGGTGATTACATTCACAAATCCTAAAAAATAGGAATATGAGTTGAATTAAAAAGTGAGAAATACATTATTAGGTTCTATGACTATAAATATCGATAGTCGGATTTCATCTTAAGAAGTATAAAATTATGGACGAAACTAGAAATTACTCATTTTGGAACCTCAATGGTTGGTGAAACTATAAGATCAACACATAGAGATCACTATTAAGAATTCTAATTTACTTATGGATTACTAGTTAAAATGTTTCAATATATATTTTTGACTATATTCAACAGTTTACAATCCATGGGAGGGAATTTTTTGGAAGATGAAATTTTTGGGGAAACGATAATAGATATTATGCAAAATGAATGGGAATCGAAGAGGACAAAAGTTGATGAATCAAGTTAGATTAAAAACATACTCGTGATGGTATATTTGGAAAAGTTATATTATATTAAGAAATATTTAAAAGATATGACGATAAAATCAAGAATAAAATGGTATTGTTGATTTTACTTCTAATACAAACTCTATTAAAGATCCTACACCTGATAAAGTTGTCAAGCCTTCTAGAAAGAAGAATGTTGTTATTCAATCTGAATCCTGTGATTCTAAGATGTTTGAGAATTAATTAAAAAATATTTCCTAATGATGAAACATATTTTTATGAAAAAAATATATTTATAATTATTATAATAAGAGTAATAATTATAAATACGAAAATAAAGATTCTGAAGTTATTTTCTAAGAATGTAAAAGAGGTTGAAATATCTGAACTGGTTTCTCAAAACTCTAAAAGAAATTTAGAAATGAAAAACATTGTGAACGGAATCATAAAAATTACTATAAGTAAAAATGAAAGTATGTATTAAAGTAAAATGTATCTTGTAGTTCTAGTGTTGTATATTCTTTATATGATTCCTCAAACAATGAAAACTTTGGATAGAAAAATATTTTTATTCTTTCTAGAATAACTATTGAAAATAATAGTTTTTTAGGAAAGGTACACCCTTATAAATAATTCATTAATATTTATTTAAGTGAAAATTATTATAATGATAATAATTGCACAACATAATATGAAGATTCAATCTTAGCTAGTGATAATAATACATTACCTTCATTTAAAGAGGATTGATGATTAGAAGAATTTCTAGAGAATGAAATTTGAATAGTTAGTTAGAAACTTAAAAAATAAAATTCTATAATAACCATTCTGAAAAATGAGATATCATATATTTATAAAGACCTTGATAAGAAATTTTTTGAAATTAATTATATTTCTAAAAAACATGGCGATGCTAATTCTAAGATAGATGTGTTTTCGATGATATTGATAAATTAATTTCAGAAAAAAAGGTTCTAGAAACAAAAATCACTTCTAAAATAAATGACTATGAAGATAATGATTTAGTTACAGAACTGAAGTCAATTATTTGTTTCTATAAACAATCTCTTAACATAGTATACTTTGGGAAATAATTTTTTCTGATTAAATATATCATCAAATTAATCCACGTAATAAATTTCTTGGTTTTGGATAGTCACATTCAATACCATTTTTTAATAATAATTAATTTCTTCTAAAAAGTTTTCCCTTTTGAAAAATGTTTCAAATTGGTGGTAATTGGAATAAAAAAATTTCTTTAAATAATGTAGAATCCTTGGGGTTCCAAAAATCCAATTGTTTTAAAACAAATGTGGATTTGAAAAATTATATTCACTAATATTTTCGTAACCACAATTGTTTAGATTTAGAAAACCATATTGATTTATTTTTAGGAAAATAAAGTAAGTACCAAAAAAACATATTCTTGGTACATGAATGTTGGATGTTAATGACATATGAATAGTAAGAAATACTTAGTTGAAAAGATTATTTAATTTAATGGTGGAATATCTACCTTTAGAGATAATTCCCATGGAATGATTATGTGTATATGTAATATTGTTCTTCTTGTAAAATCATTGATCTCAAATGTTTTATTTGTAAATGGAAATAAGAACAGCCTTAGAGGAATAATTCAATTATTCAATGAATGATACCGGGTAAATTTTATGAATGATAAATGTGTAGTAAAAAATAAAGGTTGAATTCATTCTTTTAGCCAATAGGAAAAAAAATGTTTATACACTCAACATAGAAGAGTTTAGGAGCCAAGACATAACTTCCCTTAGTGAAATGGAAGATCATTATTGGTTATGGAATATAAGGATAGAACATTTTAACCATATGATATTATATAAATTGACTATGATAATACTATTTAAGGATATATCATAATATAGATTTGATTCTTCAAAAGTCTGTGATCATTGTCAATGTGGAGAGCAACATAAATGAAGCTTTAAATCAATATGTGAAGTCTCAACTATTGATTCATTATAGTTAGTTCACATGGAATTATTTGTTCATATATAAACAAGATGTGCTCGAGGATAATGCTTTGTATTTATTATATTTCATGATTAAAAAATATATACATGGTTCTAACTTATATCAACAAAAATTGGTGCCTTTTCATAATTCAAAACATTTTCAACCAAAGTAAACAATGATTAAAACATATTCTTATAAACTATTCATAGTGATCAGGGTATAGAAATTTTAAATTTTTATTTTGAAACTTTTTTTGTATGAAATTCATTACAAATAAATTTTTATCTTTTATATGATCTCATATCAATTCACTATTCATTTCCACCCTTACACCACTATTTTTAACTTTTTTTATAATGAAAATTAAAAACATAATAAATAAGTAAAATTTAATTTGTATTAGATTATTTAATTATTATATATTTTAAATATATATATTTTACTTTTTTCAGTGTTTACATTAATGGATGAGGTGATTTAGAGAGCCTTGGATAGAATTCAAGCAAAACAAGACAAACTGCGCAAGATTCCTAGCATACTTGTGGTGTTAAATTTCTACTATGGATAATCCGTTCATCCAATTAGGATATTAATTTGTTTAAATGTTCCAAACAGTGTGGTAGAAATTTATAAAGATGACCATGGAGCCCAATTTTTCAATATGGATTCCCAAAAGAGGTCCACATTGTGATGATATTCTGGGTGGGCTAGATTGGACCACCCTTCTATATTTGGTCCATAACATAGGATATATACCTCCAATTCAGCTAATTCAACCTCGATTTCATAGATAAATCGATTTTCCACCTATTCAAAAAAAATTATGTCATTTTAATGTGTTTTGGTTAGTCCACCATTTGGATTAATGGATGAAAATTATTCCATGAATTGTCACCTATCCCCTTAGATACATGACCAATTTTTATGGAAACATGGACGTAATTGTTCACAATATCCCTCCTCCTCAATACTAGTAGTTTAATGAATAGGGTTAAGGGTGAATATAATTAGAGATATCGTTTATTTCATTTTAATCCTCTTCTCCATCATGTTCTTCTAAATTTTAGAGTGATTAGTTTTGGGGTATCCTTTATTTTAATCTCTAGATCCATTATTGTAAGCATTGGAAGATAATTTAATTTCCATTTTTGTTGTATATTGTTCTATATTTATTTCATTTTTACTTTTTTTTTCACGTATGATGTAATACAAATCAAAGAAAAAAGAATCAGAATTCTTCCATACTTAAATAGAATTTTTTAATGATTTGAGTGTGGTTGCATCTTCTCCCACTTGTTATCTTTCATGGATGTGCTTATAAATGGTAACATTTGATTAAATATAGAAGCTATAACCAATTATTATCCATGTTTGTTTTTAGAAAAAAAATTTATATATACCAAAATTTGTATATCTCATCATGTTGTTGATGTGATGCCTTGATTGAGTTCAGTTTTTATATCAACAATATTTTATGGATTCTCAATTGTCATTGGTAATCAAAATCATTGATCGATCAAATACAAGGTGGTAACCAAATAAGAGCTCACATATCATATAGGTTAATCTGTTTATAAATTAAGGGACAAGTGATCCTTCCCATTACCCTGAGAGTGATGATGGATTGAGCATCGTGGGACAATTACCTGTGTTGATCTTGTTTCTCAAACCAGTTTCTATCACTTAGTAATATAGTTTCAATTTCAGTTTTTAAATAAAAACCTTCATTTTTTTATATAACCCCATTCCCATTTTATTTTCATAATCAAACTCCTATTTTTAAATTAATGGTCTAAGGATCTATCTAGAGATGACCTACGGTTACTAATATACTATAGAAATTACATTAAAAACTAATCAAAAAATTTTAAGTGCTTAACAAGGAGAACCCATGTTTTCACCAATAAAGGGGAGACAAGATAATTTTTATTAATTTATTTCCAATTATTTTTTTAATTTCCTTGTTTATTTTTTACTCCTTTTGATATGCCCCCATTTTATTGTTTTGTTTTTGTTTTTTGTTTTTATTTTGGTTTGTTTTTTATGTTCTTCCTCTCTCTCTCTCTCCAACTATCTTCTTATTCTTCTTCTTATATCTCTCTAATTTTGTAATATAACATTATGTTTTCATTCCTCTAATCATTATTATTATTATTTTGATTTTATTCATCATTCATAGAAAAACCAAAAATGGGACAGTCATATAAACAAACAATTATATAGGACATCGTTATTCAATGACAAGATCTGGAAATGAAACACTACTTGAATTTGACCTTGAAATTGGAAATTCACTTCACATAAAAATTAGGTCAGATATAGTAGGAAATTAAAGTAACACTAAGGTACCCCTAGTGGAACCTCAAGTGTTCCAAAAACAATTAAAAATTAAACTGAATCAAACCCATGAAAGCATTGTTGCAAAGAGCCTAACCTTAAAAGAACATACCACCCCATATCTGGAGTACTAACATGCGTACCTCAAATATTGTGAGGAAGCATCCAACATTGAACTAAGATTAGAACACATCCACCAATTTCCCAAAAATCATGGTCTTCCTGGTGAAGACCCTCAAAAACATCTCAATGAGTTTCATATAATGTTCCCCACCATAAAAACACAAAACCTTTTCTAAGGACCTTATAAAATTTAGGCCCTTCCCTTTCTCCCTTGACGGTGTAACCAATGACTTGACATACTATCTACCTACCATAATTGGGGGCTTGAATGGCCTGAAGAGATGTTGTTTAGATAAGTTCTTCTATTTCTCATGAATTATATCAATTAGGAATGAAATCTATGGAATTAAGAAATCACAAGGAGAGACCCATCATGAAAATAAGAAGTGATTGAAAATACTTTCCTCAATCCACCCCCACCCCCAAATTAGTGGACACCTTTTAATAAAATAATCCAATGAATGGACTTATCCACATCGATCATAGAATGATATATATTTTAGCTATCAGTGACCTAGTTGATAAAACTCTTTCATCCACTTGTGACTTAATAGCCAACATGTCTCAATTACACAACAATTTTGTATATGATCTATTACACAAAATTGATGAGTTCATGTAGTACATAATTCATCCATAGAACAAAGGATAGATAATAAACATGATAATATGGATACCCTTATATTACAATCTACTCAAGAACATGGTAACTCACACTTCTCTTTAGTTCTAATACATTGTGGTATTTGTTATGAAAATACACCTTTTTTACTATTTCCCACAACTTAACGATTCACCTATGTCTTGTGCAGCAATATTCATAGGGAGTAAATTCCAACAAGAACCTATATTAAAGAAAGAATCATTCAAGATAAATCCAAAGCCAAGGTGGCAAGCACAAACATGTTACTGACAATGTTGAAACTCAAGCTACCCCATGAATAATTGTTATCATCAAGTCAAATGTATGAAACTTTATTGTCCTTCTACTTCATGGATCAACCCTACTCATCCTCCCAAACCTGAACCAAGCCTCAAGGATATGGTGATAAAAATGGAAACATAGATCCTCCAATTCTAAAGACCCCACAATCATCTATTAAACACTAAAAAACTCAAGTGGGATGATTGGAAATCACCATCTATGAGACAAATATGTATGATTATGAACAATTACCATCCCAAACTATTTACAATCCAAATGAAAATTGTAATGTTTGATCAATTACACTTCATAATGGTAAAGAAGATTCTTCATCCATTGATTCTACCCAACATTTATGTACCCTATTGAAAAATCTATTTACTTATACATGAAATATTCAAATAATAAAAAACTAGAAAAAATGTTAACAAATTAACATTGAGGATTCCCCTGAACAATCTATTCCACTTTTATTCTACCAAATATTCTATAAACCAACGAATTTTTTTGATAATGGTATAGATATAAAAATAATGTATACATTTAAAAAGGTGCACTTTAATATTCAATTATTAGATGTAGTTAAACACATCCCTCACTATACCAAATTTTAAAAATAAATTTGCACACATAGATGTTGAATGAAGGGAAATAAGAGAGCTATATTGGGAAAGAATTTATTATCCTTGATATAACTGGTGATGCCAACAAGATACAAGGATCCTAGAAAATTCATGATACCTTTATCCATAGGGGAGATATAATTTTCATATTATATGTTAGATTTATTTGATCTATTAATGTAATGCCTCACACCATGTATACTTATCTGTAGGGTGGAGAGCTTCAAATGATAGGAATTGTCATGAAACATGCCAATTGGAGCACTATACACCCAATACGTGTGATAAAGGAAACCATGTAAGAGTTAAGAATCTCATCCTCCTAGACAATTTCAACAATATTGAGATGGAATATTCCCAAACCCACAGACATGCTCCTATCATAATAGGTTTTTATTCCTTAAAATACAAATGATGATTCAATATTCACAATGGTATGCTATTCAGGGAGATCAGTGAATAAGATGTGTGTTTTGACATCCTTGATGCAATGAAACACTCCGTTGAAGTACACTCCACTCATCTTGTATATTCAATGAAGGTTATACCTTATGACACAAACACACACACACAAAATTCTCTCCTCGACCCATTCCCTGACTCATTTTCCTCTTCTTCACCCTTTGATGATTGGAGTTTTGATTCATGTTTTGGATGTTTTGTGGGTTGTGAAAAATTTATGTTTTGTGCTTTTATAGTTGAGTGTGTTAATTATGAGGTTCTCGTGAGTTTCAATGATTATGAAAACCTTATTTCCAATGATTTTATCTCCATAAAGAATAAACATGTGTAGATAGATAGTTTCATAGACCCCGGTCCCTCTAAATTTCTTCCCTCATTCCAAAAAGACTACAGGTGTTGGCACTAAAAACACATCCTTCTAATTTAAAATATGCTTATCTTGAGGGTATTTAAAAATTTCCCTTTATTATTTCCAATAACCTCTCACCATATATGAAATCAAAACTATTGATCTTTTGAGAGAGTGTAAAGAGTAAATAGGAAAGATATTGGAAGATATTCCATGGATTATCCTATTGGTTTGTATGCACCATATACTTTAGTATGATGAGGCTACTCCTAAAAGGAAAGCACAACATTGGTTAAATCCCACTCTCACAGAAGTGGAAAAATCAGAGGCCCATAAATTACTTGTTTCTGGGATCATTCATCCTATATCTGATATTAAAAGGGTTATCCTAGTGAAAATTGTGCCTAAAAAATAGAATAAACGTTTTGTTAAATGAAAGGAATTAATTTGTTCCAACAACTACAAAAAATAGTTGATGAATTTGTATTCACTATCTTCGACTAAATTAAGCCACAAAAAATAACTACTTTCTCAACCTTTAATAGTCCAATTGTTAGAAAGACAGGATGGTAAGACCCATTATTATTTCCTTAATGGTTATTTGGGTTCTTTTGAAATCATTATAGCACTTGAGTATCAAGAAAATATTACATTTACTTATCCCTTCGACACATTTTCATAAAGTAGGATGCCTTTTGGTCTATTTAATGCTCCCAGTACATTTCAGTGATGTTTGTTGAGTAGTTTTTTTTGTGTACAATAATAATTATATGGAAGTATTTATAGATGATTTCAATGTTTAGTTCACTTAATTTGATGCATGTTTGGAACACATAGGTTATCTCCTCCATCATTTCATAGAAAAATATATTGTATTAAATTATAATAAATATCATTTCGTGGATGAGTTGTGGATTGTTATAGGTTATGTTATTTAAAAAGTGGGAATTCAAGTAGATAAATAAAAAATTACATTAATTTCCTACCTTCCATATCCAATATGTGTTCGTGAGGTGATATCTTTTTTGGGTCATGATAGTTTTTACCATCTATTCAGTAAATACTATAATAAGATCTCACTTACCTTATCAAGAATATTATAAATATATTAGAATTTGTTTTTGATTAAAATTTTGAGGATGACTTCAACTAATTAAAAATAAGTCTCACACCACCTCCAATAATACAACCACCAAGGTGGGATCTCCCCTTGGAACTTATGTGTGATGCCTCTAACTTTGAAGTTTGTGTAGTTTTTTCACAAAGGGTAGAGAAGGCTCCTCATGTTATTGTGTATGCCTCACATACCCTTGACCCTGCCTATGTAAACTTCACAAAAATAGAAAAAGAACTCATTTTTGTTGTTTTTTGCAATGGAAAAATTCCATTCAAATCATGTTGGGTCAAAATTTATTGTTTTTTCTAACCAAAATGCCCTTCTTTTCTCCTAAAGAAACCTAAAGCTTAGCCCCTCCTCATACAGAGGATGATCTTCCTCCCGATGTTTGGTCCTGAGATTATAGATAATATGGGAGGGTAAAATGTTTTATCGGACCACATTAGTAGGATTTCCCCACCACTAGACCACCAGGTTGAATCATCCCTCCCAATTGGAGAATTATTTCCTCATGATAACCCTTGAGATATTATAGACCATACCCCCTTATATGCAATCATTGTGAATTTTCTAGAAACATATAGGATCCCAAACAATTTCAAAACATCACAATCCCAAAGACTTATTAAATATTTAATTTTTTAAATTTGGGATGACCATTACTTGTGGAGAATTTGTAGTGACCAAGTTGTTCGACGGTGTGTCTCTGACCAAGAATTCACCTCTATTTTGACCTTCTTCCACACTTGGTCTTGTGAGGGTAACATTGGATCTCTACGTATAGCTAAAAATGTCCTTAAATCAAAAATTATTTGGAAAAAAATTTATAGCTATGCCCATTGGTTTTTTATGTCATGTGATCGATGTCAATTCAAAGGGAATATCTCTAAGAGGAATGAAATTTCCCAAAAACCCATGTTATTTTGTGATATTTTTAAAGCATGGTGCATTGAATTTAGGGGGCCTTTTCCAAATTCATTTGTCTTCGTTTATATTGAAGAGGCTGTGGAATATATATCTAAATGGGTGGAAGAAAAGAGAAACAAGACTAATGACCCTCAAGTTGTTTTTGATTTTGAGAGTTCCCATATTTTTAGCAGGTTTGATTTTCCAAGATTCATTATTCGTGAGTAGGGTTCACATTTTTGAAATCATAACATGAAAAATATTCTCTGTAAGTATACTATTTTTCCATAAAGTCCCCACAACATATCACCCCCAAACTAATGGATAAGGATAAATCTCAAATCAGAAAGTTAAGAGAATATTGTAAAAAATGGTACAACCCAATAGGAACGATTAGAGTTTTCACTAGTATAACATACTTTGGGCATACCATACATATTTTAAAACCCCAATTAAAATATCACCAAACATGATTGTTTTTTAAATAATTTTCACCCCCAAATTGAGGTAAAACACCATGCATATTGGGCTGTTAAACAATGTAATATAAATATTTCGGGTGTAAGTAAGCATAGAAAACTGCTCATTCAAGAGATAAAATAAAATTGATGTGATACAAATGAGTACTCCCAGATCCATAAATAGAAGACAATGTCTATCCATGATTGCATGATTATTTCACATAAGTTTTATATTGTTGAGAAGGTCCTCAGGTAAAATTACAGGATAATGCTCCACCAAGGTAAGCTTTGTTCCTGATGATTTGGCCCTTATACTATTAATAATGTTTACTCTTTTGGTAGAATACATATTTTTCTTGAGCAGAGTGGAAGAATATTACCATCAATAGGAAATGACATAAACTCTTCTCAGAGGATTTTCTAAAGAATATGATTGAGGAAATCCACCTTATTGAAGATACATTCTAGTGAAACAAAGCATTTTTTATCCTTCATTCCCATATTTTAATTTATTATAGTGAGTACATTTCACATTCTAGGAGTGGGGGGGAATTCCTATGTTAGTTATGATATTTACCAATTCCCCCCCCCCCCCTTCTCATTCTGTATGTTATATCACTTTCCCCGGTATTTTTTAGTTAATTAAGATTTAAATCGTCTTTGTTTTTTCTTATTTTTTTCTCTTTATTAATGTTATTTTAAATCCCTCCCCCATCTAATGGTACAAAAAGCATGTAATATACTGAAAATTCATGTTTAAGTATTTGATCCCATGTTTATTTTACATGTTACAAAAACTAGTATCCATTATGGAATGAAATTTCTATTAATTTAACATCTGGGAGTGCTTTTTGGTTAATTTATTGTGTGTAAATGATATAAATGCTTGTACCTATATGAAACCATTGAGTTGATTGATACCCCATGTTTGAGTAGTTTTTTGGAAACAGTTTCACTTATATATCCATGCATATTTTCAAAAAACCACAATGTGTTAATATTTCATACTTAGTAGAAGGTAAAAAAATTAGGTTAATATTTATCATCTTTATAAAATTATTTTCTATACTTTTGTAACTTATTTGATCTACTTCATTTCTATACTGGATTGACCTTTTTGTGCGTACCTATTATCCGACTAGGGTACAACCACAAAATAATAATAAAATAAAAAATTTTGTGTCATGGGATGTTCAAAATCCACTCCTCCTCAACCATTGATCTTCTTATAACTATTAATATTAATTTTTTGAGGAGATAATAAAAGGGATGAGAGATAAATGTGATAGTTTTTCCAAATGAAAATTTTGAAAAAGATAATAAATGAGGGGATTGATGAAATTTACAAAATATGGGAATATATAGGTCTAGAGCTTAAGGTTTAACTTCTAGGAATTCATAAGTGAGTGCATCTTGAGATATGATTGCGAAGTATATATGGAAGGATAGGTGGACAAAAAAATTTAAGTAGAAAAAATCTAAAATAACCTATATTTACTAGATAGAAAGTGGGAATAATATAATGTAATGGGTTTCACACACACACATGTAAATTTAGTGGAATGGTTTAATTTTAAATTACTTTCTTAGTTCAATATCATGACACTCCTTTAATTTCATTATTATGCAATTTAAGTGAAATTTTTTCCATGATCTTTATAAATAACCCCTTGGTGTTATTTGTGTTTTGATCACTTGGATTTAATTTATTAAAATTTACATGAATGTTAAATATTCATGAATTTGGGAATATATATATGAATCATTTTTGGAAATGACGATTTTCCTTGAAGTGAATAGTTTTAGTGTTGGGGTCTGATCACGTAGCAATTCACTATTCATTCCCACCCTTATGACACTATTTTAAACTATTTTTATACAGACAATTACATGTATACTAACAAATTACACTTCATTTGAGATATAATTATTTAAATTTTATCACTATTAAATAGTCCAATTTTACAGGTTTCAGTGTTTACATTGTAGGAGGTGGTTATTTGGAGATCCCTTGATAGAATTCAAGCAAAACCGACAAAACTGTGCAAGAGATTAAGAACACATATATAGTTCAAATTCTTCTATGGATAATACATGAATAAAATTGGTCCAACAATTTTTTTTATGTTTAAATCATTGTGGGATACAATTCTCAAGAAGACCATAGATCCCAATTCGTCCTTTTGGAGGTCTCGAATCGGTCTACATTGTGAAGAAATTCTACGCTGGCTAGATTAGAAAACTTTCTTTTATTTAGGACATAACATGGGCCTCGTTATTCCAATTGGTCTAATTCCACATTCATTCGATAGATAACTTGAGGTCCCACCACAACACCGATTTTAAACTCATTTTAAAGAATTATGGTAAGTCAACCATCCAGATAAAATTGAGTAGAAATTATGCCATGAATAGTCACCTAGACCCTTAGATACTTGACCACCTTTTGTGGAAACATTATGGTAATTATCCATCAAATCACTCCTCCCACTCATTCTCAATGGTTTCCCTACTAGGGTTAATGTTTTTCTGAATTAGGGAGCTCTCTTATTGCATTTTAATCCTATTCTCCATCATGTTATTCAAAAATTCATTGTGATCAATTTGGGGGTGTCCATTATTATAATCACGAGCTCCATGATTGTAACCATTGGAAAGTATTTTAATTTCTAGGATTTCAGTCTATTACTATTTAGTTGTTACTATTTATTTTTTTATTCTAGTATGATATAATAAAAGTAAAAATAATATGAATTTTCATGCTTCTACGCCGAAATCGTATCTTATGTTGATTTGAGTGTGGTTGCCTCTTCTCCCACCTCTTCTCTTTCATGGATGTCCTTATGGATGGTATAGTTTGATTTAATATAGAATGTATATTCAATCATTATTCCAATTTTTGTTAATAAATTTTTTGATATAGAACCAAATCTGGACATCTCATCACCTTGCGGATGTGATTCCATGATTCAGTCTTCTTCTTACATCAATAATATTTTATTTCTTCTATGTTGTTGCCAATAATCAATATCATCGATTGATAAAATTCTAGGTGGTAACCTAGTATGAACTCACATATTATACTATTTACATTGTTTATAAATCATTGACTCTGTTATCCTTACCATTTCCTTGATAGTGATAATGGATTAAGCATCAAGGGACACTTAACCAGTTTGATAATGATTTCTCTAATTAGTTTATCTCTATTAGTATTATAGCATCAAATTCTATTTTCAAATAAAAAACTCCCATTTTGATAAACCCAAATTTTCCTTTTATTTTCATAATCAAAACCCTATTTTAAAATTAATTAGCTAAGGCTCTGTCGAGATACATCCTAGTGTTATTGCTATACTACAGAACTTCTTTTATAATGTAAACAAAACAATTGATGTGCTCGATAATGTGATCACTATAACTCCACAACAAAATGGTGTCATTGAATTAATAAATTGTATTCTTCAAGAGATAACAATAGCCATATTAGGTGAAAATTCTATTTTAAACAATTTTTTTGCTAAAGTTGTATGTAAAACTTGTTATACTATAAATTGAGTTTTAATTGGACCATTTATTAATAAAACACCTAATGAGTTTTTGGATGGTCGAAAACCAAAAGTTTCATACTTAAATGTATTTTATGGAAGAGTATTCATTTTCTATACAAAAATAAGAGTGACACAAATTCTCACCCAAATCTAATGGAGGTATATTTTTAGGCTATTCCAATACTTCTAAGGCAAGTAGATTTTTCAAAAAAAATTATTGTAATTTTGAAGAAAAAGTAAATGTAAAATTTTATAAAATTAGTCCATATGATATTAAACAATCCCATCCAACATCTTTTATGGGTTTTATAAAACTTATTATTATCCTTTGATTGAAGATTTGAATAATAAGAAAATTCTCAAAAAATCATTTAGGAAGTACTCACCCTTGAATAATTTCAACCATATGTTGATGAACTTGTTTTAAAAATCCCAATTCAATTGTTTCTTAAGAAAAATCATAGTGAGAGTATTGTTGGTGATGTAAATGAACCTGTAATGGTTAGAATTCAATTGAGAAATGAAGTCGAATATATAGAATTTATTATTCAATTCTAGCATAATAGTCATTATGAGGCATTAGGTGACTAAGATTGGTCTAATGCAATGCAGGATGAGATAAATTAATTAAAAATTAATACTGTCTATACCTTGGTTTAAAGACATTAAGAAACCCTTTTCCTTATAGTAAAATTGGTATTTAGAAAAAAATGCGATGAAAATCAAATTATAGTTATAAATAAAGATATATTAGTTTCAAAAGGCCATAATCAACAAGATGTAATTGACTATGAAGAAACCTATTCTCAAGTAGATAGACATGAATTTATTTAAATTCTCTTATCCGTTATTATATTGATCAATTTAAAACTATTTCAAATGGATTAAATGTTTTCTTTCTTTAACGGATATGTTTAAGAAGAAGTGTTTCTTCAAAAACCTCATAGTTGTTAAGATATAAAACATCCTTAACATGTTTTAAACATTCTAATGCTTTATATGGACTTAATCAAGTTCCTAGAGTATAGTATGATAGTATTACATGATTTCTTTTAAAAAACAATTATTTTAAGGGAACAATTGATCCAACCCTTTTTATAAATAACAAATATAATATTGATTGGATTGTTTAAATTTTTGTTGATGACATTGTATTCAGATCAACTCAAAAATAGTTAGAAATTTACATTAAAAATCTAATGAAATCAGTATTTGAAATGAGTATGATGGGTGAGTTAACATTCTTTCTTGGTTTTAAAATTTGTAAAAAACTAGTAGGAAATTATATATCTCAACATAAGTATATTAAATAAGTTCAGAAAAAATATGGATCTGATGCTCTCCCTCCGCCGATGATGATGGAGTTTGGTTCGGATCCTCCCCCCTTTGTGGGGGAGGGGGAATCGTTGTTCCCTGGGATAGCAGAGCCTGCGTTTCAGCCCTTCTACAATCCTGAAATTCTTCCTCCATTTCTGAAAGCATTTGTGAGCCCAAAAGTTCGGGACCTTTTGTATGGAAACCTTAATTTGCAAATTTTGACATCCGAGTTCACGGAATCCTCCTCGCTGTTGAATCTTACCCTTGTTGCTCAGTTCAGACAGAGGATACCTTCCATCGATGTGTTCGACATGTTTGTTTTCTCCTCTTGGGATCTTCAAGAAAGGAAGAACGTAGGGTTTTTGGACAGGCAGCATATTATGATCCGTTTTGAGTTAGAATAGGACCTCATCAAGGCTTGGTCAAGGGCTGCTCATAGTTGCAATGGCAATCAGCTCCTCCTCCTTCATTGGTCGTTTAATTTTCATATGAAATGGGACTCTCATTCATCTGCAGATTGGGTTATTTTCCCTAATCTTCCCTTACCTTTCCAGAATCCCTCTATTATAAGAATGTTGGGTAATCTTGTGGGTAGATTTCTATGTGCGGATAGTCTTATTGAAGTAGTGTGCCATCCGATAAATCCTCATGTTTGTGTTGAGGTGGATTCTTCTAGGGTGCCATTTGAGTTTGTCTAGATTACAATCAGTGAATAATATAGGTATAAATAGAAAGTTATTTATGAGAATTGGTATGATTTTTGTTTGAATTGTTACCATTTTGGACACCTTACGGAGAGTTGTCGAAGAGATTCATCATCTCAAGTGGTGAATCCTCGGTGTTGGGAGTTCCTGACTTCAGTTAGGAGGGAGGAGGCAGTGGGGAAAGTCCTTGTGACCAAGCCGATTGATGGTCTGGAGTTGAGGTCAATGGATGTTGAGGGGGAAAATGGGGGGCCCCCAATCATTAGGCCCTTTGGTCCAGGAGTTGATAGAAGGGGATGTCATGGGTTCTGATTGGAATGGTTTTAATTCACCCTTGAAGGATGGTATGAAGAATCAATGCATTCTGGAGGTGTCTGATGCAGGAAAGAGTCAGGGACAGGATAAATCTATCAACTTGAGCTCTCAGAATAATGGTGACCCATCTGGTGTAGAGTTTTTGGGGGATCACCATCTGTTTGAAACTATGAAGAAGAAGGAACAAAGGGAGGGAAGTGGAAAAGTTTTCTCGGCAGTGGAATTGGACAGACTCGGGAAATTCCAGGATAGTGGGGGACCAGTTACTTCACCTAAGCATTTGCTTTCTTTGAGAAATAGGTTCCAGGGACTTTGAGAGGAGGGTTTGGATCCTATTTCAATGGAGAAGGATGACTCTCTTGAAGACAGTATGAGGAATTTTGTGGTTGGAGAAGCTGTCCATGAGGATTCCTGTAAGTTTATGCAGGAACCCACTGTAGTGAACACCAGTTATCAGTAGTTCAAATATACCTACTTCGGAAATGTTGTTGAAGGGGAAGCAAAAGAAACATTGAAATAAGATGGACTCACGTGCAACTATCTATCCGGGATTGACTGAAACACACCTGATCAGAGGAGAGGATGAGATGAGGATGGTAAGGATTCCACCTCAGATTTCACCATTGGGAGGAAGGGGCTGGTTATCGGGTGTGACATGGAAAATAGAGTTGATATGGTCAATCTCTCCTTCAGTGATATAGTGCAAGGGGGAAATAGTACCAGGAATGAGAATGGAGGAGTGGCATCTACTACTCCAAAAAGAAAATGCAGTAAGGACTACTCTTATCTGCCTCAACCGTTATGCACCAGATCCACCTTTAAGAGGGATTATGGGGTGACCTTGGCATTTAAAAAAGGTAGCCTTCCCAAGCACGATGGTCTTGGACGAATCACATTAGATGATGTGAGGAGGGACTACAATGGAGATTTCATGAGGTGTCTGAATACAGCTTCTGAATGGGGAATGGCCACTGCAGAGGAGGACTCTTGTGTTCGGTGCGATGACGGGTATGGAGATTATGGTTTTTAGTTCTTTTCGTTTGATCTGGGTGTTTATTTACTTGTTTTTTCTGATGTACTTTGTGGGATTCAATGTGACTTTGGGTTTCTCACATTTCCTAAAAGTGTTTGGATAATAATAATAAAATGTATTTCGGTAAATACTCTTGATCTTGATAAAGATGGGAAACTAGTAGATTAAACATCTTTTAGATTTATGATAGGAAGTCTACTATACTAAATAGTTATTCATCTAGAAGTAATTTTTTCAGTATGCTTATGTGCAAGATATGAAGAAAATAAAATATAATCCCATTAAAAAGTAGTGAAAATATTTTTTCTCATTTAAAAGGGAACTATGGATTTTGGTTTTTTTATTCTTCTATAAATGATTTTGAATTAAAAAGTTTTTCATATACTAATTTTTGTGTTTTATAATTTGTTGAAAAAGAACATCGGTAACATTTTATTTCTTAGGTGATTCATTAATTTCGTGGTATTGTATGAAATAACACTTAATAACAATTTCCACTAATAATGCAGAATATGTGTTATCTGGAAGTTGTTGTGATTAAGTGTTGTGGATGAAATATACACTCAATGATTATGGCTTCAATTGTTCAAAAACTCAAAAAATATGTGATAATAGTAGTGCTATAGATTTATGTAAAAACCCTACAAACACTCTTTTGTAAAACTCATAGATATTAGGCATCACTTACATTGGGATCACTCACTTAAAGGACATATCATTTTACAATTCATCGGAATGGATGAACAACATGATGATATTTTTACAAAGCCATTATTGTAACAACCTGAGATTTTATTAGAATTATTCTTTTTTAATTTCATTGATGTCTTATATTGTATGCTACACCAAGATTATCTTGCGCTACACGCAACACCATATTAGCTTGCAGTATACGCAACACTATTCTTGGCTCGTGTTACGGACAATGTCAAGTTTGTTTTGTAGAAATTATTCTACGCAACATTAAGTATAGATTTGTTTTAATGTATAAATGAAATATGGTTGTATTTTGTTATACGCAACAACAAAGGAGTCTTGCACTACACGTCACACTGACTTGGCTTGCATTACAGGCAATCACGACCTTCCTCGATAGCATGTGTAGTATGCAATACCAGGTTTCACTAAACAACGATATATTGTTCTAATATTATTATGGACTAGACGTTATGAATAGTATTAACTACATTTTGAATTTTATATCATTATTATTAATCTTACACATTTTTTAGAACATGGTATGAGAATAAAGTAATGTTTTTGGGTAAATTAAGTATTTTTCAAAAAATGCAGTTTTGCCACCTTTTGATTGCGCACCCACATTAATTCTAGTTTTTGACATGTTTATAAGTTAAATTTGACAAAATAAAGTTTTTCTTTGGAATCAGGATATAAAAATTTACTTTGGATAATTTTTTCATATTATTCTGATAACATTCATATTTTAATGAATAGTAAAAACACGCAATATTTTAATTAAAAACAACTTTTTTCTTTGCAATAATTTATATGGTTAGATTATATTTTTAATTGGTTTTAATGTTTAATTAGAATATATATTTACCATTTAATTCAATTTTGTTCATTGGAATTAATTTCACTTTGAAATTGGATATAAACAAGTGTCGATCTTTTGATCGTTATTGTTTCTTAAAAACACACTATTTGTTTTTATAATGGGAATTACTTTTAAAATTAATTAATTCCACTTGTATGTTTTGAATTTGGAATAATAGAAATCATTATTGAATTTAGAATAACAAATATAGCTTCAGCTGAATTATTGGTATTTTTCTGAAAAACTTCAATTTTTGATGAATAGTGAAACCACTTAGTGGTAGTTAAAAAACTGACTCTTTCATTTAAATAAAGTTTTTCCACTTCTGTTAATTGAATTTCAAAAATCCAACATACATGGTTGTTATCAATAAGTAAAATGTGGTTCAATGAGATGAAAATAATTTTTGGTGAATAGTAACTTTTGACTTTTATTTACCACAATTAAAGTTAAATAGGGTAGTTCATGGTTAAAAGGATATTATAATAATTTAAAATTAACTTAACACTAGTCCTAACCTTATTGGATGACTATTAGCCGACCATGGGCATATTTGGGTTGATTTTGGGACCCCATTGATCTACTTGGTAGTGATAATGACAATTTTGATAAAATAATTTAATGTAAAGACAAAATTGACAATAATAAAAATATTTTAGTAATTAATTTTTATAAAGGGTTATATAAATTATGTTTTAGAATATAACTATTCATTGTAAAGATAAAAATATTTCCTAAATGGTGGTATTTTTTTATGATTTTTAGACATCAAATAAATTAAATTATACATGTCACATTAATGATGCAGTATGTACGTCATTAATAAATGATTTAAAAAAATAAGATTATAATGATTAAAATATTATCAAAAACATGTCCAATTCTGATTGGATGATTTTATTTCGACCATGAGTCATCTTATCTTCATCTTTAATGGTTTTTGGATCTTTTGAAACTAAATATATGTTTATAATAAAATAATATTTCCACACTTTCCAAAAGAGCCCCTCCACCCCCTTATAAAAGGAGACCATTTCTATCCAATTCCTCACACCTATCAAGCCATTTGGCTCGTCCGAAATCTGCCCAATTAAGCTCCATACATCCCTATCCTCCCTCTAAAAGCCTAACATTAGGCAGAAGGGACTTCAAGAAGTTATTTTGGTTCAAACCATAGGACGTTACCCAAATTAACGATAACACTTTATCTTAAGTTGTTTTCTTTTATTCTACTTCTCCAACCCATAAACTCTTTTTAATCCTTTATTTTGTAACAACACCACTATCCTAAATATACTAGGATGTTGTTATGATAGGTATTAGAACTAAACTCACACACACCTCCATCTAATGGATGAAGAACATAATGTTTCTGTGGATGGCAAACTAACGCTTCACGAAACGATGATTGTTCAATTTTCTCCTACCACCTCTCATGGTGGCCATTATGATGGCACTATATTCATTTATGATATATATTTTGTTTATTATTTCATTATTCTTCTTTAATTCCCAATTATATCAAGCCTTTATGTTTTCCATAGTCGGTAAATACGATAATCTCATTTGAGGAAGTGTGGATTACCGCCCCCTCAAAGTTACGTGATTCGTTAATACCTTATGTGGGATGTATAAAGGTTGTGGTTAATGATATTATATATGATATAATACTGGAATTATAATATACCTATTTATAATTATGTTTTAATTCCATTAATAAATAAATAGAAATGAATGTATCCTTCATGCGTACGTATGACTTACCGTCCCCATGAACGGTGCATTTCATTTCTTACCTCCATATGTCATGTACTATTATAAATACATGTATATACTGGATATATAATGAATATATATGATATATAAATCATGATATACATTCTGTATGTATGTAAATCATGATATAAGTAATAATATCATCAAGAACCACAAGTCCAAACACGTAAGATAAATAGGATGATTTTACCCAAAACGTTGCTTTAACATGGGATTTACAAAAGAACGGGTAATATAAAGTCATAAGTGAACAATATATGATATCAGAACAATGAATATGATTCTGTAATAAGTCAATGACATTATTTAAATCATTACACATGAGTTTTGGATACGTACGAAGCATATCGGACCTATGGTAAGGGATAACTTTTCCAATCTCATTTTTATCTGAGATTGTTTATTCGTAAGTATTTACTGGGGTAATTGTTATCATCAAAGCCCATGTTTCTAAAAATGTTTTTATGTATGTTTAAATTCCTTTTTACCCATTTTTACTTTTACCACATGTTATGAAAGGAATATTTCAATTGTTTACCATATGAGGAATTTTTTTACTTTTCCGAAAAATGTACGAGAAGAATGTTATTTTTAACTCTAAGGCGTGAACATATTTTTACGGTTTCATAATGCTTCATTTTCATGAAGTGCACTCTACAAGATTTTATGACTATTTTCAACAAAATACTTTTCTATTATAATTGCCGAGAATTTTGTGAAAATAAAATTATTTTGAAGAAGAAAGGATATTTTCCTCAAGAATTCATTTCAAGTGTTTTATCAAAACCATTTTCCATCTAAGATGAAATTATTTGATATGTGTATGATTCAAGTATAATGTCTCTATGATTTACATGGTTTCACTTTTCTTATAATGAAATATTCATTTGTTTTATATGGATTATGTGATGATGGGATGATGTTTATGAAACCCACTTTATGCTTTGGGTTATGATGAATGTTTTAAGTTTATTTTGTGGCACAAGTAAGAATTATTTCATTATGAGATGGGTGAGACATATATCTCCCTCCAATGTAATGGGTAAAGATTTATATCTCATGAGATAAACATGGATTAAATGGAAATTAAATCTGGTTCAGTAATACAGGGCTGGAATGACAAGTAACCCCAGTTCAATAAGGGTCTTTGTCCACTAAGATGGTCTTGGCAGTAATTCCTTGGCTACTATGGGAATCATATCATGTGCCTAATGTTTTCCCAAAATTACAAGTTTTATTTCCAAGTTATTTTATCATGATTGATGTTCCATTATGATCTATGCCTTATTTACTTCAATATTTTATCTCATTGCTCATGAATTTCATGTTTAAACATTTTGGTCATGTTTTTATGTTCAAATGTATATGGTTTGTTTTATTTTTTCCATGCTTACCCTTACTGAGCATTTGAGCTCACCCTTTATATTTTTTCTTTTCCCCAGGATATAAAGAATGGTTTTAGGTAAGAAAACAAAAGAGGAAGATCTTTGTGGGAGATGTTGAAGATCTTTCACCTTGATTAGATGATTATGTTCCAAGTTTCCAAAGACACTAAACTATTACGGTCCATGAGTATTGGTTTTTGTTATGTATTAAGTATTCTGAAAAAAGTAATGTAATTTCCATGTACGTCTAGCTTTGGGTCTCTATAGTTGGTATCAGAGGAATGGTTTAGTTAACCTTTGGAAACTAGGATGCAAAAACATTAGTGAGATCTCTAGAGATATTTATAAGGTATGTATAGGGATGTCCATAAGGTTAAGTATAAGTATAGGTTATAATCCTAGAATTATGGTAATGATCTTAGAATTAAACCTAAGATGTTTTATATTGAAGGTACTCCCCCTTTATTATGTTTTTTTCCCTGGCATGATTTTTTCTTCTCACACTATTCTTTTTGGGTTTTAGACGATGGCTGGAACCCAAAAGAACCGTGTTGATAAATTAATGGACAATGCAATGATTGTCCTCATGAACAACCAAATGTGATGGGAGATGGAGTAAAAAATCTTATTATTATACATACACAAGCTATAAATCATTCTGGACTTCTAAATGAGCAGTGAAGGGAACAATATTCTAGTGAGTCCTTCATGAGGTAACGTCAACCTTCTTTCATTGGGTCTTCTGATCTACTTATTGCTGAACAATGGATCAGTACCAATGAAAAGATATTTTCCATACATTACTGTTCATTTCATTAAAAAGTCATTTTGGATGTTTACCATTTAGAAGATGAAACAGACCAGTGGTGGACTCTAATTAAGAATACAATTCCCCAAGATGAAATTGAATCCATATAATGGGATGAGTTCAGGAACTTATTTTTCAATAAGTACTTCACTCATATTCTTCGAACAAAGATGGAAAAGGATTTCCTTGAGCTTAAGCAAAAGGTTTATGAATCTATTGGTATATACGAGGCAAATTTTTCAAGGATTGAAAGTTATTCATCTGGCTTTATCATCCAACCTGAAAGTAAAGTTGATCGATTCTTCAGTGGCTTAAAACCAAGTCTTCGAAGGGCATTAACTATAAGATACTTCAGTATCTATGAAGAAATTGTGCGTTGTGATATCACGGTAGAACTGGAAGTCGTTGTTACATATCCATCTTTCGGTTTTGACAAGAAACGAAAGATGGAGTTCAAGGAGAAATCTCAGAATAATGGTGAAAAGAAGATGAATGTTTCTTTATGCGCATAGTGTGGAAAGAAGCATGGTGGAGATTTCCTAAAAGGTACTAGAAAATGTTTTTAGTGTGTAAAAGAAGGTCATCGAGAAGATTATTGTCGAATTAATGAGAAAAAGGTTGCAAATGATGTGAATAGAGAAAAGACTATAGAGAACTGTCCACCAACACTTCAAGCTTCATGTGCAAGGAAATGGGTCATTATGTTAATAAATTCCCTAATCCACAGGTTAATGATGAGCAACGTGAGAAACCTCTTAAGGTAAAGGATAAAGGGAGGTCTCATGTGATCACTATATATGATGTTGAGTATGAAAATGATTATGTGTAATGATTACGTGTTTATGTGATGGGATTTCAAAATAATATCATGGAATCTCATTTATGGTATCATGGAATTTTGGAATATCTATGTATTGGTTTTCAATAATTATATGGTACTGGTAACCATGAAAAAGTGATTGAAATATTTTTGGAATGTAGATGAAATGCGCATAATGAAAGGATAAGGAGAAAATAATATGACAGTAATCATGATCTCATGACTAAAATAAGGACAAAGTGATATCATGGTTTGAGTATATAGAAATTTTGGAATTTTTGGATGTGGAAAGAGCTAACTTTTGACAGCATTCATGTTTTCACTAAGGTTCAATGGGTATTAATTTTTCAAGAGAATACATGATTAAGGTATTCACATTATTGGAATGTGATCAACATGATATATCGAGGATAAATGATGGTATTCACATGCTCAGTAGATGGCATTTATAGTAATTGTTGTCTTTATACTATAAGCTTGGACGGATTTATTTTGGATAACCCTAAAGATTTGAAATGGATTATGTTAGACATAAGTTAGTATTGTTTAAGGCTAGAACTGTTTTCGATATTATTGATGGAATGTTATAATGATGTAATTTTAGAAAAAGGAAAACCTAAAGGACGGGTGACAACCCATCGAGTCGGATAAGGCTGTGGGAATCGAACCCATGACCAATTTTCGACATGCCTTTATTGCCTACCACTGGCCAATAGGAAGTCCCTAGTTAGTAGAAACTAGTTTTATTTTAATAACCGATATGATAGATGAAGTATAAGTCCATTTTTGGAACCATATACGAATAATATCACTATTGATGGACTTCTGTATATAACTTTTTCTAACATTATGTTTGAGACAGATGGAATAACCTATCATTCTATTTCATGATCTGCTAACACTTCATAGAAAACAAATTCAACTTCATTTCTTTAAGAGATGAAGTGGAAATTGTTCAAGACATGAACAACAATGATATTGTACTAAAATCAAGTAAGAATTTCTTTTAATTACAAAATTATTCAACATTAGGGAAATTATCTTGAAAGCCAAAAATGTTGTCCTATTACTCTTATATCTGATGAATTAGATGGTACCTTAGATCATCACAAATCTATGGCTTTGTGATTGTTAACTTTTTCATAGCCCAGTTCTCTACCACTATCCATCAGAACATGATGGTTAGATTTTTCTTCCATATCCATATTTTCACTTATGTTGTCCTATGTGGAAACCCAGTGCTACGTTACTTTGGGTGACAATTATGATTCTAACATCCCTTCTTAAAATGAAGTTTTATTATTCCTTTTTACAATGTGGGTTTCAATGAAAGAAACATTAAAGTAGTAAACTATTTATAACCCCGATGAATTTCGAGGGTGAAATTCATTTTAAGGGGGTAGTATATAACAACTTGAGATTTTATTAGAATTATTCTTTTTAATTTCATTGATGTATTCTTTTGTATGATACACCAACATTATCTTTCACTGTACGCAACACCGTATTAGCTTGTAGTATACGCAACACTATTCTTGGCTCGTGTTAAACACAATTTCAAGTTCGTTTTGTATAAATTATTCTACGCACCATTAAGTATAGATTTTGTTTAAAGTATAAATGAAATATGGTTGTATTTTGTTATACTAAACAATAATGGAGTCTTGCACTACACGTCACCCTGACATGGCTTGCATTACACGCAATCGCGACCTTTCTCGATAGCGTGTGTAGTACGCAATACCGGGTTTCACTAAATCATTATATATTGTGGTAATATTATTATGGACTAGCCGTTATGAATAGTATTAACTAAATTTTTAATTTTATAACATTATTATTCATCTTAAACATTTTTTATAACATGGTATGAGAACAAAATAATGTATTTGGGTAAAATAAGTATTTTAAAAAAATGCAGTTTTGCTGCCTTTTGATGGTGCACCCACATTAAATCTAGTTTTTGACATGTTTATAAGTTCAATTTGATAAAATTAAATTCATATTTGTAATCAGGATATAAAAATTTACTTTGGATAAATATTTCATAATATTCTGATAACTTTCATATTTTAATGAATAGTAAAAACACGCTATATTTTAATTAAAAACAACTTTTTTCATCACAATAATTTATATGGTTAGATTATATTTTTAATTAGTTTTAAATATTAATTAGAATATATTTTTACCATTTAATTAAATGTTGGTCATTGAAATTAATTTCACTTTGAAATTGAACATAAACAAATGTCGATCTTTTGATAGTTATTGTTTCTTAAAAACACGCTATTTGTTTTGATAACAGGAATTACTTTTAAAATTAATTAATACCACTTCTATGTTTTTAATTTATTAAAATAGACATAATTTTTGAACTTAGAATACCAAATATAGATTAGACTTATTTTTTGGTATTTTTCTGAAAAACATCAATTTTTGATCAATAGTGAAACCACTTAGGAGTAGTTAAAAAACTAACTCTTTCATTTAAATGAACTTTTACCACTTTTTTGAATTAAATTTCAAAGATTTGATATAAATGGTTGTTATAAAGAAGCAAAATATGGTTTAATAAGATGAAAATAATTTTTGGGGAATAATAACTTTTGACTTTTATTTATCGTAGTTAAAGTTAAATAGGGTAATTCAAAGTTAAAAAGATATTATAATAATTCCAAATTACCTTAACAATTTTCATAACCTTAATGGATGAGTATTGACTGACCATGTCTATCCTTGGGTCGATTTTGGGACCCCATTGAGCAACTTGGTTGTGATAATGACAATTTGGATTAATTAATTTAATGTAAAGACAAAATTGAAAATAAAAAAAATCTTTTAGTAATTAATTTTTATAAGGGGTTATATAAATTATCATTTCAACTATAAATATTCATTGGAAATATAAAAATATTTCCTACATGGTGGTATTTTTTTATAATTTTTAGACAGAAAATGAATTAAATTATTCATGACACAATAATGATGCAATATTTACCTCATTAATAAATGATTTAAACAAATAAGATTATAATGATTAAAATATTATCCAAAACATGTCCAAAATTGATTGGATGATTTTATTTAGACCATTATTCAACTTATCTTCATCCTTAATGATTCTTGGACCTTTTGAAACCGAATATATGTTTATAATAAAATAATATTTCCACACTTTCCAAAAGAGCCCCTCCTCCCCCTTATAAAAGGAGACCATTTCTATCCAATTCATCACAACTCTCAAGCCATTTGGCTTGTCAAGAATCTGGCCAATTATTTCTATACATCCCTATACTCCCCCTATAATCCATACATTAGGCATAAGGCACTTCAAGAAGTCATTTTGGTTCAAACTAAAGGAAGTTACCCAAATTAAAGGTAACAGTTTCTCTTAAGTTGTTTTCTTTTATTCTACTTATCCAACCCCTAAACTTATTTTAATCCTTTATTTTGTAAAAACACCAGTATACTCAATATACTAGGATGTTTTTATGAGATTTATTAGAACTAAAATTACACAAACCACCATATAATGGATGAAGAATATAATGTTTGTGTGGATGTCAAACTAACGCCTCACGAAACGATGATTGTTCGATTTTCTCCTACCACCTCTAATAGTGGCCATTATGAAGGCACGGTATTCATATATGATATATATTAAGTTTCTTATTTCCTTATGCTTATTTAATTACCAATTATATCAAGACTTCATGGTTTCCATAGTTGTTAAATATGATAATCTCACTTGAGGAAGTGCGGACAACCGCCCCTCAAAGTGATGTGATTCGTCAATACCTTATATGGGATGTATAAAGGATGTGGTTAATGATATTATATATATGATATTAAACTGGAATACTAATATATCTATTTATAATTATGGTTTTATTCCATTAAAATAAGAAATAGAAATGAAATTATCATTCATGCGTACGTACGGCTTACCGTCTCCATGAACGGTGCATTTCATTTCTTACATCCATATGTTATGTACTATTATAATAAATCATGATATACATTATGGATGTAAGTAAATAATGATATAAGTAATAATAACATCAAGAACAACAATTCCAAACATGTACGACAAATAAGATGATTTTACCCAAAATGTTGCTTTAACATTGTATTTACAAAAGAATGGGTAATATAATGTCATATGTGAACCATATATGATATCATAACAGTGAATATGATTCTGTAATAAGTAAATGAAATTATTTAAATCATTATACATGAGGTTCAGATACGTACGAAGCATATCGAACCTAAGGTAAGGGATAACTTTTCCAATCTTGTTTTTATCTGAGATTGTTTATTCGTAAGTATTTACTGGGGTTATTATTATCATCTAAGCCCATGTTTTCTAAAAATGTTTTTATGTATGTTTAAAGTCATTTTTACCCATTTGTTACTTTTACCACATGTTATGAAAATAATATTTCTATTGTTTACCATACAAGGAATTTTTTGACTTTTCCGACAAAAGTACGAGAATAATGTTATTTTTAACTTATACGGCGTGAACAGATTTTTATTGTTTTTTGAAACCTCATTTTCATGAAGATTAATATACAAGATTTTATGACGATTTTCAACAAAATACTTTTCTTTTAATGTTTACTGGAATTTTGTGAAAAGAAAATGATTTTGAAGAAGAAAGGATATTTTCCTCAAGAATTCATTTCAAGTGTTTTATCAAAACCATTTTCCATATAAAATGACATTATTATATATGTGTATGTTTCAAGTATAATGTATCAATGATTTACATGGTTTCACATTACTTATTATGATATATCCATTTGTTTTATATGGATTATGTGATGATGGTATGATTTTTATGAAACCCATTTCATTCTTTCGGTTATGATGAATGTTTTACGTTTATTTTGTGGCACAAGTAAGAATTATTTCATTATGAGATGGGTGGGACCTATATCTTCCTCCAATGCATTGGGTAACGAATTATATCTCATAAGATAGACATGGATGAAATGGAAAGTAAATCTGGTTCTGTAATATAGGGCTAGAATGGCAAGTAAACCCGATTCAGTAAGGGGCTTTGTCCACTAAGATGGTTTTGGCAGCAATGCCTTGGATACTATGGAAAACATATCAGGTTCTAAATGTTTTTCACCAATTAAAAGTTTTGTTAACATGCTATTTTATCATGATTGATGTTCCATTATGATCTATGACTTATGTACTTACATATTTTATCTCATTGCTCAAGATTTTCGTGTTTAAACATTATGATCATGTTTTTAAGTTCAAATTTATACGGTTTGTTTTATTTTCTCCATGCATACCCTTATTGTGAATTTGACCTCACCCTTTATATGTTTTATTTTCCCCAGGATATAAAGAAATGTTTTAGGTAAGAAAACAAAAGTGAAATATCTTTATGGGAGATGTTGAAGATCTTTCATCATGATTAGAAGATTATGTTCCATGTTTCCAAAGACACTAAACTATTATGGTCCTTAAGTGTTGGTTTTTGTTATGTATTAAGTATTCCGCAAAAGTAATGTAATTTATATGTACGCCAAGCTTTGGGTCTCTACAATTATCTTCTAATATATTTGAATATATTAAACAAAAACTATGAATTGTCACTCCAAAGTAATCGTTCATGTCTACCTCTTGTTAAAACCATATCCTCGCATTAATTGACTCCTTTTCAAAAGGGTATTACATACACTTTTTCCTTTTATAATTTTTTTAAAAATATTTTTAGCACCAATAATTTCCTTTCGGCACCAGAAATTATTTTGGCATTACCAAATTTATTTGTCAGTAGAATGTTTTTTCAGCAAAAAATGTTTTAAAAAAATTTTCATACTCAGTTTTTTTCATTTTGAAAAATAATATATTGAAATCGAAAAAAAAAATCATTAAACACTAAAATGTTCAATTTCTTATACTTTTCACTTTTTTAATAATTTTTTTTATTGATATTTTAAAAAAATCATTTCATTCACATCGAATTTTATGTTTTTTAAAGATAACCCATCAAGAGTTCATTTATCCCAACCGTTGGATCTCCTGGATCAAATATGAATAGTAGAAGTTCAACAGTCATATTTCCTTACCCTATATAAAAGGACCCCCTCCTTGTCCCACATTGGTTTTCTCAACCTTTGCGTTGAAGCTCTGCTGCACCTCAAATAGCCAAGTCTAAAGGTTTTCATACATAGTGCATTAGAGTCTACCCATGTCTGAAACAACAACAAACTCTCCTAAAGAAATACTGCCAAAATAATTCTAAAAAATAAAGTTAATTCATGAAATATTACTCAGTAGAGAGTTTTATTACATGAATGATTTCTCTCTGAGAATAATTATTCATTTTCAAGGATGGGAGTCAGTATGTGTTAAAAAACCTAATAGTAACGATAAGATTGTTATGGATGAAGTGATAAAATTTTATAAAATTGTGAAGGTTGATCATGAATAAAGGTATTTTTCAAAATTATTATATTGAAATTATTATGTACTAAAAAGAATCCACATAGTTTTTTAATGTTCCATTGTGAAGGAGATTATTTTTGTCTCATGTATAAATTTCCAAAATAAAATTTAATATTTATAAAAGAAAAGGCCTAAGAAATCTATTTTTGATATTCATGAATATAATAGAAAAATACTCATCCTTTCACCGAAAATAGACTAACCAAACTTTGGATTAATGGTTTCTTAATCCCTAAGAGTGGTGATAGAGAAACTATCAATGTTTATGATTTATTTACACTTTATTATCTTGTGAATATGAGGACGATCAACTTAATGGGTTACGTTATTAAAACCATCAATAATCACCTGTATGGAGAAAACAAGCCCTAGTGAATCATGTTTCTAGCTATCCTAAGTAAGTTCATTCATGAAATATTGATGTTTTGAAATATTCCACTTAATTTATTGATGAGAAATTTAAAAATTATTTGGATTAGTGATGATATAGTGAGGAGAATGAAATTTCATTTTGATCCAAAATATAAAAATAATGTTAAGGATATTGAATCTAAAACTCCAAAAGAAATGGTTTGAGGAAGCCAAGGAATTCTAATAAAACAAATGACAATCGTTTTAGAGAAGCCAAAGAAAGAAAAGTATAATAATATTCTAAAACTGAAGAAGAAAATAGTTTACCATGATTAAATGGCTACAAAATGGAGAAAAGAACATGGTGAAAATAAATAATATGATCCACTATATTATTTCAATCCAGCTGAAGTCCTTTCTGAAACAATTTTGACTGATTAAACCCTCAAAGAACACAAAAAGGAAAATAAAATGAAAAGGATAAATGATAGTAGTTTTGATATTGATAGTATGATGAAAAGTGTTTAAAAATAATGTTCCAAAATTAGTATTAGGGAACCAATTCCAAAATAAATGATTACCCCTAAAGTAAAATATAATGGAAAAGGTAATAAAATTATTAGTCAATCAAATACACCAAAAGTATCTCAAGAAAATGCTTCAAAAAAATAAGTGGATACTGAAATGAGACAAATAGTTGAATATATTAGACAAGAAGATGATAGAGTTGAAGAGGAAGATTCAGAATAAAAAAAATTAAAGGAAAAGGAATCTAGGGTAGAAAAAATGTTTGAATCTGATAAAATTCATGTATAATTTTCATATACCACTTCTTATAACATACCTTCTCTAGATGGATAACCCTAAGAATAATACCCAATAGTTAAAGTCATTCAAATCTAGGATAAGGATGAAAAACTATATTTGATGACAATCGTTATCATAATTTAGATGATGAATATGTTGGAATTCATAGTGCAGAGCTTCCCGATTATAAGGAAGACATTGATTCAGACCAGAATATCTCTTTGAAGAGAGATTAATATGTTGTTCAAGAACATAGAATAATTGAAAGTTAAATCAATTATTTACCAAGAATCAATGGGATCATTGACCTTGTTTTATAAAATCAAAATAAATGATTGGAATTTATCAAGAATTAAATAAAAAGAGTGGTAATACTTGATGCCAATTTAATAGTATTGGAGGAAAGAACCAAGGAACATAGAAAAGATTGTAATATAGTGGTAAAGTGGTATCATATGTTTATATAAATTATCAAGTCACATAAATACTTAATTGAATTTATTATAAAGCTAGTGAATGAACTCTCAAATTCATTCAACATGTTACAAAGTGATATTTCTCAAAAATTTAAAATAGTCAGAGGGTAAGCTGAAATCATGTTTGAATATTTCAAAGTGATTGAAAAGAAGCTAAATAGTATTCAAGAAAAAGTATCAATGATAAAGTATTATAAGGGTGAGATCATTGAGTGTTAATATCAAAATATGTTGATTATTGATTTGATTGAATCCCAAGAGAAGAATAATAATGATCAGGAAGCCGAGATTCGTTCAGTAGAAGAGAATGTACAATATCAAGAAGAAAATCATTGTACACCGAACAAGTTGTTTGAAGATCAGAAAAAAATGTTTCTATTTCAAAAATAATATCTTGGTAAGATCATGAAGGATAGGAATGAATTCAAATAGAAAATTATTGTCATGTTAGATCTTATGAAGAAAGATGAGGATAATGATATGGAAAATAAATGAACTTTTTGAATTCTTGTTCTATTATTTTAATAACATCAATGGGTGTGTCATAATCTATATTGTATTTTGGAGTATTTTTCAATTCCTATTAGATGAATGTTCCTTTAATAATTCTATTTGGAGAAACTCTTTATTTCTTTGTAGATTGCTTTTCTCTAACCCTTTTCCCATGTATTAAATTATCTTCCCTATTCTTCTTTTAAATCAAAAAGGGGGAGAATGATTAAAAAATTAGAGACAATAATTCATAAAGGGGGATAATGTATTTGATTGGGGATAAATTATCAAAAATAGAATAATTTTATTAAGGGTTGGAATTTTTTATAGAATATAATCCTTAGGTATTTTAATATCAAATGGATGAGGTTATTCATATCCAAATTATATTCAATCAAATTAAAAAAATAAATGGAAGATAAGTATAAATGATCATTTCTAAATACAAAAACCATTTACTTTTGTAATCCAACAATTATTTTAACTTTTGGTTTTTATATTCCTAAAAGGCAATATTTTTTATTCAAAATCCTTCTTTTTATTTTTCAATTCATTTTTGTTTTAGAAATCAAAAACTCTCTTTTCAAATGAAATCATATATTGTTTTATTATGATTTTTTACACATTATCATTAAAATTTTTCATATGCATATGATAGTAGTTATACCGATGAGTTTCGTAGAAATGATCCTTTACATGATTATCACTATGACACAAGATTCAATTTACATTGTACAAAAAAAATTATGATTTTCATCAAACACATTGGTTATGATTTCGACCATACACGCCATTCAGTGTTATACTAACATGATAAATTTTATTCACTATATCAACTAAAATAATAATACTCATTTATTGTTCATGTTCTATTTTTTCAGGAGTGTTAAATTATTTTTTAACTCATTTTATCATATTCATAAAATAGTATTGTATTGAAAGGAAAACTATTTAAACAAAATTATGCCATGTATTTTGTTTCAATATTCATTATAAAATGATGTCATTATTTTAGTTACAAGTTGTCCATTAGAGTGATATGTTTCCATCCCCTCCCAAATATGAGGTGAAAATATGACCATTAAAAACCATGATGACCATTTATTCGTTGGTCTATAAATACTAGTTCATTTGAATGATCTCACAGCTAAAAGTTTTGAAAAATTTGAGACATTGTGTGAGAGCTCTATCAAATTACTACATTGTTCAAAAACTCTAATCAGTAAATGTTCTGAACTGATTGTTCTACATACTTATGACATTCAATGTGTTTTGTTTTTCTTAGTGAGACACTAATCTTTGGTGATTACGATCGAGGGATTTTATCGATTGGATGATTTATGTGTTGATCTATTACGAATCAAGGGATTCTGAGGCTAGGAAGACATAGGTTCTGATCACATTCTTGATTAAGGGCTTGTGGTGATGGAAATAATGAAGTTAATCATCATATCGAGGGCTTACCCTGGTGTGGGTATGAAATAAATACATGAAATTATAAATAAAATGACATTTATCCAAGGTTATTGAATACCATTATCTTTGGGATAAAATAATTATATTCTTTTAATTGTTTATATTCTAATTGTTTTGTAAGATAACGTGAATAATTTTATGTATTCGTCATTATATTATATTATTTTGGTGATTACGATATTTTTAATTATGATTCTAGTGATTATGATCTTTTCATTTACCCAATATGATTCTATAGGCTTTATGATAAAATAAATAAGTTTTTCACTCTTTTTATCGTAATCATTGTGATTACAATTTTTATCATGCTTACTCTGATTAAATCGTTTACTTAAAGTGAATATGATTAATTTCAAATACATTATATGGAACACTTATTGTAAATTTTTGATTATAATACTATGTCCATCGGTCCGAAGGCCCTATCATGTTACTATTGTAATACATTAAGTGGTTTTATGAATTTAATTAGTTTAATAATTTTATATTATGTTTCTTTTAGGGGTAAAAACACAATTTATTTAAACCTAATATCACCCCTCTTGTATTGTTCCATCTACATAAATATTTCGATCAAAAAATGATTTTATTAAATATAAATTTACAAATAAATTTATTGGATTTATTAATAGAGAATATTTTTATTATTTAAATCATGAAAAGGTACATTAAATTTCATAAAAGGGTGAAAAACATATTCATGTTTGTTATGATTTTCTGGAGAGATGTCCAAATATATGAAAATTTTCATTGAAGAAAATCAAAAAAAATATAATAATTAATATGGAAGATAGAATATAATCCATTACATTCAATGGATTCCAAAAATGACTGAAAAACTACAAAAACAAATTTGGATAGATTTTGTATTTAGTATGAAGAGATTATTTTTATAGATCTTCAAAGTTTTTTGGAGTTCAGAAGATAAATCATTTGTATGTTGGTATAATATAGGATTTATGTTTAAAAATAAATTCCATGAAATAAGGAATAGACAATAAAAATTAGAAATAAAATTGTATTCCTAGAAAATACAGTTATAAAATATTGTTGAAAAATTAGTTCCACCACATTGATGAAATGTGTTGATGACATCACCAAAAAAGAAAATATTTTAGGGGGTAACTTTTCATATAACCATCCAAATATGTCTCTACTATGTAAAAATCTATATTTTTAAAATGTAATAAAATCTAATGAATTGTCCATGGATGTAAAAAAGGTATTAACAAACTTATTGAATGTGAAAATGGTTTTTTATTCTATTTGGTAACCAAATATCACCAGTGATCATAATATTTTCAGGGATACTAATAGATACAACATAAGGTCAGTAAGAACTGAAAAGGATGGTTCATTACTAATAGAAGGATTGGGGATAGATAAAAATAGGGGGAGAAATAAATATCCAAGGAGGTTCTAATCATCGATTTGTTTAAACAAAATACTCAAAGTTTCTCTCAAATATATGATATTTGTAATGAATTAATATTTAGGAAGAAATAGTGTTTTTTAGGCCTACATATGGTATTTTCATGAAAAAATGTGATAGAAAAATATTTTTTTTGTGCCAATTGTTTGAATTTTTATTTTATTGTATGCTTATATTTTAATCATAAATTGCACTTTTTATTTTATTTGATATTATATTGATTTCCTTTCATTATGATAAATTTTGATGTTTTATTTTTTATTATTATTAATTTTATGAATATTTATTTTATTTTCATATGCTGAATTTCAATTTGTCTATTTTCTTGGGATCAGGTGATACTATACATGAAGGTTGTAATGACATTTGTTGATGTGTAGAATTGAATGGGATATAATGGATTAAAACATATATAATATATACAAGGGTTATATGAAATCAAGGATATCATGTATATATATATATACATATATCATTTAATGGATCATAATTGTGATATTAATTTATATATATAACCACAAATTGTAGTGTCTTAAGATGCAGTGTACATGTATAAACACTTTTGTGGGATATAAAGGATTAAAGCTATGAAAAAATAATTTGTATATGTGCTAAAATTTCTTAATGTTATTATATGTACACATAACAATGGTCTATATTTAGTTAAGGATACTCCATGTTTCCAGGTTATAATAGCTCAATTTTGAATCTTGATTTGATGTGATGGCCAAGGTAATGTGTTGGTGGTGGTGGTGGTGATATAGTGGATATGTTGTGGTGGGTGTTGTGGTGATGTCATGGTCTTAGGAACGTTTTAGTTATTTTGATGTGATTTTTATTGTTATTTTCTAGTGGTTGTGATGTAGTTATGACAGTTATGTGATGGACTGGTTATGATTGTGATTTGATTTAGGGATTCCAATTTTATTTCCATATACATACAAAAATTGTAAATCAGTGTCCATTATTTATATAAATGGTATTATTGATCAAATATGTTGATTTTAGGTGATAATGATTAAGGTGGTGGAATTATGTTTCTATAATATTATATTTTCATTCATCTTTTCTTATATGCCTCATCAATATCCTAGATTATCTCATGATTCTTCTTAGTTTATCTCTAATATTTATACACTGGGAGTTTTACTTACCATCGATATTGAATTCTTTAAAATTATGGTCCCACTGACCACTCCCATGTTCTCACCCCTCTAATTTTTACCTGATATTATTTTAGGAAAGATTGATAAAGAGTACGGATGTATCTATTTCGGTAGCTATAGTAGTTGTATAAGATAGAATTCTTTCATTTTCAATGATTACATTAAATTCATTCAATAGTAGATATTGTCTATGTATAGGGTCTAATTTGTTTAATATATTTATATTTTGTGTCTATTGGTGGATTTTATATATTACTTGGAATTATAAGGGTAATTATTCTACATGTGTGATAGATACCCTCAGTGCTAGTCGAAAACACACGCTCTATTGTGTGTGGGATTCATGGGTTAATCATAACATCACTTCTAACCCATGTTGTGTTCCAATGGGGAAGAGTTATGACAGAATCACTCAATAATTTTTTATTTACCTGATATATTATATTTAGAAATCATATATGTAAAATCTATAAAGAAATTGATGATATAAATATCCTGTTAATGCATGTTAAGCTCATCGGACTACACACATCCAAGTGGATCAAAATTAGAGATTTATTTTCCTTGATCTCTATTATCATAGGAATATTGATCACCATATTTCATTTTTTTAAAAGTATCAAATGTGTTGGGAATTTCAATATTCAACTTCATTAAATTAATCTCAACTTCGTATTTTAAAATCAAATCATTTTTAATTTTCAAAAAATAGATAACCCATAAATTGAATAGATTATTTTCCACTATCAATATTATATAAAAAGTATTATAACAATTGAGAATATAAAATATATTTCCACTTATTTAGAGTCCCATCATTGAAATTGTCTCATCATTCATCAAAATAATGACACTTCCAATCATGTAAATGATCTCCCCTTTCTCATTAACACAATTCTAAGAAAAATCGAGAAGTTTTTTCCTAGTCCCATCAATGTAGAGAATATTTTCGGATTTTTTCTTACTAATATCGATATACCCTACTCCGTTTACATTTATGGATTGATCATATCATATGGTATATAATCTTCCATGGTAATTTTTGATGTCTTCCAAATGTTTTTTATATTTGTACATCTGTAACAAGAATCTCCTATTGGGTATCCATATCTTTTCTCCTTTTATATCATTGTAATTAGGATCAACATCCATTTATTTGTCATGATTACTTTTTATTTTAATGTATTTGTAATTTTACTTTTTCATTGGGTACAATGGTAGCATTATTAGATGACTTTTGGAAACATGTCGGTGTTGATCATGCATCCCATTAGTTTCCTTATGATAATGAATGTATTATGTAATCATACATTATAATTTGGATATTGACTTCTCTAGATGGTTAAAATTACAAGATGACTCCCCCTTGGTTAATAGTTAATTTTTAATTAGGGAATTGAAACACTATGCTTGAATATATTCAATTATTCATTCACAGACACCATATAAATGATATATTAATTAAAGGGAAATTATCTTTGGATAGTAAAGAGAATATTTAAAATATACTCATTATTGTTTCCTTCAAAATTGAAATACACTTCTTATTTTCAAAAATATCATTATAGGGATATTTTTCTTTTGATAATGATTTAAAATTTTTATTTCCATTAGTTTCATCTTATATCAATCATTATTTCATTTGTCATTTTCAGAACCAATGACGATTTTAGTTATGGGTGAGATCTCCTTCATGGTTGATGTAACAACATTATTATTTTTGGTATTTCTATTTTTCACCACATAGGTTTCACGATTGCGTGTAAAAATGATAGTTCATATAAATATAAGACAATTTAAATGTTCTTTTTTAGAATTATAAACCACTTACGAATCATTAAATGTTTTTATATCTTCATTTGTAGATTTTTGAAACACAATGGGATATTTACACAAAGAAACAATAGATTCAACCAATTCCACATCCTGAGCCTTTACATCATCATTTTTAGTAATGATATTTTTTCAATAATATCAAGAATATTTTATATAGTCTTTATTTTTTATCGATATATATTATTTTTAAAATGAACAACAATTTGATCTAAAAATTTTCTTTGGATTTTGATTCATCGAGATATTTACTAATTGAACTATTATAATATTTCAATAATGTATTTTCTCTCTTAATATTCTTGTTTCCTTCAAAAATAGAAAAAATTCCATCCTTAATTGCAATTACTTTATTGTTTCCTTATGATTTATTTTATATTATTCACTACTCCTGTATTCAACATTACCTAATAGATCTTTTGGATTAGTTTATTTTTTCATTAAAAGTTATTATCCCTTTATCCTCGGAGTCCTCATTCTGTTCTTCACATTCCTCATAATACATCACCTCATTATGCAAGAAATTTATTATTCCTTTTTTGGAAGTAATACCCTTTCCATTGAATGAATTTCCTCCACTAAAACCATATCACACCTATGTTATCATTGGTAATGATCTTTTTCATTGATCATAATCCTCACCATCTAGTCATTCATAAAAATAAATTGGTTAAAAATTTATTAATATTTACATTATTGAAACACATGAATATAATCTTACCAATAAATTTATCTTTTCACCATTTCATTACTCTAGTAAATAATTGGAAAAACTCACTAAATTATAAGGACTATTTTTTAGCATTGGTTTTTTCCTCATGATATTTCCTTAGAAGATAATGTCTAGAACATTTTGTTACATTAATATTATTATCCTTTGTAAATTTTTTTTTCTATTTAATGACATCCCAATCGTGATTATATAAGTAATATAAAATTATTTATTTCAACAATGGACAACTCATCAAAGTGTTAATCCTCATGGGTAGATATATTATATTGATTTTTTCTAGGAGGATTGTCATAAATTTATTCATAATAGAAGAATCATTAATATTTTCTCCTCTACAATGAATCAAGATCATAGTTTAGTATCCCATTATAATGAACTCATATATCAATTCATCATCTCCCATTTTAATATCATATAAGTTTTCTTGGAATGATTGTAAGTGTGAATCATATATTTTTTTACTACCTCATTGATATCATGAATATTCCTCCAAAAAATATTCACCGTATTTAATCCCATGAATCATGTGAACTTCATCCCTATGGGATATGAAAGTAACCAATTTCATGATATTAAATTAGATTAAATATTCTTATTATTTTATAAAGTGTATGTTTTCACAAATTTTAGAAGATATACACCATTCCTAGTGATATAGAAAACATCCAATCCATGATATATAAAACACAATATCATTAACTCCATTCACATATGGAATCACTATCCATAGAATATAAGAACTCCATTATTATCAATGTTCTTCATAAATTCAATAGATCCCATTGATCAATTATTTCACCAATTAAAGAAACCATATCTCTTTTAGAATACCTTCCTAGAACCATTTTATGAAAACTTAGATATCAACATATATTCCTATAAGAGAGTACCTCACCACTTAAATGGTAGTTAATAAGTGGTGATAAACAACACAAACACTAAAAAACTTTTTACCTTGCAGTACTAGTGTGATTGGATCTTGATGATGGTAATGTGATGAAAAAAGAGAGATATAAAAAAAGAACACGTGGAATACAGGGGAAAATAAAGTTTTCAATAACACTTATAATCAAGTGATTAATCTACAGTGATGAATAGGAAAAATACCACTATATATGTTTCTATTTTAATATTAATAAAAATAATTAAATGAGAAATTATAGGGACATAAATATTGTTACAATAATTAATGATGAAAACCAACAATTCTATTTATCCTCACATCCTATGACCATATGTGCATCAAAAATTTAGAACATTTTTCACATGTTTTCTTCTCCTTAGTCCCAACCAAAATCTCAAACATAACGGGGGCTGATTTTACCAATGTTTTATATTATTTTATTCATTCGGATTGAATTATGTGATTTGTCACTAATTTTTAGGTACAAAATCACAAATACATATACTCCTATAAAATAATTATTTCTACATCTGATAGATTCTCTTTATATGTCCCAAATCAACCATAGATACTCTTTTATTTTATCAATTTCTGGGTCTGGAATCTTTTAGTCGAGGTTTGGGATTCAGTCCTAGTTAGAATTTTTATTTTTCTGGAATTCTGGGTGGGTTTTGTCAAATGCGCATGCACCACACAATTATTAGAAACCATGTGGTTCATCCAATGTAACTGTGTGGTAGGTCTGGATCTTGGTAGAAGAAACTACAAGGTTTTCACACAGTCTCACATTCTGTGTGGGTTAGTAATGTGGTCCCTCCCATATTGGAAAATATTTTTCACATGTTTGCATCATGGTTATAAGGCCCCAACCTTAAACCTTACTTAATATAGAATTAAATGAATAATTCACATTGAGGATCTTTTCAGTTTTAGAGTTTTAGAGAATTAAGACATAACTATTACATCTCAAAAGATTTACAAAGTAGACACTTCTACTAAGTTTCCATAGAATAAAACAAACACTTAAAAAGAAACATGTCTAGTTCCATGTTTTATATAGCATGAATTTCCCTTGATCCCATCCTTGACCCTATTCCACATTAAGTCCTATGAAAAAACATTTCAAAAAAACTTGGGGTGAGCATAAAAAGCTCAGTAAGGGATACACAAAGAATGAAAACTGTTAGTTTTTCAAACATCACGTAAACCATGTATACTTTATCAAGGTAATACCTTCACCTTCTTGAAGCAGTAAAAACTCTTCAATGAATAAAATATCATTACTTACCCTTTTGTAACCAAAGGATTACCATAAAACCCATATAAAGAACACATGACATATGAAGGTAACTTGGGACATAAACGTACTTAAGTGGAATAACCATACGGTCGACTTCCACACATATCACTTAATGTAATAGCCATACGGCCGACTTCCATACATACATAATGGAATAGTCATACGGCCGACTTCCATACCCAATGCATTGGAGGTTATAACGTAACCACCCATCCTGGTATTCACGGCACCACCCGTCATATGGTTTGTCACGTAACCACCTGTCAAATGTCCAAGTACAAATATAAAATCATAAAACATAAAACCAATATAAAGGAATGATAACATTTCCACATTTTAATCACAATATATAATTTAAATATATTGACAAAATAGAATCCTTTATCAAATCCATTTTCAATAGCAAAATACATAAAAGAGTGTATGGTATTTATTTTATTTTAGAAAAACATTACGGCTTGTTGAGGAAGCCAAAGACCAAATAATACTCGCGACGGCGGAAAAGGTTGTTGTCACCACGTACGTTAAAAAAACATTCCTTTTTTTCGTTTAGTAAAACTCTTCGTAAAAAAATATTCCTTTTGTATAAAAGTAAAATTAAATGGGGTTTATACAATGTATAAAAGAAAGTTTTGTATAAAACGTAATATGCCTCAATGAAAGGAGATTGAGACGAAGTCCCTTACCTCGGGTCCGACTTGACTCGATCGTTATTTAACGTCTTGAATAATAAACATGAGTTAATTTATATTTTCTTAAGAACCTTTTTCAGGTTCATTATTCCTTTTATATCACTTATTTCCATGTTAAAAACATTATGTAACCATTTAGGTTAATAATGTTTGTTTTGTCGATATTTGGTTCTTAAGTTGAAAGTGGACTTCTTACAATTACATGTTGTTCGTGTGGTCAAAGGTTCTTTATATCCAGAATAACATTACTGATTTGGATATCATATATATCATATATATCCAGCATATATATGTATTTATAATCTTACATAATCATTTAGAGGTAAGAAATGAAATGCACCGTTCATGGAGACGGTAAGCCGTACGTACGCATGAACGCTACTTTCATTTCTTTGTCATATTAATGGAATTAAAACTAAATGAGAGGTATGTATATTTAAATTCTAGAATTATATTCATAATATCGATGTATCATTCATCATATATATTCATTATATACATTTACTTATAATAGTACATTACATTTGGGGATAAGAAATGAAATGCACCGTTCATGGAGACGGTAAGCCGTACGTACGCATGAACGCTACTTTCATTTCTATCTCATACTTTAATGGAAGTGAATAATAATGATATAGAGGTATATTATAATTCCAATATAACATAATATATAATAACTTTAAATACATCCTTTATACGTCCCACATATGGCATTAACGAATCAAATCACTTTGAGGGGGCGGTAGTCCGCACTTCCTTAAATGAAGATATCACGTTTACCCATAATGGAAACCATAAAGGTATGCCCAAAATGAAAATTAAATAAGCTTAAGGAAAACATAACCATATTATATATCATATATAAATATAGTGTCATATTAATGTCCACCTTTTAAGGTGTTAAAAGAATGTTGAACAATCATCGTTTCGGGAGGCAGAAATTCGCCATCCACAGAAACAGTATGTTCTTTAACCATTATATGTAGGTGTGTGTAAGTGTAGATCGAATCCTTCTTATAACAACATCCTAGTATATTTATGATACTGGAGTTGTTACAAGAGAAATGAATAAAAAGAGTTTAGGGGGTTGGAGAAGAAAAATAAAACAAAATGACTCAAAAGAAGACATTACCTCAAAATCAGGTAACTCCCTTTGGTTTGAGCTCAAAGGCTTCCTTGGGAAGACTTATGCACAAAGTGAGGCTTCAAAAAGTAATCGAGGGAAGTGGAGAGACAAAATGGGCAGAGTTTGGCCGAGAAAAAGGCTTTGGGAGTGTGGGTATGGAGGTAGAGGTGGGGCCTTTTATAAGAGGAGAGGATGGGAACTCTTGTAAAGTTACAAAATGTTACTTTATTTTGCAAAGAGTTTCGGATTTTAAAGGTCCCACATTGATTTAATTCGAGGATAAGTTGATAAGGGTTCGAAATCCACCCATAAAATAGGTTTTGTCTATGTGTAGGTCTTAGATTTTACATGTTCTTTCCATTTTATTTAAATTGTTAAATAATGGGGTCATCGCTGAATCATCATGATGTCATACATAATTTAATTTATTTAATGTCTAAAAATTATAAAAAAATTACTATGATGTAGGAAATCTTTTTATATTTACAATGACTATTTATAGTCAAAAATATGACTTTTATAACCCCATGTAAAAATTGTTTTAGTAAAACATATCATGTTTTTGTCATCTTTACTTTAACATTTAATAAAAAGTTATTTATGTCATTTCCCAAACAAAGTGGCTCCATGGGGTCCCCAAGTTTACCCATAGATTTTCTTGGTCTTCCATGACACATCCAATGAGGGTAGGACATGTTTCAAACTCATCTCATATTATTAAAACATTATTTTTACCTTAAACTACACTAATTACCTCTAATCGCGATTAAGAACTTAAGAGTTACTATTCACCAAAAAAAAATTAATCTCATTAAACCACATTTTACTTCTTAATGACAACCATGTATGTCGGATTTTTCAAATTAAAAACACAGAAGTGGTAAAATTTCATTTAAACGAGAAAATCAGTTTTTATAAGTACCACTTAGTGGCTTCACTATTCATCAAAAATTGAAGTTATTCAGAAAAATACCAAAAATTCACACTAAGCTATTTTTGATATTCCGAATTCAAAAATTAAGTCTATTTTAAAAAATTCAAAACATATAAGTCACATTAATTAATTTAATAATTAATTCCCGTTGTCATGACAAATAGCGTGTTTTTATGAAACAATAAGTATCAAAAGATTGACACTAGTTTATGTCTGATTTCAAAGTGAAATTAATTCCAATGACTACTATTGGATTTAATGGTAAAAATATTTTCTAATTTCACTTTAAAACCAATTCAAATGATAATATAATCATATAAATAAATTAGATTAAAAAGAGGGTTTTGAATTAAAATACAACATTTTACACTATTCATTAAAAAATGAACTTTATCGGAAAGATACCAAAAATTTACACAAAGAAAATTTTGATGTCCCGATTCTAAAGAAGAGTTATATTTGGTCCAATAGAATTTATAAGATTGATCAAAACTATATTTAATGATTGTTCGCCATCAAAAGGTGATAAGTGAACCTTTAGAGAAAATTAGGGTATAAATGCCTAAAACTGAATTCTTTCTGTATTTTAAGCCTTTATCTTTTATTTGATAAATGTAAAAACATTTAAAAAACATATATAATCATATTTTAGTTATTTCTATCCATTCTCGCCAATACAACGGCTACATGTTAACTACCATTTAAAATAATATCATTATATTACTAGTGTGAAACGTAATTTTTCAAAGGAACTCATCATTGCGTATCGGGTACGCTATCGAACATAGCAACCCCTTTAAAGTAAAATTAATATTTAATTCATAAATATTAATAAATACGAAAATGTTTTATTCGTTATTTCCCTGGGATGTTACATCCTTCCCCCCTTTTGGGAATTGCATCCTCGCCATTTTATTCACTTATCAAAATAAGTGGGGGTATTTATCCCTCATAGCATTTTCAGATTACTACGTTGCCTCTTCAACCATATGGTTTTTCCACAAAACCTTTACCTGGTGGATTACCTTATTTCGCAACACTTTCTCTCTTCGGTCAAGAATATGGACTGGTTTTTCTTCATATGAGAGATTCTCTTCCAACTGAACTACCTCTGGGCTCAAAACTTGAGATGAATCTGGCATATACTTCCTCTACATCTAAACATGAAAAACATTGTGTACCTGAAATAAACTCGGAGGTAATGCCACTCTGTATGAAACTGATCCAACTCTCTCCAGAATTTCATATGGTCCAATGAACCTTGGACTCAGCTTTCCTTTCTTACCAAATCGCATCACACTTCTCCATGGAGAAACCTTGTGAAAAACATGATCACTTACCTCGAAAGATAGATCCTTCCCCCGGTTATCTGCATAACTCTTCTGCCTGCTCTGAGCTGTTCTCATGTGTTTCAGAATCAACTGAACATTTTCTGCCATCTCTTCTATCAATTCGGGTCCCATCAGCTTCCTTTCACCCACTTCATCCCAAAATGCTGGAGTTCGACACTGCTTCCCATATAATGCCTCAAATGGTGTCATCTGTATACTGGAATGAAAACTATTATTATATGAAAACTCAACCAAAGAAAGATGTTGGTCCCAACATCCCTGATAATCCATTGAACATGCTCATATCATATCCTCCAAGGTCTGAATTATTCGTTCTGACTGCCCATCTGATTGAGGATGAAAAGTTGTACTAAAATTTAATTCAGTACACAACGACTTCTGAAGGACTTTCCAAAAGATAGAAGTAAACCTAGGATCACAGTCATGTACAATGGAGAGAGGAAATCCATGTAACCTAACTATCTCCTTAAGATACAAACGGGAAAGTTGATCTCGGGAAAAATTATCTCGTATAGGAAGAAAATGCGCAGATTCAGCCATGCGATCAACAATAACACAGATTGAATTATTACCTCGAGATGTCTTCGGTAATCCTACAACAAAGTCCACGGATATATTCTCCCATTTCCACTCTAGAACTGGTAAGGTTGAAGCATCCCTTTCGGTAACTGCCACTCTACTTTAACCTATTGACAAGTCAAACACTTCACAGTAAAATCAGCAATATCTCTTTTCATTCCATCCCACTAGTAATACTCCTGCAGATCTCTGTACATCTTAGTACTGCCAGGATGAACTGAAAACGGGGAACTATGAGCCTCACATAATAGCTCATTCTTCAACTGTGAATCACAAGAAACACATAATCTCTTCCCAAACCTCAAAACACAATCATTATCAGTGTTGAATTCAGGAAACTTACCCTTCTGAACCAGCTCTACCTTTTTCTGCAACACACTGTCTTCCCTCTATGCTTGCTTAATTATGTCTGATAGGGATGATCTTACTGATACCTAAAACAAAATGGAAGTACATCCTGCACCAAAAACTTCTATGCCAAAGTTCATCAAATCAAAAACCAAAGGATCTCATTCTAAACGTAGCATGGTTAATGATGCATTACTTTTTCGACTCAAAGCATCAGCCACTTTTTTTATTTTCCCGGATGGTAGTGAATTGTACAATCATAATCCTTGATTAATTCCAGCCATCTCCTTTGTCTAATGTTCAATTATTTCTGAGTGAATATATACTTTAAACTTTTGTGATCAGTATATATTTCACACTTTACTCCATACAAATTATGCCTCCAAATTTTTAAAGCAAAAACAATAGCAGCTAATTCCAAATCATGTGTAGGGTAATTTACCTCATGAGTTTTGAACTGACGTAAAGCATAAGAAATTACCTGATCATTCTGCATAAGGACACAACCAAGTCCCTTCAACTAAGCATCACTGTATATAACAAACTCACCATTCCTGGAAAGATGTGCCAAAACTAGAGCATTCACCAATCTTCCTATCAACTCCTGAAAACAATCATCACATTCTTTTGTCCAGATGAACTTAACACCCTTACGAGTTAGCTTAGTCATTGGACTACATAACCGTGAAAATTTTCAACAAACCTTCGGTAGTAACCTGCCAAACCATGAAAACTACGGATCTCGGTTACATTTGTAGGTCTTGGCCATTCTTCAACAAATTTTGTTTTAGCAGGATCAACAGTTATGCCATCTTTTGAAACAATGTGACCCAGGAAAGAAATTTGTTGTAACCAAAACTCACACTTGCTGAATTTTCCATATAGTTTCTTTTCTTTTAAGGTTTGCAAGATAACCCTTAAATGACTTTCATGCTCCTATTTACTTTTAGAAAACACCAAAATATCATCAATGAAAACAACCAGAAACTTATCCAAGAACTCATGGAAAATTATATTCAAAAGGTCCATGAATACAGCAGGTGCATTGGTTAACCCAAAAGGCATAACTACAAATTCATAATGGCCATATCTAGTATGGAACGCAGTCTTCAGAACGTCTGCTTCTTTTACTTGAAACTGATGGTACCCCGACCTCAAGTCAATCTTTGAAAAATACTGAGCTCCCTGGAGCTGATCAAACAAATCATCGATATGAGGCAAAGGATATTTGTTCTTAACAGTAATATTATTCAAGGCTCTATAATCAATGCAAAGTCTCATTGAGCCATATTTCTTTTTAACAAATAAGATAGGGGCACCCCATGGTGAAGTGCTAGGTCGAATTAAACCTTTATCTAATAACTCCTACAATTGCTTCTTTAACTCTAAAAGTTCAACTTGAGCCATTCGATAAGGGGTTTTGAAATTGGATTAGAATCAGGAACTAAGTCAACAGTAAATTCAACTTCCCAATCATGAATAACACCAGGCAACTCATCAGGAAAAACATCAAGATACTCATTTACCAATGGAACATCATTAATCTGAACAGTTCCATTATTTTCAACAATATGTGCAAGGTAACATTCATTTACATCTTTTACTAGTTTCTCAACTTCCTGATTTGTTATCAAAATCAAGGGTTCATTCTTGTACACAAACTAAAAATCTTTCTGAAAAGAAACCATTTTAGCTCTGCAGTCAATCTTAGCATGATAAACAGAAATCCAATCCATGCCCAAAATAACATCAAACTATACTAGAGGAAAAACAATAAGGTTTGCTCGTAGATTCTTTCCACAGACAAGGATAGGAAGGTTCTTATAATTCCTTTTTGTCTCAACGTTCCCTCCCGATGTTTTTACCATAAGTTCAGGATTCATATCTTGAGATGGAATTTCCAATTTACTAGAAAACTTCTCAGAAATGAAAGAATGTGTAGACCCTGAATCAAACAACACATTGGCATAATCTAAAAAACAAATAGTGTACCTGATACTACTTCATTCGATGGCCCAACATCTGCTGATGTTGTTGCAAAGGATTTCACCACCCCTTTATTATTCTAGTTTTGCTGCATTCCCCCAATTTAGTTCTTCATTGGACACTCGTTTGCATAATGACCCATTTCATTACACTTAAAACATCTTACCGCTGGCTTTTCATTGCCTACTTGATCATCTTCTTTACAGTTACGAGTAATATGACTAGGCTTACCACACCGAAAGCAATTACCAGACTTGGATAAACATTCTCTAGGATGCATTTTACCACACTTCTCATAGGATGGATCTTTGGTTTTCTTAGCTCCTTGCTTCATTGATGAATTCTTCCCCTTTTCCTGCCAACTAGACCTCTTATTATGTTGTTTGTCATAGAACACCTGATCATTGGCAAACTCCATTTCCACCTTCTCCACACATCGAACAAGTTTTTCATAAATTTTGAACTCATGAGAGGCTAAATCCCTTCAATACGTTGGCTTTAACCCTGAGTAAAAACGGTTTATTTTACTATCAAGATCTTGTATGAAGTTTGGAGAATACCTTGCCAATCGAGTGAACTTTGCTTCATAAGAAGACACTGAATCATCCTCCTGTCTCAATTCTAGGAACTGGTTTTCCATCCTAAGATGAACCACCTTAGGAATATATTTCTCAAGAAACATACCTTTGAATTCGTCCCAGTGAAGATCCTCAATCTCACCACTATCCATAATATTTTTCACCATCGACCACCACTGATCAGCTTCACCTTCAAAACAATAAATAGCAAGACTAACCTTTTAATGATCTGAACACCCCATGACATCAAAAATCTTCTCTAGTGCTTTAATCCACCCTTCAGCTTGCACATGGTCAGATGATCCTCTGAATGATGGGGGATGTTGCCTCATGAAATGTTCCACCACTGACATGTTCCTCTGCGGTTGATCTGGCTGATCTCATGCATGGATACCTCCACCATTTCTAGCCTGAGTCAACTGTGCCATCACTGTAATGAACTGATCAGTTCCGATTCCAACCATCCTAGGTTGCTGATTTGGAAGGTTGTATTCCTCCTGATGTCATCCCAACATAGCTGCTTTGTTTCCCCTGCGGAAAACCATTCTGAACATAGAAATATCTTAGGCCAAGCAACATGGTAATATTTAAATGCTATATCATTTAAATCATACAATAAATTAACTTATAATTTTACACTTTTCTTACTCGTAAAGTTGTCTAAACCGACCTTTGATACCAACTATAAGGCCCCGACCTTAAACCTTACATAATATTGAATTAAATGGATAATTCACAATGAGGATCTTTTCAGGTTTAGATTTTTAGTGAATTAGGACATAACTATATCATCTCAAAATATTTACAAAGTAGACACTTCTACAAAGTTTCCATAGAATAAAAAAACTCTTAAAAAGAAACATGTCTAGTTCCATGTTTTATATAGCATGACTTCCCCTTGAACCCGTCCTTGGCCCAATTCCACATTAAGTCCTGTGAAAAAAAAATTCAAAAAAAACATGGGCTGAGTATAAAAAGCTCAGTAAGGGATACACAAAGAATGAAAACTGTTAGTTTTTCAAACATCACGTAAACCATGTATACTTTATCAAAGTAATACCTTCACCTTCATGAATCAGTAAAAACTCTTCACTGAATAAAATAGCATTACTTACCCTTTTGTAACCAAAGGATTACCACAAAACCCATATAAAGAACACATAACATATAAAGGTAACTTGGGACATAAAGATACTTAAGTGGAATAACCATACGGTCAACTTCCACACATATCACTTAATGGAATAGCCATTCAGCCAACTTCCATACATACTTAATGGAATAGCCATAAGGCCGACTTCCATAACCAATGCATTCGAGGTTATAACATAACCACCCGTCCTGGTATTCACGGCACCACCCGTCATATGGTTTATCATGTAACCACCCGTCAAATGTCCAAGTACCAATATAAAATCATAAAACATAAAACCAATATAAAGGAATGATAACATTTCCACATTTCAATCACAATATATAATATAAATATATTGACATAATAGAATCCTTTATCAAAATCCATTTTCAATACCAAAATACATAAAAGAGTATATGGTATTTATTTTATTTTAAAAAAACATTACAGCTTGTTGAGGATGAAAAAGACCAAATAATACTCACGACAGTGGAAAAGGTCGTTGTCACCGCGTACGTTAAAAAAACATTCCTTTATGTCATTTAGTAAAATGCTTCGTAGAAAAAGATTCCTTTTGTATAAAATTAAATGTCAAAGGGGTTTATACACCGTATAAAATAAATTTGTGTATAAAATGAAATATGCCTCAATGAAAGGAGATTGAGACGAAGTCCCTTACCTCAGGTCCGACTTGACTTGATCATTCTTTAACATCCTGAATAATAAACTTTAGTTAATTTTTATTTTCTTAAGAACCTTTTTCAAGTTCATTTTCCTTTTATATCACTTATTACCATGTTATAAACATTATGTAACCATTTAAGTTAATAATGTTTGTTTTGTCGATATTTGGTTCTTAAGTCGAAAGTGGACTTATTACAATTACATGTTGTTCGTGTGGTCAAAGGTTCTTTATATCCAGAATGACATTCCTGATTTGGATATCATATATATCATATATATCCAGCATATACATGTATTTATAATATTACATAATCATTTAGAGGTAAGAAATGAAATGCACCGTTCATGGAGACGGTAAGTCGTACGTACGCATGAACGCTACTTTCATTTCTTTGTCATATTAAGGGAATTAAAACAAAATTATAGGTATGTATATTATAATTCCAGAATTATATTCATAATCTAGATGTATCATTCATCATATATATCCATTATATACATGTAATTATAATATTACATTACATTTGGGGATAAGAAATGAAATGCACCGTTCATGGAGACGGTAAGCCGTACGTACGCATGAACGCTACTTTAATTTCTATCTCATACTTTAATGGAAAGAAATAATAATAATATAGAGGTATATTATAATTCTAGTATAACATCATATATAATAACATTAAATACATCCTTTATACGTCCCACATATGGCATTAATGAATCAAATCACTTTGATGGGGCGGTAGTCCGCACTTCCTTAAATGAAGATATCGCGTTACCCATAATGGAAACCATAAAGGTATGCCCAAAATGAAAAATACAGAAGCATAAGGAAACCATAAACATATTATATATCATATATAAATATAGTGTCATCTTAATTGCCACCTTTGAAGGTGTTAAAAGAATTTTGAACAATCATCGTTTCAGGAGGCAGAAATTCACCATCCACGGAAACAGTATATTCTTTAACCATTAGATGTAGGTGTGTGTAAGTTTAGATCGAATCCTTCTTATAACAACATCCTAGTATATTTATGATACTGGAGTTGTTACAAAAGAAATTACTAAAAAGAGTTTATGGGTTGGAAAAGAAAAATAAAACAAAAGGACTCAAAAGAAGACATTACCTCATAATCGGGTAGCTCCATTTGGTTTGAGCTCAAAGGCTTCCTTGGGAATACTTATTCCCAAAGAAAGGCTTCAAGGAGTAATAGAGTGAAGTGGAGAGACAAAATGGGAAGAGTTTGGCCTAGCAAGAGGCTTTGGTATTGTGGGTAAGGAGGTAGAGGTGGGGGCCTTTTATAAAAAGGAGAGGAGGGGCACTCTTGTAAAGTTACAAAATGTTACTTTATCTTCAAATGAGTTTTGAATTTTAAAGGTTCCACATTGATGTAATTAGATTATAAGGTGATAAGGGTTCTAAATCCAACCATCCAATAGGTTTTGGCCATGTTTAGGTCTTAGATTTTACATTTTCTTTCCATTTTATTTAAATCGTTAAATAATGAGGTCATTGTTGAATCGTCATGATGTCATATATAATTTAATTTATTTAATGTCTAAAATTTATAAAAAAATTACTATGATGTAGGAAATCATTTTATCTTTCCAATGACTATTTATAGTCAAAACTATGACTTGTATTACCCCATGTAAAAATTGTTTTAGTAAAACAGCTCATGTTTGTGTCATCTTTACATTAACATTTAATAAAAATTTATTTATATCATTTCCCAACCAAAGTGGCTCCATGGGCTACCCAAGTTTACCCATGGATTTTCTTGGTCGGGAATGACACATCCAATGAGGGTAGGACATGTGTCAAGCTCGTCTCCTATTATTAAAACATTATTTTTACCTTAAACTACACTAATTACCTCTAATCGCGATTAACAACTTAAGAGTTACTATTCACCAAAAAATTATTTTAATCTCATTGAACCACATTTTTCTTCTTAATGACAACCATGTATGTGATATTTTTGAAATTAAAAACACAGAAGTGGTAAAATTTCATTTAAACTAAAAAATTAGTTTTTATAAGTACCACTTAGTGGTTTCACTATTCATCAAAATTGAAGTTTTTCAGAAAATTACCAAAAATTCACCTTAAGATATATTTGATATTACGAATTAAAAAATGAAGTCTATTTCAAAAAATTCAAAACATATAAGTCACATTAATTAATTTAATAATTAATTACCGCTGTCATGACAAATAGCGTGTTTTTATGAAACAATAAGTATCAAAAGATTGACACTAGTTTAAGTCCGATTTCAAAGTGAAATTAATTCCAACGACCACTATTGGATGGATTTAATGGTGAAAATATTTTCTAATTTCACTTTAAAACCAATTAAAATGATAATCTAATCATATAAATAAATTAGATTAAAAAGAGGTATTGAATTAAAATACAACATTTTACACTATTCATTAAAAAATAAACTTTATCGGAAAGATACCAAAAATTTACACAAAGTAAATTTTTATGTCCTTATTCTAAAGAAGAGTTATATTTGGTCCAATATAATTTATAATATTGATCAAAACTATATTTAATGATGGTTCTCCATCAAAAGGTGATAAGTTAACCTTTAGTGAAAATTAGGGTATAAATGCCTAAAATTGAATTTTTTCTGTATTTTAAGCCTTTATCTTTTATTGGATAAATGTAAAAACATTTAAAAAACATATATAATCATATTTTAGTTATTTCTATCCATTCCCGCCAATAAAATAGCTACATGTTAACTACCATTTAAAATAATATCATTATATTACTGGTGTGCAACATCAGTTTTCAAAGGAACTCATCTTTGCGTATTGGGTACGCTATCGAACATAGAAACCCCTTTAAAGTAAAATTAATATTTAATTTGTAAATATTAATAAATACGAAAATGTTTTATTCATTATTAACATGGGATGTTACAATGGATTGATAAACCGGGCAAGAAACCCAAATATTTTAAAAAATAAAATTCCAATTCTACCCTCCTACTGATTTAACCCTATTTCGTCCCACCTTTTTCCTGGTTGAATTTGGAACACCAAGTGCTCTTGAAACCCTATAAAACCCCTTCTATTTATTACATACATAAACATGATTAATTACATAATCATTAACTTCATACAACCAAGATGATCAAAAGGTCGAGTGTCTTTGGGGATTAAGAACATTACATGACAACATAAGACATAAAATACAACATCATTGTTGAAAACTTCTATTACATGACCAAAACATTCCTTTGTACATAGCATTTCATGGGATAACGTGAGGACATACATAAGAAAATAGTGACATATAAAGCCCAATAAGTGATTAAACAAGGAATAACATGAAGAATAAAATACATGGTATTCAATAGATATATCAATGGAGCATAAGAGAAACATGAACATAAAGGCATGATATAACATGATCATTGTAACATGGAAATCTGGCAACAACTTAAAACATTCCATCATAAACATAAAAAAATAAAGTAAACCCCTATCCCAACATGGTGGAAAATTGTCCCAAAAGTAATACGGTAAACCCATGTACTAACATGACATATCATGATACTAAAAATTTCCCAATGCATTGAGTTCTATCCGGGATCACCCTTTATGAACATTTTAATCTCATTCATTAGAGTACCAAATAGATCATATAACATGGATTCAGTCAACATCATAATTTATTCCATGATAAGGAATGTGGAATTAATATATTAAATTAATTAATATATAATTATATGTTAATAAAGGTGAATACACTTGTTAGTGAAATGGTCATGGTATACACTACACGATGATTTTGGCAAGGAAAAACACTATGCAATTTTGGCTACCAAACGACATGACATAAAAATTTATGAAAATAGATTATGAGGGAGAAAGGGGTGTCTCATAAAATATAAATTAAATGCACAGTCATATTTTCATATAGATACATATCCCAAAACATGTAATATGGAAGTAAAAGTTATAACATAATGAAAAAATTTGAAGAAAGATGATAAATGGAATAACTCATACGAAATTTCAGCATGGTAACAGGTGTACATGTGAGAGATTTATTAGAGAGAAAGAGGTATACCATCACAAAAAATAATAAGGGTAGTATGGGGGAGGTGAGAAAACATGCCCCATTATTTTTTATTAAAATAAAATTGTGTAACAATATAAGGAAACTTGGATAAAAAATTGAAAGGAAGACAAGTGAGGATCTCTTACTTGAGTGTGTGACTTCAAAAGAATTAAGAGGGACTTCTTGAGAACTGGGGAGCCTTGGGATTATTCTAGAGAGGTTAGGATAGAGTATGGATGTGCTATGAGTATTTTTAGTTAAGATAAGTGGTATCTTTTGTTGGTTTACATAGGAAATGAGAGGGGAATTGTTTAATATTTCTCAAACTTAGGTTTTGGAATCTATATAATTAAATATTCAAAACCAAAATCCTTATCATGCTTTTTTCTCAAGAGGAGTGGAAAAATTAATTTACAATGACAATGGTCAATGATATTGAATTATTATTCGTGCTTATGTAGAGGTGAGTCACATTAATAATGAAATGAATTTAAAATAATAAAATATATTATATATTTTGGATGATTGACTAAGGCATTATAAAATAAGTTAAAAAATCGCAAATATAATTATTTTAATAATAAAACAGATATTGGGCTGTTAATACCCATTGAATTATTTATTACATCATTTTGGGGTAATTATGAGGTCATAAAACATGTATTTTATTCATATAGTATTTAAATTTTTACCCAAAAATTTCACTGTCTTAGAAAAATATGAAAAAATTATAATTGGATATTTTCGATTACTAGATTAAAAAAATAATATTCATTTTATATAAATAATTTTCTAAATTTGTGAATTTTTTTCAAATTAAAATAGACATTTATAAAAAAAATTACGGGTTTTGACAAAAACATTTTTCAAACCATAATAAAAATTACATTTGACAAAATAAAAATTATACTCATTTATTATTCATAAAATTAATTTAATAATAATATTTTATTAAAGTAAAAATTATTTCAAAAAATTATTAATTCTTTAAAATAAATTCTTTACAAATACACTTACAGTTTTATCATATAAAAAATATAATTGTTATAAAATTGATTAACTAATCCTTTACAGATATAGAACTGATATAACAATTATTTATAATAATTGTTTTTTTAATATTATTAAAAACCCCTTAGTTTAATTTAATAATATATACATTTCTCAAAATTAAAATTTCTACCTGAAGAATCAATTTATCAAATTCATCATTTTTTTAGAAAAAGACTATTCCCATAAAGAAATTTATGGAATCTACTTTTATTTATTAAAATGGATTACACAATATGTAAATAATACCATGTCACATAACCCCTTATAACACCCGCATAAGACCTAAGGGTAAGGTGTGTGATTGTGATAGACTCATGGGGAACCTCAAATAACATCTCTTGGGTGGTAATCTCTATTAACATGAACTTCTCTTGTAGGCGATTTTGTTCAAGCTTAATGTGTTGAAGCTCAGATTTGGTTTGGTCAAGAGTGAAGACTAGTGACACAACCTCATTTCCAAGATCTGTCAAATGATCTTCATTCAACCCAAGTCTACTGGATGAGACCATCATCACCTTTTAATTTTGAAAAAGGATTTTTTTAACTTATATTTATATCAGTCGTGTTATAACTATTCAATGGCTATCTTATCAACTATAATGATACATAAAGGTCATTTAAACCCTATAATAAAAAAAATTCTTGTGTTTCTAATATCCATAATACATTAAAAGAAATAGTAATTTTATTCATAAATGATTGGGTCATTAATATATTCCCCTCTTAAGAAAATTTTCCCCCAAAATTTCCTTTTCCCACACTAAAATAGATGAGGGTATATGTGCCTCATCACTTCCTCTAGTTCACACATTTCTTCTTTAAACATGTGGTTTCATCACAGTACCTTGATGATGGTCATTGTATTAATTCATAGAACTTTTTCTCTACTATCTAAGATATTAATCATATTATCTTCAAAGGATAGGTCATTATACAATGGTATAACCTCTAGATTGAGTACATGTGATGGGTTAGGTATGTACTTCCTCAACAGTGGTATATGGAATACATCATGTACTTGAGATATGTTTGATGGTAGTGTTAGTCGATAGGCCACTGCTCTAATGTGATCAAGGCTCTCAAAAGGGCCAGTGTACCTTTAACTAAGCTTTCCCTTATTCCAAAATATCATCTCTATCTTCCATGGAGACATGTGGAAGAAAACTATATCTCTAACATAAAACTCTAGGTCTCGTTGATGATTGTCAGGACAACTATTTTATTGAATCTAAGAAGATTTAATGTTTTGTTCTATGGTGTTAACATTCTCCTGAATTTTTTCAACCAATTCTGGACCTAGAAGTTTTCACTCCCCAACATCGACCCAATATGTCGGTGTTCTACTCCTCTTCCCATAAAGTTCTTCATAAAGAGTCATTTGGATGCTTGAGTCGAAAGTGTTTTTGTAAGAGAAATCAACTAGAGGAATATGTTTATCTCATCCTTATTTAAAGTCCATTGAGCATGCTCTCAACATGTCCTCATGTTTTTGGATAGCATGCTCAGATTGGCTGTCAGTTTGAGGATTATAGGTTATAATAAAGTTCAACTTAGTTTTAAGAGCATGTTGGAGACTCTTTCAAAACATAGAGTTGAATCTTGGATCTCGATCAGATACAATCGATAGGGGTACACCATAAACCCATATAAACTCATTGATGAATTTTTGTACCTAATTATCTAATGATAAATCCTCCCTAATTTCAAATAAATGTGTAGTATTTGTATGAAAATCCCCAAAAAAACCATATAGCACTGTTTCCATTGGATATCTTTAGATCTCCGGTGGAAACTTCTTTGGTGATGCTATACAATTTCAATGTTGGTATAGGTAATGGATGCATCATAAACTTATATTTCTTCCTCTTATCCATCACTTGATGACCTGAAAAGCACTAGGATACATACTTAGAAATCACCATCTTCATGTTATCCCAATAATAATGCTCTCAGAGATCTTGATACATCATTGTGTTTCCAAGGTGAATGGATTAATTAAATCTATGTGCAACATCCAAAAGTTCTTTCATTAACTTTAGATTTGATGGAACACATAGTCTTGCCCCAAATATCACAATTCCTTCTTCATTAACATTGAACTCTGAGGATTTCCCTTTTATGATAGTTTCCAATATATTCTGAATTCCCATATCATCCTCTTCAACATACATTAACAATTCCAAAAGAGACATTTGAGAAATAATTTCTTAAAGGATTGATTATGTTCCCTTATTTATGATTCTATTGTCCAGCCTCATAAAATCTCGGAATATTGGATCCTTTTATATTCTCATCAATAAATGAGTTATTAGATCCTTTTTACTTAGAGCGTCTGGAACATTATTCTCTTTCCATGGATGCTTGTGAATTGAGCAGTCATATTTATTGATCAGCTCTTACCATCTTCATTGGTGAATATTCAGCATTTTTTGTGTTATTATATACTTGAAGCTTTTTTATCTGTATATATTTTACATTTTTTTCCCAAAGACGTAATGTCACTAAATTTTCAATGTCGTGATCACTATAGCCAACTCTAGATCATGTGTGGGATAGTTCTACTCATGAACATTCAATTTAATTGAAGCATAGAAAATTTTATTTTCATTTTTATTCAACACACAACCCATAACCATATTCAATGAAACACTAAATACCATGAAGTGTTCTCCACATAGGGGTAGTGTGAGAATGGGAGTAGAGATAATCCTCCTTTTCAACTCCATGAAGCTCTCTTTGAATTAATCATTCCAAGAAATCATTTCTGCCTTCTGATTTATATTGTTAAGAGGGTTTGAAAAACATGAACAATTTCACACAAATCAGAACTAATATCAAGATAACTCATAAAATCATTGAATATCTATCCCAGATGTTGGATTCGTGCATTCCTCAATTACATTTGTCTTAGAGGGGTCCACAGATATCTCATTTCTTATGATGATATGCCCCATGAATCAGACTTCCTTCAAACAGAATTCACACTTTCTATACATTGCATAGAGCTTATCCTCTCACAAGGTCTCTAATACAATGCTTAGATTCTCCTCAGGTTCCTCCTTAGTGTTGGAGTATATTCGAATTTTATCTTTAAAGAATACCACAAATCTGTTGAGTTAATATATAAAAACTATATTCATCAAGTCCACAAATATTTCTGTAGCATCGGTGAGTTAAAAAAGAATTTCTATGAATTCATAGTGCCCATAACTTTTATGAAAAGAAGTATTGGGGATATCCTTTTTCTTCACCCTTACTTGGTATTATCCCAACCGAAAATCCACCTTGGAGAATTATTTTGATCCACATAACTGATCAAACAATTCATTATTTTGTGGAAAAGGATTATTTTTCATTATATTGAATTTGTTGAGCTCACGATAATCAGTGAAAAGGTGCATTGACCAATATTTATTCTTGATTAGGTGGACTGGTGGACCCCATGGTGACACACATGGGCATATAAACCTTTTATCTAGATTCACTTGTTGTTATTTCTTTAGTTCCTAAATCTCTACAATACCCATTATATACAGAGTCTTGGATATTGACAATTCCCCATGTATAAGATCAATCGAGAATTCAACATCTCTTCTAGGAGGAAGACTAGACAATTTATCAGGAAACAAATTAGGGAATTCCCTCACAACAGGCATGTCTTCCTGGATGGTTCCTTCTTTAGAATCAATCATCTATGAAAGATACACATGATCATAAGGAATTAATATCCATGTTTGAGATGATGGCGCTAAACAAGATTAATCCTCCTCCTTGCACTTATATAGAATGGGAGGTCTATTCGCCATATGGAGAGTGATTTCTCTCTCACGGAAATTTATGTTCACTCTATATAGGGAAAGACCATCCATGACATGAATTGCATCAAATTCTACCAAAGGGGTTATGACGAGGATCAATAGGAAGCCCGATCCACAAATTGTGACATGGGAGGAGTTATATTCATGGGATTCAATAATTTTCCCATTTTCCATTCTCACCGACATGTCTACATCCATGATTTATAGTGGTGTTTGGATTGGTCTACTAAAATTTTGGGAAATACAAGAATGCATACAAATAGAATCAAAAAGTATATTCTCTATTCTTGAATGAATAATTAGGGTACATGTCACCACTTTATTGTTGAGATTCTTTTTTGTGGTATTGATGGAAAAAGATCACCCTTACTACCTTGGATGTTGTTGGGTGCCTTTGAAAACCATTGTCTTAGGTTACTAGTTTACAAAAGGTTGTGGTTTTTGTAGTTGTATCAATGATAAATGCATTGAAAGTCAAATGGAGCATCCCTATCCTCTGTCGTAGCAACAGCTTTTTCTTTCCTTAAATCATTGGCTAGGTTCCCTTCTCATTCAAACCTAAAGAATTTCCTCACCCCCTTTAGAAAATTTCCAGGGTGCTTCTTTCCACACCTTTGGAATGAGGGGCTCTGAATTTACATAGAACTATTGGACTTATCCATCATACAGCCAGAATTAAATTCCATTTTCCACTTCTTATCCCCTTGATACCCATGAGATTCACCGACCACCATTTCTACTTTGAGGGAACATCAGACAATTTCCTTATGTATATCAAAGTCACAAATCATTAGGGCTTTCTGTAGGCTATGTTTTAGCCCAGAAAAGTAGCGGTCAACCGTGAATATGAGGGTAATGACAATTTCAGAGGCATATCTTGCATGCATTGTGATGTTTTCCTCATACGATCTGATGGATTCATCATCTTTTTTCTTGAGGTCATGAAAGTCCTTTTTCGTCTTAAGTTGGAGGGCATGAGGAAAATATATATCAGAAAAAAATTTCTTGAAATCTTTCATTTCCAATACCTTGATCTCTTTCATATAATTCATATTTTTTATCAATTCCCACCATTGATCAGCTTCATCCTCTATATGATAAGCAGCTAGAATAACATTCTCTAATTCAAAACATTTAAGTTCAGATAAGATCTTTTCAATGGAGTTGATGCATTTTTCAGCAATTTAGGGATCATATGATCTATTGAAATTATGAGGACCTTGTCTCATGAAGCTCTTTATTGTATCATTTTATTTGTTAAGGGGTAGTCATTCCTCTTGTGTAATGTTCCTATTCAAAAATTGAGCTATCTAAGATTGTATCGTGATAATGTTTGTGATTCTCGCTCTCATAAGATTGGGCATCTCATTATAACTATAATCACCTTGATCTTCGCATCGGTTGTTACCGTGAGTTCTCCTATTACTGACCATTGGCTAGAGTAAAAGGACAATTATTGTCATAATTTAAAACTATTGGACACATAAAGGTAAATGGAATGACAAAATGGGGAAATTTTTAAAGTATATGCATTTCCCAAACTTATGAATTTCTATGTTTTGATATATGTTATCCATGATCTACATCTTAACATATATTCATATAGAAAATTTTTTGTTCCCTTAATAATGGGCCATACTAAGCATCTGAATTTAATGTATCATATCCCATGGGAGTATCGAACCAATAGTGTAGCAAAGAACATTGTCGTATAGTAATTCCCATTCGATTCTAGTTGAAATGGGTGTTTTTAGGTTTTACCCCTAGATACATCTATGCTAGAGCCACCTCTAATTATTCATATATAGATAGGGATGTATTTTCCTGATAAAAAACATAATCTATATTTTACAAAATTTAGGTATGTTTTTCTTATACTTAGTATTATACCTCAGTCTTTCACTAGGTTTTTCTAATCGTAATCCAAAAAATAACTAAACTTATCCTCTTATACAAACTATAATAACCATTATCTTTATTACAAACATAAACATGAATTATTAAACTTAATTGCACTTAATACAACCTAGAATATCAAGAGGTCTATAGTCTGTGTGGATTAGGAACATTACAAGACTACATAAGACTTAAAATACAACATCTTAATCAAATTGTTTTTTAGTTGACTACAATATTACTTCGTAATTAGTATTGAATTGGATAACCTAATGACATACATAAGAAAAGGGTGAGATATAAAGCCCAATAAGGGAGTAAAAATGGCATAACATGTATAATAAAAAAATTATGAAATAGAGATATCAATGGAGAATAATAGAAACATGAACATAGAGGCATTATATAACATGATCATCGTATCATTGAAATGTGCCAAAAACATAAAACATTACATCATTTTCACAAAGGAATCAGGTAAACCCATGTCCCAACATGGTGGAAAAAATTCATAAAATTAATTACATATACCACTATTACAATATGATTTATCATGATACTAAACATTACCCAATTCCTTGGAATGCCATCAGGGCGTACCCTTGATGAACATCTTATTCTCATGTTTAAGTGTGCCACATAAATCATATAACTATGTTTCATTCAACATCATAATTTATTAAATGATAATGGAATTCATAATAAAAAAATGATAGTCTATAATCAATAAATATATGTTAATAAAGTTGGATACCCTTGATAGAGAAATGGGAATGGTATTCACTACATGATGATTTTTTCAGAGAATATCACGGTATAATTTCGGCATCCTACCAGTGTGACATAAAAATTCATAAAAATGGATGAGAGAGAAATGGTTCTATCATCATATATACATGAAATTTAATCTAGGTGGTTTATATAGATATTTCTCTTAACAAAAGTTATTTTGAAATAGAAGGTGTATCATAATAAATAAACTTGAAGAAAGATGAAAAATGGAATAACTCTTACGAACTTTCTGTATGGTAACAGGTTTATATGGGAGGGATTAATGTCAGAGAAATAGGTATAACATAATTCAAAAATAATAAGGGTGGTATGGGGAGGTTATAAAACATACCCCATCATTTGTAATTGAAAATAAAAGGGAGTGACAATATAAGGAAAGTTGGATAAAATGAGAAATGAAGGAAAGATATGATCCCTTAATTGAGTCTGTGCCTTCAAAAGCTTGAAGAAGGGATTTGTGAGAGCTTGGGGAACCTTGGGAGTATTATAGAGAGTGGAGGACCAATTAGGGACATTATTCAAAGATTTTGAGTGATGATATGGGAGATCTTGGGTGGGTTTATACAGGAAATGAGTGGGGAATTCTTTTTTACTTCACAAACACAGGTTTTAGAATTTATATAATTAATATTAAAAACAACAAACCATCCCAGGGTTTTTTCTAAATAGGATCACACAAAATTATTTTATAAGGCCAGTGGCTGAACATATTAATATAATATCCTTGTCTATGTGGAGGTGAGTCACATTATTAATGAAATGTATTTAAATTTATAAAATATATTATACATTTTTGAGGATTCACTAAGGCTTCATAAAATAAGTAAAAAAAATATAAAATCACCATATTTTAATGTGGAAATATATAGTGGGATGATAATACCCATTATAGTATTTATTACCTCATTTGTTTCATTATGATGTCATAAAACACATATTTTATTTATATGGTACTTAAATTTTACCCAAAAAATCGATTGTCTCAAAAAAATATGAAAAAATCACCAAGGGATAATTTCAACATTTTGATTCCTAAATTAAAATTAATTTTATCTAAGTAATTGTCTAAATATTTATATTTAAACATTTTAAATGAAAACTGACATTGATTGAAAATTCAAGGGTTTTAATAAAAGAATAGTTTTCAAAATTTAATAAAAATAACATTTGACATAATAAAAGTTATATACTCTTTTAATATTCATAAAATTAATTTGACAATAATATTTTATTAAAATATAAATTATCTTAAAAATTCATAAATTCTTTAAAAAAATTCTTTATAAATACACTTTTTATTTTATCGTATAAAAAATATAACTCTTATCAAACTGATTACCTAACCATTAATAGATAGGGAACTGATATAACAATAATTTATAAGATTTTTTTTATAATATTATTAATAAAAACCATAGTTTAATAGAATAATTTATATATTTCTCAAAAGTACCATTTTTACTCAAAGAATCAATTTATCAAATTCATCATTTTTTTATGAAAGACTATCCTATAATGAAATTTATTTAATAATACGTTTATTTTTAAAAAAGACTAAAAATTCCTTTTTTTATTATTCAGTTACTTTTTGATGAAATGTATGAAACAAAACATGACTTCAATGACTTAAAAACATTCAAAACACTACGATAAAAAATTGAAGAGAAAACAACTCATTTATGTTAACAAAGAAGAGCTCCACCCAACATCATAAGCATTATATCAGTTTCCTCCTACCCATCACTTCATAGAAAGCAGTATTGTGCTTGACTGCACCGGAACAGAATATATTGCAAAGCCATACCCTCTCAATAAATACCTTTTTACATATCGCCTTACAAAACCCACATAATACTTAAGCATAACGTGTGCGATGATGATAGACTTTTGGGTCAGCTCAGATTACATCGCCTGGTTTGTTAATCTCTATTAACATGAACTTATCTCATAGGATATTCTGTTCAAACATCACAGGTTGAAGCTCAGATTGGGATTTGGCAAGATAGATTCCCAGGGACACTACCTCCATTCTATGCTATAAAAATGAGCTTCATATGGCCCAAATCTACTAGATGAGACCATCCTATCCATTATCTATGTCGAAAAGATTTTTTTTAAACCTTATATTTATATCAATCACATGATCACTATTTTGTAGTTATCTTATAAATGGTAATGATACCTAATTGTCATTTAATCCCAATGAAGAAATTGAATGTGTTTTCGATTTCCATAAGACATTAAAATAAAAGTAATTTTATTCATAAATGATCGGGTTGTTACATGATTCCCCCCTTCAGAAATTATTCCCTCAAAATATTCCTTTCCCAAACTGAAATAGATGAGGGTGACTTTGCCTCATTACTTCATTTTTTTTCTCATGTTGCTTGGTTAAACATGTGATTTCACCACAACACCTTGATGAGGGGCATCATCTGCTTTCATAGAATGTTTTCTCTTTGATCTATGATATTCTACATCTTCTATTCATAAGAGAGGTCATTATCTAGTTGTACCACCTCTGGATTGAGTACATTTGATGGGTTAGGTATATACTTTTTCAAGTATGATACATGAAATATATCATGTACAAGAGATAGTTTTGGTGGTTGTGATAGTCGATAGGCCAATTTTCTAATGCGATCGAGGATATTAAAATGGATTATGTACCTTGGACTAATAATTCCCTTATTCCTGAATCTAATCACTCTATTCATTAGATATATGTCGGGTGAAACCATATCTCAAACATAATACTCTATGTATCGTCAACGATTGGCGGCATAACACTTTTCTCAATTCTGATCATCTTTACTGTGTTGTTGGATGGTCTAAAACATTCTCACTATTTCTTCAACCATTTATCAACCTATAAGGTTTCATTACCTAACTTCAATCGAACATTTTAGTGTTTTTTACCTCTTCCCGTAAATGGATCCCTATGGATCCATTTGGATGCTTGAGTGGAAACTATTTTGGTAAGAGAACTAAACCAAAAGAAGATGTCGATCCCATACTCCTTTGAAGAATATTGAGCATAATCTCAATATGTCCTCATGTATTTTGATAGTCCACACAGATTGGCCATATTTTTTTGTGTGATAATCCATAATTTAGTTTGGCTAAGAATTCAAAGCGTGTTGGAGACTCTTCTAGATCATAGAGATGAATCATGGATCTCTATCAACTATAATGGAGACTGGCATGCTATGCATCCTTACCACTTCTCTGATTCATATTTATGCTAGTTGATCCAATGATAAATCCTCTCAAATTTTAATGAAATGTTTACTCTTTGTATGATGATCCCCAACAACATATTTATCATTTTTTTCTTTGTATGTTTTCAGAAGTCTAGTGACAAATTCCATGGTGATGTTTTCCCATTTCCTTGTTGGTATGTGTAATGGTTTGATCATCCCCTTAAACTTCTGCCTCTAATCCTTCACTTTTTGAAATACAAGGAACATTGATACATACTCATCGATCTATTTCATCCTATTATCCCACCAATAATTCTCTCATAGATCTCGATATATCTTTGTGTTTCTAGGGTGAATAGATAAATTTGAACTATGTCTATCATCCAAAAGTTATTTCATTAACATTGGATTTTACGGAACACATATTCTTGACCCAGATCTCATAATTACTTCTTTATTAACATTTATCTCTGAGGATTCCCCTTTTCTAGTAGTTTCTACTATATTCATAATTCCCACATCATCCATTTGATAATCTTTTAACCTTTCCAAAATGGATGGTTGAGCTGTCATTTGTGAATGGATTGATGATGTTACCCTGTTTTTTGATTCCCATGTATATCTTTATCAAATTAAAAGAAGATGGGATCCTTTTGAATTCTAATCAATGAAATAGTTGTTGGATCCTTTCTACATAGAGAATCTACCACTTTATTCTCTTTCCCTAGATGATTGTGAATTGAGGAGTTATCGTCTATGATCAGCTCTAACCATCTTCCTTGGAACATATTCAACTCTTTCTGTATGAATATACACTTGAGTATTTTTTTGATATGTATATATTTCACATATTTCTAGAAATTTGTAATGTCACCAAATTTTTAAATAGAAGATCAGTACAACCAACTCCAGATCATTTTTTAGATAGTTCTGCTCATGGACATTCAATTTCCTTCAATAATTGGCATTGACTTTGTCGTTTTTCATCAACACAAAACCCATTCCCTTCTTCAAAGCATCATTTAATACCACAAAATGTTCTCCACTTGTGGTTAGTGTGAGCATGAGTGTAGTGATAAGCCTCATTTTAAACTACTTGAATCTCACTTCCTATTCATCATTCCAAGAAAATGTGACTCCCTCCCAAGTTAGCTTAGTAATAAGATTTTTTTATCATGAAAAATTTCTCACCAATCCGTGATAATATATAGCTAACCCAAATAAGCTATAGATATTTGTCACATATATTTCCCTTGGCCATCCCTCAATTGTATTTTTCATGGAGGGATCCACAGATATCCCATTGCATGTGATGATATGGCCTAATAATGAGACTTCCATCAACCAGAACTCACACTTTTTTTATATTTCATAGAGATTCTCCTCTAACATGGTCTCTAGTATAGTGATTAGATGCCCCCATGCTCCTCTTTGGTTTTTGGAGTATATTATAATATAATCTATAAAGACTACCAAAAAATTGTCGAGGTAATCTATAAATAATCTATTCATCAAGTCCATTATGATTAATGGATCATTAGTGAGTCAAAAAGTCATTTGTATAAATTCATAGTGCCTGTACCATGTAAAAAAATCAGCCTTGGGGATATCCTCTTACTTCACCCTTACTTAATAACATCCTAACCAAAAATTCACCTTGGAGAAGTAGTGTGCACCACATAACTGATCAAAAAAGTCATAAAATCATGGTAATGGATACTTGTTATTTATTGTGATTTTTTGAGATCATGATAATCATTGAAAGGGAACATTGACCAAAACATATTCTTGATGAAGAGGACTATTTCACCCCACAGTGAAGCACTTGGGCATATAAACCCTTTATCTAGATTCTCAGTTAGTTGTTTCATTAGCTCCTTAAGCTCCACAATAGCTAATATATATGGTGTCTTGGATATTATCAATTCCCCAAGTATAAGATCTATTGAGAATTCAACATCTTTTCTCAGAGAAAGACTAAGAAATTTCTCAGGAAACACATCATTGAATTCCATTAAAATAGGCATGTCACTAAGGATGGTTCCTTCCTTAGACACAAACATTTGAGAAAGGTATGCATGCTTATAGAAAAGTAATATCCAGGCATGATATGATTATTCTAAAGAAGATTCATCCTCCTCCTCACACTTGTATTAAATCAGGGGTCGATTCACTATATGGTGAGTGATTTCCCTCTCATCGCAATTTATGTTGTGTCTGTATAGGGAAATCCAATCAATTCCAATAATTGCAACAAATTCCACTAGAGGGAGTTTGGAAACGTTCAATGAGAATTAGAATTCACAAATTGTGATAGGGGATGAGTTATATTCATGGGATGCAATAATTGACCCATATTTCATTCTCACGGACATCTCTACTTTCATGTTTTGTACTGGTGTTTGTATTGTTGTACAGAACATTATGGATATAAAAGAATTTGTAGAACCAGAATCAAAAAGTATGTTTTCTATTCATTAATGAATAACTATTGTACATGTCACAACTTCATTGATGGGATTATCATTGGTGGTAGTGATGGAAAAATCCCACTCTTGCAGCCTTGGAGGTTTTTTATTTCCTCTAAAAACCCTTGGATTAGGGAACTAGTTCAAAAATTTCTCTGGTTCTCAACAGTTGCAGCAAAGAAAAATGCTTTGAGGGTCTAATGGATAATTACTATCCTATATGGAAGAAACTGATTTTTCATGTTGGTAATCATTTTCCAGGTTCCCTTATCATCAATACCTAAAGATTTTTCTTGTCCCCTTCAATAAATCTCATGTTTTTTTCTTTCTACACCTTTAGAAACTATGGTGATTGAATTTCATAGCACCATTGGATTTATCCACCAGATCACCAGAATTAATGTCCCATTTCTGATTCTTATCCCCATGATACCCCTGTTAATTTTCAATCTCTATTTTGTATTTTATAGAACATCATAAAATTTCATTATTGCTACCAAAGTCACAGATTGCTAGGGCTTTCCGTAGGCTGGGTTTTAACCCACCAAAGAAGCAAACAACCTTGCATTTTGGGGTAACAAAAATGAGGAAGGTGTATCATGAAAGCCCTGTGAAGTTTTTCTCACATGCTCTGATGGATTCTTCATCTTTTTTCTTTAAGTCCATTTCCATCTTAAGTTAAAGGGTGTGAGTAAAATACTAATCAAAAAAAACTTTTCATAAATCCTTCAATTCCGACACCTTGATCTCTTCCATAGACTTCATATTTTTTTAATGTCCACCATTGATCAAATTAACCATCCATATGATAAGCATCCAGAATATTATTCCCGTTTTTTGAACAAAGATGGATGGATAATATCTTCTCAATGGAGTTGATCCACTATTTGTTGATTGAGGGATTTGTTGATCCATCGAAACTAGGAGACATTGGTCTCCTGAATCTCTCGATTGTGACTTGTTCTTTCTTAGAGGGGGGGATTTTTCATTCATATTGACCCACATTTCTATTAAAAACTTAAGTTAACTAAGAGAGTATCATTACAATGTTTGGGATTGGTGCTCCCATCAGATTGGTCATCTCATTAGAACAGTCCTCACATTATTCTTCACATCGTTTGTTAGCCTAAATCCTCATATTACTGAACATTGGATAGAATAAAAGGACAATTATGGGTATGTAATTTAATCTATTAAACAAACAAATAGGAATACAATGAAAAAAAAGACAAATTATAAATTAAATTTATCTAATTAAAATATGAATTTTTATGTTTCGATCTATGTTATCCGTGATATACTTCCTAACCTATATTCTTAGGGTAATTTATTTGTTCCCTTATAATAGTTCTTATTATTCTTATGAATTTACTGAAGCATATCCCCTATGAGTTTCAAACCAGGAGTGTATCAAGGCCCATTATCATGCAGTAGTTCTGGTTCAAGTCGAGCTCAAACTGGTGTTTTTGTGTTTTACCCCTAGATACATCAGTTCCATAGTCACCCCTACTTGTTTATATATATACATGGATATAGTTTCTTGAAAAAACACTTCATCTATATTAATAGAAATTTAGGAATGTTTTTTAATACTTAGTTTTATCCCAAAGTTTTTTACTAGGGTTTTCAAATCGAAATCTAAAAAATAACTAAACCTATCCTCTAATACCAACTATGACAACCCTGCTGTTTATTACACACATAAACATGATTTATTACCTAAAATTGCACTTAATACGAACTAGAAGATCAATGGGTCTAGTGACTTTGGTGGTTAAAAAAATTAAATGGCTACTTAATACATAAAATACAAAATCTTAATTGAAAACAACGTTTACATGAACATAACATTCCTTTGTACTTAGCATTGCATTTGTTAACCAGAGGTCATACATAAGAAAAGGGTAACCTATATAGCCTAGTAAGGTATTAAACAAGGATTGACATGAATAATAAAATACATTTTAGGAAATAGAAAAATCAATGGAGCATAAGAGAAAAATGAACATAAGGGCACCATATAACATGATCATCGTAACATGGAAATGTGGAAATAACTTTGAACACGATGTCATTCACATAAAAGAATCAGACAAACCCCTATCCCAAAATGGTGGGATCTTTTTCTAAATGGAATAATGTAATAATTTATCCCATGATGATGTATCATGATACTAAACATTACCCATTCATTGCAGTGCTATTAGGGTGAACCCTTCAAAAAGATTTTAATCTCATGCTTAAGTGTGCCACATAGATCATATAACATGGATTTATTAAACATCATAATTTATTAAATGATAATGTAATGTAAATTAAATACATGATATTATATAATAAATAATTATATTTTCACAAATTTTAATACCATTGATGGAGAAATGATCATGTTATTCAGTACACGGTAATTTTGGCATGGAAAACTATGGTGCCATTTCAACAGCCTAACAGTGTGAAATAAAAATTGTTAAAAATGGTTGATAATATAGAATTAGGTATATAATCATATGTACATGAAATATAAAATAATGGGTTCATATATATACATTTCACATAACAAGGAATTTTTAAATAGATGGTGTAACATAATAAAGAAACTAGAAGAAAAAGGATAAATGGGATAACTCTTACAAAATTTCTACATAGTAACAGGTGGACATGGGAAGGATTATTGAGATATAAAGATGTCTCCCATAATAGAATAATAATATGGTTAGTATGGGGGATATGATAAAAAACACCCTATCATTTTTAAGTGAATGTAAAAGGGTCTAACAATATAAGGAAACTAGGATTAAAAATAACAAAGGAAGAAAAGTGTAGATCCCTTATTTGAGTGTGTGAATTCAAAAGCTTGAAAAGGGTCTTATTGAGAGATTGGTGAATCTTGGGAGGATTCTAGAGATGGGAGGACATAGTAGGGACATGATAAAATGATTTGTTTTGTGAAGATAAGTACGTGCTTAGGTGGGTTTATATAGGAAATGAGAGGGGAATTCTTTAATATTCTAAAAACTTATGTTTTGGAATATATATAATTAAATATTCAAAACCAAAAACCTTCCCTTAGATTTTTTTCATGGTTCTAAAAATATAGGAGTGGAGAAAATTATTTTATAAGTCAAACGAATAAACATATTAAAATATTATCCTTGCTTATTTGAAGTTGAGTCACATTATTAAAGAAATGAATTTAAATTCATAAAATATATTATACATTTTGGAGGATTCACTAGGGATTTATAAATAATTAAAAAAATATAAAATTAAATTATTTTAATGGGAAAACATATGTTAGTCTGAGAATACCCATTATTGTATTTATTACATCATTTTGTGGTCATTATAATGGCATAAGACATAAATTTATTTATAGGCTCTCTCAAAAAATTATGAAAAATTCCCCTTTGGATAATTTAGACAACATTATTTCAAAAATAATATTAATTTATTCTGAATAATCTTCTAAATATTTGAAATTTCACTTTTAAAATGAAAACCAACATTTATTGAAATTTCATGGGTTTTGACAAAAAATAGTTTTCAAACATTAATAAAAATTATATTTGACTTAATTGAAATTATATACTCATTTATTATTCATAAAATTGACTTGATAATAATTTTTTATTAAAATATAAATTATTTCAAATATTCATTAATTCTTTAAAATAAATTCTTTAAAATTACTCTTTCTGTTTTATCATATAAAAAATATAACTCTTATCAAACAGATTACCTACTCGTTTACAGATAATGAACTAATATTATCATCAATTATGAGAATTTTTTATGTTATTATTAATAAATAAATTTATTTCATATATTAATGTTTATATTTCTAAAAAGTATAATTTTTTCCAGAATAATCGCTTTATCAAATTCATTATTTTTTTATGATAGAACATTCTCAGAAAAAAAATTGATGGAATAAGAATTTTATTTAAAAAAAAGTATTACACAATAAGTAACTAATACATTGTTACATAACCCATTATAACACCTGAATGATACATAATGGTTAGGTGTGAAATGGTGGTAGACTCTTGGGTCAACTCAGATATCATCGCTCGGGTTGTAATCTTTATTAACTTGAAGTTCTCCCAAAGGAGAATCCAATAAAGCTTAAATGGTGAATATATTCATGGGATTGGTCAAGCATGAATCCCATTGATGCTACCTCCTTTCTGATCTTCAAAAAATGAGCATCATACGGCCTGAGTCTACAAGTTGAGGCCTTCCTCTCCTTTTTCTGTGTCCAAATGATTTTTTAAACCTTATATTAATATCAGTCATGTTATCAATGTTAAACAACTATCCTGTCAACTGTAATGATACTTGATGTTAATTTAAACCCAATAATAATAATAAGTGCCTGTGTTTTCTATATCCATAAGATATTAAATAAAAGGGGATTTTATTCATTAATGATCTATTTATTACAAACCCCACATCCCATGGCATCCCATCCTCCAAGGTTGCTTCCTCAAATATCCATCATGAGTTTTTTAGGGTTTTCATACATTTTTACCAATTTCTTCACTTCTCTTCCTATGTCATGGTTTTCCATCGGGGATTTCTTTTTTATAAAAACACTAATGGCTAGTTTTTGTGTTTGAGTTGTGTTTTTTTATTTAGGGTGTTTTGTTTGTATGTGGGGCATTGTTCTTCCTCAGAATAAAGATATGTAGCATTCACACACCAATGATTTAGGTGTTTCCATTCTATTCCACTTTGATGCAAACCATTTTTTCTTGGATTTCTTTATTTAAATTTTTAATTTGATTCACACCTCCAAAATGATCATGGTTAGTTTATCGTCATGTTTTCTTATGTGTATAAATTGTTAAAATATTGTTTCAAAGTTATTCTATGTTAATTACAATATGTATGTATCCCAAATGTGTATGATAAAACGTTAGTTGAGATTTTATAATAAATTAGGTGAATTTGGGTAGTGTTTTACATTAGAAATATTTATTTAAAGTGCTTGTATTGTAAATTTTTCATTTGATTGGGTGATTTAGATGCCTTTTGTGGCCTTAAAAAAATGGTGGATTTTTTTGGAAAGATTTGTATACACTTTTCAAATTTAATGGATGTTTTGGGTTTAATTAAAAATAATGTGGTTTTTTTGAAATGTAAATAGTTGACATGTGTGCGGTATTAGATGAGGGAAACATCCATGGGTGCACAAGTTGCACACATGGTTTGGAATTCAAATGAAGATTGCATATCAAAATAGTTCCTTCCATGAATCCTGGCTCATCAAAGGGCTCCTTGTTGTCTAATTGGTGTGTTAGCTCCCATGTGTGGTTTCAAAACGCGGGTTTTAATGTCTTCCTTAAAGATTGGCATGTTTGGACTCAAAATGTGTTTTGGAGAAGGATTTTAAATGAAAATGACATTTTGGAATGTTCATGTGCATGTGGTGTTTCACTATGGTTTATAAATGGTTTGGAAATGTCTGTGAAAACTCATTTGAGTATGTAAAACAAAAGGCCCATTTGGAAATTTTTGTGTTTTTAAAGAATGGGTTTGAATGATAAGTGATTTGATGGCATGTTTTTCACATTCAAAGATGTGGAATATATGTATATATATAGTGGGAACCTATATAAGAGGGATTTACCTTTATGGGTTATCGTATAGTGGTGTCTGTGTTGGTGGTAGGCAAGTGTGGTGGCATCACATAAGGTGAGTCAGGCATGTGAGGGCCTCTAACATACACATTATTTTACTACCATGAGTTCCTAGAAATGTTTTAGAAGATCAAGTGATGGTTTATTACCAATTCTGATTTGACGGGTTGGTACCCCCTAGGTCAATAAGTGGGCAGGAGGGATGTGCCACTAGATTTGTCAGTTTATGGCAGTCAGTTGGTTATTGACTATGAAGTTTCACTATTTTTCTACAGCTAGTTCCAAACTGAGTACATTCAGGGGTCATTATAGGGATGTGTAGGATCTTCCATGGTTATTATCTATACCTTCTTATTTAATTTCTATTGCATTTCATTTACATTTTCATTGTTTTATTTTTTAGAATAGCCTGATATCTCCTTGTTGGGGTGTTAGTTTTAAAGTAGTAAAACCTTATTTTTGTAAATATAAATGTTGTGTACGTTTTTTTGAATATAAAAGTGGTATTTTTTTATTAAAAATAGAAAATGGTATTTTTATTAATGTGTTTCAAAATGGTATTAATGTATTTTTTTGGAATGTATTTTCATGGATTCTATGGTGATTGCCTATTAAGTTGTGATGCTCACACCCTAATTGTACCATTAGGTGTTGGTAGACCCAATCTGATTCGTGGGTTTAGTATTTGTGGTTTGTGTACTCGTTGTTGTATTTGTTCGGTCTTGTGGTTAGAGGTAAATAAGAGATTACAATGAGATCTTGTTGGTGTATCCCTGTTTTAGTTTTGTTTCGGTTTGTTTCATAGTTTTATTTATATCTAGATCTATTGTACATTAATTTATGATCAGTTGTTGGCTTTTGATGATTGTCTATTTTGGTATTTCATCCCTTTTATTCTTGATCTAAATCATTCCCATATGTAATATTTTTCTACCTGTCACTAGTTTTTAGCCTGTGTGGATTAGGAATGCTCTTCAGGCCATGCCACAGACTGGGTCCGGTGTTAGGTTGGATGTAATCCCAGCCAATTTCATGAAAATGGTATCATATGGGGAAATTTTCAATTTTGGGGGTCAGATAGTTGCAAATTTGGTCTATCTGGACTTGGGAGGTCTGTACAGTAAGAGCATCGTGAACTATTGCTTGTTTGGAACCTCATGTTACAGTGGGTAGTTTGGGATTTGAGTCTTTTTGTCTTTTTTTCAATCAAGGGATGACAATGATGGTGTGTTGGTGTTATGTTTTTATATCATGTGGAGTAGTAACCCATGTGGAGTCCGAGCACATGGTTTAATCTCCTCTAAGTTATTGATGCTTACATGGGGCATGAACCACAACCATGTCTTCAGGTTAAGCATAACTAATAGTTCCTCGTTCCGGGGGTTAGCATGAGTTGGGTCTTGCCTTGGTTTCATTTGAGGTGATTCGTGATTTTTTTGGTCTTGGATGATGTGATTAATCTTTTTAAATGAAAAAAAATTGTTTTTTAAATGAAAATAATTTATTTCAATGGTTTTGGGATTGAAAAAATGGGTTTTAATTGAAAGTGTTTTGGGTTGAAATTTGGTAAACACATGGTTTTGGATGGGGAAATGGAATATGAAACCATCGGTACTACTTATGAATGTTATAATATGTGAGGGTATATATGGAAATTCCATGTTGGAACATTTGTATATATGATGAGGTCATAAGTGGATGAACACATACATGGCTGTTCATTGGATACTATGGGTGGGGTTTTCAAACCAATAGCTTCTCTTGGATTTTTTCAAACGGTTTGGAATGGAAAATGATTTTTGAAAATTCTTTTTCATTATGAAGTGGATTTTTTCTCATGAAAAAAATTGATTTCAATGTTTGATTATTGGATTTTTAAGGAGGATTTGAAACTGAAATCAAACTACAATTTTTAGAAATTGAGATTTTGATTATACTTCATTATGTAGGGAATATGAGCTAGTTGTTTTGGCCTGAGATGGTGTTTTTGTTATTATTTGATTGGATGTTTCTTTTGTACTCTGTTTTTTGATGTTGTTCAGAATATGACACCTATAAAGGTCCCTAATGTTTTTGATGAGTCATTCCCAACTTCAAATTCTTCATAAATATTGTCTATCATTTGTGGTGATTGAGATTTGTCATAGGCAGTGGAGTGTCTTGAATAGGTAGACTATTTCTTAAAATCATTGGGAACTCCATATGTTTTTTGAGTTCATGAAATAATAGGTTTTCTAGAGTTCCATGTTTTGGACCAATAGATGTTGGTTTCCCAGTCATCATTGGATGTTGGGATCACATTGTAATTTTTTAAGACCACTTTCATCTAGAGGATTATACCTAGGGACATGATGTCAAGGAATGTGGCAGATCTGTGGGATGTTCAGGAAGGCCAGAGGACTCTGAAATATTATGTTTATCACTCTGGAGATTTGGTTTCTTAATATCTAGAGGTAGTTCTATAGTATCATTTAAACTATTCTATTTTGGTATGTGGTCTTCATTCAGATATCGTGGGAAAATATCTCTCATCATATGTAGTTTAGTTTGGGACATTTGGGGATGAGGTATTCATAACCGAATTGATTCCTTGAAATGTCTATGGTGACTGATGAACATGATACTCTTTTTTATTGAAAGTTCCCCATATGGTGAGAAGTGTTTGATGGATGATCCTTTTCCCATGAAGTTAATCTTGTTGGATCGAACTTCTAATTCATTGGATCACTCGCTCGTGTGTTTCCAGTGCGTCCACTTCAGGCATTCAAAGTCTTATTGTCACAATCCTCCGAATACATTCCACTACTAAAGCTATATGGTAAATCTTGATAACTTTTTCAATAAGGATTGCTCGAATAAGATGTTGTGATATAATGTGTCTACTTCCTATCTATGATATAAGAGATTCTTTAGTCATCAGGGCTCTCGTTGTGGGCCTTGATGTAAATATCCCACGCAGTCAGGAATTTTCATGGGGTTGAAACATTTTCCTGATTTTTGTTTCAATAATTGGGATGAAAAGGTTTAAAGTTCCTTGTCGTAGTTTCTCAAGTTTTGTGAGTTCATCATTTCATTGTAAAAGTGAGATGGTATTGTATTATCACAATCCAATAAGTTATGTTTATTTAAATTTGACATTCTGAATCATGTATTTTTCATTTTTCATGATCAAACCTTATGTGGGTTGGTTTTATATAATGAGTGATCATTTGGAAGTGCATGAGTCTTGTGTAATTTATAGATATTGTTTTCATTTCTCTATATGGTTTTGGTTTTTGTTATTTCCATGGACTATCCATGTGTATTAAGGGTATTGTGTGTGGGGAATGTTCAGGATTCGTTAATGGTGTTGTTTCATTTGTTAAAATGAAGTTGGATGTGATATCATTGGGAGTTCAATAATAATTTGTTTCAGTTAGGGTGTTGTTTAGTTAAATTATACTATTCAGGATCGTTTTTAGGGTCACGGTTTTCTGGGATGCTCTGTAATGGGATTCTTCTTTGAGTTTTTTTGGGTTTTAAAGTACCCATGCTAGTTCACTTCTTATAGTGGGGAGAACCCTATAGTGTTATCCCATAATTTTTATATTGCGGTCTCTTCTTGATATGTCATGTGTGACTTAAGGAGTGAATAGTAACTCCCAGGGTTTATGGTTTCCTTATGTTCTATTTGGGAATGTACTCAATCATTGGTTATTTTTTGACCTGGTCAATTTTTGGGGTTAGCAAGTGTTTTTCATGGGGATAATTGTCACATACCAACCTCAGATACTCATTTATTATATCTTTTTCTTGGTCTCAGATCTTTTGGTCAAATATTGGTATTGATTCTCGGTAAAAAATTACTTTCTTGAATTTTGTGTGGGTTTTGGCATGTGCATGTGCAACATATGGTTAGAAGAAATTATGAGGTTCATCCCAGGTAATCGTGCAGCAGGTCTAGAGCAAGGAAGAAGATACAGCGTGGTTTGTAAATGGTCGCACAAACTATGAAGGTTAGTCATGTGGTCAGTTCCATCTTGGAAAGAATGTTGCTCATGGTTGGTGCATGTCTTGATAAACTATGCAGAAAAACCATGTGAGCAACTCAAAAAAATTAAAAGTTGAAATTCCTATTATACCATCCTACCCTTTTAAGCGTATTTTGGCCCCCACATTCTTGGATGAATTTGGAACACCAAGGGGTCATGAAACCCCTTTTCCCTTGGATCCCACTCCTCAATGGTATCTTCCTCAAAAATATAGGGTGGTTTTTTTGGGGTTTTCATCCATTTTTCCCTCTTTCCCAACTTCTTATTTCTTGGTTTTCCATTAAGGGTTTCTTTTTTGGATAATCCCTAATAGATAGGGTTTGTTTGTGGGTAGTTTTTTCTTTGGATTTAGGGTGTGAAATTGGTCAATAATGCCTTATTATTACTCTCATTGAAGCTCCGTTAAATTCTCACGCAAATGAGGTAGGTTTTTCAATTCTATTCCTTTCCATAGAAGACCATTGGTTCTTGTATGTATTTAATTAATTTTAAAATTTGATTCACATGTATGAAATTAACATGGTTAGTTTATTGTCATGTTTTCTTATTGGTATAAATTTCCAATAATGGGTTTCTAAGTTATTCTTTGTTTATTACTATGTTTATATTTTTCAAATGTGTTTGATAAAATATCAATTGATTTCTTACAAGAAATTAGTTGAATTTGGATTGTTTTGGCCCTTAGAAAATTTATTTAAAATTTATTTATTGTAAATTTTACATTTTTTGGGGGATTTGAATGTCTTTTATGGATTGAAAACTATATTAGAAATATTTTCGAAAGATTTAAATATGCTTTTTCAGTTGAATGGGATTTCTGAGTTGGTTTAAAAATAAAGTGGTGGTTGTGGAAATGGAAATGACTGATTTAGGTGTGCCATCGGATGGGGTCACATCCATGGGTGAATAAGGTACACTTAGAGATGGTCATTCAAATTATGATGGCATATAAAAATAGTGTCTTCCTTGAACATTGTCTCCTCAAATGGATCCCTGATTTATTAATGGTGTGTTGGTTACCATGGGTGGTTTCTAAAAGTGGTTTTGAATGTGTTGCTTAGGTCCTAGCATGTATGGCCTCGAAAAAAATTTTGGTGATTGAATGGAAATGTAAATTCATGATTGGTAAGTGTTTGTGAAAATGGTTCTTTTCTTTGTTCATGAAATGGTTTGGAAATTTCTTTGGAAAATTCATTTTAGTATATAAAACTAGATGCCCATTTAAAAATTGTCATGTCTTTTATGAAATGGGTTGAATGATAAGTGATGTGGTGGATCGGTTGGCACCATAAATGATGTGTTATATGTATATATATAGTGGGTATCTATATATGAGTTATTTTCCATTAGGGGTTATTTTATAGCAGTTTCTGTGTTGGGGGTAGGGAAGTTTGGTGATGGTAGGCAAGGTGAGTCACATGTGTGAGGGCCTCCCACCTACACTGTATTTTATAGCCATGGGTTCTTAGGTATCTTTTAGAAGATCGAGTGATAGTATCTTTTGACACTCGATTAGACAAGTTGGTACCCTCAGGATCACTAAGAGGTTACTTAGATTGTGCCACAGGATTGGTTAGTTTAGGGCGGCCAGTTGGTTACTGGCTGTGGAGTTTCAACATAAGTCGCCAAGTTGTTATGATCCGATTATATATAGGAGTCGTTCTAGAGATATTTGGGATTTACCATGGTTATTATATATATATATATATATTATTTACATTTTGTTTCATTTCACTTCCAGTTGTAGTGTTTCTTTATTTTCAGCATACCCTGATATCTCCTTGTTTGGGTGTTGGTTTTAACGTGGTAAACCCTTCTTCTGAAAATATAAATATGGTTTGAGTTATTTTGGAAATAAAATCAACATAATTAAATTAAAATGAGACAAAAAATGTTTTTATAAATGTATTTTTATACATAGTTAATGAGTTGTTTTCAGTAAATGATTTTCATGGCTTTTGTGGTGATTTCTTACTAAACTATGAAGCTCACACCCTACTTTTACTCTTCGGTGTCCATATTCCGAATCACCTTTTCAGGTTTAGGATTTCTAGTTTGTGTGCTCATTATTTGAGTAGTTTGGTATTGTGCTTTTATGTGACCATGTTGTCACATGGATATCTTGTTGTTGTATCTCAATTTTAGTTTTTTGTTAATTTTTTTGTTTACCAGTTTTATTTCTATCATGATCCATTGTGTATTCATCAATGATCAGTTTTTTATTTTCACTATGTGATCAATTTGGTATTTTTATCATTTTTCTTCTTGGAAAAAATCATTCCCATTATTATTATTTTGATGCTTGACAGTAGTTTCCAACTCATGGGGACCATGAACAACCTTCAGTCCATGCCATGGATTGGGTCGGCTGTCGGGTTAGATGAAATCCTAGCATAGTTACTAACACTACATCTTCTCTATCAATTTGATTAATATTATTCATAACATAGATATATCATCTATAAAAAACAATCACTCATACCTATATTTTCCTCACTGTGTTCTTTCAAACCAATAATGCCATATATATACTTGTACATACACATGGTTGTCACCCATTTCTTAAGAAACAGTTAGTCTCTAGATATATTTTATCTAATAAATTGAATACATATATTTAAATATTTTGAAATGGGGTCCAAAATATCTAATTTTATATGTTCTCTCTGTGGGAGAATATAATTACTTTTTTAAGGGTTCATGGTGTAAACCTAAGCATCATTCCCACTCTCATAATGAGTGTTTCTAGCGTGGAACATAGTATTTGAAATGAACATTTTAGGCCTCCTTGTTTACCAACACCAGAGATCCATGTGAAAATACACTCAACTATTGGTGTTTCACCTTTATTAAGATCATGGTATCAAAAAATTGTAACTAAAATATCCTTTTAATTTTTAATACACTTTGAAATATCACCAGCTATTTTGGCTCCAAAAAATTCCCATTTTCATGGACACCACAACATAGATAGTTTCTTTAAATAATTTATTCAATTATTTTTATTTAACTCCACTCTTTAAATCCTGTAAAATCTTAATTTATCATTTATTAAATGAATAAAACTCTAAATAACCTTTATAACCAATGAACTAATTTCATAAATAAATTAGTCTTAACATTCCTCCATTGTAATACTTATCTTGGTTCCAAAAAAGAGGATATAGAAATTATTATGAGATAGCATCAACACATGTTTTAGGATCCATACACTATTGACCTTATATCAATGGAAATCAATACACAAATCCATCTTTTTAAAATCACTTAATGAGGGAACATTCAATAAAAAAACACTCATTAACATACTCTAATCATCTTGGACACATCAATATCTACCTAGTGGATTATTTATATATACATATCAATCTTTGTATATAGAGAGTGACCAAGAATCCTAGTAGGATATTAGTAATGATAATATCAAATTTAATTTAAAAATAAATAGAATACTAGTTTACAAATATAAATATATATGAATAAATAAAATTATATTTCTATAAAGTGAGTAAAAAAATTTATCTTTTAATTAAAATAAAAATAATTTTACATGACCTAACTAAAATAGTAAATTGAGATGAAAAATATAAATTCAATAATCATTTTCAAATATCTCAAATAATTGGATAACAACCTAGGTATGAGGTAAAAAACTAAGGCATTAATCATTGAACTATCATGCAAGCATGTTTATGTGATCCATAAATCCCATACTCTAAACTAAAATATATTCAACATGAGTTTATTCCTTTATCCAGTGCATAATTTAATCTATGGGAACTATTAATACATAAATACACCATTTTAGTACTCATCTCTTGATTCCCACTTAGTTACTCCAATGTTTGTTAAGAAGTTTCCTAGACCAAAACATCAATAACTTAAATACAACATCGATAAAATAAAATCTCCCCATAATACATACCCTATTGATACAACTACTCCCAAATACACATCCATTATTTAACATGATATCATTTTACATTTATGTAAGAAGTAATAAGGGCCCTATAAGGGCTCTAAATAAGTAAATGACATATTTATTACAATCCAAAAAACCCATTTTCTTTGAAAATGATAATTAAACCATGAAAATATATTATAAGAGTCAATAATAAATTCTATTAACAATTTTTTTTAATTATTTCATAAAAAATATTTTTTTATTTTTTTAAACCCTCATAAAAAAATTCTTTACCATGTATATGTGAAACATTTCTATAAAACCCATTTTCTTGTCACATGTATTTCATAAATATAACATTCATTTATTCTTAAACCACTATAAAAAATTAATATGAGTTCTATATAAACAAGAATACAATTCATAATACTTAATAATATATTGTTATCAACAAATGGAATTGTATATAATAACCAATTAGATCTTGGTGAAATAATTTTATAAGGGTGTAAATCATAAAACTAAAAAAATGGAATACTTATAAGAGGATTGCAAAACCTAAAATCACCCCCTGCATATTTTTTTTAAATAAGACACACTAAACCACCATGGACAAAAACGAAAATGGGGAAGGAATAAAAATAGACTAATATAGGGGAAGGATTAGAGTCTCATACCTACAGAAATCATCCATGATTGATATATAACCATTAATGGATGACAAGATGCAAAAGGAGTCAAGATAGGTATCTTTTAATAATTTTTAGAGTAAGAGGGTTGAGTTTGAGAATTTGAATGAGTAAAATCAACATATAAGATGAAAATTAATATATCTTAAAAAATGAAACATGGTTTATTGAATTGTGTTCATAACCATGTGAATTTACCTATCCATATTTTTGGCCCATATTAATGATTTGTATGGTTACCTGGTTAATGATTCGTAATAATAAAACCTATAGAATATTGTTAAAACATTAAATTTCTATCAAAAAACTTAATGAATGCAATGTAACAAATAATAAAAAATATTAATATATTATTAGGACATAATGGGTGTTATAATCTATACCACCATGATACTTTATACCCCAGGAATGTTCTTGTTAATTCCTCTAGTTATAAACGATTTATATTCATTGGATATTTATATGATATTATTCCACCCATGTATTATTAGAATAATTACAGATTTACTATCAATTGAAAACTAAGGGAATTTATTTCCCTCTTAAAATATTTTTTTGGTGATTGAGAACTAAGATACAATGTTCTAATAATGAATTTTCGGTTTCTAAAACTATGTCCCTCCAATCATGATTATGATAGGGTTCATTGTGATACCTTTTTAACTAGGATAAATAAAACACATTATCTATTGATTTAATCTAGGGATATTATTATATCTATTATAAGGCTTTCCGAATATATTTTTTTGGTATATAACACTTAATAATATTTCCTTCCATTCATTATAACATAAGACTTAGTTAGTGTGAACTTATAAGAAACACCAAATCACCAACTAAAAAGTTCAATAGACTATAAGAATATGTATATTATTATTTATGGAGACTCCAAGACAAAACAAAAATAATTGGGATTCAGATAATTTTTTAGAGATATCATACAAAATACTTAATCCCAAAAAGAATATTCAAAAATCCCAACACAACATATAGGTCAATAATTTGGTCTACCATATATAGCGTTAATGATGGATATCTATATAAAATATTATTATGTATCATTATTTGGGAATATAATTAATGATAACTAGTTCACCGGAGGTGTTTAAAAGAAAAATTGAAAATAACAAACATATTTATTATTATTTGAATTCCCAATCGATTTGAACTTATGTTTTAGAGTGATATATAATGTTATTTATTAATTTATTATCCATAGAATCTTAAAAACCCATCAAAAATTGAGTTGTATATCAAGTAAATTTTAAAAAAAATGATCACCAAAGTCACACCATGTAACATTACAATAACTTTTTTGTATAGTTTTATAAGAACATCAATGTTCAGGGTCTATTTATTTGAATAGAAACAAGAATATTTATGCATTATATTGACAATAACCCCAATCAAATACCTTCCTTGAGGGGGTCTATGTAACCAAAAAATAAATTACATAGACTCCTTACCCACTTATTTGTAGGAATAGCTATGGTGTGTAATACACTTTAAGAAATATGGTTTTCAATTTACATTTTCTGATAAGTGATTCAATGGGGATAACATTATCATTATCCCTTTATTATATTTCAAATAAATTGATAATTAATATCATAATTTTTTTCAACCTAGATGAACATCCAGAGTGTTTACTAGTAGTCTTTTATCGCTACCTCCTCAAAGAATGTGTTTCCAAAAAACATCCAAAATAAAAACAATCCCAAAAGAAATTGAATTAAAACCCTTGGTCTTTGAACCATTTAGAATTACTATAATATGGTGAAATTTAAAATCACATGGTCCTTACTAAAAAATAAAATTTAGAAGAGAAGTCATAATATTTATATTTAATAATATGATCATCTCCATATACTAATTAATCTAAATATGTACCTTTTAAAATAAACTCTTGAGTATTCATTCATCAATTATTCCTTCACTTTCAATAATAGAAAAAATATATATTTGAATCACCAATATAATTCAATTTTTTAGTAGTATAGTCTTTGTTGAAATAAAATGTTGTAAGATATTCCACCCAAGACCTCTATCCATGAATCATGTATTTTCATGAAAATTTATAGCATATAAATTTATGATTCGAATATATAATAAATAATTAATTGATTAAAAAATTAAACATATACATGAACGCATGCATCATAGTCAGTAATTCAATTTCATAGGCTAGGTAGTTTGTTGTGTATTAATATTATTTCAGTATTATATTCCCCCCAAATGATTATTATATTTAAGAAAAAAAACCAAAACCCATTATCATCGTATCACTAAAACAATACATCATTTATCATGATTTTGTAATATAAAAAGTTGAACTAATTTTATCCTTTTAAGCTTAATAAGAGATGTGAGGCATCGAGGACTCTATATAAATTGCATTCTTTACATGTAAGTGTCTCTAAAGGAAATTATAATTTAGAAAAATATTTCTCATGTCACTAATAATATCATTCCAAACATAAGAATATATATATATATATAAACATTAGAGTATCACAAGACGTAATAACTTTAATAGTTTTTGGTTTAGATGAAATACATTTTTCAAAAACCTTTTTTCTAAGAACATCACTTCTTATATCCATATATGACCCTCAGATAGTTTAAAATAAATGATCTAATATTGAATTATATCTTATAAAATTTTGAAATAATGTTTATCCTCATTATTTAACATTTACTAAAATAAAATATCCTATAAAAATACCATGATTGAAGATTCAATGTATTGATGAAAAATATAGTTTATTATAGAGATTAAAAATGATCAATTATTAAATGAAATGAAATCAATAGATAAATTAAATAAACATAAATTATTTTAATGTGAGTATTCAAAATATTTAATTTTTTTACCCTCTGTCAATGGTACCCATAACTTAGTCCACCTTTCAAGAACCAACTCACCCATTTCAACATATCAAGTAGATCTTTGATACGTTGTATGAACTATGTTTTCTTTATTAACTCCTAGGAATGATTCAGATAATTAATTTTATGTTAAATAGATTCATAACATTTCTTATCATAGATTACATAAGTTTCCTATTGTATAATTATTGGATGAATAAATCATTTACCCTCATGATCATCTAGATGGATCTATAATCTTTTGATGCTAAAAGAGAAAAAAATAAATGTATATGGTTATAAAACTCATCCCTATGATTATATTGAGATATAACTCCAACTTATACATGATAGAAATCATAAATAAATTAGATAGACATAACTTTGAAAAATATCATACTAAAGGTGTATCAACATTCCCTAAATTTCTCTCACTAGCTTCCAACAAAAGAGATGTTTACTGGAATGATAAGTTAAAAACTATATCAAGAGGAGATATAGATCATCTCAATATAAGAACTAATTAACATTAAAATAAATTCTAATTATATTTAAAATAGATGAGGTCACCCTTTAGGGATAATAGTCAATAAAATATTTTAACTCAATCATCAAATACATTAATAAAATATGATAAAAAATGTATATATCAAGGATAAATAAATATTATGACATATCAACTTCAAAAATAGTTATAAGACCTGATAGATATCAAAATCATTTTTTATTACATATAAAAGGAGTATAGATCACCCTCACAGAAGGCATAATTTTAAATAAAATATTAAACAATTATAAAACATTAACTTATAGATATGAGTGAGAGGTAAAAATATCAAATAATGAAACAAAAATTAGTGATATAATAATTAATGTAATTTAAACAATATTCAATCTAAATTTAGACTCAAAAGGTTTCTACATAGATACAAATAACCCACAAAATACTAGTTTTTGCTGAGATTTCCCACTAAAGTGTTGCCTACACATCAAATGAATCATTCTAAAAGCTATATGACCATGATAATGAGATCCAAAATTTTAGGAAGAATCTAATTATAAATCTGATCCTTTTGGGATGAAAACTTGGAACCACAATTTATTGGTGGTTCCATCCTTTAAAACCTAGGTTAATGTCTTAAAAAACTAATATAATTTCATTTCATAAGATTTTTTTTGTAAAATGGTTTATGATTCCCTGATATCACACATTAAAATAACATAAAAGGATTATTCAAAGTATGTTCATAAAAAGTTGATAGGTATTTCCTCAATGTTCTACCACTATATCCCCATATAAACTCATTCTAGATATAAATTTTTATAAATAATATTCTATCACTTTCAAGTAGTACAAAATTAGCATTAACTATTATCAATAATATTGAAAGATGCATTTACATAATTATAAAACTATTCACTACATTGATATCGGAATGATTGTAGAATATATATCTTATCAACTTCATATTATAGAATATAAACATTTTAAATAATAGAGTCTTGAGGTTTTCATTAAATACATGATCAATTGTCAATTTCACAAGATCAAAAAACTGAGTCACATTCACTATATCCATTTTATTATCTTTCTAGTGATAAAATAAACTACTGGGATTCTATAATTTCATCATACAAAGACAAAAATATTATATAATCAAGGTTTTAAAATCCTTACATTAAAAGTTATCATCCAATTTATCTGAGATTATAGACTCCTATCATTTTCTATTATTTCCTCAAAGAAAAAATGTGGTAGACATCACTTTATAGGTTTAGGGGGCACTGATAAAATAAATGACCTTCTCAATGTTCCACAACCATTCCCCTCTATCTTGATCATATTTATCATAAATAAAATAGAAATGATTATGTATATGAATTTCATTAGCCCAGTCATTAAATTGAGACAAGATAGAATCACCTACTATTTCTAAATCTTAGATACTCTACCAAATTATCTCTATCAAACCATTATCAATAAGGGTATTTCAATGAAGAAAATTAATTATCAATCTCAAATAATGGTCTATTAGATATCTTTTTGGGTAGAATGACTATAAATTCAATTAAAAATAAAATTTCATAAAAAATAAATCTCAAACACAATTATATAGAATAAAATCAATAAAATCATGCTTAAGAAAATCATATCAATATATCATAAGAATCTCATAAATGATTATAATGAATAAATAAACTAATTAGAGGATAAATTGAAACATAAAAGAAATATAATTCAACAAGGATAGGGTTTTTCTCATTTTCAACCAGACTATGCATCTTACCATGTGATATTCACTTAAACCATAAGTAGCTTGCACAATTTATCAGTATGGTATGTAACTTATTCACATAATAGTTTTATTTATTTTCCATTAAAACCCAAAATATTATCTTAATAACTCATAAAAATTTAACATAGAAACCCCTAATGTTTATTTGAACAATACTATTCGAAATTAAAGTGTAAAAAATATTAAAAAAATCACATGTCTGATATCACATAGTGACTCGATGAACATAAAAAAAATCTTTCTAAAATAGTTCATGACAACCTAATTCTTATTTTTTGATAATAATAAACCATATCTACCTTATTACCAAATAAAAAAATAAAACATATTCTGTAAAAACATTTTCTAAAAAACAACTATATTTATCCAATCTTGACACCTAGACTAGCTTACCATAAGGCCTAAAGTACATTCCCAATAAATATTAGCAATAAAAAATTTCCATGTGTATCAATATTATATTTTTGAAGGATTTATACCTATTTTAAATAAAAAATGGAGATTTCAACTGAAAAAATAGGATGATCATTCCATACATAATTTATTTCATAACTATAATTGATCATTTTTTAAAAGTAAACAACATCAAAACAATATACAACCACTAAATCACATTAAGATTGATGAATAATATATAAATGATAAATACATAAAATATATACACAATTAAATACTGTATGTACTAGGGCCCATAGTGAAAGCCGATGGGATGGTGAATTTAAAATTTATCATCATCAGGATGAAAAAAACTTGTCATTGCCGATGATCTTAGCCCTAATATGGTCTAAGTATATTTCTTTAATTAAAAGAATAGAAAAATGAAGCTATAAACATAACTTAGTAGATCTGAAGGTATCGTCGACTGAAACTCGCCTTCGGTAACCATTACATGAAGGATCTTTAATAGGATCCATCTAGATCATCCACCGATGCTTCAAAAATCTATCGGACTACTGATAATCGAATCCTATGTGTTATTTCAGTGACCCATCAATATATTCAATATCCTAAGGATCACCACATCGATACGCCTTTGATGCTTAAGGGAGATCTTGATCCAAGATATTGGATTCAGAGTCTGTCTCTCTAGAATGCATGAGGATAAAGAGACTTTTTTTATGCCATGAATAGTTATAAACATGGGCCTCTCCCTACTTATTTATTGGGGATGATGAATAACACCGAGTTGGGTTACCTAGCCCCTCTTAAATTTGACATCCACTAAATAATAATTATGATGAACTAAACTTGTCAATAAATATTCTTAATAATTAATCACATACTTATAATATATTTATAATATATTACATGATAAAACTGAGGCATTTAACTCAACTCTCCTTTCCTACATAATATTAAACAAACCTCAAATATTTGAATAATATTCATTCGAATAACAATTTCTCATAATTACTTAACTTGTTAATATTATAAACAAATTCAATTCCAATTATTCATTACATGAATAATTTGAATTTAATTATTTCTTTGGTGATCGATGTCGTAGACAATACTCAGACACCTTGGTGGGGCCCACCATGCCCAAAATACCTATTAAACTGAATATGGTGGATTCTTGAATACGCTATTGTGTATGACCCTCTTGTCCCTTATCTAGATAGCAGTGAATAAAATCCATAGACGAAGAGAAGAGTCTACAAACTCATCAAGACCCCTAAAGAGATAATGATATTCATAAAAAAGACTACCATCCTATGAACTAGTTCTTTATGATATAATCAATTTGTCTTTATATATATGACTGAAATGCCTGAAGGCTTCAATTTTTTTTAATTTTGGATAATCCCCCTTTTAAGGAAAAAGGGGGAAACCTACATGACTTCAAGGACATACACACATCAACAAAAACCGAATGTCGAACCCCAAAACAAAGCTACTAAGAAATACCCCTCCCCAGCATCATCATCAGTATGGAACTTCCACCAGTGTGTGATAGTTCAGCAAGCTGTCCCGTGCAGAAGTGCACGGGCCCGGTACCGATGGCAGAGCCATACCCTCTCAAACATCCAAATATGAAAATTCCAACACGATGAAAGGACCTGCTCTAATCCTCGTCTGGGGAAAATCCTAGTAGAAAGTCTGGAAGCATCCAAAATTCAGAATACCAGCATTCCACATAACATCACACTGCAAAAAGCACCATAATAGCACCATAACACCATAACACCATAACAGCACCAGAACACCAGCATTCCACCATAACAGCACCATAACACCATAACACCATAACAGCACCAGAACACCATCATTCCACCATAACAGCACCATAACACCATAACAGCACCATAACACAAGCATTCCACGATGAAAAAGCTTGTTGCCCGGATCCCCTCACACAACACTCCGTAGGCCCGCTGAAAGCCAAATCCCGTCACCACCATCCCAGTCATACACGGAGATCACGACGAGCCAAACAACGCACCTGAAGAAAACGAGGTGACACTCTCAGGCCACAAAAGCTGGAACTTGGCCGTGGACCAGCACCGTGCTGCCTTAAGAAACCCTATCCGGAGAAAAAGGAGTTGGGCGAGGGAGGCAAGCAGCGGTGCGAAAGGATGAGATGGCCGAGTCCACGAAATCTTTGACGCCTTCACAACCGAGGATTCGCCACCCCGAAACCCATAGAGTATGAGGAAGGAGGAATTTCTCTAACCCTAGGCGAAGGAGGAGGCGACGAGGGGAGGGGAGGGGAACGCTCAGAGCCCCTTATGGGCTCATCCTTTATATATATGATAAAGCAAGACACACACTTCTGTCATCACCATTTTCTTGCTATATTATTTGTCGATCTTAATGGATGGACTTACCTATTGACTAACTTTCCAAAGGATATATAAATGTACTACCATATTAATCATCAAGGCTTGAGATATATTACTTCCACTACCTTGAATCAACAGTTATTTTCTTGACCATTAAACGAATTTCATGCCACCAATGACGTACCCAATAAAATCTACATCTCTATGATTTCATTATCATAGTTTTAACCATGCATTAATGTATGCAATCAAATGTCACACACTTGTAATTGTCTAATGTTAGAAGACCAATACACATGTCTATAGATAAGAATAACCAATGACACCCAAAACATGTGGTGTTTCTATTGGTGGGTCTGTCCTCGTGATCTCACTACTAGAGATCACCAAGTACGAACTTCATTAGAACAATTCTCAATGCTTATGAGACCCCAGCACCTACTAGTCAAATAGAAAAGAATAAACATATTATTTATTATTCAATTTCCAAATCCATTTGAACATATTTTTCAGAGTAATATGTCATGTTATATATTAATTGAGTCTCCATGGAATCTAAAAAACCAACAAAAAAATAGAGTGGTAAATCGGATAAATTTTTAAAAAATCATCATCAAAGTCACAACATGTAACATTACAATAATTTTTATGCATAGTTTTATAAGAACATTAATTTTCGGGGACTATTAATTTGAATAGAACAAAGATATATTATGAATTATTTTGATAATAACCCCAATCAAAGACATTCCTTGAGGGGGTCCATGTATCTAATAAATAGATTCTATAGACACCTCATCCCACTTGTTTTTAGGAATAGATATGGGTTGTAACACACTTTTAGGAATCTGTTTTTCAATTTATAGTTTCTGATAAGTGAAGCAATGGGGAAAACATTATCAATATCACTCTATTATATTTCCAAAAAGCTGATAATTAATATCAAAAATTTTTAACCTAGAAGAACACCCTATTGGGTATGCTAGTAGTCTTTCATCGCTACCTTTCTCAAAGATTATGGTACCAAAATACATCCAAAATAAAAAAAATTCCAAAAAAAAAGAAAAAACAACCTTGTCCTTTGAAGATTATATAATTACTCTAATATGGTGAAATTCAAAATCAATCAGCCCTTACTAAAAAATAAAATTTAGAAGAGAGGTGGTAATATTTATAAAAAATAAGAACATCATCTATATATACTAATTAATTTTCATATGTAAATTTTTAAATAAACTAACTAGTATTCATTCATTAATGATTTCTTTACTTTCTATAATAGAATAAAAATTTGTTGAATCACTAGTATCATTCATATTTTTCGTAGTATAGGCATTTTTGAAATACAAAGTAGTAAAAATTTCCACCCAAGACCTCTATAGAAGACTCCTGTATTTTCATGAAAATTTATTTCTTAAAAATTATGATTGGAATATATATTAAATAATTCATTAATTAAAAAATTACACCAATACATGAAGAAATGAATCATAGTAATTAATTCAATTTCATATATTGGGTAGTTTTTTGTGTATAAATATTTTTTGAGTACTATATGCCCCTGAATGATTATTATATATAATAAAAATACCAAAAACCATGATCATTGTATCATATAAGACAACACATCATTTATCATTATTTTCTAATATCAAAAGTTGAAAACATTTATCCTTTTTAAGCTCAATAAGAGATACCTGGCATCCAGGACTGCATATAAATTACATACTTTTACATGTAAGATTCTATGAAGGAAATAATAATTTAGAAAAATATTTCTCATGACTATGAAAATATCATTCCAAACATAACAATATTTATATATAAAAATATTAGAGTATCACAAGACATAATAGATTTAATATTTTCTGGTTTAAATGACATACATTTTTAATAATTTTTTTTTTCTAAGAACTTCACTTATTGGATCCAAATATGACCCTGGGATAATTTAAAATAAAAGATCTAATATTGAATTATATCATATATAATTATAAAACAATTATTATACTCATCATTTAAGATTTAATAAAAAAATATCCTATAATAATACCATGATGGAAGATTCAATGTTTTGATGGAAAATATGTTTTATTATAGAGATAAAAATTGATCAACTATTAACCCAAATGAAATCATTATAAAAATTAAATAAAAATACATTACATGAATGTTAGTATTCAAAATATTTAATTATTTTACCCTATGTCAATGGTTCCCATAAATTAGTCTAATTTTGTAGAATCAACTCACCCATTTCAACATATCAAAGAGATCATTGATACATATTATGAACTATGTATTATTTATGAACTCCAAAAGAAAGAATCAGATTATAAATTTGAAGTAAAATACTCTCATAAAATTTCTTTTCATAAAGTATAGAAGTTTCCTATTGTGGAATTCTTGCATGAATAAATCATTTACCCTAATGATCATCTAGATGGAAATTACAATCTTTTTATACTAAAGGATCCAAAAAAATTCAATGGGTAAGGTTATCAAAATCATCCCTATGATTATATTGAGATATAAGTCCAACTTATACATGATAGGCATCCTAAATAAATCAAATAGACATACCTTAGAAAAATAACAAACTAAAGGTGTAGCATCATTCCCTAAATTTCTCTCAATACCTTCCAATATAAGAGATTTTTACTAGAATGATAAGTCAAAACCATATAATGAGGCGATCTAGATAATCTCAAGATAAGAACAAATTAACCTTAAAATAAATTTTTATTATATTTAGAATAGATGATGACACCCTTTAGGGATAATAGTCGATAAAAGACATTAACTCAATCATATAATACATTAATAAAATATGAAAAAAAAATGTATATATCAAGGATAAATAAATATTATAACATATCAACATCAATAATAGTTATAAGACCTAATAGATATCAAAATCATTTTTTGTATTAAATTTAAAAGGAGTATATCTCACCATCACATAAGGAATAATTTTAAATAAAACATTGAATAATTCTAAAACATGAACAGATATATATATATATGAATGAGAGGAACAATATCAAATAATGAAACAACCCTTAATGATATAATAATAAGAGTAATTTATCCTATATAAAATATAAATTTAGACTTAACATGTTTCAAAACTGATAAAAATAACCAACCAAATCCTAGTTTTAGATGAGATTTTCCACTAAAGTGTGGCCTACACATCAAATGACTGATTCTAAAAGTATATTCACTCTACCTATATGACTATGATAATGAGATCCCAAAAGTTTTGAAGAATCTATTAGAAATGTGATTCTTTTAAGATGAAAACCTAGAACCACTATTTCTTGGTGGATTCATCCATTAAAACCTATGATAATGTCTCAGAAAACTAAATAAACTTCATTTCCTAATAATTTTTTGGCACAATGGTTTATCATTCCATGATACCCCACATTAAATTAATATAAAAGGATTATTCCATTTAGGTTTATAAAAAGTTGATATTGATTTCTTCAAAGTGCTACCACTATATCCCCATCTAAACTCATCCTAGTTTTAAATTTTTATAAATAACATTATTTCACTGTCACATAGTGATAAATGAGCATTATCTACTCTCAATAATATTGAAAGATGCATTTACAACATTATAAAATTATTCATAATATTAATATCGGAAGGATGGTAGAATATACATCCTATCAACTTCATATTAGGGAATATACCCATTTTAATGAATTGATCCTTGAGGTTTTCATTACATACATGATTAATTGTGAATTTCACAAGATCAAAAAACTGAGTCACATACTCAATAACAATTTGATTATTTTTCTAAAGATAAAATAAACTACTTTGATTCTATAATTTCATCAAACCAAGATAAAACTAATTTTTAATCTTGGTTTTTTTAAATCCTTAGATAATAAGTTCACATCCAATTTATTTGAGATTATAGAGTCCTATCATTTTATATTATCCCATAAAGAAAAAATGTGGTAGACATAACCATATAGGTTTTGGTGGTACTGATAAAATAAATGACCATCGCAATGTTCCACAACCATTCCCCTCTATCTTGATCATATTTATCATAACTAAAATAGAACTAATTATGTTTATGAAATTCTTTAGATCAGTCATTAAATTGAGATAGGATATAATCACCTACTATTTCTAAATATTTGATACTTTAAAAAACCATCTCAGTCAAACCATTAACAATAAGGGGATTTCAATGTAGAAAATTATTTATCACTCTAAAATAATGGTTTATTAGATCTTTTTTGGGCACAATGACTATAAATTCCATTAAAAATTATAATTTCATAAAAAATGAAACTCAAACACAATTTTATAGAATAAAATCAATAAAATAATAATTCATAAAATATTATCAAAATATCATAAGCACCACAAAAATGATTACAATGAATAAATAAAATAATTAGAGGATAAACTGAAACATAAAATAAATATAATTCCACAATGATAGAGTTTTTCTCATTTTCCACCAGACCATGCATCTTACCATGTGATATTCACTTGAACCTTAAGTAGCATGCACAATTTATCAGCATGATATGTAACTTATTCACCCAATAGTTTTTTTATTTTCCATTACAAACCAAAATATTATCTTAATAACTCATAAAAAATTAATATAGAACCCCATAATGAATATTTGAACAAAACTATCACAAATTAAATTGGTAAAAAATATTAAAAAATACACATGTCTGATATCACATAGTGAATCAATGACTATCATGAAAAAAATATCTAAAATAGGTCCTCACAACCAAACTCTTTTTTTTGATAATACTAAAACATATCTAACTTATTCCCAAATAACAAAATAACCCAATTCATTAAAAATGTTATCTAAAAAACAACTATATCCATCCTATCTTGATACACAGGTTATCTTAACACATGGCCTGAAGGACATTCCCAATAACTATTAGCTATAAACAAGTTCCATGTGTGTCAATATTATATTTTTTAAGGATTTAATCCTATTTTAAATAAAAAAGAGGTATTTGAAATGGAAAAATAGGATGATCAATTCATGCATTATCTATTTCATAACTATAATTTAACATTTTCAAAACATATACAACATCAAAAAAAATATACAACCACTAATTCACATTTGGGTTGATGAATAATATATAAATGACTGGTACTATATACATTATTAACTACTTTAGGTATGAGAGCCCAAATAAAAAGTTTATGGGATGGGGAATTTAAAATTTATCATCATGAGGATTACATAACTTGTCATTACTGACAATCTGAGTCCTAAAATGGTCTGAGTATCTCCCATAAACTAAAATAATAGAAAAATAAAACTATAAACATAACATAATATATCTGAAGGCGCGGTTGACTGAAACATGTCTTCGGATATCATTTCATGAAGGATCTATAATTGTATCCCAATAGATCATCCAAACGTGCATCAAAAATCAATGGGTGTACCGATCATCGAATTCTGAGTGTTATCGTAGTGACCCGTCGATATCTACAACATACCAAGGATCACCACATCGAGATTTCATTGATGCTTAAGGGAGATCTTGATCTAAGCTATTGTATTAAGAGTCTCAATATCTAGAATATGGTAGTAGAATGAGACTTTGTTTGTTGTTCTATGAATTGTTATATGCTTGATCCTCTCTCCACCTATTTATTGTGGATGATGAATAATACCTGGTAGGGTTACGCCCCCCCCCCCCCCCCGAAAATTTAACATTCACTAAATAATAATTATGATGAACAAAAATTCTCCAAAAAAAATTCTTAATAATTTGTTACAAACTTATAATATATATATAATATATTACATGATAAAATGAAGTCATTTAACTCAACTCGCCTTTCCTACTTAATATTAAACGTACCTCGAATATTTAAATAATATTCGTTCAAAAAACAATTTCTCATAAATACTTAACATGTAAATATATTAAATAAATTCAATCCCAATTATTCATTACTTGAATAATTTGAGTAAATTTATTTCATTGGTTATCGATACCCTGGACAATACTTAGACCCCTTGGTGGGTCCCACCATGCCCAATATACCTATTCAACTGAATATGGAGGATTCATGAATACAGTATTGTGTGTGACCCTGTAGGACATTATCTAGATATGAGTGAAAAAATCCATAGACCAAGTGCATAGTTTAGAAACTCATCAAGGCCCCTAAAGATATAATTATATTTACAGCAAAGACTACCAACCTATAATCAAGAACTTTATTATATAATCTATTTGTCTTTATATATCTCATAAAGAAGGACACACATGTGTGTCATCACCCTTTTCTTAGTTTATTATTTTTTGATCTTAATGGATGGACTTACCTTTCAACTACCTTTCCCAAGGATTTAAAAATTTACTACCACCCTATCCACAAGGCCTGAGATATATTACTTTCACTACTCGGAAGAGAAAATTCATTTCTTGACCATTCAACCAATGTCTTCTCACCAATGACATACCCAATTCAAGCTACCTCGCCATGATTTCATTATCATGGTTTTCACCTTTCACCAAATTATGAAATGAAATGGAACACACTGGTAATTATCTCATGTTAGGAGACCAATACGCATATCCATAGATAAGAACAACTAATGACACCCCCAAAACATGTGGTGTTCTTATTGGTTGGTATTCCCTCGTGTTCTAACTACTAGATATCACCAAGTAAGAACTTCATGAGAACAATTCTCAATGCTTATGAGACCCTAGCACCTACTAGTAAAACATCTATTTTGTCCAGTCAGTAATACATATACAGACTATATAATATTTGTCTAAGATTAATGTCATAGTATCTCATGTTTATCCTTATATATTGGGATCTGCTATAACAATTGGATATGAAAATTAATCTATGGACATTAACATTTAAATAGTGGATACAGAAAGGTCTACACTATCATGGTAAGTTGACATCATGTATATCTAACTATATACATGATATATTTATCAAAAGTACTACATTTTTGGGTCTACGGAAACCACTATTTCAACACTCCCACTTACACTAGATCCAACATGCTAAACATACTTGTTAGATACTCACATGATAAAGATCATGTTTTGGCATAGTATTATCTTTACCTATAGGGTCTACCTCATTTTATGATGCATGGAAATTCAATTATATTCAACCTCATCTCCTTGATTAAAATTTATCAAGATATGGTTCCCCCAATTATATCCCTTTTTCCACTATCATAACTCGACATCTTGGTTATTAATAATATCATAATTTTAATTATGATAATAAATAACTTTCTAGGTGTGATTCAAAGAACATGAACATATTTTTACATTTAATAACTACATATTAGTTTTCGTAGAAGCTGCAATGTACTTAGTGTTTGTAGGTATGTTAACCATTGGCTTATATGAGCTAGTATCGTTCATTACCATAGTGTAACTATGATATTATTGCATGTTGATCCAAAGGAAAAATATTTTCTGTCCCAACACAAATAGTATCCTTCATTCCACATTCCTGGTGCATCCCTTTTTTACATTCCAATGTACAATCAGATAGTTCTAACTGCTTCACTTTTAGTACTCCAAGATATAATTGATATCTTTTAACTATAAATTATATCCTTGAAATATCAATTCTTGTACATATCATGGAATACATGATCAAACCATCTCTAAAGTGTATGTAACTCAACTCAAAATGTTAATCTCCTCCCATGTCTTGAACATGTCAACTTGGAGAGATTATGCCATGTGACGTTACCCACAATTCTTAAACTGAATTGTTCAAACTTGTATTTTTCAATACCATGTAAGTATATGAATGATTAACTAGGCCAAATAAATAGTTATATCTACCTCTTAGGATTATGTTCCCTATAAAATAACTTGCTACTTTTAGTCAATCACTATATAATTACATTCTTCTTAGTCTTAACTAACCAATATATGTTTTCTATATGTCACTAAACATATTTCTCTTGGAAAACAATGGATCCCCCACTAACCTCTGGTAGGAAAATGGAAATGATTCATGCCAAATGAATTCTCTATGTTCTTATTTCTAACATTAATCCTAAAATGGATTTTAGTAACTTTCATCCCTTATTCTAATTCAATGATGTCTTCATCCCTTCCTGGTTGCATCATATGGACACCTTCCATGAATGTTCATCTTGACAACCAATGGATAATTTAATTATCAAAGATTTCAGTTAAGAAAAGTAAAAATTCTAATTGATTAAGGCATACTGACATGGCATAACCAATCGATCCTTATTAGTTCATCTCTTGTACCACCCATGTATCATATATCTTGAATAACCACCACAGTATTCAATAATAATAATCCCCTTTGTAATTTTATACATGGAATCCATTATAGATTTTTAATTGATCTCTTCAAATTTTTGCTATTTTCCATATATTGCGCACCTGTAGGAAATATTTTTCACAATGAATAATTTATCACCTATGGAGGTGAATATAAAAACATCACCATGGTTTTAACCTTCCCACATAGTATGTTTCACTAGAACATTCCTCTTCCACATGCACTTGTGGAACTTTTTCCTATGCCTACCATCTATGCATCTTTAGCATTGACTAAATCCATGTCATTCCAGCTCCCACTATCAATAATAGATATGGGCATAATTATATAGAAATGTAGTCTAATTATTGACTATAAATTTTCTATCATAAGGATTTATATGATATCCTAAGAAACCATTAAGATAATTACATGAATGCACAATGTGTTTATCTTGATGTATGTTTTTTTATATCCTAACAAACACATTGTATTTAATCACATGTTATATGAAATAAAGGATTTACATCATAATAAGACTCATATGATTTCCATTTTTCATTATGTTTAGAATACTAATTATGGGATTTTACATTATTTTCAATGTACACCATCAAATATGATGGATGTTACTACAGGGTTTAATATTAATATGAATTACATCATAACTTTGATGTATAAAATGTTCATTTAGGAATTATTTCATGATACATTTTTATTGATCAATGGTAACATGTAAGACACATAATTAATCATCCATATTATCATTAATACCATGATGTAGATAAAGAAATTTTCATTTAGGAATTTCTCCAAAATACATTATCATTATCTAGGAATACTTGGTCATGATATTATTTGGCATGTCGATCTGAAGCAACTTATATCTTTTGACCATACTAATACTTCACTGTCATATTCTTTAATATCATAAAGGATTTTTATGAAGTATATTTACCTCTATCTCATGCTTGTAATTGTTCAGGCTCACTAGCTAAACTATTTTTGAATGACTTGTGAAATACCATTATTTCTAAAGGTTTCTTTGTCTGTACTAAATACAATGATAATACTAGAGGTGTTTAGTTGTACTGAGCCTAAATACCAAACCATGTATACCCTCGATGCAATATTTTATTTTTTCATGAAAAAAGTATTAGGTTGACACAAATATGTAAATAAGTATTGAATTTAAATATTCATCACTTATTTTTTATTATTCTAGTACCATTTACATGGAAATTTGATGTTATGTGCTTCTCCCCAATGACTTAGGAATCGCCCTTTCATCACTGGTTGGAGAAAACACATTGATTTTAGTATTGTTTCTATACTTACTCAGTTACTATATTTTAGTACACATATGTTAAAGGTATATTATATTTAATATCCAAGAAGTATATCAGAATCAATAATTTTATTAGTTGAATATACACTGAAGAAGAGAGTTCTTATTTACTTAATTTAGTTAGTTGCATTTTAATCATCTTTAAATTTATTTCATAATATGAGTTGAAAATAACCCCATATTTAACAACTAAACTCTATTCATTGAAAAAATTGTGAATTTTCTTTAGGAGTGACTTTCCATTGGTCTTTCCATGCAGCTTTTTAAATTGTTTCTCCATAATAATTAAAGAGAGTGTTATCTTTAATATTCTTATTTCTTGGTGAACCTTACCTAAAAGGTAATGAAGCACTTACTCTATACTTTTTATTTGTATCATTAAATAAAACTTGAGTAATTTGGTGAAAATACTATAGGAATGGGATGTCATGAAAGATCATATTCTGTCTTTGATGATTATAGAAAGCAAGTGTAATCATTACATTCAAATCTTGCTACACTTTCTCCTCGGTAACTTCATAGAGATTAGACCACATGTTCATATCATTCATATCCTAATGTAGTTACCACAACTAACATAGGATGAGGATGATAGAATTATTTCATAACCATAATATTCTTCATATATGAGTCTCATGTATTCATATTTACACCCATTATTCCTTAGGTGGATTTAACCGGTATAGGGACACCAAAACCTCGAGTTTCTAATATAGTAGTATTACGTGCAAGTTCCTGTACTACACATGGAAATTCAACCAAGTTTGAAAATTTAAATTTTTCCAATATTTATCATAGTTTTCTTGTCGTATTACTGTCCATTTTCTACAATAACTCTTTATCAAATTAGTATGTTAATGTTTATGACCAAATTAGACACTACTAATTAATTTAATCATTAACTATCTCCCACTATTTTATTGAATTCTAGGAACCCTCTGTACTAAAATCAGAATACTCTGTCTCTTGAGTATTTTAGTTCCAAGGATGCTCGAAACTCCCCTCACAGTCTTCAATATATGGCTATTCCACTACACTATGGGCCCAATATAGGTGTTTGGATGACCAACCGTAATAACTCACAATTCCTTGATCTGTTGAGTGAAGTCTCAACTTCCAAAATCATATCTTGATTTACTCAGCGTTTGCCTCTAAAATTATAAAAATCTAGCTTGGGCTATTTTATTGCTACAATTTTAGTTAATTCATCCCACCACACTCATAAGAACTCCACGGTAGTAAGAGGCACCCTCAACATTGTCATAGACGTCACTCAAACACCTGGTATTGTTCAAACATTAATGATAGAAGGTTGTAATGAATTAATATCCCATTGAGGGTTTTTGTGTTTCTCTCGAAAAATGTAATCCATTTCTTTTAATATTGTCCATCTATGTTGTCGCACTCAGAACTGAAATTTAATAGAAAAATATACATCACAACTTTAGGCATTTAATTATTTAATATTTTGTGCATTTCCCCGCTATTATAAAATGCATCAAATAATAAATAAATGCATAAAGGTACACTACTACCTGACTGGTCTTGAGAATCTAAAATGACCTTGGAGAATCATACCTGAGCTATAGCTTCACTCTTGATGTAGCTGGCACTCGTCTAGTTTGTCTGCTTAGGATTTGGAATATCACCTCATCTTGGGGGGTCCACATCACATCTTAGAGTATCGCCTTGCCTTGGGGGGTACAACGTCATGTCTTGGTATACCGTCTCATCTTAGTGTGATCAACGACACATCTTACATCATCTTGGTCAACATACACCTCATCATTTTAGCGGTGTCCATGTCATATAACATCTTTGTATAAAGTAAAAAAATACCTGCACGTATGTGAGGGGAACTACTAGAATAAATTAATATCATGTGAAATTGGACTTGCAGATCTTTATACATTTTAACCAAAAATAATGATAATACAAAAAACATCATTTAATTAATTGAAATCATTGCATATAGTTTAAATAATAATTAATTAATTAAATCATCAAAACATATGTAGGATGGGTGAACTCCTCAAGACTAGTCATAAGTAAATCAAATATGTGATAAAATTAAATTGCATTAAAAAAGTATGATATATTTTAATTAAATTAAATGAATTAGTCAATTCAAATAATTTAATAATTTTACGAGCCATTATTCAATTTAATTTTAATGCCAACAAAAAATAAATAAATAAATAAAATATTGTTTCAAAATAAAATTAATATTTATCGTGGTTATTAAAAAGTTATTATATTAGAAAAAAAATTAATGTATAAATTAATTTAATTTAATTCTAGTATTAAATTATTTCATTATAAAAATTTAATTAACTAAGGAACTGAAAAAACCCTACAGGTCCAGGACAGGTTGTACTGTGATCTGGCTGAGTCAGCAAAGCGGTGGCATCACAGCGGCGATTCAAAGCAAGGCGTCTGCCAAAGGAGGAACCCGAGAAGGGGGCTCGGTTAGGAATCAAGGAGGCCATCCAGGGAACCAAGTCGGACTACGGAGAAACCTCATCCTCAATTTCCAATGACTTTACACTTTCAGGAGGGAGATCAGGAAGTAGGTGGTTGGAGAATAATGTCGGCGTGGGGTGGCCCAATTAGGCTGCTAGGGTGGTTGACTATGAGGCAGAGCTAGGTGCTGGGTGGTGGTGGTTGTGCTTTCAAGCTGTGGCCCAGGGTGTGGCTAGGTGAGGTCACTGGAGCGGGTGGGGCTGGCTCTAGGTGGGAGGCCCGCAGTGGTCTATGGAACTTCATGGCTAGCAAGGGAGAGGCCACACATTTTGGCCTCCCCCCAAAAAATCCTTTTTTATATTTTACTTTTAAAATCAACATCAGACTTTATTTTTATGATGAATAATTATAATAATTATAACTGAATTGTTTATTATTATTACTATTATTGATAATAAATATAAAATTATAAAATTATATTTCATATTATAATAATTATCAAAATATGTTGTTTTATTTTTTTAACATAAATGCTATTATTTCTGATGAATAGAAACCAGCTTCAACTTGGCTAGATACTGATCGGAAAAATAGGTTGAAAATTATAATACCCAAGACAAAAATGCAATCATAATCCATTCCATAAATTTCAAATAACTATAACTTGGTCGTTCGAAATCTAATAGAAGAAAGGTTTGATCCATTTGGACTGATTTCAAACCCTCTACTTAATTTTATGAAAATTAATTTTTATTAAGCTCAGAAAATTTATCTGATCTCTCTGATACCAATTTCAGGTACAAAGGCCCATCAAAAAAGTTGACGGGCTGAGGAATTTACAATTTATCATCGTCTAGATGACGGAACGTGTCTCCACTGAAGATTCGAGCATTGGTATAGTCTAAGGATCTTGTATAAATAAAAAGAAAACAAAAATAAAACTATAAACAAACCATTATAGATCTGAAGGCACAGTCGACTGCAACGCATCATCGGTGATCATTACATGAAAGATCCATAGAACGATACCTCTAAATTATCCACACGTGCTTCAAAAATCCATGGTAGTACCGATCATTGAATTCCAGGTACTACCATGGTGATCTATACATATCTTCGACGTCTCGATGATCACCACATCGAGATGTCTTTGATGACTGAAGTAGATCATGATCTGAGCTCCTAGATCGAGAGTATCACTATCTAGAATTCAGTTGGATAGAGTGGTTGTGGATTTAATTTTGTGAATAGATATAATCTTGAGCCTCTATCTACTTATTTATCATGGTTGATGAATTACACTAGGTAGGGTTCCCCGGTCCCTTAGAAATTTAGCATCCACTAAATAATAATTATGACGAAATAAACTGCACCATATATGTTATTAATAATTTAAGACATTCTGGTAATATATATATATATATATATTACCTGATAAAAACAAGCCATTTAACATGACTCTCCTTTCCTTCTTAATATTAAACGAACCTTTAATGTTAAAATATTATCTGTTTGAATAATATTTTCCCGTATTTACATAACTTGTAAATATTTTAAATAAATTCATTCCCAATTTTTATTTACATAAATAATATGAATTTGTTTATTTCATTAATGATCGATATGATGGAAAATACTCAGAACCCATGTTTCGGGCCACCATTCCCAGTATACATATTCAACTAAATATAGAGTATTCTTGAATAAGCTATTTTGTGTGACCCTCTAGGCCCTTATCTTGATAGTAGTGAATAAAATCCACAGACCAAGGTGATGTCTATCAACTCATCAAGGACCCTAAAGAGATAAAGATAGTCCTAGAAATGACAACCAATCCATGAATAAGTACCATATACTATAATCTCTTTGTATTTAAATATCTCAAAATACAAGACACACACTTATGTCATCACCCTTTTCTTGTTTTGTTATTTATTGATATTATCGGATTGATTTACCTTTGAGTACCTTGTCCAAGGATTTATAAAGGTAATACCATCCTAATAAAAAATTCCCGAGATATATAACATCTAGAACCTAAAAGCGACAGATCATTTCACGCCCATTCAATAAATGTCATGTCACTAATGACACAACCAATACAAGATACCTTTCCAGGATTTCATTATCATTGGTTTCTTCTTGAATAATAGTACACAATAAAATGGCACGGACAGGTAATGATCTCTTGTCCGGATACCAATACACATGAACATATATAAGAACTACTAATGACATCCAAAACATGTGGTGGTCTTATTGGTGGGTTTGTCCTCATAGTCTCACTACTAGAGATCACCAAGTGAGAACATCATGAGAAGAAGTCTCAATGACAATGATCTCCCAATACCTGCTTTTCAGACATCTTCTATGTCTAGTTAGTAAGATGTATCTCGATCATATGAACTTTCTCTATGATTAATGTCACAATATCTCTAGGATATCATTATATCCTTGTATCTTCTATAACCATTTCACACGACAATTAATCATGGGACATTACCATTTCAATAGTGGATGTAGAAAATTCTACACTATAATGGTAAGTAGAAATCATTTATAGATAATTGTATACATGATATTGTAATAAATAATAAGGCATAGTTGGTTCTAGGGAACCCAATATTTAAACAACTACTACCATATAAAACCAATAATTATACAAAATAATAATAATGAACCCAAATTGTGGAATCATGGGGATAGTACGTTATAGATATTGAATGTATATGTTACAGAAAGTATCTAAGTAATGATATACAAAATAAAACCTCTCTCCATATGAAAAGTGATAATCATTTACTTTTCACCTGGTCCAAGCCCAAGGAAACCTATTAATCACTTTCTATATAAAACTAGATCATTGCCATTATATTAATTATAGGAAATGTAGTCTTCATATATAACAATGTCTGTGTGTATAGTGTGAGAAAAAATCCTAGTAGGATGCAACTAATAATTCTATATAAATAATTTCATAAAATAATCCTTCAAATTATAGTGTTTTCAATAAACACGAACACACACACACACACATATGAGAATACATTTTAATATCATGGAAGTTAGTAAACAAACATTTAAATTTTCCTTTCAGAAAATGTCAATTTCATAGAATTAAATAATAATAAAATACGGATATAGAAAACCCTAAAATAAAGAAAACAAAATCATGTATTTCACATCATGGGATAAATACATATGATCAAAGAAGAAATCATAGAACATGACACATAGAACCACCATTCTAGAATAACAATCTAATCCTATCATCTTTGAAACCCAACAAAATATGCCTCATTTGGAGGGTAATCCCATTTCTAATTCATAATCTATGATAAGGGAACAAATATTGAATAAAAACACCATTGTAAAACTCATATATAGTTCCACACATAGTTAAAATATTTCCACAATGGTATCTAGATCCAAATATTAATCAATTAGAAACAACATTGATAAAATCACATTCTCCCCCATATGATATTAATATAAAAATCTTCTTCTAGGTTAATATAGACCACCTTTCATGATATTATTACACATTAATATATGAAATAGTAAGGTATATAAAAAATGTTTATATTTCAAGAAATAAATCATTGATTAAACCAAAACAAGCTATTATATTATTTAAAAGAAAATAAAACCACAAAATATTCTTATTAAAATAAAAATTAAGTTAAATTATAAACATATGTTCAATTATTTACTAATAAAAACACATTCTCAATTTCAAAAAAAAATTGATACAAAAACATCCAAATACTAAAAGAATAACTTCAATGAATATTTCATTGTTATGTCACATGGGTTTCATAATTAATTAATGAATAGTTAACATAAACAACTACAAATATTTATTATATAGCCTATATAATGGTAATTAAATTATAAAATCAATATATTTTTTTGGGAAAATAAATAGAATGTTACTGAATCATATTCTAAAAATTTATTAAATAGAAATATAAGCGTTTCAATACACCAAATAAGAATATATATAATCTATAAAATATAATTACCAGAATTAAATCTATAAGCCCTTAATTTGTTTTCATTCAAGAAGAAACCTTAGTTCACAAAAGCTAAACAAGGGAATGATGAAGGTAGAAAAATAAGAAATATGATGAGTGAGAAATATTTATACTATTTGGAGATAAATATAGTTTTTTTACTAATGAAATACCACCTCATATATCACTTTTTCAATGATTTATGGAATTTTGTTTAGTTGAAGAGGATTTAGGGAGTTAGGTGTATTTTTATGGAATGATAAACCAAATCACTATATTGCCTCTACATTTTGTAATTATTTAATCTAAGCGGATTTTGATGACCTAGGATAGATAAAGGACCATGGTACAACCCATGATTCCACACTATAGAATCACATCATGGATGTTTAAATTGGGAATACTAATCCAATGTTTTTGTCATGATGAGTCTTCCTACACCAAAACCAAGAAAATATAATAAATTCAATAAAATATTTAGTAATTTTTAGAAAATTCTAAACACACACCGTGGGATATATATGGAATTCACCTCTTCCATTTGAGGATAAGATATACGCATCATGAAATAAGGGTAAGCATCAAACCATGTCTGTTTGTATCTGCATAACACATTAATGTCTCCCCTTTTTTAATTGAAGTGAATTAATTAAGTGTGATTCATTTTATATGAATTACCACTATGATCTATATATTTTTATATTTCCACACTATGATGATATCTAAGAGTATCTATGGATTTGAATTTAGAAATGTTTTAGGAATCAATGATTATACATTAGAGTATATATTTGAATATTGGGACATATAATATTAATCCATTTTTCGTTGCATGGGTGAGATCATATTCCACACTGTAGTAGATAAAATATTCCATATGGGTATTAAAATGTAGAACCATGGAATTCAGTCTATTAACCATCACACTGTAACTACAAACCATTATTCTACTAGTTCAAGGTTATCTTAAAATTGGTCAATATATGACAAAAAATATTAAAATCCCATGATGTGATCTTTGGGACACAAAATATTCAAAATGAGTTATATTTAACTCACTCTATAGTTGCCCTATTTCAGATTTAAATTGATCAAAACATGGTGGAAAATCTATAAGTTTTGTGGCACTATACATCAATCACTATTGTTGTGCCATAGTGGTTCCTTGACATATTTACTCTAAAAACTATAAATTTTTTTGAGGATGTTTAAAAATTCATTTCATGTGAAATGGAAACAAAGGGATAAAGGTTACTAGAGTGAAGAATATATGGGATTGACTTGAAAATTTTCTTTGAAAATGTTGATGTATGGAATTTATTCATGAATATTGGAGATCATAGATTGTATAGATGTTGAATTTTATTTCTTTTAATCAGTGGTTACTTAATTTTATACTATGATGAATAATATTATTCCTTCCCTCAAGGTCATAATTTCATTTATGATGGTTTTCAATTCCATTATGTGTGACTAATAACTTAAAGGATGTGAAATTGTGAGTATGATGATGCTTCTTTATCTTAAATGATTAATTAACAATTGGAATCATTTGTGTTAGATTAATATAACTTTGATAGTAATCAAATATTATGATTTAGTCACCAAGATAGAGTAATGACGTTAAGGGGAATAACCCTAACAAGATATAGGGGAATTGGGATGTGAGATCCAACATTAAATCTCTTTTTTCCTTTGATATGGGACTTAATGCATCCATGTATTATTGGGTTACAATGACCATAAGAATCAAAATTATGTCAGTAGTATTACTTATAAATTACCAAGTAAAATTAATTACCTCATGAGGACCCATAATTAATAGATTTTTTATTCAAAATTAGGGTAAATCATATTTATTATTAAACGACATCTAAAATGGATCCATCGTCTTTTTTTTCATATTATGTTTTATCCAATGTAATACTACAATTTTATTTTCTATACTCAAAAATCTTTTCCATATTTTTAAATCATTTTTTAATATGTTTTTTCTATATTCATCATCAAAACAACTTTCCTAAAAAATTCAATTGGTTACAATCCAAGCATTCCAAGTCTTTTAACCTCATGAATCCCAATTCTAGTATTATTATTATGTATTCTAGTGATTATGATTCTATGGGTTTTAATAATAAAATATATCTAATTCCATTAGGAGGTAATGATTCTCAATGGGATGTAATGTTTTTAGAATCATTGTTGCGAAAATTACTTGATACTAGCCAAATGATTTTGTAAAAATTGACTATTTCACTCTATTTTTTTCACGTTTTTTTATGTGCTTGAGTGATAATATTTCTCACAGGATTTGGTATTATGAGATGCACTCTATTCATAGGATAAAGAATCTAATAATATGATTAATCCCATGAATTTATCTAAGAAATATATTGTCATATTCTATGCAATTAAAGAGTAGAAATGGTGATCCTGGGATCTCATGCAGCACATGCGTAGGTAGAAAATATCATTTTTGGAGGCTAACAAGAACCATTTGAGATGAAAATGGTGGATTATGAAATATCATTATTCAACATATATTCTTTAAATATCGTCATCCTATTAATTTATACGAGAAAATAAGATTTTAAACATTGTGTACATTTCATGATTTAGAATATTTGACAATTTGGAGCTAAATAGAGAAATGGCCCCCATGATCATCTATCAAACAATTTGATTTTTTTTATATATTCAAGAAAAATAGAGTCCAAAAACATTCCATGAGACTTTTATCCCTCCGAATATCATTAAACATATATACTATGGAATGGATGATGGTGTGGACTCTATGATCTATTAAAACTTGAGATAAACATACCGAATGAATTTTTGAGAGACATTTTCCACTAGAAAATATGAATATGTTGTGAAGTGATATTGGTAATTTTATAAAGAAAGGCATATAAATCATATACAATTCCTATGAATACATTAATGATATTTTTAAAAGATACCTCCATCATGGTGTTACCGTATCGATATAATAATAGAAATTTAACTCTTGTATGAAAAGTAATTGTTAGGTAATGTGCGACTCATCCACAAGAGGTATATTAATGAGGAATACCCCAAATAAATCTAAAGTCATACTAGATGGTCTTATAGATTATATCTTATAATGTTGGGGAGATTGAGGACCATTTATTGAAAGAATACAAAAAGTGTATGATGTAACACCCGAGACTTTTATTTTATATAAATCATCAAAGGAATATTTTTCTACACAACACTTGCTTGGTTTTCTTTACACGCAATCGCGACCTTCCTCGATAGCTTGTGTCGTACGCAATACCGAGTTTCACTAAACAACAATATGCTATTAAAACTAGCCGTTATGAATAGTAATAACCACTTTTTGAAATTTTATAAATTTTATTTTTCAAAATGGACTTCATTTTTGGACTCAGAATATCGAAATTAGCCTAGGGTGAAATTTTGGTATTTTTCTGAAAACTTTCAATTTTTGATGAATAGTGAAACCACTAAGTGGTAGGTTAAAAACTGAATTTTGCATAAAACTTAATTTTACCGCTTCTGTGAATGGAATTTCAAAACTCCGACAGACACGGTTGATATCAGTAATTAAAATGTGGTTCAATGAGATAAAAATAATTTTTTGGTGAATAGTAACTTTTTACTATTTTTACCACGGTTAATAGTAAATAGGGTAACTAAGGGTAAATATGATATCAATATTACCCTAACACATGTCCTAATTCTATTGGACAAGTGTAATTCGACCAAAAACAAACTTAGGAATAAAATATGACCATTTAGGCCCACTTGGATTAGATTAGGACATTTATTATTATTTAATTCAAAGAAGAGTTAAAAGAGTTAAAATCAAAGTTTATTCACTAAAACATTTTTTTATGGGGTTATACATAAGATAAATTCGACTATAAATATTCATTAGAAAGCTAAAACGATTTCCTATATAATGATATTTTATTTATAATTTTTAGACTTTAAATAAATTAATTTATTTATGACACAATGATGATACAGTAATTACCCTTTTAAGGAAATATTAACATAATTGATGTTATAAATACTCAAATGAATGTAATTTGAGACTTTTTATGAATTAAACTAATTTTCTAGGTTACTATGATATATTAATGTTGATTTAATCAACTTGGTTCGAACATATAATTCTGTTATGACTTTCACAAAAATCATATATCAAATAGTGTCAAAATTGACACAAAATAGTTTTTAAATCAAATATTATATTATTAATTGTTATTTTATTCCTAAAAATCTAAGGTTCGGCCAAATGACTTATATAAGGATATATATATTAATAATAAACAATTTGGGGTTCGTTTGGCATGTTATAGTAAGTGTATCAACCATATAGTGAAAGAAAACAAAAAGACATGGTAAAAGTTAAATTATTTAACTTAGAGTTAAATCTAATTGATAAGGTTAAAATAATACCTTAAACTTGTCTAAATCTTATTGGTTGATAGGATTTCGACCCTTACCCACTTTAGCTTCTAAATAAGACCCTTTGGAACCATTATAAACCGATTTTGACTTTAATATAAAATAATATTTTGAGATATCCCTAAGGTGCCCCTCTCCTCCCTTATAAAAGGGCACCTCCTCCCCCTACTCCTCACACCAAATTGAGCACTCAAGCTCGGCCAAACCCTGCCATTTTCTCCTCTCCACTTCCTTAGAATAATCCTAGAGGTCCTGGTCTTCTTCAAAGACCAATCTTAGTTCCCTAAGTGGAGAATTCAAAGAGGCGTTCCAAATAAGAGGTAATATCCATTACCGATCTTTTCAATTTCTTTCTTCTTCAACTTCTTCTTCTTTAGTTGTTTCATGATAAAGTAATAACATCAGTATTACTTACATACTGATATGTTATTATAAATATGAAACAACCCTAATTCACCTTCTATCCATCCTACGGAAAAATGAAATCACCGCGCGTGCGTACGTACGGAATACCGTCTCCACGTCGTGGTGTAATCTATTTTCCACCACCACCTTACAAGGATGGGTATAATGGTGTAATGAGTAACTATTTATGATTATTATAAAGTGATATTGATACTGAAATAATATACATATACTCCAATACAATTCCACGATCATAGGAATGATATCATCACTCGTGCGTACGTACGGAATACCGTCTCCACGATGTGATGCGACTCGTTCTACATGATCATCATTACATAGTAATTATATAAATGAATTGAATGAATAAATATGATATATGTTACACTAATACCATTCTGGATATAAGGTATCTATAACCTCAAAATAAGAATAAGAATGTATTCGGAAAAACACGCATAAGAACAAAAGGCAATAAAGACCCGAGTAACAAGTAACAATGAAATATTACTAACAAGAAGCTAAGAATATGACCATATATGATATCATATCAATATGTATGATTCTGGAATAAGTCAATAACATTATTTAAACCATTAAACAGGATATTCGGACATGAACAAAGCTAATCGGACCTAAGGTAAGGGAAAATATCACAATCTCACTTTTATCCGAGATTGTTTTTACTTTGGTAATTACTAGGGTGTATTTTATCATCCACATCCATGTTACCTCAATATGTAATATTATTTCCATCCTTATACAATAGTTTATATCCAATTTTACCCTTTGGTGAGTTTTTAGTAAAAGATACGATAGGAATCTTTTGTCATTTTTCGTACGAGGTACTTTTTGACTTTTCCGACAAAAGTACGAAGAATGTTTTTTTAACTTATACGGCATGAATGGATTTTTAAAACATTATTTCCAAGAAGCTTCCTTTACAAGTATTCAAGTTTATTTTTAATCAACTTCTTTTATTTTAAAATTGTATGACATGTTAATAAAGGAAAAGTGTTTTTGAAGTAGAAAGGATATTTTCCTCAAGAATGAAGTTCAAGTATTTTATCAAAATTATTTTCCATCTAAGATAATAAAAGGGTTCTATTTTTATCCCTATTATTACATGGATTTGATTATGTTGTGATGGAAATATTTTTATGAATTCCTTTATCTTATATGAATTATTTTATGATGTCATTTTTATTACATGGGTTACGCTATGATGTATGGTTTATGATTATGTGGCACACATAAGAAAGGATTCATTATAAGATGGGTGGGACCTATATCTCCCTCCAATGCATTGGGTAATGATTTTATATATCATGAGATAGATATGGCTGGAACGGAAGGTTATTTCGGTTCAGTGATACAGGACTGAAACGAGGAGTGAACTCGGTTCAGAAAGGGACTTTGTCCACTAAGATAGTCTTGGCAATGAGTCATGACTAACAAGAAATGATTTTCCATGATTATGTGTGCATGCCACAAAGTTTCAAGTTTTATGTTATGATTATGGGGATCTCATTTTCACTTCTATGATTTATTCCATGTTAAGATATTATGATCTCTTTTGCAAGTTTGATTTTCAAAAAGATATGATATGATTTTTATTTCCATTATTTGCCCTTGCTGAGCATTTGAGCTCACCCTTTTATGTTTTCTTTTCCCCAGGTCAGGAAGATGGATATTAAGTAGAATATGCTAAATGGGACCCTAGATATGATGAAATAAATGGGAGACACTATAGAAGATTTATGAACCAGTTGTTTATGTTTCCCAGTTTCTAAAGACACTATACCTATACGGTCCTTTATGGTATTGTCATATGTTGTAATAAGTGTGCTTCAATTTTGAAGTATTAAAAATGTATGTAAAGTGTGGGTCGTTATAATTGGTATCAGAGGAAAGGTATAGTCAACCTTTGGAAACTAGGATGTGAAAGCCTTAGTAAGAACCCTAAGGATAAGTCTAAGCATAGAACACAGTCTTAGTGTTTTAGAAATGGCCTTGAATAACCTAGGATAAGACCTTAAGCATGAAAATTTTATTCTTGAATTATGTGGTCTTCCTATTATAATTAGTGTTGCTCACACTATTCTTCTTGGTTTTAGTCAATGGCTGGAACCCGAAGGAACCGTGTTAATGCAGAATGCGATGGGCAATGCAATGATTGTCCCCCTGAGCAACCAAACGATATGGGAGCTGGAATACAAAATCTTGTATCCATGCTCACACAACTTTCTCAAGCTATGAATCATGGAGGACTTCCAAACGAGCAAAGGAAGGAGCAACATTCTGTTGAAACCTTCATGAGGCAACGTCCACCTTCTTTCAGCGGGTCTACTGATCCATTAGTTGCTGAACAGTGGATTAGTACTACTGAAAAGATATTTTCAGTTCTTCAATGTTCTGAGCATGATAAAGTCATCCTAGCAGTGTATCGTTTGGAAGGAGATGCTGATCAATGGTGGAATCTTATTAAGAATACGAGGCAAAGGGATGAAATTGAGTCTATGGAATGGGACGAGTTCAAGAACTTGTTTTTCAATAAGTACTTCCCTCGTATTCTCCGAACAAAGATGGAGAAAGAGTTCCTTGAACTGAAGCAAAGGGATGATGAATCTGTTAGTACCTATGAAGCAAATTTTACAAGACTTGCAAGGTACGCTTCTGGTATTATTATCCAACTTGAGAGTAAGATCGATCGATTCTTTAGTGGCTTAAAACCAAGACTTCGAAGGGCGTTAGCCATAAGGGACTTCAATAGCTACGAGGAAATCGTTCGATGTGCTCTCAAAGTTGAGATAGAGATTGGAGTAACCCATCAGTCACATGGGTTTGATAAGAAGAGGAAGATGGAATTCAAAGAAAAATCTAAAGAGCACACGGAAAAGAAGATGAGCTTTTCCTTATGCTCAAAGTGTGGAAAGAAACATGGAGGGAGTTGTCTTAAAGGGACAAGTAAATGTTTTAAATGTGGAAAGGAAGGTCATCAGGCATTTGAATGCCGTGATAATGGGAAGAAGATGTCTAATGACGCAAACAAAGGAAGGGATACACAGAATGAACCTACTACACTTCAATGTTTCAAGTGCAAGGAGATGGGGCATTATGCCAATCAATGCCAAAATCCAAGGGTTGATGATGATGGTCGACGTCAACAAAATCTTAAGGCTAATGAGAAAGGAAAGTCACATGCAATTTCTATCAGTGATGTGGAGTACGATAACGAAGTGGTGAAAGGTACACTTACCATCCACTCTAAAGTAGCAAATGTTTTATTTGATTCTGGATCCACCCACTCTTTTATTTCTGAAAAATTTTCTAAGGGTATCACCGTATTACCTCAACAATTAGATGTTGAGTTAGCTGTGACAACACCTAATGGCACAACAGTCGCATCAAAAGTTTATAATTCTTCTCCGATCGATGTTTGTGGGAAAGTGCTTCCTGCAAATCTTGTGATCCTTCCTTTAGTGGAATTTGATGTGATTCTTGGAATGGATTGGCTTTCTCTACATGGATCTCATATCAATTGCCAAAGAAGGGAAGTCACATTTCATATTCCAGATAAATCTATGATCATCTATCAATGCAAGGATGAACATAACCTTCCAGTGGAAATTTCTTCCATATTATGGGTCTTGATTCCACTAAATGAAGGTTATTTATCTCAAATGGTTGGTGAGAAACTCATGATTAAGAATATGCCCATTGTACGGGAGTTTGATGATGTCTTTCCGGAGGAATTACCGGGTCTTCCACCAAATCGTGAAGTTGAGTTTTCAATAGAACTCGTACCGGGTGCTTTACCGATTTCAAAGACACCATATAGAATGGCCCCAACTGAGTTACAGGAATTGAAGAAACAACTCCAAGAGAATCTTGATAAGGGATTCATACGCCCTAGTGCGTCACCTTGGGGAGCACCTGTTCTATTTGTTAAGAAGAAAGATGGATCAATGAGACTCTGCATTGATTATCGAGAACTTAACAAGATCACTATCAAGAACAAATATCCTCTCCCACGCATTGATGACTTATTTGACCAACTACGTGGAGCTCAATACTTTTCCAAGATTGATCTTCGTTCAGGGTATCATCAATTAAGGGTCAAAAGGGAGGATATACCAAAGACGGCTTTCCGTACAAGGTATGGACACTATGAATTTATAGTGATGCCATTTGGTCTTACTAATGCCCCTGCTATCTTCATGGATCTAATGAATAGAGTCTTTAGAGACTATCTTGATCAATTTGTGGTAGTCTTTATAGACGATATTCTTGTCTATTCAAAGAGCAAGGAAGAGCATGAAGATCACTTGAGAATTATATTGAAGACCCTGAGAAAGGAGAAGCTTTATGCCAAATTTACCAAGTGTGAATTTTGGCTTCAAAAAGTTGCGTTTTGGGTCACATAATCTCAAAAGAGGGGATATCTGTGGATCCAGCAAAAGCAGAGGTTATCGAAAGATGGTCGAGACCAACAACAGTAACTGAGATCCGAAGTTTTCTTGGTTTGGCTGGATATTATCGACGTTTTGTAAAAGATTTTTCACGATTATCTAATCCACTCACCAAGTTGACTCGGAAAGGAGTTAAGTTTGTCTGGACAGAGGAATGTGAAAAGAATTTCAAGGAGTTGAAAAGAAGGTTATCCAGTGCACCTGTGCTCACACTGCCTTGTAGTGGAGAAAGGTTTGTGATCTACAGTGATGCATCCAATAAGGGATTGGGGTGTGTTCTTATGCAAAATGATATGGTGATAGCTTATGCCTCACGACAGTTGAAAATCCATGAGAAAAATTACCCAACACATGATTTGGAGTTGGATGCGGTAATCTTTGCATTAAAGATTTGGAGGCATTACCTTTATGGTGAAAGGTGTGATATTTATACTGATCATAAAAGTTTAAAGTATATTTTCACACAAAAGGAGCTGAATATGCGCCAAAGAAGATGGTTGGAGCTGATTAAGGATTATGACTGCTCAATCCATTACCACCCTGGGAAAGAAAACAAGGTGGCAGATGCATTAAGTCGACAAGACCATGCTAGTTTATCCATGATGAGGATCACAAAAGATCAAATATTTATGGATTTACAAAGGATGGATCTTTGAATTATAATGGAAAGGGAAAAATCTTTTCTTTCTCAAATGAATGTTCAACCATATATACATGTGAAGATTAAAGAGGCACAGAAAGAAGATGTCGAGTTACAAAAGAAGGTGATAAATGTTCCTGAATTCAACCTTGATTGTGATGGGATAATAAAGTTCAGGAATCGGGTTTGTGTTCCTCCCATCCCCGAATTAAAGAAGGAGCTGCTGGATGAGGCTCATAGTTCATCATTCTCTATTCATCCTGGAAGCACGAAGATGTATAGAGACCTGAAAGAGTACTTCTGGTGGGATGGCCTGAAAAGAGATGTTGCTGAATATGTCTCTCGATGCTTGGTTTGTCAACAAGTTAAAGCTGAGAGACAGAAGTCTAAGGGGATGTTACAACCATTACCCATACCCGAATGGAAATGGGAAAACATCACTATGGACTTTGTCACAGGACTTCCTAAAACATCCAAAGGCAATAATGCTATCTGGGTCATAGTTGATCGTCTTACAAAGTCTGCACACTTCATTCCTATTAGAGAGGATTTCTCTCTAGATCAGCTTGCCAGGATATATGTAAAGGAAGTGGTAAGATTGCATGGAGTACCACTTTCTATTATATCTGATCGGGATCCGAGATTTACCTCGAAGTTCTGGCGAAGTCTTTAGCATACTCTGGATACAGAGTTGTGTTTCAGCACTGCTTATCATCCCCAAACATACGGTCAGTCTGAGAGAACAATTCAAACCCTAGAAGATATGTTGAGAGCTTGCTCTATGGATTTCAAAGGAGGTTGGGATCAACACCTACCTTTGGTGGAATTTTCTTATAATAATAGCTTTCACTCCAGTATTCATATGGCTCCTTATGAAGCTCTCTATGGAAAGAAATGCAGGACTCCAACTTGCTGGGATGAAGGTGGGGAAAGAAAGCTATTAGGACCTGATCTCGTTGATGAAATGGCAGAAAAGGTTAGATCTATTCAACAACACATAAGAGCAGCTCAGAGTCGACAGAAAAGTTATGCCGACAACCGAAGAAAAGACCTAGAGTTTGAAGTGGGTGATAAAGTGTTCATACGAATATCTCCCTGGAAGAGGGTTATGAGATTTGGAAAGAAGGGGAAGTTGAGCCCTAGATATATCGGTCCTTTCGAAATACTGGATCGTGTTGGGAAGGTAGCTTACCGATTGGCGCTTCCACCGAATCTCTCTCAAGTTCACGATGTGTTCCACGTATCTCTCCTGAGAAAGTACATACCAGATCCTTCACATGTACTCAGCTCAGAAGTTGTACCGCTGGAGCAAGATCTTTCTTATGAAGAACAGCCGATAGAGATTCTGGATCGTAGCGAAAAAGTCCTACGAAACAAGACCACTCGCTTGGTGAAAGTTTTATGGAGGAACCACCAACTTGAAGAAGCTACATGGGAGCTTGAGGATATGATGAGAGAGAAGTATCCTCATCTGTTTGTTACAAAGTGACGAATTTCGAGGGTGAAATTCTTTTTAAGGGGGGTAGAATGTAACACCCGAGACTTTTATTTTATATAAATCATCAAAGGAATCCTTTTCTACACAACACTTGCTTGGCTTGCTTTACACGCAATCGCGACCTTCCTCGATAGCTTGCGTCGTACGCAATACCGAGTTTCACTAAACAACAATATGCTATTAAAACTAGCCGTTATGAATAGTAATAACCACTTTTTGAAATTTTATAAATTTTATTTTTCAAAATGGACTTCATTTTTGGACTCAGAATATCGAAATTAGCCTAGGGTGAAATTTTGGTATTTTTCTGAAAACTTTCAATTTTTGATGAATAGTGAAACCACTAAGTGGTAGGTTAAAAACTGAATTTTGCATAAAACTTAATTTTACCGCTTCTGTGAATGGAATTTCAAAAATCCGATAGACACGGTTGATATCAGTAAGTAAAATGTGGTTCAATGAGATAAAAATAATTTTTTGGTGAATAGTAACTTTTTACTATTTTTACCGCGGTTAATAGTAAATAGGGTAACTAAGGGTAAATATGATATCAATATTACCCTAACACATGTCCTAATTCTATTGGACAAGTTTAATTCGACCAAAAACAAACTTAGGAATAAAATATGACCATTTAGTCCCACTTGGATTAGATTAGGACATTTATTATTATTTAATTCAAAGAAGAGTTAAAAGAGTTAAAATCAAAGTTTATTCACTCAAACATTTTTTATATGGGGTTATACATAAGATCAATTCGACTATAAATATTCATTAGAAAGCTAAAAAGATTTCCTATATAATGATATTTTATTTATAATTTTTAGACTTTAAATAAATTAATTTATTTATGACACAACGATGATGCAGTAATTACCCTTTTAAGGAAATATTAACATAATTGATGTTATAAATACTCAAATGAATGTAATTTGAGACTTTTTATGAATTCCACTAATTTTATAGGTTACTATGATATATTAATGTTGATTTAATCAACTTGGTTCGAACATATAATTCTGTTATGACTTTCACAAAAATCATATATCAAATAGTGTCAAAATTGACACAAAATAGTTTTTAAATCAAATATTATATTATTAATTGTTATTTTATTCCTAAAAATCTAAGGTTCGGACAAATGACTTAGATAAGGATATATATATTAATAATAAACAATTTGGGGTTCGTTTGGCATGTTATAGTAAGTGTATTAACCATATAGTGAAAGAAAACAAAAAGACATGGTAAAAGTTAAATTATTTAACTTAGAGTTAAATCTAATTGATAAGGTTAAAATAATACCCTAAACTTGTCTAAATCTTATTGGTTGATAGGATTTCGACCCTTCCCCACTTCAGATTCGAAATAAGACCCTTTGGAACCATTATAAACCGATTTTGACTTTAATATAAAATAATATTTTGAGATATCCCTAAGGTGCCCCTCTCCTCCCTTATAAAAGGGCACCTCCTCCCCCTCCTCCTCACACCAAATTGAGCACTAAAGCTCGGCCAACCCCTGCCATTTTCTTCTATCCACTTCCCTAGAATAATCCTAGAGGTCCTGGTCTTCTTCAAAGACCAATCTTAGTTCCCTAAGTGGAGAATTCAAAGAGGCGTTCCAAAGAAGAGGTAATATCCATTACCGATCTTTTCAATTTCTTTCTTCTTAAACTTCTTCTTCTTTAGTTGTTTAATGATAAAGTAATAACATCAGTAATAATTACATACTGATATGTTATTATAAATATGAAACAACCCTAATTCACCTTCTATCCATCCTACGGAAAAATGAAATCACCGCGCGTGCGTACGTACGGAATACCGTCTCCACGCCGTGGTGTAATCTATTTTCCACCACCACCTTACAAGGATGGGTATAATGGTGTAATGAGTAACTATTTATGATTATTATAAAGTGATATTGATACTGAAATAATATACATATACTCCAATACAATTCCACGATCATAGGAATGATATCATCACTCGTGCGTACGTACGGAATACCGTCTCCACGATGTGATGCGACTCGTTCTACATGATCATCATTACATAGTAATTATATAAATGAATTGAACGAATAAATATGATATATGTTACACTAATACCATTCTGGATATAAGGTATCTATAACCTCAAAAGAAGAATAAGAATGTATTCGGCAAAACACGCATAAGAACAAAAGGCAATAAAGACCCGAGTAACAAGTAACAATGAAATATTACTAACAAGAAGCTAAGAATATGACCATATATGATATAATATCAATATGTATGATTCTGTAATAAGTCAATAACATTATTTAAACCATTATACAGGATCTTCGGACACGAACAAAGAAAATCGGACCTACGGTAAGGGAAAATATCACAATCTCACTTTTATCCGAGATTGTTTTTACTTTGGTAATTACTAGGGTGTATTTTATCATCCACATCCATGTTACCTAAATATGTAATATTATTTCCATACTTCTACAATATTTTATATCCAATTTTACCCTTTGGTGAGTTTTTAGTAAAAGATACGAAAGGAATCTTTTGTCGTTTTTCGTACGAGGTACTTTTTGACTTTTCTGACAAAAGTACGAAGAATGTTTTTTTAACTTATACGGCATGAATGGATTTTTAAAACATTATTTCCAAGAAGATTCCTTTACAAGTATTCAAGTTTATTTTTAATCAACTTCTTTTATTTTAAAATTGTATGACATGTTAAGAAAGGAAAAGTGTTTTTGAAGTAGAAAGGATATTTTCCTCAAGAATGAAGTTCAAGTATTTTATCAAAAATATTTTCCATCTAAGATAATAAAAGGGTTCTGTTTTTTTCCCTATTATTACATGGATTTGATTATGTTGTGATGGAAATATTTTTATGAATTCCTTTATCTTATATGAATTATTTTATGATGTCATTTTTATTACATGGGTTACGCTATGATGTATGGTTTATGATTATGTGGCACACATAAGAAAGGATTCATTATAAGATGGGTGGGACCTATATCTCCCTCCAAAGCATTGGGTAATGATTTTATATCTCATGAGATAGACATGGCTGGAACGGAAGGTTATTTCGGTTCAGTGATACAGGACTGAAACGAGGAGTGAACTCGGTTCAGAAAGGGACTTTGTCCACTAAGATAGTCTTGGCAATGAGTCATGACTAACAAGAAATGATTTTCCATGATTATGTGTGCATGCCACAAAGTATCAAGTTTTATGTTATGATTATGGGGATCTCATTTTCACTTCTATGATTTATTCCATGTGAAGATATTATGATCTCTTTTGCAGGTTTGATTTTCAAAAAGATATGATATGATTTTTATTTCCTTTATTTGCCCTTGCTGAGCATTTGAGCTCACCCTTTTATGTTTTCTTTTCCCCAGGTCAGGAAGATGGATATTAAGTAGAATATGCTAAAAGGGACCCTAGATATGATGAAATAAATGGGAGACACTGTAGAAGATTTATGAACCAGTTTTTTATGTTTCCCATTTTCTAAAGACACTATACCTATACGGTCCTTTGTGGTATTGTCATATGTTGTAATAAGTGTGCTTCAATTTTGAAGTATTAAAAATGTATGTAAAGTGTGGGTCGTTATATATGAGATGACCCTTATGGCCACTCAGATTGAATCAATGTATAAGAATATGGATACATTGTTGATTATCCACAATCAAGGATCCTATTTTCTTCCTCCTCAATCATTTCCCTATGACATGTGTAGACTTCCCAATATTTTCAAATAATTTTAAGTAGTATAAGAAGATAACTCAAGAGGACAGGTGATTTTTTTATTTATATCATTCCAAAACCATATTATCAAAACCAAGATTGAAATTGGAAACATTTAGTTACACAAAATCAAGGATGTAGAATACTAATAGGTGAAAATTACATGTATATTAAATGTCCTCTAGGGTTCCCCAATGGATAAAAAGTACCCAGACCCATCAACCAAAAATTTCAAATAACCCACTCGAGAAAGTTTCAGAAATCATAATAGCTTCAACAACATATACTAGAATCTTAAACATATTTCATGGAAAAAGTGAAAATCAATTGAAATTATGTTTAACATTTCCTCGGAAATATCAAGATAACCCATATATATTATTGGAAATATTTTAAACAACACTAGGGGATTCTTCAAAATATAGGTACGTGGTTGGTAAAACAATCCCAAAAGTTAATTCATATTCCCCTTATAGTGTTTCAGAAAAATATGGAGGTACCAAGGAGTAGAAAAATTCCTTAAAATTATAGTGATGAATTGATCTAAGGTAAATGAATGATCATAAGTATATGAATGTCAAGTTTTAGAGGAAATGTCATAGAGATTATAATATTGAGATATAAAAGGAAGTAAATGATAAAACCAAAAACCAAGAGTACAAGGAAAACATGTTAGGGAAAAAGGAAATTAGGAATCCTAAAGTGAAATTTTATCATCCCCTTCTTCCCTTTCAGGAGAACATACTCCATGGTAATATGGAAATGTTATATAATAAGTCTTTATATTTAATATAGAAAATTCCTATTAACAATCCATTTTAGGAGTGAATTTTATAAATGTAAACATACTCCATATTTCTCAACAAGATATTCTAAAATAAAATAAAATTAGAGGAATTGGTAATTATTTAATTGAATTGATATTGTTCATAATTTAAACACTATATACTCCCAATAACCTTTTGAGATAATGGATGTTTCTATATTCCTAAAACAATAAAATCATGAGCCTTTGGTGAGACCCTTTGGTATATGGGTGTTATTGTGACCATGATACCAAAAAATGATCTTAGGAAAATATTGTTTAGAAATTTTATTCCAATAAGAGTTTCATTGTAATTAGAAAATATATCATATATTTATCCCAATGGAATTATTTATGATGTTTTTTTGAAAAAGGTAATGTTATTCATTTTGAACAATTTTCCAATTCTATATTAGATGGAATAATGATTGGTTTTGATCATTCTGAGATATCATTTCTTTACTACTAGGAAATCTCTCATCAATGAAAAACATGGGAATTTGATTTTCATTTTTTCAAAGAATATATATAATTTGATCTCAATAATTTAGTGAAACATGGTGATTAACTAGATAAATAAAATCATATCACATCCATTGAATAATGATATATAATTTTTGAGACCAAATCTAATGAGGTTAAGTTTTTTATGAATAATTATTCATTCTTGGGGAGGATATTTGTTGATAGAATAGGAAAAAAGAATTATTGTAGGCTGTATAATAACTATAAATAATGGTATTTCATGAATAAAATATCTTAATTGTTATGGGACCATAACAAGATATTAAAAAATCTCATTTTTATTATTGAAACTTATTTTTATATAGTGAGGTATGATTTTTTTATTTTGAATACATATATCTGAAAATAATAATATCACTAATTCATTTCTGTGCTAAAATAACAAAATAAAATTATCACATGGAGAAATGTGTATATTTGAGGCACATGAACCTAGATTTTTATTCATAAAGTAAGACTTGAATATGTGAATAATCTAATAGAATATCCCCAAAGTTTGTTGTATCGTCCTATAAATGAGGTCATGAAAAATTAATTATTTAGGTTGGTGGATTCTAGAATCATTTACTCAGATTCATATAATAAATGGGTATCCCCTCTCTAGTTTGTTCCAAATAAATGATGAATGAATGTGATAATGAAATATGATGAGATTATTTCCATCAAAATGGTGATTGGATATATTGTTTTTTTCTAATTATAGGAATCTTAATTTTTTAATAGGAAAATATCATTTTCCATTCTTATTTGTTAATCAAATTCATTGGAGACATACTGAACATTAATGATTTTGCATCAGTTATGGTTATTATAGGTATAACAAAATTCCCATGACACCTAGGGACCATGTAAACAGAAAATTCACATTATCATAAAAATATTCACATACCAATTCATGTCATTTGGCATTTGTAACACACCTTCTACTTTTTAGCAGTGCATGACACATTTTTTACAGATGACAGTGGAGGAGTTCCCTGAGGTTTTGATAGACGTTTTATCTTTTTATAGGTGGTAATTTTTGGTATATTAGATGTATATTTACTTGATTATTGAGAGTTTTGAATATTAATTCCTTGTTCTTAATTGGTATAATTTAATGTCATGTTCATAAATGGGATTGTTCATGGACATTGTGTTTCAAAAGAAGTAATTTAGGTGACCTTTAAAAAAGGTGAAAAAGGTTCTATAAGAACTAATGAAAGTGTAGGATATTATAATTTTTAAATGATATGATTATTATTTTTTCATATTTGTGAGTTGTTATTCATAACTAGATTTAAACCTCACTCAAATCCAAGAAAAGTAAATGGACATTAGATTTTATGTGAAGTAGAATGTGGAATTTAGGGAATTGTTGAAAAAGTTGACCACTTCCCTTATCAAACAAACATTGAATCTTGAATATCCACTCAAATTAATTGACGATTCAAAAAATTATGTGGTTATATTGTAAGAGGTATAGGATTTTTAGAATAATTTATTGTTCTCGATGAAAATTTATAGATTCTCTGCTAAACCAAACCACATAGAGAATGAGTTGCTTAATGCAGGTTCTTCAATAAAAAAATTTATTTCCAACCAAATTACCTATAATGTACTATGCTAAAATTTCTATGAAATATTTAATTAATTTCATAAAAACAAAGATTCAAAACACTACATGATTTTGTGGATTCTGCTAATATAGTAGTACCATATTTATTATTAGTATAAAAAAGTCAAATATTGCACACTTTTTTTACTTATCATCTCCTTTAATTTTTGTTGTAATTCCCCTACATTATCATTAATTTAAATTTATAATTTAGTAGATATGATTTGAGGAGTGTTTCAAAAGGATTGTGATTATAGTTTCATTTTTTTGGAAGGCAATGTTGGAAATACTTTTATCACATGGTTTATAATAACTTTTCCCCATAATCACGCATCTCAAAAAGGATAAGAGATCAATTTACTAATCATTGTGATGGGGGAGTGTTAAAAATGTGATTTATTTATTATATTGTTGATATTTAATGCATTAGTTTCTCATAGTTTTTTATACCATTTTATTAACCATGTGGGGTGTGGTATTTCAGATAGTGTGGTTTGCACGATTGTTGCTTGATTTGGATAACTATGTGGACCAACCATTCACCCAGTTAAAAATGGGGAAAATTAAATTTATCCATTCCTTCATTTTGAGCTTAATTCTTACTTCATCCACTCAATTTCACAGAGTACCTCCTTAATATGATTCTTGTCTTCCTCTCCTATAATTTTTGTGGTTCCCCCAAATCGGACCTCCTCTTTCACTTCATTTTTCCACGTTGTAAAAATCATTGTAGGGATATCACTCCATTAGTTTCCTATATTTCTTTTAAATTCCACCCACTTATCTCCCACCATGTTTAATATAAATAGAATATTTTAAGATATTTAGTTTGTTTTTATCTCATTCTTGCTTAAATATGAGGGTGATACTAGATTAGAATTCTTCCACATGCTATGTATTCTTGGTATACATGATTTCCCTTAATATCCTTCCCAATAAAAAAAAGTTTCACTATGATACACACTTATATGTTTAATTTTACCCTAAAAATTATATTCTTATAATTTTTCTCTTAACTTATCACCTAGACATACTACGAGCCTCCTATACAATATTGTTTGTTAAAAATATCAACATAAATAGCCCCTGAGAGTTTGTTTGAACCCACACACATGTAACCCATAAATATAATGTAACTCATAAAACCACTGTATTGTTTTTATATTGGAATTTTTAAAAACCCAAATTTAACTTTTATGTATCCAAACAACCATTTTTCATCCATTTAGAATGTCACATTAAAGAAAAAAAATTTAAGATGGGCCTTTGGGTATGTATCGGGTAATATAATCATATTTTATTTTATTTGGATTTCTTGGAAAAATTATATATCCTGAAAATATTTATTTTTATATCCTTATATGTGGAATCAACTAATTAATTATTAAATAGTGTTGGTATCTCATCGACAAACATGGAATACACCTTAAATATTTTTATTTAATTTTGATAAAAGGATCAATATTAATTCTTGAATTTTCACTACTGAATTATTACCATGGATTCCTTGGAGGTTAATTAAGGAACATAGTCTCATTGTTAAAGTTGAGGCATGCCTATTGAAATCCTTTTATTGCATCATTATAATTCTTTGACTGAACTCGTAGCATTCCACCTGATTCATTAAGGAGAATACAAAGTGTTAAACCCACATTGGTTCCAATTAGTGTATTACACTCATGAATTACATTACTAGTCATCATGTATCCATATGTATCACTAAAAAAACTAGGTCACTTGGGATGATCTCCTAAGATCATCTTCATATCCTCGAACAAGGAATGCATTAGGTTATCTCATAAGATTCTAATCAAGAACTACCCCAAAAGCATGTAAATATCTCCTTGGATCATATATAATTTCATAAGAGTATAATGCCAAGGTTTTATCCCTTAGATCCCAATTTAAAACCTAGTAATACAGATCCTATATTTATCAATATATTTTTTCTTGAAAACAAAAAATTAAGAACATTATGTGTCTTCCATGAGAATAAAATGAGTGCATTGTTTTGTAATTTTTGGAAAAATTTTATGTATCCCTTATCATATTTTAATATTTGATTCCTCATATGAACACAATGGGTCACATGAGAAAATAAAAGCTATGAAATCAATGATATTTGGTTTAGGAAAAAATTGGAATTTTCTGCGAATCCCACTTGGAGCCCGATCTTGAAAAGGGTTTTCTTACTTTACTAATTTAAATTATTATATATGTAGCTCATTACATTTAACATTGAAAAAAATATTTTCCTCAGAAAACATTGGTTGTGGAATAATTATGTTTACTCAAAGATTGTTTGACCCACATCTTTGTACCCTATCAGATTTCATGGATTCTAAAAATGAAAAACTGAAGATCCCTTTTATAGACACACTATTATTGTCTTTGGTTTGGTTAGTAGAACTAGACGACTGAGTTAGGACTCAGGATCGTCATGTTACTTTCATTATTTCTTTTTTTCTTTTTCTTATCCTTGTAATTCATTTATAACTATTGACATGACATGATTGGCATATATTTTTCACAACTACGATACTATTTGCCTGTAGTGTTTCTTTACTTCCATATGTATGTTTAATTTAATATCTCAATGGATTGTGATGTCATTATTTTATCTATGATTAAACCTGATATAGATGTAATTTCCCCCCATCATACCACCATACACCCTCATTATTAGTCTATAGCCTCTAGAATACAGCGATGTTTACTTGAGGCCCAGTGGCACATTTGACCAGTTAATTTTCTGTAAAAATCAATGGAGACATCACAAAGTGGGATTAGAACTATTTTCTATCTTTTCATAACTATTTTGTTTTTTAATGAATAATAGGATGTATTAGAACTTTTTAAAAATAATTTTCCAAGGATTGTCTAGAACAAATGGGGGGAAAGGAATTTTTTTTGGAGGGACTTATAATTCAAGAATTTTCCTACTACAATTGTATTATTTTTATATTTTGGTAAAGAACATGTAATATGTTATTATTCATGATGGGATTTCCCCCATTTTTCATTTTTGTTTAGGGTGCATTATATTATGCATCATTCCCATCAAATAAGTATTAATATGTCTCTAATATTCCATTCAATAAAAATTTCTTTGCTTATAATTCTTGTTTCCTAATTTAAATGATTTGGTTTCTAGGATCGTATTTTCTAACATTATTTAGGAAAAAATTGTTACTTAATGTTTATGTGTCAACTTTGAAAAAAAATTCCTGTATAGATTAATGATAGAATTTTATTCAACTAAAATGAATATATTTAAGGACTTATAAACATGGTTACATAATCCAATATTTCAAACATAACGAGGTAAAATACAGTTCTAATATACACTTATTGGGTTAATACCTCAATAACTTGTAAATGGGAATCTGTATAAATAAACCATTAAAAGTATAATTTTAAAATTTAAACTCTTGAGGATGAAAAATTGGATGTTGTTAAATATATCACCAATTACAACATAAGCATTTTTTACCTCTATAAATTGGGTTTATTAACCCGTATAACTGATTTATTATGATAATTACCTAGATATTATCATATAACCTATCCCTTGGAGTGGGTAGTTGGGGTTAGTTTAATCGATTCAGTTAAAGCTTTCTATGTGTTTAGTATATCTCATGTAGTGAGGCCTTTAGAATATTATATCTTCCCATATCTATAATGAACTCTATTAAAGTATGTGTTCGGTGGTGTTTGGTTGGAATTGTAATTACATTCCTCTACAACAGCCTCCAATCGTGTGATGGGAAGGTAGTGAAAACCATTCTCTAGTGGAGGTGGGGCCTGAACCCCCAGTGGTACCACTTGTAGTTCTGCTAGTGGAACCTCCTATTATACTCCCTTTCAGGCCAAGTATGTGATTTGATTTTCATATTAGAGATTACTTTTTTATGACTTGTACAGTGCATTGGGGGAGCTCTACAGGTTGTTCCAACCATTTATGAGTTTACTCAAGATTTCTAGTAGAATAACTTAGCTAATTTATTAGGGGAATGTGATCCCCAATTTTTGGAGTATTGGTTAGATTTTATGCATATCATCCTTGAAAATTTTGATATTCCATTGGATATAGGGGGGATGTTATTGTATATATGCTTCATGGATATCAAAACTAATGATGGGACCTTATTAGTTAGGTATATCATTATCGGGTAATGATCTAGAGGGACTTCATAACTATATTATTTGATTACTTTTTCATAAAGAATTTTATGGATGATCAATATGGGAAATTCATGTGTCTGGAGTCATGTAATAGGTCTATCATATATTACTCATCTCGATTCACCAAGCATATGTTCTTTTCACACGCTCTATAAGGTGATGAGTTATCCAAGGAAATATTTTTAATGGAAGGTCTTAGGTATGATATTTTATATCAGGTGAACATATTTCAACATATAAATTTCTTTAAAATGGTAAAAGAATACCCTTATCTTCATGTGAAATATAAGGGATTTTGTGGTTATAGGTCAAAATTTTTGACCAGCTTGGCCAGGAAGTGGGTCACCTGGATGTAGGAATCATCACTAAGAGAAATCTCTCTAGGGTATTGGTATCCTGGATTTTCACACTAGTAGTCCTATGATATGTCATCAGTGCGGTAGATAGGGTCACATGAATACTTATTATGACATGGACCTAGTGAAGTGTTGGGAATGTACTAAAATTGTACATCTATATATATTCTATTTAAAATTTCCACCAATTTTTAGTGAGATTGATTCTATACTGGTTCAATGTTATGGAGTCAGAAATGTGGAACCATGCTAAGAAGGAAGCTATAATACTAATAGCTTTTCAGGCTGAAGATATTTTTGAGTTTGAGGTATCCAAATGCCCGATATACATAACCAATAGAGCAGGGATACTAAGGGAGTTTGGGTTGTTTCTGGGGGTTGTAGATCTGGCCAATTACATTTATTACATCTTATACCTTTTGAGTAGAGATTTCCACCATCTATAGTATGCGGTATGATCTTGGTTTCCTTGAATCTAGATTATTCCATTTCAAACATAGACTCATTTTACTTGTTTTTTCTACTACTTTGATGGGGAGATTGGATTTAGATATTGAACACCCATATGGGGTAATGTACCATCACACTCCCCTAGGAATCTGATCGGTGATAATTGTACATTTCATGAAGTTTCCCCTCAAGATAAGTGGTTACAGAATAATGTGGTACCATATCATTCTTAAGATGAGAAACTCTGACTTAATCCTCAGGATGTATTTTTTAGTTCCACTTTTAGGTCATACTGATTGTTATCACTGATGAGTTCACTTATCATCACCCAAGGGAATATGAAATGTTACTCTGGTAGAATGGGATGTCCATTTATGGTATACTTACATAAGAATTGTTGTCTAGATTTAGTGTCAAACTATATTTATAGCCTCTTACTGGATGATCAAGGAGTATGATGGGATATATTTCCTTCAGTTGTGTACCAGTTTAGGGACATCTTCCCAAAAGTTTTTTCCTATATACCACCTAAGATAGAGGAGAAACATACTATTTATATAATACTAAGAGAATAAATAATATCCATTCCTCCATTTATGATAACTCCTAGTGATCTATAGTAACTTAAGAGGTTGTTAGAGGAACTCAAAGATGAGGGGTTTATTTAGCCAAGTATATATCCCTATGGTTTATTGATACTTTTCTACAAAAGGCTGATGATAATTTTCAATTATGTGTGGATTAATAGTAGTTGAATATTATAACAGTAAAAAATTAATGCCCACTTTATCGTAAATATTATCTCCCCAATCCACTATAAGAATCATAGTAGTTGTAAAAGATTTATTTCAAATCAGGCTATCATTTGTTGAGATTTAGTTCATCCCGCATGCCACAAATGATGTTCCAAAGAAGGGATAGATTATATGAGAATATAGCAATTCCATTTTGTGTGATGAACACACATATAGTCTTTAAAGCCTTAATGAATCGAGTATTACATCTAAATCAAGATGACTTCATGGTCATTTTTTAAAATATCTTGGTGTACTTCTAACCATGGGAGGATCACATGCATTCTGTAAGGGTAATTTTAACTAATCCTATGGAGAATCATATTTATTCAATGATCTAGAATTTTATCTTTTATATTGATATATTTTACTTCATAAGGAACAAAATAAAATAATTAGGTGTATTAGTGGATCAAGACAAGGTTAGAGTGGTTGTTTCTTTGGAGGAGCCCAAGAATGTTTTTTATATTTTATGCCTTTTGGGATTAGAATTTTACTACCTGTGATTCATTCTAAAAATTTCCAAACTTTATTCACTACATATAGTCTTGAAAAATATTGTTGTAAGGTTTATATGGTTTGGATATTGTGAAAAGTATTTTTTGTATTTGAAAAAAAATCATAATCGTCAATCCTGATTTTCCTTGAGTTTGGAAGTCAGTAAATTGTTTTTTATGATGCATCAGGCATCGATATGGGATATATATTAATTCATGGTGAGTAGTTCATGGTATATGGGTTTCGGTAGTTGAGTTTTTTTGATCATAACTTCATAATTCATGACATTTAGTTATCAACTATTGTCCATTCTGTGCATTTTAGGATACATTACCTCTTAGGTAGAAGATTATGGTATATACATACCATAATAGTATCTAATATGTATTTTATAGCGAGACTAGTGGTTATTGATGTGGATATGGGTTGAATATCTATATTATTTCGACTATGAGATCATATATATTCATGGGAAAGGAAATGTGGTTGTTAGTTATTTGAGTTTAACGACAAAAACTCAATTAGTACCAAGTTGATGGTTAGGTTTGCTGAAATACATCTTGATGTTCAAGATTTATAAGGTAAAACAATCCTCATGACATTATCAGTGGTTCCATCACATATTGATCTAATAAAGATAAGTAAATATTTTAATCCTAATGGATTTGTCCTCAGGGATACTAATTATGGTTAGTAACCACCTCCTAGTTAGGTTATTTTTTTAAAAGGTTGGGGATGAGGCCTCATTTATTATTAAAGTAAAGAAAAGACCTCTTTAATTGGGTAGAGGGAGACCCACTACATATCCTGAGGGCCCAATGGGCATTTACCCCATTACATGGCCCGTAGGACCATTTTTTTGGCCTAAGGCCCATTCTGTAAATAGTACTACTACAGTACCATGCTGCCACAGTACAACACAGTACCCACCACTGCTACAGTACTCTACTGCTGCTACAATAACCTGCCACCTGCTACAGTGCCCACTGTTTCTACAGTGCTACCACTGCTACAATACGCTACAGTACTACTATAATACATGTAGGCGTGTGAGATTCTACATGTCCACGGGCGTGTCTAGGTCCCTAAAGGTATCTATAAAGAACTAATGTGGGAATCACATGATTCTAAGTCTATAGTGCATATTGGAATAATAATGATGAATACTAATTTTTGCAACCAGCCCTAGTGTCTAGAGAAGAATAATGAAATTAAGGGATTTATTACAAGGTGTTCCATATGTTAGTAGGTGAAAGAGGAATATAAATTTTAAACTAACCTATTACTGGAATTGCCCATCCTATTATTTAAATGAGATGATGTCACAACTGAATTAAGGAGGGGTTATGGAAGTCACCCAAATGTAGAGATATTGTATGGGTAATTGTTGAGTGGATGACTAAGGTCACATAGTTATTACATATCCAGGAGACACTCTCAATGAATAATTTAGGGAAATTATATGTATGAGAGGTCGTAAATCATCATTGTATTCTATATACCACTAATTTAAACATGGATTCTCAGTTCAAATCATGTTCCCAGAAGGGTTTATAGAATTATATTCGATTGAAAATACTCTTAATAAAAATTTATGACCCTAAAATCGATGACTAGTCCACAAACATTATACATGTACTAGAGTACATGAATCTGAGCTTTTAGAGGCTCATTGGAAAAATTATTTCCTATTTTTTGAGTTTTCCTATAATAATTTTTTCAAGTAATAATTATGAGGGTTTTTTATGAGGCTCTATATAGTGATCCATGTAATTCACCTATGTGTTTTTTATAGGAAGAAGAGTAAGTTTATCTAGGACTAACTCCCATTTAAGAGGCATCAAATCAAGTGGAAATCATCATGAATTACATGGAAATAGTTTAATCTAGGTGGAATTAATATACTGATCAACATTACTAACCTATGGAATTTGATGTGGTGGATCAATTCTTCATACCTGATTCACCTAGATTGGGTCATCGACATATTTAGAGGCAAGTAATGCTAGAACCTAGATTTTGTGGGCATTCTATATTTCAGAGAAGGATGATCTGGTAGATTATAGATGACCTCTTCCTCAATGGTATACTATTATGACATAATTCATAAATATATATCACCTCAACTATTATTATCCAAACTCATCTCATTTTTTGACCCATGGGAAGTTGAGTTGGACGTTGATGCTTCATTTTTGAGTATCTATTTCATCTCATCAATCGTAGCATGAATACTTTATAAGTTATAATAGTTCCCTTGGTTTTAGTATTAAGGAAACAGGATTGAATTTATGAGTATACATGGGAATGGTAGTCCAATATATTTTCTCAATGCCTTGATTTATTCTATGATATAACTCAACAACTGTCAAAACTAAAACATGAGGTTGAGTTTTCTTAATAAGGTGAGCTTACAATAACCCTCTATATTTAGAGGAATAAAAGCCTTTAATTTTTCTTTAAATTCCCCTAATAACACCTTAATGTATGTTCCCAAGGGAGTATATTAGGTTTTATGAATTTTGAAAAATCTTTCATCACAAAGAATCGTTTTTTTGTAAGGAATAAAGGGTTGTAAGGTTAGAGAATGTTTTTCACTATCCATGAACATTATTCATGTGTCATGAAAATAGGGGGGGATTATTTGTAAAACAATGTGATGAGGGTATGAAAACCATGACAGGAAATTCATTTTATTTCATAACTTTCATGCATTATTTTCAAATGGTTGGGAAACCCGTGTGCCTAACCATTTATGTGTCATATTAAATATAGTTTGTTTCACACGGTTGGTGCATGGTTTAGACAGCCATGCAGCCAACCTATGCACTTAGTTATAAATGGTGAAAAGTAAATTTTTCATTCCTTCATTTTATTTTTACTCCCCTCCACTCATTTTTTTACACAAAAACTCCTCTATAGGTTTCTTCTCCTCCACCCCTCCAATCGTGGTGGGTCTCCCTCGTTAAAACATTGTTTCTAGTTAAATCTAACATGGTTGGTGAATCTTGGTAAGGATATCAATATATTAGCTTCCAATATTTTTTTTACATTCCATAGAAATATATCCCACCATGCTTAACCTATGTACACTATTTTTAGTTATTTTTTCATATTTTTTAGTTTCTCTCATTCCAACTCAAAATTGAGATAGATACTAGATGAAGATTCTTCCATGGGCCCTAGGTTGGTGGTTTACATGATTTTGAATGAAATTAATTCCATTTATAACATTTATCATTATGATGATTTCTTTTATTCTTGAGTACTAATCCAATAATTTATATTCGTATAATCTTTCACTGAATCCCAATATAGAAATACTAAGGCCCTCCCAACCACTTTTAATGTTGAAAACATCACCCCAAAAATTTAGGTTTTCTTTTTCCAAACATACATCTAAAGAATACATAAAATGTAACCAATAAAACTTTGATCATTTGTTTGTATTGTAATTTAGAAAATACCAATTTATCTTTTCTATTTCCGAAACACCCATTATGTGTGTTTATAATGTCACTTAAAAGGCGGAATTCTTATGATGGACCATTGGGTATTACTTGGAAAAATTAATCATATTTTGGATCATTTATTTGTCTTGGATAAATTATAGAGCCCAAAAACTTTTATTTATATATAGTTTTAAAAGGAATGGACTAATTTAATTGTAAAATCATGTCAGTATAACATGAACAACATTTTAATACACATATAAGGGTGTGTTTATATTTTTAAGAAAACCTTAGTCGAAATATTTTTTATGAAAATGAAGAGTTTTTACCATGGATTCCTTAAATTCCAAATATGTAACATGGTCACACTATCAAAGGAGTGCAATGACTCTAGAAATCCATGGATTATCTCTTTGGAATAACTTAGTAAAATAATAGTGTGATACATGACTCATTTATGTGAATGTGAAGTGGTAAACAAACCTTAGATTTGGTTCATGTATTACAATAATGAATCCCATCTCTTGTCTTCACATATTCATCTAGATCATTGGAAAAATTTGGATGTGTGGGATGATATCATGGATTCATATTGGTTTTCTCAAATAAGAAAATCCTTATCTGATCCCCTTAGATTCCAATAAAGCCCTAACCTTGAATGCAAGGATACGTCTCATTGGTTTGGTTAGTAACTCTTAGTAGTTTAATTTTAAGGGTCCATTCCTTAGATTTCACTCAAAACCCATATGCTAAATATCATGGATTGATCACCATATTTTTTCATGAAAAATGAAAATAAATAATTCCATGGGTCTTCCATGGATTAAAATAGGGTCCATTATGTAATAATTCAAAGACCAATTACACATATTACATATCCATAATTATTATTGGATTCCATTTCTTCATTCCTTGGGTCCATTGAACAATTAAAAGATAACATGATAAGAGACAATCATATTGGATAAAGAATGTGTGGTCAGACATGTAACTCATAAGGACCTTGATCTTAGAATGATTTTTCTTACATTACTACTTTAAATTTTCATACTTAGAAACCATTAAATATAACATTAACTAATATTATTTTCATTATAATCCATTGGTGGTGGCCCACTGAGTTGTACTCAAACTCTATTCAAGTCTCTTCTTGGGAGTGTGAAAGATTTCATAGATGGATAAAAAGGAAAAAATCATTATTCTTTACCCTGGATTCATGATTTTTTTCTTAGTTTTGGAGAATGGGAGAAAATTATAGAGTTGGGAATTTGGAATCTCAAGGAACTTTTCATTTCTTGGACTTATGTTTTACTTTTCTGATCCTAGTAATACTTGTATGAAAACATTCATGATATAACTGTCTTATTTCTTTCACCACCATGGCATCATCCATATATAGTGATGCCTTATTACCATGTGTTCATCTTATTTATTATCATTCTAGATTTTGTTCACTTTATTTCTATTGTGTTTCAATATAATGAATATGAGATATTCATCCCATTATAAAACTCTAAACCTATGAGACTAGTCTCCATCCTCTGGTGTATGGGGTGGAACACTTAAGGACGTGTCTCCTATTGGACTAGTTACCCATTGGTAAACCCACTCAGGGACATTAAAAAATGGGTCTTATATCATTTATATGACAATATTACAATAATGGAGTAACCAATTTATTTATAGATAATGAATTAATTATATTATATTAGTTTCTATATGAAAATATATTTATTGTTGAGCTCATACCAAGAGCATAGTTTTCCAACATCACAAACTACTATGAAACATGGAAATTCAACCCTTAATTTTCACATCAGAAAATGAAACTGTTTTAAGATAATATCAATCACTATTTCTTGGATGATCCACTACTTTTAATTTAGTTTATTGATGGGATGAATAAAATATACATTCATATATGTGAGACTAAAATTTTTTTGGGGTTCTTCCACTCCTCACTAACTATAGGAAACCACATATTGGAGAACACTATGGGTAAAATCATAGAGAGTAAACTTTTATAGCCTCACTATATAAATATAGAGAATTTTTTATGGAAATATGAGATCATTTTCAATTAACATGTAACCTTTTAAATATGGATTAAATGCCTAAACTCATAATTATGAATATAATTTTATAATGTTTTTCGATTGAATTCATGGGCCCTTTTCCAATATCATTCGACCGCAAAATTCATCTTGGTGTTTCTTATATGGTATGATTTTTGTTAATGTTAAATCCAACAAAACTAACACTATGAATGTCAATAGAATGTTTTTAAAAAATAATATAATTTCTAGTTGTAGAGTACAAAATGTATTGATTATTGAGTAGGGTTACAATTTTAGTAATCACAAGATAAGGGTTGTGAAAATGAAATATGGAGTTCGTTATAACAATAGAACCTCATATAATCAAAAAAATAGTTTTAAAATTAGACTTTTATAAAGTTATATGGGGTATATTTTATAAAATACTATGAACATAAATCACAATAACTGGTTGAGTAAACTGAAATATTCTTTATCGGATTATCAGACAACTAACAAGGCACCGTTGGTGATGTATTCATTTTTTTATTGTATGGTAATCCATGTAACCATCCAATGGATCTGAACCCCATTAATTTGGGTTCTTCAATTACATTAACTATAGATAATATGAATATGTAAAGAAGAGGCTTCTAGATTTGGATGAAAATGAATTTTTCTGGAGGGATGATTTTTCCAATGTATAAATATACAAATAAAGATAAGAATATTTCATTATTGAAACATATTAATGAAATAGATACACATTGGAGACATGATACTATTATTTAATACATGATTGTGATTTTTTCTAGAAAATATGTGGTCAATACGGGTGAGGCCATTTGCGATTACACAAGAGTTAACATATGGATCATTTGAGGTATAAAAGGATAGAGATCCACATTTCAATGTGAATGGACATCATCTCTATCTATGAATTGATAAATATAATGTGGTGTGCTTTTGTTCACTGAAAAATTAAAAAGGATCTAAGTCATTTAAATATTTCTAATTTAAATAAATAATTGGCAATGATTCAACCATCAGAAGTTTTCTACTGTGTAAATTTTATTTTCATGTCATAAATTAAATTTATTTTTGGTTTTAGAGTTAATATTTAAGGATCCAAAGTGTTCTAACCGAACCCCCCAATGGGAATCTCAAACATCTCTAAATGAAATAATGTATAGTAATGACAAAATGGGGAATATTGGATAGAGGGTGGAAGAGAAATGGTAAAGGAAACTTGAATGAAATCTCAATTAGGATTCCAAACCAAAAAGGGGGAGTTGAGAAATTAGACAAAAATATATCATTCTAATACTTATTAGGTAACTATGGTACACTCAATGCACTACACCCCAGATCCTGAAAATACAGAAAGGGTAATATTCTATTGTTGTAGAGAGATTCTCAAATTCATTATGTAGCTTATTAGCCCTGACATGAGCCATTAATCAATAAAAAAGAAAAAAATTACATATGAATTTTTTGAATAATGTTATGTATCTCAACTAAGTATATGTTTGCTTTTAGGCATGACAAAAATCCCAAGGTTCTATGGTGAAAGTCCTACCTACATGCTATAGAATACAGATAGTAGGATACATTCAAGAATTATTATATCAATAAAAAATTCACCTCTGTATCATAGTTGGAGGGAAATATTATAATAAAATATTACATTGTGTATGATTATTTATGGTTGGTATTCAATCATTGATTCGATAAAACTATGAAAAAATATATAAGGCAACTCAGTAATGAATTAAATATCTATAAATATAATGTTTAAAGCCTAAAACTAAACTATAACCCCTAAAATACCCTTATCATAGTATATCATCATTTGGCCTCTAAAAAGATCATTAATCTACTATTGTTTTCACTTAGTTCTGGTAAGACAACTTTCAATCTCCCCAATTGATTCTTTTTTCCCACATGCAAGAAGGTCAATACACTTTCCCATACCACTTTCAATTATCATCACAAGATTCCCTATTTTTCCAATCATCACCTCATTTCCCAACCACCACCCACAAACCTTCATAAACCCAATTCCACATTTGTAAATCCCACTCTTAATATATCATCATAGTACATGTCAAGCGTTTTTCATTTCCATTTTCTTCTATAACCTCTCCAACCTCAGCCTTCAAAAAAACCCCTATATACATATCTAAGACTCTTCTCAATACCAATCCCCCTCCAAACACCAAATCATCTCTTAATATCAATCACAAAGATAAATATAAATCCACACCATCCAAATGACCCACATCTTGATTGAGGAAAAATTATACCCCCCCTCCTAATACCATACCCAATTGTGCCTCATATATATCCCATGTCCCTTCCCATTCTTAGACTACATATCCTACCAAAATAAATTCACCTTCCACCCGAGATGAATAATTAAATACTCACTAATTATATTAATTCATTGATGATTCTCATAGCATATTGAAGAATAAATTACAATGGAAATTGTATTTGTGTACAAGATATGGTATTTTTAGTGATGGGGAAAATATTCATGGAGGGAAATTTTATAGAGGCCCTTAGGCCATGAACATGAAAAATATAATTTGAGTTAGTGATAAATATTTAATAAAATTAAAAATTTTGTTCTTCACTATGTTATAGTTAATAGTATAGTTTATCAAATTTCATTTAGGTAGGAAGGATAGTGAGCTATTATTCATTGAGTTTGGGGTCACTCATTGAATTATTAGTAGGGAATTGTTTCCTATACCATAATATGCGTTGTTGGATATTGTTTTTATTTAGGATCATATGTGGTATATATGTATTTGTTTGTTCATTGATCCCACAATCCACTATGATTCTACAAACACAAAAATAAATTATCTTAATATGGGTCTTCTCTAGATTGACCAAATAGGTATCACTAATGCCTCGGTAAAAAGATGTGATTCTCAATGATTTTTGATCCATTTATATGTGATATTGTTATAATCCATTAAATTTATGATAAATATTAGTTTGGATAATCTATTTTCTCATTATTTTTGGTTCATATTAATAAATATAAAGGAACAATCCTTGGTTGTGACATTCTTCCCTATTTGGTAAAAAATATGAATATCTACAATATAAATAATCCAATTTATTTTATTATAAATATGTTATTACCACATATCCATTTTTAAACAAAAAATTCATATTGAAAAACTAATTTCATAAGTACATTCAGGATGATGTGTATTACTTAGAGTATTCTACTAATGAGTGTAACCACAAATTATCCCTCACCACCACCCACCCCTAATCACCCTACCTGATATTAGTTGAAACCTCAATTAAACACATACATAATCCATTCACAAAAAATTTATTTAATAAATATTCGATCATGTATTTTTAAATCACCATTTAGTTATAAATATGTGAGGGTATGAGTCGACATTTTGAAAAACAATCAATACCACCATAGGCCTCATTACACATACCTCCCCCACCTTTGTCCCACCAAGACCCTTCAGAGAGATTCATAACTACTCCTATTATTGACCATTCATACCCCTAAAATTTATCTACCCAAAGGACTACCCCAAAAACATTATTCAAGAACACATTTTATCATTCGTCTCAAAGGGAATCATCTTAAGAGACTCTAAATTATCAAACGCATCTTACTACTCACTATAGGTTGGAGTTTAGTGATTTGAATATGAGAAAGGGGTATATGTAGGATTAATCCCATAGGGTCCCATTAATGGAGCCTAATACTATCCATTTGGACTTTTTATTAATCATGGAACTTATTTAGCCTCGAAGGGTTATCCTACTATGGTGGAAGTTGTTTGTTCTACCCTAGTTCATATAGCATCCCAGGATTCCCAACTATCCAAAACTCTTTCTATGTCCTATATTTTAATTAATTTAGTTATAATATATCATGAGTATATTATTGGGTTTCCCAAGGATCCCACTAAGGATCTTTAGAAAAATACCCTTCCCCTATTTTTTTGGGTCACCATTTTTTATTTATTTCTCATGGATTATATTATCCATGAACATTATCACTTTCTCAAACACCATTCTTCTATTCAATGAATAATATATATTGAACATTGTTTTAACCCCAATCATCTTCTAGAAATACATTTCAAAAATAATTTTTACCTCACCCTGACATAAGTGTTGGATGAAGAGTCTTTGGCTTGTCAAATTGGATCGTAAATGAATTTCACTACTATACCAACCTTCAAAGGACCTAGTAATAGAGTATATATTTTTTTAAAAATAATTCATTTTCATTCTTATATTTGGGTCCATTAATTTTAATGTTTTCAATTTCAAGGTATCTTAATTTATTTTAACGTGTTTTTATACATTTGGGAAAATTTATACATCAAGTGTGGGGGGTAAACCCTTAGCCCCATTATATTTTTTAGTCCCATTGATAAAATAAGAGAAATCATTAAGTAGTGAATGAATTTTTTCATGTTGATGAATTTTATATATTTTGGCCATTAATACTAATGATGTAATTTAAATTTTTTATATTCATATACCAAACCTATTTTTGAATGTTTTGAAAATGATTGGTGACTATACTCAGATTATCAGTATCAATTTCTGAAAATTTACTTCTAATTGACTCATAATGGATTCTATATTAAGTTATGATTTACCAATTTTAAATTTCCATACTAAAGGGTACGTTGAACCCCTTCTTAAAAATTTTAATTGTATCATATTTCTGTATATTTTCATGGGATTTCAATTGGTAACATAATTTTCCTATTTGTCTCAGTAGAATAAGATGATAGTAAAGCACATTAAAATTATTGAGGTTTTTAACATAGTACTATTTTACCACTTTATCTTGATATATAAACTAAATTTTATCCCTTTAAAAGGAATATAGACCATTAATTTCCTTATAGGAGGATACATTCCAATCCTTTTTATCATTACTACACTAATTATTTGGAATAATTACATTTTTTAAATTGATCTTCAAAATGTTTCTATGAGATTTTATAGTGTTAGGGGAATTTTTTATTAAAACTAAATATTTATGGTTATATATTAATTATTTCAGAAGAATTTGGACAACTATTTATGATTCACTAGTATCGAATACAAAATATTTTTAAGTAAAAAAATAATGAAAAAGTGATAATGTGGGATTCCTTATATTGACCTTTGGCTGGACACATTTCATATTGTTGTACTACCTACTAAAAAAAGTATTAGTGGGAGAGTTTTGTTGGGTTTAAGGTGATAACTTGTTTTATCTATAAAGGGAATGGGAATAGTTCTTTTATTCAATTAATTCATTAATTAAAAGCAGAAAATTTTTCTTAAAAATGAAAAATCTCTTCAATGTTTTGAATGTTTATGTTGTGATCTAATGAGAATGAAAAGGATAATGTATGTGATAGCTGAAATCATTTAATGGAGTAGAAGGAAACATCATTAATTGATATTAATTGAATATAATGGATTATATTATAAGATATTTCCTTATATTTCGTCATTACGTTTAATTTCCCCATTATTAAAAACATAATTTTTGTCTCATATTCATCAAAACCTAAATGAAATGTAATCTTTATTTTTTTGGTTTGACATCTATGTATATATTATGATAACCATAAAACAGATATAGATATTATAAATGAGATTGAGAATAACATTAATTAAATGCAACTTTCATGATTATTAAATTTGTTTTTAGGAGAGATAAATTATACATGTAATGGGTAATAGTGAGTGGATAAACTATATTAGGTGAAGGGGAGAATAGTATTGAAATGGAGTTATAGAAAGAGCATAGTTGGATACCCATAGTAATGTGGATTGTGTTATTTTGGAAAATAAATTTATGATTTTTTTAGGAACATTTTGGGGGATTTTGATGATTCATAAATATGTATTCCATTTGCCCAAAATTTGAGTGACTTTACTTATTAAATACAACTACATATGAATTTTTAAAATAATTTTTTGGAAATCATAGATTGAATAGTATTTGGGGGTATTTGTATGTTTTTTATAGAAATATGAAGAAAATAACATTAATACACCTATATAACAACATGATTGAAGCTAAGAGGCACTTAAAAAGAACATATAATAATGTAACCATGGTGAAACCCATGATTAAATTCAACAATATATCCTCATGGATGATTCAATTTTAAAAATATGATGAAGTGGTTCGGTCATGATTAATACTTATACACTATAACTAGGGGTACATAAAAAATTCACCCTAATGTAATATAATTTATATAAAATGATACATATACTCTTAGGGATAAAAATATAAATATTATTGTCTTTTTGAAAAGAAAATATGCACACCATAGTGCCAGGAAATGGACCACATTGTATATAGTTGAATATACATGATACATACAAGCCCCCCACTTTCTTTAGATGTAAAATCAATAAATAAGATTTACTATGGAATAAGTCACACCTTGAACTTATTATTTATATATGTAAATATTGTGATGACATGTAAGAGTATCAATGGATAAGAATTTGGAACTTTTTTAGATTATAGTGGTTATACGTAAGATTATCAATGACAGTATACGAAATGAAAGAGTAATCTCATTTTAATTTTAAGGGGGAGAGTATTCCTTGCCACATCAGATACACTATATATTATAGGGTTAATAATGTTATAAAAAACCCTATTTTTTATCAACATTCAAACTGTTGAAAAAAATTATGCTGCAACTTGTTCAGGATGTATTTTAATATTAGTCATACTATATGAGAATCTCAAAATAATTTGTTGTGATGTTCATGATACACTAAATCCTAAATGAGATATTTTTAACTCAATCCATAGGTACTTAGTTACTCCAAGAATCTATAAACACTTTATATAAAATAAAAAAAATATTACACCATGTCACATTTTCCCTGGTTGTGCCATGGTTGTGTTCATACCTATTTAATATAATAATTATTGATCTTTTATCGGTGGTTTTAAAAATATATTTTTGTATAATAATACTAGTGGATTGAGTGGGATAAATATAACACTTTTGGGTAATGAATCAAATGTTTTTTGGACAACATTTATGTATTGAATTTATTCTTGGGTATTGTAGCTTTAATTGTGTATGGTAGTTCAGTTTCATCTCTTTCACTCCATTCTTACTTCATTTTCTCTTTCTCTGAGTATGCTTCTTCAATCCCTAAATATAAATATTTAATCAATAATGTTTATTCACCAAATCATGAGTGATTAATATCCTAATTTATGTGGGATTTAGAGTTCATGCACAATGTTTTAATTGGAATTATTAATTGAGATTTTGCATCAAATGTGTTGGATTAATATCACATTGAGACTAATAAAATATCATCCTTTTGTTACCTATTTTGAGTGATGGATATTGAGGTCTAAACCCAATTGTGATTGAGGAGAATCAGTATATGAGAGATAAATGAAGTCATATTTTTACCTCTATGTCAAAACATAAAGTATCTAGGTTTTACTAGGTTACCTTGACCATAATAATTGCATGGATTTATATATTTTTAGTTATCATTAATCAAGTGAAATTGATTACCTAATGGTATATCAAAATTAACCAATCTAGATAATTAAAAATATAGAAAAATCATATTTATTGTGAAATATTATCTAAAATTGGCCTATTTTATTTGTTGGCCATCTGAATTTCAGGTAATCAAAGTTTCCCCTTTTCACTATTTTCTTCCTCAAACTACCCTTTTCTACAGCTCTATTATTTAACAAGTATTTTTTAGTCAATATTACTGGATCAATAATCTATATCAATTAACTATTTTAGGAACCTCATGTTCATATGTATTGGACCTCTGGAATGAAAGTTTCTATATTGTTCTTATGTAGAATAGATATTAAGATTTATGTTTTTAAGTTCTAAACTAGGATTGAAATCCTTGAAAGGTGTATAATATTATGGGTACACTAATGGAGTAATATAATGGTGGTATTATAGTATCATACATAATTAATTAACCAATTACTGATGAGGAATAATTAATGAAATCTTAAATAAAAGAGTTGGTCGAAGTTGGATATCTCCTGTAAGACTCTTGAATGATATGGGTGAGTTTGAGAGTTAGAATAAACTAAATTTGGAATTCAAAAATAATATAGTTTGTAAAATTGAATCATATTTCTTATAAATGAAATTGTTTACAATTTTTCAATAAATTTTAAATGAATTGTTCTATTTTATTACCAGGAGACTATTTAGTATGGTTCCCTGGGCCTTGAACCCTAACCATGTAACCTAAGAAATGTTCTTGTGGAATTTGAATTATCATTCCAATTATTAGTTAAATTAATGAATGAAATAATACTAAAAAACACATATAAAATAGTTATATCATTGGTATCACATTTTAATTTTTTTGATGGATAAAAATATTAGTTTCTAGATTTTATAAAATTATTGGTTCTTAAACTAGTTGATATTGAAGAACTATTATAAAATTTCAATTATTAAAATCATTTTTTTAAATTGTAGTGAGATATATAATTCTCAAAGATTGATCTGTGTTTGGGATGTCATCCCATGTGGATGGTTTATAATATTTAGATAATCACATTTTTCATCAATATAAGAATTTTTTATTTTTGGTTAATTATTTTTGGTGTCATGATTACACTGATAGCCTTCTAGGGGTGGATGAATTCATTATTCGATGAGATTATTAACCTGTTCATGGTTTTTTCCATCCATTATATTTTGTTATGTTATCTGTTATATGAGGGAATTTTTTAAAATTTAGGATATATTTTATAGATCATTCATTTTCATTAATTGTATATAATTTTTTCCAAGTTTATGTTATTTTGTTGTGAGACGAGAATTCTTTAATCATGTATTGTATCTGTAACCTATCATTATTGAACCTTTAAAGATCTAGGTTTTTTCATTGAAATCATTTAATAGAATCTTGAATGTTTATATATTTCTTTTTATATATTTTTATTAAAAAATATTCAAATTGGATTCTTTTTCGATTTGGGAACATTTGATCCCATTAATTAAAAAATAATGATTTATTTCTATAATTAATAGTGTCAAGTTGTATTTGAGTATTTTATAGGGAAAATAGTGAACATATACTTTTCTTTCATGAGGAATTATTAATCTATGATTTTAATTATACAACTTCTCACCTTGTCCTGGGATACTTGTTGACGCAATAATGAGTGTTAATCACTTATATTTCTCTATAATTATATCCATAAGTGTGTAACTATTATAATATTGTAATTATATTAGAGTCATTTTCATAAAATGTTTAATGGATCTACCTTAATATAGAGAACATTATACTAATAAAAACAATAATAAACCATAGTATATCTTCTATTTGTAGTATTAAAATCCAAACTTATTTAGATGAGTTAAATTCTTTCAGGATTATGAAATTTGTACTTCCCATTCTCTAGGGAATGTTAACATAGTTGTTTATTATTTGAGTAAGAAGGAATATTTTGGTAGTGTTCCTAAATTTAACGATGAGTAGATAATGATATCTTTTAATTTTAAATTAAAGGAGGTTAGTAATATATATTTTTAGATTAAATTAAAATTAAAATATACCTTTCATCAATATGTAAAGGAATATTATATGGTAAAAATGAGGAGGATTTGTTTAGATATCCTACTATTCATGGAGATTCTTTGGATGGATATATAAAAAATTTCATATAAAAAGAGTTATTTTATTGAGTTATAATTGTCTTATAAGAAATATAAAAGGTAGATCATTGTGTGATCTATAACTATACTTTAGGGATGTGTCATATCATTTAAAAAATATATCATTCCATTAAGGATTTATTTTACTGGATTAATCTAATAATTTTTTTTATGGTTAATTACCCAATTCCTTATCTATTAGTGAGTTAAATCAATGTGTTGAGCACCAAATAGTCTATTACTACCTTTGAATGTTCTTGGATGAAAATAAGAAGATATTACAATATATTTCATGTAGGTTTTTCAATGATAATAGGGTGGATAAGATATAATTTATGGTACTTGAGATATATTGTTAATGTTTACTCATTTCAAAGTAATTAATGAGTTGAGTACAGTAGATGTGTTTTTGAGGATTTATATAGAAGAGTTATTGAGTCATTAAAACACTTTGAATATGATCATATTTAATTTTAATCCATATTTCACATAATTATTGTTCATGGGGTTGTATTTTTGTTTTAGGTCTCGATTATTCCTTTAATGGTGGTTTAAAATTGTAAGAATGTGAAAAAAGTGGATAATCCAAAAATTGTAGGGAATGCTGAGTACACATGTTCAAGATTTTAGAGGATCTTTAGAAAAGTTTTTTTTTATTTGGTTTCCTTATTTTAAAAGCTATCACATATTCATTTGATTAACACCATTTGCATGGAAGGTCATTTAGATCCCCAGACATTTCAAAGTAAGTGATTATTGAACCAAATTTCCTACAATGTATGATATAAATTTTATACTATTTTCTAGATGAGATGATGGAAAACCAAATTCATTGAAATTATCAAGTGGATCAAAGGAGGATATTATATTATATTTTGGTTGGATATCATGTTTTTTTATTTATGATTATAATGTATTAAAAAATTTTGGTATAGGTGGAAATACTTAACTGTGATTCATTATAACATTTGGGGTGTTGAAGCAGAATGGAATGTTGTTGTATGTGTTCGAACATCATTGTAAAATAGATTTAGTTTTGGAAATATTTCATATAACAAAGCATTATATTTTTATTCACGAGGACAAATCTTTCTTCAATCTAGGTGATTTTTATATTATATAAGTTTCAACCTTCATAGAGATGCATGTGGAGATTTTGAATCATAAGAATATGGTGTTTTATGAATGTGTTGTTACTTTGATATATATCTAATTGAGTAATTGTTTTATAAAGTAAAAATTATATAGTGTTCAACATATGTTGAATCAACGTCAGATGTTGTTTTGAACCTTGATCTATATATTGGAATTCAGAATATATTCTTAGTTGATGTAATTTCTATAGTTCCTTTTATTTTCTTTTTTAGGTTGGATTTTTTTGCTCAGTCATTTTTTTCGTGAGATTCCTATTTGATAGTCATCTTATGAGTTAGTTGATGATTTATTGTTTTTATTTTAGTTATCCAATGTTTTTCATTGATTCTTAAGGATTAAAATAAATTAACAGATATCTAATATAGAGGATAATAAATTATTGGAACTATAAATTGATATTTTTAAATGATATAGACAGAAGGATAGTCTATATAGATGAATATTTTGGAATAAGTCTAAATAGCTAGGTTTTGGAAAAATCAATCCATAAGTCCCTTTATTACACTATTCTTTGAATTACATTGGATGATTTTATCTATGTGTTGGAGATAGATGACGGTTTCACAATAGACTAAAATGGAATAATCATTACACCATTATTTAAATAATTACATCTTTATGGGATAAATTTAACTATGATTATATTTTGGGGGATAATTTGGTGTCATGGATACCATATTGGAAGAATTTTTATGTTATAATTTTTACTATGAATTTAAATTAATTTTCTCATTTATTATTTGTATTTTCGTTCTTATATAATTATTTTCAAGGGAATTTTTAATTAAAAGAAAAGAAATATTGATTTTTGGAGATATTATCGATTGCAATCTGAAACTAAGGGGATTGGGAAACTTAAATGTAATGAGTATCATTACACAATAATATATATTGATGCCATTGACTTTTAAATTTTTTTGTCTTGTATTTATAAGAGATATGACAATGAAATAAATTAATATATTCAAAATAAAATATTTTATAACATTATTCCACCAATGTATGCTAATACACTATAATTTTTTAATTTACATTTTTTAAATATAAAATTGTGGGGTTTCTGAAATTAAACTATATTACTTCATCATTTTCATGAATTTTTATTACCTAGGGATATTCTCTTATCCCTAGATTTCTCGTATTTCAATCTATGGAATTATTCCCCTTGTGAAGTCATATTCTGGTAAATCAAGGTAATGCTCCTATAATTTTCATATTACCAAACTATTTTCTATTTTCACTCATAATTCACTAGAAATGAACAAGATATTATTGATGTGGGGATAATTGGTAATAGATTTTTTGGGGAATTTTTTATAAATGTGTATATCTGAGAATCAAATAATGATCCTTCAACAATGAATTGAGGTGGGGGATTCTAACATTTATTTTTTATGTTAATTAAGTTAATTTATATTGTTTATTTGATTTAAGGATGGGTAGTTATTGTGAATCATATGAAACAATATGATATATGACCTAAATAAATTGAATTCATGTCGAAATAAAAATTGAATCAGCACTAAAATATGACTTAATGGGATAATGGTAATTCAGTAAATTTGGGTGGGAGATTGGATAGAATTAACACTATAAAATTGAAAGGGGGAGATAAAATGAGTAAAATAATGGAATTAATCCATGTTTTAAAACACTTATTCATATTTTGGAATGTATGATTTTTAATGATGTTTAAATGTTTTTATGATCCCTAAAAATTGTTATTGATATAGTAAGATTTATGGAATGCCAAGAGTTTTCTAATTACGTTGTAGTTTTAAACAAATTAGGTTTTTTTCTATTATGGGGTTTCATTGAAATCATTACGATAATGACATGTAGATGTAAGGATATAAGTTTTGTGGTGTAATTTGTTGTCAAATAATGTTTTTTCGATACATTACTATGATTAATGTTTCATTTTACTAACATATGTTTTTTGTTATTTAAATTTAATATGGATATGGACACATAATATTAGTGATATGTAAATGATTTATTCTATCTATTAGTGTAAGTATTTTGATGTTATTATTTATAGTATGTGGGGTTTATTAAGGATAGTATAATGTGAAGGATATCGTATACCCACTAAATTCATAGCTTTTTTATTATTTTTATAAATGATGAGGATGTATATGTGTATATATATTTTAGTTTGCTGCAATTTTATGGTGTTATTGTAGTGACAAATAATTTTTGGGTTGGAGATACTCTAATTAGTGGTATTTATTACATGATTTAGTGATTTTGGTGTTGGTACATGATTTTTGGTGGTCGTTATATGGATAAAGTAATGGATGGAATGTTTTGGATGTAATTTTTGTGGTACATTACTTATTTTTTTGTTCTGAAATAATTTAAAATATTACATTTCATTCAAAAATAATTTAATAATTCATTTAAATTGAAATAGGATAGGTTATAGGAGTGAAAAATTTAGTAAACTGGTATACTTACCTTTTCATTATTTCTCCAATTTATAAGTCTCAGTTAGGGTGGTGTCGAATGATGCTAGTTTGGGAACAATTTAGTCATGTTGGGAGTAGGTGGACTCATATATATATGTTTCTTTACATTGTTATTTATTAATAGTGTCATTATTATTGTTTTATTACTAACATACGAATTCCCATGTTTATTCAATTATGTGGGTATTTATTAAAGTACCAATGGTTTTCATCTTAATTTCAGTTGTTGATTTATATTCCAAAAATTTTAATTACTTCTAAAATTTATTGTCTACCCTTGGAATAAGTTTTTATCTACTGACCTATTGTAAGAGAGATTCAACGATCATTATCAGTCTCATTATTGAATTTTTATGAGTCTTAACTGTTGAGAAATTTTTTAAATTACAACCTTAAAATAATAGTTTTGATAAATTGTAATAAACTAGTTTCTTTACTAATATTTACTTCATGTTTTCTGTAGACAAGTTTTTACCCCCCCCCCCTTCCAAATTATCTTATTCTAAACACAATATCTTCAAATATAAATTAATTACAAAATATTATAAGGAATAACCTAAATGGATACAATTGGAAGGCATCTTATTCTTTTCTCATGAAGTCATTTGAAGATAGATAGTATAACTAGAAATTTTACTAATTTAGTTATAATCAATTTTTATAAATAGTATATGATGCTTGTTAATTTTTACTAAACATATAAAAATGGTGTGGTGGTATTTTCCAAGTCATGGTTTATGATGGTTTAGACCATGTAATAGTGAAACGTACTATGTTTTTGTGTTGTGCATAGTTTTGTACATGATGTGTGATATCCCACACATCACCAAAATTCCCCTACTTTGACAATCATACATGGTTAAAATAATTATTTCATAGTTATTAGAGGATTATAAAAATCCCCAATACATGATTAAATTTTAATCATTTTATATACATGGTTTAAAATGTGTTTTAATTGATAAACAGTTAATGAAATATTTCATTTAATAAGTCTAATTTTGGTCTTCTTTGGAGGTTCCTTTGATGGTGTATATAAACCATCACCTTGTTTTTTAATTAAATTTGTGACAATATTATCTATTCATAGATAAGATCCACACACTAATTCACATTTCCCCCTTCTCCCACACTATCTCATTATTTCTCATTAAACTCAAAAGGTTCAAAAACCATATGAAAAATAAAATCCTTCACACAAGAAGGAATATTAACACATTATGTGGACAAACATAGAGGAAAGAGATTACTTTCCACTTCTTAGTGATCACTATCATTATCATGTTGGGAATCAGGGATATGTTTAGATAAATAGTGATAAAAATCATTAATTTATTCTATTTATTCAATATAATATGTATGAGAAGATCATGCGTTCTATATAGGTTTTGGTTGATGTTTCCACCATTATTAGATAAATTTTACATCCTTTAAAATCTCTTAGTTATATCATATCCAATGTATTTAATTTTCTACATTATAAAAGATATAGAGACACTAAAAAAAGAAAAATCCATTCACCATGAAATATACCGGTTCAAAATGGTTATTTTAGTACCTAAAATATACAAACCATGATATAAGAGTTATGTAAGATAGTTGTGATATTATAAATTTTATAATACCTTTCCATTATTGATTCACCAAGATTTTTGAAATCATATTAAGATGGGCATTAAGTTACTATTGGTGAATTTTAACCAATTGTATCATTACTTATTTATTTACACATACCCCAATTTGATGAACTGATCTCGAACGATTTATCTCCCTCTATTTGTATACATGTAATAAAAAATAGTAAACCAAAAAATAAGGCCCAAAAGGATTTGATAATGGGATTTCTTATCAATTATGATGTTTTAGTCATTGATATTTGGTAGTGGTTATCCTTCTCACACCTAACCTCCTGTATTGACAAGATAAATCTCAAGAATGTTTATACCATTGATCATGTTATTTAGAACCAAAATGGTTACATGAAATCACCAACTTAATAATTTGTAGACTCTAACACCCATTAACCCTTTCACATTATATAAAAAATTGGACTTCTCCTCCTTATACATTAATTAGTGGTAACAATAAGTCTCTTCAGTGGAATTTAATAGGTAAAATATTTATTCTTGTATATGGTGAAATCAAAAAGTATACCTCTAATTAATCAATCAATAATGGATGTCTTATTTATATTATGTACCTACTATATAGTGATATCATATGGAAGAATCCTCATAGTCTTGTTCTTTGACATATATGATATATGTAGATGGTATGCATGTCACTATCTATCTCCCACATCTCATTTTATTCTTCTTTAATTCATACTGTTTCTCTCTCATAATACCATTGGTTCTAACATACATTATTCCACTTACAAAGCTTTTCTGGGTCATAATAGTCCTCCTCTCCATTTTACATAGTCTTATCCTATTTTTTTATTAAATGAATCTCAAAAGTGATATTTTTCATATCTAAATAAGGAACACTATAAAATCAGTAGTGCAATATCGTTATTTAATTCTCCATTAATAATATAAATAGAATAATATGGTATAGTTCCCACAATACGTGGATCATAATTTATTTCATGTACTTACCTACCAAGATCTTCTATTTTTATTAGGTATTAAATATTAAAATATTGTTGTTGAATAATAATTGAAAAAATTTACAGATTTCACCAATGACATCCAATAAATCTTTAGTATTTTGATCCTTTAGAGCATCCTAATTTATAAATAATACATTTATTTAATCTTCCATAATATCTATAATCCATTCTTTATTAGTGTCCATGATTTCATGTGTAAATTTTTATGGTGTGAAAGATATTTTTATAATAAAGGACTTTCTATTAATCATGAGTATGGAACCATTCATTACTTTGGTTCTCTCATTTATAATGCAATCACATTATTATTCATTAATCATTGTCATCAAATCATTTTTCTTAAATAATTATTATAATAATAAAAATAAAATTTAATTCACATAAATAATAAATGAATAATCATATGAATTAATTTCTTTATTTTAATTCTCCTACTAAAAATAATTCTTATGAAACTACAGATTATCTTTTGAAAGAAAATCTTATGTATATACTGATGAATAAGCTTGACTCTTATGTATCTCCGTTACTATGTAATATACCCTTAGATATATCATTTTATATCAACAATTTTACATATTCTCAACCTAATGAACCATTATGCATTTTTTTGAGTTCCCTTACATTTGAGTTGATTATCCTTATGTTTGAGTTTAGGTCCCCTACTTATGAGTGGATTACTCTTATTTATGAGCTAGATAACTCATTTTATGTCAAATCATGACTCTAGTAATTTTTAAAATTATGTCTTACAAAGGTATTTAAAGCCCAATATATTGAGTACCTTTATACATAAAACAGGAAACACCTTTCATATTAATTACCTTTTCACATGATTTGGGGAACCCTTATGTGTCTACCGTTATAAATTCATTCCTTTGTAATTTTTTCCAGAAATCTACAACTCTAAAATTCTCAATCCTTTTCAAAACATCTTCAACACATGTCTAACACTTAAATTTTAATTATAATAACTTCAAATTTATCTTTAACCTTAATTATATTGATTCAAAATATTAAAAAAGATATAGGTACATCATAATTTAATTTAATAGTATTCCAATTCCTCAAAATATTTCAACAGTACTTCAATAATCATCCAAATATTATCTTCATGTGAAATCAGTCTTCAATATATGATAATTAATAGAATAGAATATCACAACTAGCTTTCCCACATTCTTCATAGAGATATAAAATCTATCAATCAATATCCTCTATAGAACACCTCTCTGTTTGTGATCTTATTTATCTTTGTTATTGAAATAACCTTCCATATGAATATAATTACATGATCATGTAGAAAATTATGATACACAAATAAGAATTATCCACATAATAATAATTAACAATATATTTAAATAATTTGTATTAAATTATTCTTCTTGAAATATTGGTAGAAACTCAAATAATATTCATATACAAATGGTTATATAATAATCCAATGTAAGTGTCTCAATGATCAATAATATTTTGAAACCTTGAACAAATAAAAAACCATTTTAATTGAAAGATAAATGGAAACTAATTAAAATAGTTTTCCCCGTACTGAAAATATTCTTTTACATGGATTAAATTTAAGGGAACATCAAACATCAACTTTCACGTTGTTCCACTGTTTTCATAAATCCAAGAAAAATTGAAACCATTTACTAGGTACTATATTATTCTTCCAATATTCTTATATCATATTCATGGGAACTCCCCTTGCAATATTTTCTACTCAACACATATTAGAAAAATGTTTATTGAAATTATTATTATTTAAGAAAATAAAAAATGATACAAAATGGGTTCAATAATATCCTTATTTGGATTTGTTGCCAATACACAATAGAAAATATATGATAATATTTTATATTGACTTTTATTCACTCTTACGCTTATTGAATGTAAATATTGGTAATCTTAAGAGAGTGTAGTATTATTTTACATAAATATATGTCCCAAAAATTATACCACTCTAAATCAATGTGAGAAATTCTTAATATAGAAATGATAGAATAATTTTGATAATAATGTTTCATAATAAATAAATGTCATAATAACTCAAATTTTTTGCTTAGTGACAATTCAAATATATTTTAAAACTCATATCAACTATTGAATAAATTCTATTGATATTTTTAACCTAAATTCACTTATTATTTATTATTTCAAGATCTTTTCATCAATTCAAAGGTTTCTTAAAATGATATTTCATGGTATCTAACTCAAATTTTCTCCCTGATGGTATGAAATCCAACAAAAAAAATTCATGGTTGATGTCTTTTTCAAAGGTAACATTCAGGATAACAACATTGATATCAGTCCATGATGGTGACTTCCATCACATCTAGAATAGTTATTCCAACATTCAATTTTACCAATTCTCCCCCATAATTTAACACCATGATATTTAATAATATATATCTCCTTATTAATTAATTTTCAATCGATATCTTACATTATTCTCAACACTGAGTTTAATCATACCGTGATTTTATATTAAAATATTATTTAATAGTTATCACATAGTTATTGGGTTGGTGGGTATGAATATGACTAACTAAATTATGAAACATATTTGGTTTAAAATGTATAAAATAAATCCATTATTTATAAATTGTTAAAAAATAAAGATAAAAATAAAAATAAACCATAAGTTTTTCAAAAAAAAAATTATATATTCAATGTATATTTATCCTAACAAATTAGAATTTTCCATATGAATGTATGATTTTAATGAAATATAAATAATATATATTGAATAAAACTTTTATAATTTTTATAATATTTTTTTATATAGTGAGAAAATAATATAAATCAAGTTTTATGATTTAAAACTATAATTTTCTAGAAAACAGTTTTCATCACATTTTGTGCACTTATATTAAAATTAATTTTATATTCTTATAGGTGTTGAATTTGATAAAATTGATACCATATTTTGATTAATGATGTACAAATTTTTATATAGGCCCCTTTTATTTTTAGGCATTATAATTAGTAACCATTGTAAATATTTTCACTTAGGTAAAGGGTAAATAGGGTTTACCTAGGTTAAAAATAAGTGATAAGGTTATAATTTTTCATTCCATTTCTAATTAGAATAATTTAATTAAAAAATTATCACTATATATTCTTAATTAAAATTTTTAAACTAATATTTTCAAAAAAAACATCCAATACAACATTTTAATCAATGAATGTTTCAAAAGTTCTCTCTTTTAGTTTTAAATATCAATTATGTGTCCATATAGAGAAAAACAATATGTTATGAATGAAAATAAATTCCAATTTTTGAATAATAAAATTATATTCATTATGATAGTTTATTTTGAAATATTTAGTGGTTATATAATTACAATAAATTTTTTCCAATTAAAATATAGTATTTATTCAATTAATAGAAAATTTAACCCCCCAAAATTCTAAAGTAAGAACCTTTTATTCAATAGCATGTATGACACGCGACAATAAGTGTGTTAGGGAATAAAATATCCTGAAATTTTATAATAAATATTTACTATCTTAGACAAAGATAAAACATTGCATACCTTGTAATACATGAAACTCTAGGTTATCTTTTGTTACACATAAGAGATACCATCCTTGATATCTTGTGTTACATGCATGTGTGGTCTTCCATGATAGCATGCGTTAGATGCAAGACCTAGTTTCACCAAATAACAATGTACTATTTGACAATTATTATTTAATATAATTCGATATAGATTGGTTGTTATGTTAGTGTTTATGAATATTATCATCTATGTTATGAAAGTTTATGGTTTATATAAATATAAAATTAATTCATGGGTTACCAATTAATTGGAAATCAAAATAAGAACACTTTGGATATAAAAATAATTTTAATTACTTTAATGACACCAAAAGTTTTTTATCTTAATAAAAATAATTAATTATAATTAGTGAATAAATTTAAGGAAATATATTTTTTATATATTCAATTAATCATTTTTTACATAAATACATTTCGTTTTATAGGAATAAGGTAAGAACAAACACTATTACACAAATAAAAACCAGTATTTTTGTAATGGAAATTTTAACGCATGTTAATTGAGAACCCATTATAAATAAAACTTTTTATACTTTAAATGATTTAATATTTCAAAAAAATATTCATCTTTTGAATATAAACATAATACTTTGGTTATGTTGAATTTTTTATATTTTTTTAAAACATTTCATTTTTTAACGAATGATTAAAAATACTAAATTTCAGTTAAAAAAATATCTTCAACTAATTTATTTGTAAGGAAAAATTATAATTTTTATTTTTTTTAATTTTTAAATAGGTCCCTTTTTTGAAATTAATACAATGTATCTCATTGGAATAAATTTCACATTAAATTTTTTATAAAAAAATATAAAATTTTTGGATATTATTACTTTAAAAATAGACATTGTTATCTCGCATGTGAGATTGAATTTAAATAAATATTATCCACTTATATGATTCATATTTGTAAAAAAGGATTAAATATTTTTAATAATGATAATTGATAATTTATAATAATACAAAATTTGTTTTTTACAAAAAATATTAGTGAAAGTGATTAAAATTAATTATAATTATTAAAGAAAAATTAAGTTTAATGGGGACTAAAACTTTAACATAGGGACTCAAATGATGTTGAAACATGTACAAAACCCATTTTCTAGATATAATTGGTCCATTATACTTAAAATATTTTTTTTGGTATTGGAATATTTATATAGGTGAAAATATTGGTACACCTAACTTCTTTTCAAAAATACCATGTGAGTCCTTCTCCACCCTTATAAAAGGCCATCATATCTCCTAAATTCTCACACAACTAAAACCACATATGTTTATACAAGATATGTTAATATATATTCAAAACATACCTCCACTCATTCTATAATCCTCCCCTTGAGAATATGTTAATCAAAGGAAGCTTATTGTTCAAACTAAAAGGAGTTACTTGATTTTAAGGTAACATTTTCGAACAATCTCCTTTCTTTCATTTGCTTCTCCACTCACTATAATACTCATATTCCATGAATAAATAACCAAACCTGTATAATAAATATACAAGTATGTTTTAAGGTTTGTTATACCTACACTTACGTACACTTTAATATAATGGGTAATGAACATATTGTTTCTGTGTATGGAAAACTACTACCTCACAAAACAATGTTTGGTCATGTTTCATTTACCACCTCTTGTGGTGGCTATTATTATTGAATCTATATTTATATGTGATATGAATAATATCTATAATTTCTTTATTCTTATGTAATTTTTATTTAAAATATTGATTTATGTTTTCAATGTTGTGTGAATATGATAATTTTGTTTGAGTAAATGTGGACAAACACCCCATCAAAGCGATGTGATTCATTTACACTATACATGGAATATAAATAAGTATGTTATTAATTAAAAATATGTTACATAAAAAACATATCTATGATTTTAAAGAAATAATTAACTGTACATAAATGTATATATATATATATATCAATTGTTTTATTACCCTTTCACACACTAAAAAGTGATAATATCAGTTATAGACATGTGGACTACCGCCACCTCGAAAAGATGTGATTACTTTAACATCACAATAATTATATATATAACTTTATATTATTAAATAGTTTGGTATTTAGGATATAATTATCATTCTGGAAAGATATAATTCTACTTAGCTTCTTTTCTGTAACGATCATTGAAAAATAAGAATGTTACTCATGCGTACGTACAACCTACCATCTCAATGAATGTAATGTTAATTAATTTCCAATTACAATATATTTTTAAAAAAAATTAAAATTGATGTATAAATATGATAATTATTTCATTATTATTATTCTGGAGATGTTATATAATGACCCCATTGATCATTGTTATCCTACCAAAGTAATTTTTGACATATAAATTGAATTTTTTCAAAACACCCAATGTAAACATAATTATTTAATTAATTATACACTACATAGTAATAATAGAAATAAAAATAAGTATAAATATGAAAAGGTTCTAAATCAAGTAGATAATTAACACAAGTTTATTATATATGATGTCAAATTATGTTCACCAGAAAGTAAATGGAAGGAAATGGATTCTCATCTCACTTTTTACATCTATGAGATAAATGTCATGTTCACAACCCACATCTTTTTTTGGTGAATATACTACCCATTTTTGATATATTATATCATCAATAATTTTATATTCATGTTATTTTAAACATTTATTTAATTATCTTCCTCTATGAGGATTATGTTATAAAAATTTTTAAAGTGGTATGGGACACTTTGTAATGTTTGAAGATTTTTTCCTTAATAGTAAATTTAATGATCCTTCAATGGAATTTCCATTAGATAAAATTATATGTTCATTGTCTAATAAAACCATGTATTTCTCTCTCCTCTTGTTAGTCATTACCATTTTCAATTAAAATTACCATTTCCCACTCTTTGGTACTTAAAGTGTTTTAGAAAATGGTTTTTTGAAAACCCAACTTCATTTCACTCGTTACATTGAGAAACTATTTTCTTTTAAAAACAATATTTTATTACAATGTTTTCAAAAATTAATTACAATTATTTGGTAAAGAATTTTTTACCCTTTTTTCTTTTACCAATATTTTTGAAAGGAATATTCGTGTTTCTTTCCAAAAAAAATCATGTTTATAACGTTTAACCATGTGAAAGGAATTTTTTACCTTGTAAGGATTATATTAATTTACCCATCATCTTTTACGTGAAAAATCCTTTCTATGTTTAAATTTTTAACTTTTAAAGAAAATATTTTCAAAAGTTATTTTCAAAAAAAAAAATATTTTCAAACTAGAATGATATTTTTCTCAATTTTTTTAAATATATTTTTATAATGTCTACATTCATCAAAAAACCTTTATTTTACTCCACTTATGTTACGTTATATTGATTACATTATTAATCTTCATATTGATGGATTATGATTTATTTTTCTATGGATATTATGCACATTCACTTCATTTATTCCTTTTAGTCCCCTTGTAATATTCAATTTCATATGACCATTTGACATTGAATTTCCCCAAAATATCCATATCATTTGTAATGGATATGATTATTTCTTAAATTGTATCCCATTTTTCATATGGTGTTTATATGAAACGTTGATTGATTATTTATGTAAATGTTGATAAATCTATATACTTTATTCAACAAGAATAGTTTATAAATAATACTATTTAATTGATACGTGGGATGTTAAATACATGAAATACATGGATTAGGGGACCATTTATGGAAAGTGTTCCAGGTTGGGGACCAGTTAATGAAATCCACTCAATGCATTGGTAGTCTCATGGGATGAATTAGTTATGTAAATTGGAATAGGTAAATTGTCTCATGATAGTAATGGATCCATGTGCCTGGGAAAAATAGAGACTAATAATTAAGTCTTTGCATTATTTAGTTTTAGTTATTATTGATCCATTAAATATTGTGTCGACATATCTATGGGTACATTTTTTTTGTTCACTAATTAAATGTAATTTGTTTTAGTATCTTATCGTTACACATTTATTTTTCCTTATCTAGTTATTTTAATGGAATTTTGTTTTCATTTAATACCTTGATATATTGTTTTTAAATTTTCTTCTCAGTTTTTAATTATATAGTTTTTGTGTTATATTATTTACCATTCCCTAATTATTAACCTCATTGATTCATTATTTCTTCTTTTACCCTTTTGACTTAGATATAATTTCATCACACCTTTATTTTTCTTCATTCCCCTTGAATCCAAAAAGAATACTATGAAATATATTCAGGGATTTACTATATTTAATAAAGTTATCCTTGATGTTGTTTATTTATTTAGAAGAAAAATTTTATGTTATAATTAGTGTATTAATTTGTAATTAAAGACTTTTTTATGTATATGGTTTAACAAGACTATGAAACTATATATCCTTTGTGATTTGATTCAATTTTAATCATGCCAATGTAATTGATTGTAGATATTGGCTTTGGGCTATCTGGGATTGGGATACTAAATAAACTAAGTAAATCATATTAAAGATATTAAAAGTGATATAATATTAGTGATTTATACTTTTATAATAATTTTTTATATGAATATGTCATATTATTGATTTATAAATTAATTATATTTGAAATAGATATTTTTCTGTCTATATTTGAATTCAAATTAACAAAATATTATCAAAATTAACACAAATAATGTATTAAAAAATATTTTATTACATTATTTAAAAATCATTAAAATATTTAAAAATGATAAGGGGGGTAATAAATGGTATGAAATATCGTCCCATGTTTATTTAGGAGCCTATAGTTACTTAATATGTAAAATTAAAACCTTTTAACATTGAAAAATATATTACCGTGATTTATATTAAAACAGGTAAACTAAGGGCTTATAAAACAATATAAGGCCTAAAACACCACAATAACCAATCCAATTTTTTTTATGATATTTAAAACATATTCTACCATATGATCAAATTTATTTCCATTTGGATTCATTTTTATTGATTATTAATTTATTATTATTTTTTCTTTCATGAAATTCCAAAATATCTCATCACCTCAATTATAAAAAGGCACCTTCATCCTCGCTTCGTTGAACAACTTTGGGACTTCTAGATTGAACAAACCTACCCTTTACACTTCTAAAAACCATTATAAATGTATTAGAGTTTATTTTGATTCCAAAATACATACTCTGCGTCCCAAAAGAATATATATAAATTATTTTTACTGAATAATATGTAATTGTATTTACCGTGTCATTCAATTTTATTTTTTTCTAATTACAATTAAACTATTTTACCCATCCTAAAAAATATATTTAGTGTCATAAATATAATGATATGTATTAGTATTATGGTACATCCATATTTTATCTCTCTTCCATACTATTAATGATAAAAACATCGCTCGTGGGTTTGTACAGCATACCATATCTACATAGCAATTTGATTTGTTTCAAATCACCATTTCACATGGATGGCCATAAATTATGTAAATAATGAAAATATGTGATATTTAGGAAGAAAATATACTAGAGTAATTAATATTTCATATATATCATCTTACCTTCCAATACTTTTAAAAATGATAATTTCATTCATGTGTACACATGAACTATATCCTCCAAGAAGTTATGTTATTTGTTTTGCCTATTTTTTTTAATCCATCTACGAAACAAAACAACATTCATGCAAACGTACAATCTATCATCTCCATGAATGGTGTAATTAATTATTATACCTATAAATTTTATAGATGACCATGAATATGTATATAATGAAAATAATTGATTATTATATCATGATTAAAATTATAAATACAATATAACCATGATAAAATTACAGGGACTATTACTACCTAACCAAAACAATAATGAAATATGAAGTTGTTCTCATCTTGAAATGTGATTTTAATAAAGAATTATTAATAATTACGTGATAAAAGGTTATAATTAAATCATATATTGTGTTATATATATGATTATGTTTATGGAATAGATTTATCATAAATATATATTAATTATACATGATGTTTGGACACATATGAATTAAAAAATGCTGGCAATAAGGGTTTCTCGTCTCACTCTTATTTCTATGAGACATAAACCATATTCACCACTTATTTATTTTCTATGGTGTATATAATTCCATTTTGATTTATAATATTATGAATATATTCATATTAATTTTATTTAATGTCTCATTTTATGTTATTTATTTTCTGGGTATTATGAATCAAAACATACCCAAGTGGTATGGGTTTCTTTCACAATCTCATCATTATACAATACTGTTTATATTACGGTGGAGGTAGTGGAATATTTTTCTCACATATCCATGTTTTTGAAAAAAAATGAATTTTTTTATGAATTCCCCAAATGATTTATTAAATACATCATTACTAATGTTTTACTTATTTCAAAACGATTTTAAAATAATCTTTTTGTAATTTTCTAAAGGAGGTAATTTTATAAAAATTTGAAAAAAGTAAGAAGGGATTTTTTTATTATACACATGAATGGATTTTACCACCATTAAGAATAATATATTCTCTAAAACTTACAATACTTTTTTATAATGTTTTTCTAAAAAATTCTTCATATTATCAAAGACCTTAAATTTGTGATTTCAATGTGAAAATGGTATTTTCAAAAAAACAATGATATTTTTAAAATCTTTTCATCTATGTCAACATAATTCATTTAATTATATTATTTAATAAGGTTATTTAATTATGGTACTATCCACCATATTATTATATATGGTTTATGATCATATTAACTGGGGAATGGTTATATATTTTGTATGATAGTCATTCCAACCCAAGAAAATGATGATTTTTAAGGTATTGATTATTTTTTCCTACATATTCATATTATGAATTCATTGGAATAATTAAGTGATGGGTCAGGCCCAAAATTATACATCCCCTCAATGAGTCATTTTTTATCATGAGACAAAATATTTGTGTTTTTGCCATGTATTTTCCCATTTATATAAGATGTATCGATATGAAGAATTGACAATATGTTTCAGATATCTAGACATAAGGCCTCAACGACATATTTAAAATATTAGGCATTATGAATTACATTATTATGAACTCATTTATTTATGTCCTTTTGATTATTTGAATATATTTTATATCTGTATATAGGTTTTATCTCATGTGATTATTTATGTGACATTCATTGACTATCATTTATTTCTAGAAACACTATACATGACTTACTTAGCATCTAATGTACACATACCCTTATTGAGCAATTGAGATCACCCCTTTCTTGCCTTTCTTTTCCCCAGGATACTAATAATTGTTTATTAGGAATATATAGGGATATGTTTAAGGGTATAATTTTGTTATAAAAAATAGTATATTGTATTTTATGTTTCTGAATGTAAATATGAAATTTATTTCCATTTCCAGTTCACTAAGACTACAAACCAATTCAGTCCTCTGGTATGGGATTACATTTATCTAGTGAAAATATAATAAATTAACCATTTTCTATAGGCATCTAGGTTTAGGGTATTTCATGTTGGTATCTGAGAAAGCTATGTAGAAACCATGGACACTAGATTTATGAAACCATAAATTAGGGAACATAACCCTATGAATGAATATTCCCATGGAAGCCATGTATATGATTATAAGATTATCTATGAATAAATTATTTAATTTATGTTAATTTTTTCAGTAGTTTTGGAATTATAAATTCTGTTTCATAATGTTATGATATGATTTAGTGTATTACATTATTTATAAATGGAACCTATTAGAATGAATGTGAACATTATCAACTCAAGTAATGTCTGTTGGGATTTCCCTCCTTTGAAGGATACTAAATTTTTATTTTGAGCTTCAACTGGGGATGAACAAATTATAAATACATTTGGGAAGCTAAATTTGGTTATGATTAATATACTTTCGCATATGTAGTGTCATTTTGATACAAAATGCAATGAAATAATGTTATGATGCTTCAAGCATTAGTAACATCTATCATTCTATGAGATTATAAAGAAATTTGTTGTTGAGAAATGGATATGTTCCTTAAAAAATATATTTCTCTCTTTGTGAAGTAATGATAGTGGGAAGGTTGTTATATAATTTTTTTTATCTCTTAGGGTATGTGGCTGAATGATGTTAATTAATCTGAATCACTAAGGATGAGGAAGGAAGAGTGGGCTTAGAATTGAAGGATTATAAATAATTTTCCTTGGTGAAGTACATTCCACGTGAACAATGAGTGTATATAGAATGATAATTCTTGGATTTGTGACAAAAGGAATAAGTAAATTTTTTTATATGTTTATATAACTTTATAAGGTTATTTATTCATGTTTCATAATATGCATGCAATGTAAAGATCAATATGGATAGTTTTTTTATTGGATTAACCCAATACATTGAAGGGTAATAGTCTCCAAAAAAAATCATCTTATGAGGATATAATATCATGGGTTATAATGACATAGAAAGAGTTCTAAAAGACTTATGGGTTTGAAGGAATGTAAGATAATATGAAGATGGTAGAGAAAAAATTATATAATGGGAATGATAGAAATATACATTTTCAAACTTGTGAAACTTATGCAATTAAATAACTTATTAAATTATTAAAATGAAAAGGATTTTTATTCAATATAGTAGAAAATTTCCTTCATTATCATGAATAGATGGATAAGGTAGAATTCATCAATGTAAAGTTATTTAACTGTAATAATATGGGGAACTATTCTAACAAATTACCCATGAATTAAAAAAAACATACCAAAAAACCAATGGGAGAAGGGCATGATTATTAAATTACTACAACTAACATGGATTTTCTTAATGATTTGGTGGAAGGTAAACTTATGATTAACTCATTAATTAATTGTTTTTATTTTATTCTACTTCTAACCACTCTTTTACATATGAATAATATTCTATGGGTATCATATTGGTTCCCCGAGGATTAGATATTGAGCTAGAATTGAATGCACACAATATTATGATGGTCAAACTATAATTTTATAGATCATATCCATTTGATTGTTTTAGGAATATTCTTCCTTTAAATATTATTATTATTTCACTAATTGAATTTGATGTTATATTTTTCATGTATTATATTTCTGTAGATAAACCCCATATTAATTACTAATAATGGGAACTCACATTTGATATTATATGCTAATATATGATCATATATCATTATGATGGTAAATATAAAAATCTGATTGAAATCAAATCCATTATATGGGTCTGGATTCTTTTTCAAAATAGGTGTTTATCTCATATGGTTGGAAGAAACTCGATATTAATTATTTTCCAATTGTGCAGGATTTTGTTGATGTATTTTGGGAAGATTTATCTTATCTTCCACCAAATATTAATGTTTAGATTTCAATAGAAATCATGCCTAGTACAAGAACTATTTTGAAGAATGCATGTAGAATGGGTCCTATTAGGTTGGTAATTATTGAAGAAACTCTAAGAGAATTTTGAAAAGGTATATAATCAGCTAAGTGGTTCATGATGGGGTTCAACTGTTCTAATTATTAATAAGAAATATGGATTATTGAGTCTTCAAATTTATTTTATAGAACTTAGCAATATCGATATTAAGAAAAAATATCTTATACCCCATATTGATTACTTGTTTGATCAAATACATAGAGAATAATACTTTTTTAAGATTGGAATTTATTCTAGATATCATCAATTGATGGTTAAGAAGGAGTATATACCCAATAAAAAATGCTATAAAAATTTTAATACTATGAATATAATGTTCTCCATTTGGTTTTACTAATTTTGTAGATATATTTATGAATTTAATGATCGAGTATATAGTGATTACCATAATTAGTTTAGGGTAGTGTTTATATGTGATATTAACATATATTCAAAGAGAAATTAAAATCATGATGATCACTTTAGCACTGTACTAAATACCCTAAATAAAGAAATCATGTATAAACAAATTTACTAACTATAAAAAAATTCTACAATATTTTTTATTTTATATTGGTAAGATAATCTCAAGAAAGGGTATATATCTGGATCCATTAACGACATAACTTATTGGGCATTGTCCAAGAATAGCCACGGTAACTGTTATTTTTAGTTTCCTTTTTTAAATAGTTATTATCAATGCTTTGTAAAATATTTATCAAAGTCATCCAATACACTCACAATGTTAACTCTGAAGGGTTCTATTTTCTTTTAGATAGAAGAATTTTTGTAATATTTCATGGAACTAAAGATAATATTAGTCAAAACACCTGTGTTTATACTACCCTATTGGGTGGAAGGGATTTTAATATATTATGATGTATCAAAATAAATTGGGAGGAATCCTCATGATTATTTTTATGGTGTTAGCTTTTTCCTCATAAAAACATACATTTCACTAGAAAAATTACTCACCCCATTATTTAGAGTTTGCTATGGAAATTTTGGTATTATAGCTATAAATCCATTATATTTATAAAGAATGGTGTAAAATATCTATAATCATAAAACTTTCTAGTATATTTTTTCACATAAATAATTTAATATGTTCAAAATAGATGGTTTTATCTGATTAAATATTATGGCTAGTCAATACATTACCACCTTGGGAATGCGGACAAGGTGGAAGGTACCCTGAGTCTCAAGTATCATTCTAGATTATCTATGACGAGTATAAAAATTATACTATATTCCTACACAAGAAAATTATTGATCATTGAATCTTAAAGGGATGGGAAAATAATATCTTTTTCAAATTATTCTATGAGCATCTATCCATATGATGGTTAAAGGTACACAGAAGGAAGATGTAGAAATGCAGAAGAATATGAGAAATATTCCTGAGATCAACCTTGATTGTGGTGGAATAATATGTTTTAGGATGTATTTATGTATCTCATTCATACGAAATTTAAAGAAGGATCAATTGGATGAAGCTCATATATCTTTATTCACTATTCAACCTAGAGGAATGGAAATGTATAGATATATAAAAGAGTATTTACTGTGGGGGAAATGAATGGAGATAATGAATAATATGTTTCATGGTGCTTGGTATGTTTCCAAGTTAAGGATAATAGATATAAATATACGGGGATGTTATAACATTTACACATAACAGAATAAAAATGGGAAAACATCAACCTGGATTTTATCATCATATGACCCAAAACATCTAAAGGGTGTGATGTTATGTGGGTTTTCATCGATCTATTTATCAAGTTAGCATAATTCATTTCCATTAGAGAAGAATTATAAATTCATTAACTTTACAAAATTTATATTATGTAGGTGGTAATGTTTCTTGGAGTACAAAATCCTATTATATTTGACACGGATATGTGTTTTACCTTTATGTTTTGGGTAACTCTTCCATGATAATTGGATACATAATTGAGTTTTATTACTTCATATCATCTTAAAATATATATTAATACTGATTAGACTATTAAAAACCAATAATACATGTTGAGAGATTACTATATGGATCTCAAAGGTGGTTCTGATCAAAACCTTCCTTTGGTGGAATTTTCTTATAACAATAACATTTACATGAGCATACATATGTCACTTTTTTAATCCATCTACATAATTATGTGAATTAATAGAATGTTATGGAATGAATTTGTATAATGAAGTGAATCAGTACATGACCAATCTGAGTAAGTGGCATAGAAGTTTATATCTATTCAATAATACATAAGATCATATCAATGTATAAAAAAATTATGATTAAAGTCATCAAAAGTATCTATATTTTAATATTAGTGATAAATTATTCCTAATAATATCTCTATAGAAGCGGGTGATGATATTTGAAAAGAGGTGAAAGCTATGCCCAAGGTATATATATCCCTTCAAAATTCCTGATCATATTTGGATGGTAGCTTATTGATTTACACTTCCATTAAATCATAATAATGTTTATGATGTGTTTCATGTATCTATTCTAAGTAACTGCATATTTGACCCTGAATAGGTATTAAACATAGAGGTCATACCATTATAGAATGAACTTCTTTATGATGAATAACAAGTGGGCATTATGGATAGTAGAGATAATGTGATAGAAAACAAGACCCCTAACATGGACAATGATTTATGGTGAAACCATCGATTTGAAGAAGTTGTATGGTAATGTGAGAATGTGATGAGTCATAAGTATCCATAATGTTTGCATGAGAGTGAAATAATTTTAGCAGATAAATTCCTTTTAATGGGGGTATAATCTGACACTCTAATATTTTATAATATATTACTCTTCAAAAAAAATTTCTTTGACATCTTTTGTTTCATGCAACACTAAATTTAAATGAATAGTGATTTTTTATTAAAATGTTATTTAATAGTTTTCACCAAGATTTTTGGGCTGTCATTTATGAATAGTACAAAATAAATTATGAATCATATATGGTCTACACATGGATAAAATGAAATCATTATCTAACAAATGTAAAAAAATGAAAATAATAATCTATTTGAAAATTAAGGAGATTGTTTTTATGAATTTTTTTTTTGTATCCATTGTGTTTTTATATGAATAAATATAATTTATCACTATGGATAAATTATTTTAATTAAATTTATAAATGATAAAAGAATATAAATATATTTTTATGTATAAAACACTAATTAAAAAAATGATTTCATCATTATTTTTAGAGTTCTTTTAAAATTAATTTCTACCAATTATAGGTTTTTAATTTTATAAAATGGACTCCATTTTTTGATTTAGGATGTATAAATTTGGTCAATATACCCATTTTAGTTTTAGTAATTATGAATATTAACCATGGAAACACTTATCACCATGATACATGGTAAATCGTTTTTACCATGGTTAAAACAAAGTGATAAGGTCATATTTTGTTATCCGAATTCTTATTTTATGAATTTTACTTTACCCTTATAATCTCAGTCTTGGAATTGATATGTTTAATGGAAACTTATCTCTAAAAATGACCAATATAATACATAGATTACAAAATGTTACAAAAAGTCACTTTATTAGTTATAAATATATATTATGTATCTATATATGGAAAAAAGAATATAAATTATATTTATATAAAGATTAATTTTATGGATATTATAGAACCATGGTCAATATAGAAGGACCAGAACTGCCGAACCAAAACATACATGAAAATCAGAGCAGTTATCACCTGGAATAGTGATTTTAGTACAAAATTATTAACAAATGGTTGATAAGAAGCTATAAGTAAATCACATATGGAATGATATATATTATTATTCATCCATAATATATATATATATATAATAAATCAATATTTATTATACATGAGGATCATACATATAAGAAGGAAATAGTACCTAAGGTAATGGTTTCTTGTCTCACTTTTGTATTTGTGAGACAAAGGCCATGTTCAACACTCTTTTTATTTTGTATGGTGTATATAGTTCTCCTGTTATATACGATATCATTAATTTATTCATCTTAATGTTTTTTAAAGATTCAATATAAGTTATTTCATTCATGGGGATCACAATTCAAAAAATACCCAAGCAGTGAGGGTTTATTTTGAAAATATCATCATTATTCAGAATTATTTATGTTTAAGTCCCTACAGGGAAAATATTATCTTCTATAACAATGTTTTATAAAAATATTTTCAAAAATATTTTAAAAACTCTTCAAATAATTTAATATAGAAAATTTTACACATGTTATACTTTTTACAAAATTGTTTGAACAAAATCTTCCTCTATTTTCTGAATGATGTACTTTTGAAAATTTTATATAAGTGTGAATGGGTTTTTACATAAATAACAATAATGGATTCCCCTATATCATGAATAATTTTTTTAAAAGATCCCATTAAAAAATTAAACATTTATTTTCAAGTAAAATGTTATCCTTCATATTTCTGAAGTCATTAAATAAGTAATTTCAAAGTTAAATAGGGTATTTTCCTCAAGAATATTCATATGATATTTTTAAATTATTTTCTTCTATGTCAACATTTTTTGTATAATCACATGATTTAATGAGGTTATTATAGTATGATATCTTCCAATATATTTTATATAGGTGGTTTATGATCATTTTTATTTGGGAAATTATTGTTATTTTATGTTCCAGTTCTTCTAATACAAATTGTTATTGATTTTTAAGGTAGTTGATTATACTCTGTTATTTATTACTATAAAGAATTAATTTGACTTATTATGTGATGGGTGGGGACAAGAGTTAAATATATCCTAGATGTATCAGTAGGAATGATAATAAAAAATAGTTTGGGTTTTTTTATGAGGCCTTACCCAGTTATATAATATTTCTTGGAATGAGGCGCTGATCAATATGTTAAATATATATTAGAATGAGGGAATGAGGATATGTTTTAGATGTCCAAAATTATGAATTATTTGTATAAGGACCCAGCCTTAAACATTATTTAATCTTGAGTTATAACAAGATTACACATTGAGGATCTTTTCAGGTTTAGAGTTTTAGAGAATTAGATCATAAAACGTGCATTACATTCCACATTTAAACAAAGTGGTTACATAAAAGATAGTATTCATTTTTCTCATCAACGGAAACATATTTAAAATAAAACATGGATTCTTTCTTGACACTTCCCTGACACTATCATCATATCATGTACCCTTCCCTTGACCTGTGAAAAACATTTCAAAAACATGGGATGAGCATAAAAAGCTCAGTAAGGGATATAAAAATATGGAAAGGAAACATGAGTTCATATATACATAAGAATGAAATAATACTTTACCCATAAAACATATGCACTTTAACAAACCTCATAAAATCATGAATAAATCTTATAAATCATAATACATAAAGGTAACTTGAGGCATTTATAACATTCTTACGTAGGGAGTAACCCTCTTGGTTACGTTTAGAATACCCATCACAATATATTCCCTAAATCACTTCGGAGAAACCTTAACGTTTCACTCCTTCGCATTACCCAATGCATTGGAGAGCTATATGGGGCTCACCCACCCTTAGTTTATCACGGAACCACACATCTTCATAATAATTCCCAAGAACCTCAACATAATCGTATCACATAAAACATGCATAAAGGAAACATAACCTTTCCACCTTTCAATCAAAAGATATCAATACAACACATTGATATAAAAATATTATGAAAACCATTTTCAATACCAAAATAAAAGAAATGTAAAACATGGTATTTATTTTTTTAAAAAAGAAGGTATGGCTTGTAGAGGAATCCGAAACTCAAATAATGGTCACGGTGGCGGAGAAGTCGTTGTCGCCGCATACGTACGACAAAACATTCCCTTTTGTCATTTATTAAAACACTTCATATAAAAAAGATTCCTTTTGGATAAACATAAAAGTCAATGGGGTTTATACACCTTATAAAAGAAAGTTGTGTATAAAATAAAATATGCCACAATGAAAGGAGATTGAGATGAAGTCACATACAAAGACGGTATCCTTGGTTTAAGGATAAATCAATTACATAATTATGTGTGACAAACGAATACACCAAATATAAGTGGATATTAAGTGTAAAATAATAAAAGGTCATTCACACATATTCAAAGTATGACATATTCAATAATTACATGTTAAACCCCAAGAAATTGAAATTGGGTTAAGAAATTCCCTTGACAGCCTAACGACGTCACATCAAAATGAGTTGATGAGAGATAAAAAAAAGTGTATCTCGTCACTTGGAAATAAAATTTACATCAATAAGGATATATGAGAACATATCCCAACATAACAACATGTAAATTAAAAGACCCAACAAAAGAAGTCTTTTAAAAAGAGGAGGGTGAAAGGTTCTCTTACCGACATGGGTATCTTTCGAAACATACACCTCGTGAAAGAAGGACAACACAACATTGATGTAAATAATCATAAAAGAAAGTATATTACACAATGAGTAAAATAATGGGAAGTACATACACCGCTCAAAGGAAATTGTGGCAAATGTAGCATAAATCTCACGGGAATAAAAGTGAGATGAAAAATCCCTTACGAAAACTCGGCTGCCTAGCGGCGCCAGTTAAAACTTCCAAAAATGGATTGACGAGATCAAATAGGGTCTCTCATCATATAAAAATAAAGTTTACAGAAAGAGGAATATAAAATAACATCCCCCAACATAACAATGAAGAGCTTAAAATAAGTGACATAAAATATAGTACTTAAAAAGAAAGAGAGAGGATAGATCTCTTATGAAAATTCGGCAGCCTAACGGCGCCACTCAAAACTTCCAAAATGGATTGATGAGAGAGAATAGGGTATCTCATCATATGAACATAAAACTTACATTAAGATTAATATAAAATAATATCCCAATAACAAGAAATATGAGCTTTAAAAGGAATGACATAAAAGAGTGTACTTAAAAAGAAAGAGTGGAGTATGATCCCTTGCCTCAAGTCCAACTTGTCTTGTTCGTTTCTTTATATTCCTGAATAATAAACTTTGGTCAATTAATAATTTCCTAAGTACCTCATTTAGAGATTATTATTCAGTTCATATCACATATTATAATGTTATAATAATTGTTTAATAATGTTAGTTCATATCAGACGTTTTTGCCGATGTTTGGTACATGAGTCAAAAATGAACTTGTTTGAAAAAAGATTGCCCATGTAGTTATAAGTAAATAAATTCCAGAATAGTATTAATGATTAAAATATCATATATATCCATTAAATATTCATTTTATACTATTCCATATCATTTGGAGATAAAAAACAAAAATCACCGTTCATGGAGACGGTAGGCCGTACGTACGCATGAACACTACTTTCATTTTTTGTCATATTAATGGAATTAAAACAAAATGAGAGAGATATATATATGTTATAATTCCAGAATGATATCCATAATTTAGATGTAATATATTACATATATATCCTATATATATATGTACTTATAATATTACATAACATTTTGAGATAAGAAATGAAATGTACCGTTCATGGAGACGGTAAACCGTCCGTACGCATGAACGCTACTTCCATTTCTATTTCATATTTAATGGAATTAAAACAGAATGATACATAATATTATTTTAATTCCAGTATGGTATCATATATAATATCATTAAATATATCCTTTATACATACCACATGTGGTATTAACGAATCAAATCACTTTGAGGGGGCGGTAGTCCGCACTTCCTTAAATGAAGATATCGCGTATACCAATAATGAAAGCCATAAAGGTATCCCATAAATGAAAAATACATAATCTTAAAGAAAACATAAACATATTATATATCATATATACATATAGTGACATCTTAATGGACACCTTTGAAGGTGTTAAAAGAATGTTGAACAATCATCGTTTCGGGAGGCAGAAATTCACCATCCACAGAAACAGTATGTTCTTTAACCATTAGATGTAGGTGTGTTTAAGTGTAGCTCTAATCCTTATTATAACAACATCCTAGTATATTTAAGATACTGTATTGGTTACAAAATAAATGAATAAAAAGAGTTTAGGGGTTTGGAGAAGCAAAATAAAACAAAAGGACACAAGTGAAGACATTACCTTAAAATCGGGTAACTCTCTTTGGTTTTATCTCAAAGGCTTCCTTGGGATGACTTCAGCCCAACATGAGGCTTCAAGGAGTAAGAGAGGGAAGTGGATAGACAAAATGGGCAGGGGTTGGCCGAGCCAAAGGCTTTGGGAGTGTGGGTATAGAGGTAGAGATGGGGGCCTTTTATAAGAGGAGAGGAGGGGCACTCTTGTAAAGTTACAAAATGTTACTTTATTTTCAAAAGAGTTTCGGATTTCAAAGGTCCCACATTGATGTATTTAGAGGATAAGGTGATAAGGGTTCTAAATCCACTCATCCAATAGGTTTTGTACATGTTTAGGTCTTATATATTATATTATCTTTCCATTTTATTTAAATCGTTAAATAATGAGGTCATCGCTGCATCCTCTTGATGTCATAAATAATTTAATTTATTTAATGTCTAGAAATTATATAAAAAATACAATAATGTAGGAAATATTTTTATCTTTCCAATGACTATTTATAGTAAAAAATATGACTTGTATAACCCCATGTAACAATTGTTTTATTAAAACATCTCATGTTTGTGTCATTTTTACTTTAACATTAAATAAAAAGATATTTATGTCATTTTCCAACCAAAGTGGCTCTATGGGGTCCCCAAGTTGACCCATGGAATTTCTTGGTCGGCCATGACACATCCAATGAGGGTAGGACATGTGTCTAGGTCATTTCATTTTATTAAAACATTATTCTTACCATAAACTACACTAATTACCTCTAATGGCGATTAAAAACATAATAAGTTACTATTCACCAAAAAATTATTTTTATCCCATTGAACCACATTTTACTTCTTAATGACAACCATTTATGTCGGATTTTTTAAATTCAAAACACAAATATGGAAAAATTTCATTTAAACGGAAAAATCAGTTTTTATAAGTACCACTTAGTGGTTTCACTATTCATCAAAAAATGAAGTTTTTCAGAAAAATCCCAATAATTCACCCTAAGAAATATTTGATATTCCGAATTCAAAAATGAAGTCTATTTTACAAAATTGAAAACATATAAGTCACATTAATTAATTTAATAATTAATTCCCACTGTCAGAGCAAATAGCGTGTTTTTATGAAACAATAAGTATCAAAAGATTGACACTAGTTTAAGTCTGATTTCAAAGTGAAATTAATTCCAATGACCACTATTGGATTTAATGGTAAAAATATATTCTAATTTCACTTTAAAACCAATTAAAAAGATAGTCTAATCATATAAATAAATTTGATTAAAAAAGAGGTTTTGAATTAAAATACAACATTTTACACTATTCATTAAAAAAATGAACTTTATCGGAAAGATACCAAAAATTTACACAAAGTAAATTTTGATGTCCCTATTCTTAATAAGAGTTTTATTTGGTCCAATAGAATGTATAAGGGTGAACAAAACTATATTTAATGATGGTTCTCCATCAAAAGGCGATAAGTGTACATTTAGTGAAAACTAGGGCATATACGCCTAAAATTGAATTCTTTCTGTATCTCAAGCCTTTATATTTTACTGGATAAATGTAAAAACATTTAAAAACATATATAATAATATTTTAGTTATTTCTATCCATTACCGCCAATACAATGGCTACATGTTAACTACAATTTAAAATAATATTATTTTATTGTTAGAGTGCAATGTAAGATTCCCAAGAAACTCATTGTTGCGTGTTGGGTACGCCATCGAGCATAGCGTACCCTTTAAATTCATATTAATATTTTATTCACAAATATGGATAAATATGAAAATGTCATATTCTTTATTCACCTGGGGTGTTACATCCTTCCCCCCTTTTGGGAATTGCGTCCTCGCAATTTTTAAAATTGAGCTTGGAAACATCCCTGAAAGTCCCACATTGGAACAAGAGTCGGTAAAAAAATAACTTTAAAATAATGGAAGATAAGTACAGAGGTCACACGAGTTAACTGATACTAGGATTCCATGTAGAAAAACATGGACATGGAGGAGAAAACATAGGGTCATGCTCTGATGGAGAGTGATAGAAAACATGTTTAGGAGAAAGTGAACCACAAGAAAATCACAAACTTGTGATTGGTTAAACGGTATTTGATTCCCTAGTAGGAAAAGTTAATAGACAACATTTTTGTTTTAAGTTACTTTTTATTGAATAATTTATTAATAAGGAAAGATAATCACTTATCAGGTTGACTTTCAACTTTTACTAGATTCCTTACTCAAACTCATATTTTTTCCAAAAGACTAGTATTTAGGGAGACTTGTTCACATTAAGAATACTATAATCAACTTCTAGAGAATCACCTAATCCACCAAAGAGAACTATATACTTACCATGTCTTTAGGCTTTAACCAAAACCAAAACCAAAAAGGTTAGTACAAGGTCAGATAATCCAGAAAACGATAACCCTTTAAAAAGAAAATATATGCTTAATCTCCAAAATTTGTCCAACAAAACCCAAAGTTCAATGAGGACCATCTGATAAAAATATTGTCCATAAAATTCTTCAAAGTAAACCAATATAATATTGAAACCCAAATATTTGAAGGATTTAGTCACATAGTCTTCCAAGTTAAATTGTAACATTTATCTCCAAACAACATCAGTTGCTCCTAAAGTCTCGTATTGAAAATTAATTAACCTAATCAGATATCCTCCATGATAGGTTAATCATTTTCCTAAATAACCCAAAATAAACTTACTCTTAATTCATAAAATCATATAACTAAAAATAATCAGTCAAACTAATCAGGGACTTCACGTAGTCCAGTGGTAGGCGATAAATACCAGTCGCACTTTGGTTGTGGGTTCGATTCCCGTAGCTTTGTCCAACGAGACGGGTAGTCACACGGTCTGCGTGATGTCCTTTTTCAAAAACTATATAATTCTCAAATCATTCCCCAAAAAGAGATAAAATCATCAAAAATAACCATAACATAATTTAACCTCAATTTTATCTCAAGCCGTTCACTTCCATCATAACATATAGTAACCCATAATTACCTCAAAAGTAAGGATCATATAAACTCTAATGGTTACCTTTATAATTATTACCTGAACATCCACATAGATTGGTCATCTTGTAGATGATGCATTAAAGATCATACCAAGGTTCATGTGGTTGATCATGAATCATTGATAGTTGGTTTAGAACAACCACGAATTTCCTCATTGAATCCCCCATATTATCTATTATCTTATTCATAGAACCACCATAGTTTCCTTCAAACCTATTGTCTCTATGGTGCCTACTAGAACCATCCATTCACTAAAAACAGAAATGTTAGTGTGAGTATATCAACAAAACCATCATGTACTAATGAGGAAGGTAAACACTAAGATACACTTACTCATTCACTTTATCTAAAACTAGGACTCTTTCTGAAATCTTAACCATTATGTTAATTCCACTTTTGCTTAAAGAATACCCTAACCTCTAAAGTTATCTAAACCGACCTTTGATACCAACTATAAGGCCCCAGACTTAAACCTTATTTAATCTTGAGTTATAACAAGATTACACATTGAGGATCTTTTCAGGTTTAGAATTTTAGAGAATTAGATCATAAAACTTTCATTACATTCCACATTTAAACAATGTGGTTACATAAAAGATAGTATTCAACGGAAACATATTTAAAATAAAACATGGATTCGTTCTTGACACTTCCTTGACACTATCATCATATCATGTACCCTTCCCTTGACCGGTGAAAAACATTTCAAAAACATGGGATGAGCATAAAATGCTCTGTAAGGGATATAAAAATATGGAAAGGAAACATGAGTTCATATATACATAAGAATGAAATAATACTTTACCCATAAAACATAGGAACTTTAACATACCTCATAAAATCATGAATAAATCATAGAAATCATAAGACATAAAGGTAACATGAGGCATTCATAACATTCTTACGTAGGGAGTAACCCTCTTGGTTATGTTTGGAATACCCATCATAGTATATTCCATAAATCTCTTCGTAAAAACCTTAACGTTTCACTCCTTCGCATTACCCAATGCATTGGAGAGCTATATCGGGCTCACCCGCCCTTATTTTATCACGGAACCACCCGTCTTCATAATAATTCCCAAGAACCTCAACATAATCGTATCACATAAAACATTCATAAAGGAAACATAACATTTCCACCTTTCAATCACAAGATATCAATACAACACATTGATATAAAAATATTATGGAAACCATTTTCAATACCAAAATAAAAGAAAAGTAAAACATGGTATTTATTTTTTAGTTAAAAAGAAGGTATGGCTTGTAGAGGAAGCCGAAACTCAAATAATGGTCACGGTGGTGGAGAAGTCGTTGTCGCCGCATACGTACGACAAAACATTCCCTTTTGTGGTTTATTAAAACGCTTCATATAAAAAAGATTCCTTTTGGATAAACGTAAAATTAAAAGGGGTTTATACACCTTATAAAAGAAAGTTGTGTATAAAATAAAATATGCCTCAATAAAAGGAGATTGAGATGAAGTCCCATATAAAGACGGTATCCTTGGTTTAAGGATAAATCAATTACATAATTATGTGTGACAAATGAATACACCAAATATAAGTGGATATTAATTTTTAAATAATAAAAGGCCATTCACACATATTCAAAGGATGACATATTCAATAACTACATGTTAAACCCAAAGAAATCGAAATTGGGTTAAGAAGTTCCCTTGACAGCCTAATGACGTCACATCAAAATGAGTTGATGAGAGATAAAAAAAGGGTATCTCATCACTTGGAAATAAAATTTACATCAGTAAGGATATATGAGAACATATCCCAACATAAAAATCTGTAAATTAAAATACCCAACAAAAGAATTCTTTTAAAAAGAGGAGGGTGAAAGGTTCCCTTAACGACATGGGTATCTTTCGAAACATACACCTCGTGAAAGAAGGACAATACAACATTGATGTAAATACTCATAAAAGAAATTATATTACACAATGAGTAAAATAAAGGGAATTACATACACCACTCAAAGGAAATTGTAGAAAATGTAGCATAAATCTCACGGGAATAAAAGTGAGATGAAAAATCCCTTACGAAAACTCGGCAGCCTAGCGGCGCCACTTAAAACATCCAAAAATGGATTAATGAGATCAAATAGGGTATCACATAATATTAACATAAAGTTTACAGAAATAGGAATATAAAAGAACATCCCCCAACATAAAAATTAAGAGCTTAAAATAAGTGACATAAAAGATAGTACTTAAAAAGAAAGAGAGCGGATATATCTCTTACGAAAATTCGGCAGCCTAACGGCGCCACTCAAAACTTCCAAAATGGATTGATGAGAGAGAATAGGGTCTCTCATCATATGAACATAAAACTTATAGTAAAATTATTATAAAAGAATATCCCAATAACAATAAATATTAGCTTTAAAAGGAATGACATAAAAGAGTGTACTTAAAAAGAAAGAGTGGAGTAGGATCCCTTACCTCAAGTCCAACTTGTCTTGTTTGTTTCTTTATATTCCTGAATAATAACCTTTGGTCAATTAATAATTTAATAAGTAACTCCTTTAGAGATTTTCACTCAGTTCATATCACATATTATAATGTTATAATAATTGTTTAATAATGTTAGTTCATATCAGATGTTTTTTCCGATGTTTGGTACATGAGTCAAAAATGAACTTGTTTGAAAAAAGATTTCCCATGTAGTTATAAGTAAATAATTTCCAGAATAGTATTAATGATTAAAATATCATATATATCCAGTAAATATTCATTTTATACTATTACATATCATTTGTAGATAAAAAACGAAAAGCACTGTTCATGGAGATGGTAGGTCGTTCGTACGCATGAACGCTACTTTCATTTTTTGTCATATTAATGGAATTAAAACAAAATGAAAGAGATATATATGTTATAATTCCAGAATTATAACCATAAATTAGATGTAATATATTAAATATATATCCTATATATATATGTACTTATAAAATTACATAACATTTTGAGATAAGAAATGAAATGTACCGTTCATGGAGACGGTAAGCCGTACATACGCATGATCGCTACATCCATTTCTATTTCATATTTAATTGAATTAAAACATAATGATACATAATAGTATTTTAATTCCAGTATGGTATCATATATAATATCATTAAATATATCCTTTATACGAACCACATGTGGTATTAACGAATCAAATCACTTTGAGGGGGTGGTAGTCCGCACTTCCTTAAATGAAGATATCGCGTATACCCATAATGGAAGCCATAAAGGTATGCCATAAATGAAAAATAAAGAATCTTAAGGAAAACATAAACATATTATATATCATATATAAATATAGTGACATCTTAATGGCCACCTTTGAAGGTGTTAAAAGAATGTTGAACAATCATCGTTTCGGGAGGCAGAAATTCACCATCCACAGAAACAGTATGTTCTTTAACCATTAGTTGTAGGTGGGTTTTAGTGTAGCTCGAATCCTTCTTATAAAAACATACTAGTATAATGAAGATACTGTATTTGTTACAAAATAAATGAATAAAAAGAGTTTAGGGGGTTGGAGAAGCAAAATAAAACAAAAGGACACAAGTTAATACATTACCTTAAAATCGGGTAACTCTCTTTGGTTTGAGCTCAAAGCCTTCCTTGGGAAGACTTCTGCCCATAGTGAGGCTTCAAGGAGTAATAGAGGGAAGTGGAGAGGCAAACTGGGCAGGATTTGGCCGAGCTAAAGGCCTTGGGAGTGTGGGTATGGAGGTAGAGTTCGGGGACTTTTATAAGAGGAGAGGAGGGCCACTCTGGTAAAGTGACAAAAGTTTACTTTATTTTCAAAAGAGTTTCGGATTTTAAATGTCCCACATTGATGTATTTTGAGGATAAGGTGAAAAGGGTTCGAAATAGACTCATCCAATAGGTTTTGGACATGTGTAGGTCTTAGATATTACATTATCTTTCCATTTTATTTAAATCATTAAATAATGAGGTCATCGCTGCATCCTCTTGATGTAATTAATTATTTAATTTATTTAATGTCTAAAAATTATAAAAAAATACTATAATGTAGGAAATCGTTTTATCTTTCCAATGACTATTTATAGTCAAAATATGACTTGTATAACCCCATGTAAAAATTGTTTTAGTAAAACATTTCATGTTTGTGTCATTTTTACTTTAACATTAAATAAAAAGATATTTATGTCATTTTCCTACCAAAGTGGCTCCATGTGGTCCCCAAGTTGACCCATGGATTTTCTTGGTCAGCCATGACACATCCAATGAGGGTAGGACATGTGTCTAGGTCATTTCATTTTATTAAAACATTATTCTTACCATAAACTACACTAATTACCTCTAATCGCGATTAAAAACTTAATAAGTTACTATTCACCAAAAAATTATTTTTATCCCATTGAACCACTTTTTACTTCTGAATGACAACCATGTATGTCGGATTTTTCAAATTCAAAACACAAAGATGGCAAAATTTCATTTAAACGGAAAAATTAGTTTTTATAAGTACCACTTAGTGGTTTCACTATTCATCAAAAATTTATGTTTTTCAGAAAAATCCCAAATATTCACCCTAAGCTATATTTGATATTACGAATTCAAAAATGAAGTCTATTTTAAAAAATTGAAAACATATAAGTCACATTAATTAATTTAATAATTAATTCCCGCTGTCAGAGCAAATAGCGTGTTTTTATGAAACAATAAGTATCAAAAGATTGACACTAGTTTAAGTCTGATTTCAAAGTGAAAATAATTCCAACGCCCACTATTGGATTTAATCGTAAAAAAATATTCTATTTTAACTTTAAAACCAATTCAAAAGATAATCTAATCATATAAATAAATTAGATTAAAAAGAGGTTTTGAATTAAAATACAACATTTTACACTATTCATTAAAAAAATGAACTTTATCGGAAAGATACCAAAAATTTACACAATGTAAATTTTGATGTCCTGATTCTTAAGAAGAGTTCTATTTGGTCCAATAGAATGTATAAGATTGAACAAAACTATATTTAATGACGGTTCGCCATCAAAAGGCGATAAGTGATCCTTTAGTGAAAACTAGGGCATATACGCCTAAAATTGAATTATTTCCGTATTTTAAGCCTTTATCTTTTATTGGATAAATGTAAAAACATTTAAAAACATATATAATCATATTTTAGTTATTTATATCCATTACCGCCAATACAACGGCTACATGTAAACTACCATTTAAAATAATATTATTTTATTATTAGAGAGCAACGTAAGATTCCCAAGAAACTCGTTGTTGCGTGTTGGGTACGCCATCGAGCATAGCATCCCCTTTAAATTCATATTAATATTTTATTCACAAATATGGATAAATATGAAAATTTCATATTCTTTATTTACATGGGGTGTTACAATTTGATTGTTAAATCATTTATTCATGTTAATTTTATTATTTGAATTTTCTTATACTCATTTATATTTTTTTTATCTCATTTGATTATTTATATGGAATTATTTTATAATAAGTTATTTCCTACCATATTATCCATTTCTAATTTATCTATTGATATACGTATAACCATACTGAGCATTTGAACTCAACTGTTTCTTATGTTTATTTTCTCCAATAAACCAAGATGTTTTTTATGATTAATATTCAAGGGTATTCTAAATAGGATAGTTATTTTCTTGAAAAAATACAATATTTTATTTTATGTTTATAAAATTTAATTTTAAATTAAATTATATATATAGTTTAATAAGAAAACTAAACTATTCAGTCCATTGGGATCTGATTGTTTGTACCCAATGTTAATGTAATAATGTATCCATTGGCTCTGACCTTTTAGCTTTTGGGTATTTACAATTATTCATGAATAACATTCAATTATCTACATTGAAATAATAAACAAACCATATAAGTGAATAACATGGAATTATATTTCTCATTAGTGAGTGAAAAAACATTGAGATTTAATTTAAATAAAGTTAATCATTTATTTATGTCTCTATTTTTTTAGAAAACTTCGGTCTTAGTACCTTATTCATTTATGTATAAATCTCATGTAGGATACCCTTTATATTTTTTTTAAAAAAAACCTCCTTGTGTGGAATTTTACCCAGTATATCCTCCATCATGACAAATGGGTATTTTGGTTCTAGATTCATATTTATCATAATTTCTACTTGAGATATTAATAATATTAATAAATCATTAAAAGTGTTCCTAGACTTTTCAAATGTTTCACATAGCTCATAAATAGATATTAATACATATTTTCTTGAAAACTTCTCGCACAATTCAACTTCATGTGGAATTTATTGTTTCTATATGTAACTTTACATTTCTGATGATTTTTCCATTTTTATTTCCATTAACAATTGTGGTGGATAAATTATCATATATTCTATAGAAACATGTTCTTAAAACTTGAAACATCTACATGGTTTCTCAATAATTCCTTCCCAAAAATAAAAACTTTTAATTCTCTCATGAAGTGACTTAATTATTTTTTTATTTGGATCACCACTATCAAAACCAAAACTAATGGATAGTTGTAAAATGTACATAGTGTTTCCTTTACTTCCACAATTGAACTACCTTCTTCTCCTTGGTTTATTATTTTTTGTACTTATTTGGTGTTCTGGACTTCAAATTATAATTTAGCAACAAACCTATGGGTAATTCACCTTCTATATTCTATTTCTTCTTCATTATATTTCATGGAATTATTTTTTCAAAGTCATATGGTACATTATATTGTTGATTTGAACTAGTACACTTCATCTCAATTATAAATTTGAATCAAAATATCATAGATATTTCTTTGACCTTCAAATATCTTTCAGAAAGATATATTATTCCCTTTATTGTATAAAATGTTCATCAATTCATCTTTTATCCCCCTTATCATATGTCTTATATTCCTTCCATATATTTTTACATCATTCATATATCCATGTTACTTGTTTCTAGGTATTTCATTTCACATGATGGAGTGAAAAAATATTACTCTTTAATTTATAATAGAATTCTAGAAAGATTTTTTACCATGTTTTTTTGATGTATTTGATCCCCCAACAATGCTTAATTGGAGAAATAAATTCTCTTTTACCTTTTTTCATCAACTACATATATTTTTGTTGGTTCCAATTTATTTTCTCAACCCATCATCAGCTATATTTTCTTGGATAGTTAGTACAGTTCATGAAAACTACATTTTCAAACATAATGAGTTTTTGGAAAAAAAATATTACCTTTTCTTTAAGAAAGAAATACTTTTTCCATCAGAATTTTTCAATATTTTCTTTCCACAATATAGATATATTTTAGCATAAATATAATCCATAGAGGTATGTATAATAGTTCCTATTATCTCATAATTTAGTGGATACTTAGCTTGAGTGGCTTCCAAGTTTTAATGATTACTCTCTAATTGTTGACACCTAAAATTGAGGAAATTTTTATCAAACTCATCTAAGTTTATTCTTTAATCACATTCTATCTTGATCTTATCATCACAATTCATATATCCTACATTAAATTGTTTCTACACTAATATCAACTTTACATGGCCTTTAATCTAATTTTCCCGGTCCCCAAATTAAGTATTCTTTATAACAAATTATTTAAATTTTCTTTTATTCTTATGCATGGAATGTATCTTATATCCCTTTTAAGTATTGTTCTTTTCGTTATATTTAATTTATAAAATTCATCTCTCATTTGGAGTATAAATATTCAATAATTTCGTTTCATTATTATTGGGGATCAATTTGACTAGTGAATTTATACATTGATATTTCTTTTGGTTTAGTAATTATTCAATTATTTCTACATCATATTCAAGGTGGTTGATCTCCTCTTGTATGTTTTTGAGTGTGACATTAATAAATGTGATTACATCATTAAGAAATTTATTCAAGGTATTTATTATATAACAACATGAATCGTGATTATATTTACCATATAATTATTTAAAAATGTTATCTTTACTTCTTGTAATTGGTTATTCAAAATAAAAATATCAACAAGTAATTAGATATACCTCATATCTTGAAAAATATTGTTAAATAAAAGTTAAAGAATTATTTCCAAAATTTTTGGGGGGATTTAATTACAATATTTTCCATACTCACCAAAGGATTGATACCACCATTATTACATCCCGTGAACCTGAATTTTCATTCACTTTTCATAATATAGATCTCTTATTCATCATTTTCATGTCTTTATACTCTATATTCTTAAAGTCATAGAAGATTTAGTTTTCTAATTAGTAATATAAGAATAATATTCAATCCTTAACTTCATGATCAATTTTCCAGATAAATTCAAAAAAAATCCTTTAATATTTGGAATAGAAATTTTTGTAGAATTATAGCTCTGATGCCAATTATTTTCCACTGAGGTTGGTGAAACCATGCTGAAAGGGGGTGGGGAATAAGTTTTGGTTAGATTTTACCCTTTTTTATTGTTTTTCCTCTACAACTATGTAGTTAATGTATCTATTTTATTTTCTCACCTTCATTTTGTATGTATGAAATGATAAACTCAATAATAAACAATGTGTTACACCAGGATTTGATAATTGGGTTCAAATCTCGCCAAGACAACAAATTCTAGGATATATGGTGGTTTTCATCTCACAAAAACATAGATTTTGTTTTATTAAAAAGATAATGATAACACAATGGTAAATCGTTGAAACTATTATCTTGGAACCAACATAATTATATAAAATTACCAACTTACTATTCTTATGACTCTTCCATCAACCAAGTCCCCCTATTAATGTAATAGATTTAACTAGACCCTCATTTAAGTATGATCAGTGGTAAGCTCAAGTATCTTTAGTAGAAATAAGTACATTTGATCTCCTCCCTATGATATATAGTGACCATAATGGTTTCCTTCAATATATAAATCATTAATAATAATCTTGGTCTCCTCTATAAACAATGATATACAGATATCATAGTCTGGTCCCCCCGACATCTTCTTCTCAGACTGATATGATATTTTTTAGATTACATGCACACATACCTCTTACTATATAATAATCTGTATCTCTCTCACTTCCATTATTTTACTTATTCATGTTACAAGATTTATCTCTTATACAATTGTTGGATGTAACATTATTTTTTTGACTCATATGTATTTTTATGTTTATAATAGGCCGGTCTATCCCTTTTACATACTCTTCTTCTAAATTTTTATTCACCAAATATCTTGAGGGATACTCTCTAAATTTAAATATGTAAACTCCATAAAATTAGAACTGATATATCTTCTTTCAATTATCTTTTAATGTTCTCAATGCAATCACATATGACTATTTTCATGATCCAAGGCTAATAATTGATTTAATTGACCTACCTCCCATAATATTCCTTATTAATCAACCTTTAAATATTGATACACAATTGTAGTATAATATTCAATGATATTAATATCTTAAATCATTGAATTACCTTAAATATTTGTCATTTACATTAATATGACATTCCATAATTATCATGGTCGCATTCCTTCATACTTCTATATTATCTAAAAGTCTCATGTTCTATATATGCACACTTTCTTGAAAAAACTATTTTAGTGTGAAGTATATTATAACAACATAGTATTTTTTATTTTTCATATGTAAGGTATAATATTTCTATGTGGTTCTTTTTAATTTTTCTCCCATTACTATTTCATAATCTTCATCATATAATCTATTACCTTAAGTTATGCTATTTAAATCATTTGAATAAAAGAGGAAACATTAACCTAGTTTTATTCTTTTATTTTGATTTTACCTTTTGTAAAAAAAATAAAAAATACTCAATAACATTCAAAAAACCCTTATGTATTTACTACGAAATAAGATGAACTATTTCACATCTTATTTGCTATGGGTACCCTTGAATATTATCTATGTTTCCTTATGTATGATATGGATAACCCTTACATATCACATTCCGTATCTTAAAGGTTTTAAATTTCTAGTATTAAATGTTAGGACAACCCATATGTATTAAGAAACTTCATGCATAAATTGGAGAACCCTTACATATTGAGTACCATTACACACTGTTATATATCCATCCCTGCATATTCAAACCTTTTCCTTTTTAACTAAAATATACTCATCTAAAATTATCTAGCCATATCACAAATTAAATAACTCATATGACACACTTCAATTTACATAGTAATAATTTCAAATTGTCTTAATCGTAAATAAAATAATTAAAAATCCTATGAACCATATAAATACTCATTAACTTTTTTAAATATAAATCCAATACCTCAAGAAACAGAAAAAAATCTTCAAACATTATCTAACTATGTTCTCTATGAAACATAATTCTCTTACATGTGATAATATTTAGGATGGAACTTCATGGATAGTGTTACTAGCTTCTTTTCATAGATATAATATATATTAATCACTATATTCCATAGATGTATTATCATCATCTAATCATATAAATGTAAATGAATGTAAAAAATTATTCCATATTAATTCTAATATATAAGCATATATAATATATTCATACTTTATGTAGAAGTATCCACATCATCATCTTTAACCAAACTTTAAAATAATTTGTAATCAATTAGTCTCCAATAAATTTTGGAAAAAACTCAAATAATTTTCCATATATGAATGGATCCCCAATAATCCAACTATAGTATATCAAACCATAATAATCATTCCAAAACTTCCAAAAATATAAAATCTAATAAATAGGAAAACAATTAGAAACTCTTCACATCATATTTCACCCTTATTAAAAATATACATTATCTTTAAATAAATATAAGGGAACTTAAAAACTTATGTACTAGGGTGTTTTTAATATTCACAACAATAAAACATATTCAAACCTTTTCTTGTGATCTTCATTATTATTCTGACACTCGCATCTCAGATTCTTGGTCACTCTTCATTGGGTTATCTAATATCAATAGATATTATTATCGTGCTTATTAAATTCATTCATATTATCTAAAAATATGATGTAACACAAAGTGGGTTCAATATAAAATATATATATAATAAACCCATATTTTTGGAAGACATATCATTATTTTTTTACTACACTGAGAATAGTTTACAAACCACTATGTAAGGGTTGATTTCCCCCATGAGGAAATACCAAGAAATCATATAAATTCAATAGTCTTGTCCCAAAAAGGATTTTGTTACATAAAATATGTGTCATCTATATTTTTTTGAAGAATTAAGCACATCATGTTTTAAAAGAAAAATAACCTCCAAAATATCATACCTGTGGTTGAAAATAAACATGGTTTATATTAAATATGATTATATAAGACCCCAAAGACATAGTTGAGACCACAATGAAATTGTCATCCACAAATAGAATAAAAAATAGTAGTGGTTTATAGTGTGACCATAAAACTATAATGACATTCATTATTTCATGGTGGAATGTTATAGTGAGTAAATTTAAAATAAAATTTCAATCAAAATTCTTAACAAACCTTTCTAGCGCAAACCCAGAAGTCTCATGTTTAATCCAAGGGATGAATTAATCCCTACTAAAAATATTTGTATACATTTTATCAAATATTTAATGTGGATTTACATGGTAAATAATTTATAGATTGTTAATAAATTATAAATAAAATAAATTTAAATTCGTTTATAGTTTTTTATGGATTTCTATAATATTAGAATATAAAATGATAATATTAAAAGAAATTTTATCAGAAAATTTTTAAACCATACCAAAAAAAAATTGGTTGTTTTTTACAATGATTTAAATAAAATAAAATATGATATATTTATATTATTTGAAACATTTACCAAAAATACAAAATATTTATATGATTATAAAATATTTCATAAATATCATATATTTTGGAATATGTAATAGTTCATATTAAATTACATATAAGTTAATAATATAAAAGGTTTTAAATTACAATATATGTGAAATGTTCATGTTAATTTATATTATGTAATTTCTATAAATAATAATAAAATTATCAGATGTTTAAAACGTTATTATTTATAAATTGTCCAAAATTTGTTTATCTTTTACCTTAATTTATGAATTATCAATTTATTTTGTTTATTAATTATTTTATTCATAGATATATATTTTTTACAATATTAATTGATGAAATCATTGGTTTAGAAGTGTTTAAACTATAACATTAAATTATCAAACACGAATTAAAGATGTTACATAATAGGTATGAAAATTGATTTAATATTATTCTTTATACACTTTGTCTTGTTCATGGGTTAAGAGTTTGAATAAAAATGATTATTCTAGTTTATATATATTAGGTTTTGTAATTGTGATTGAATTGAGGCATCACTTTAGAAAAGAACCATGTATATAGGTATATTGGGTTAGACTACTCGTTATCCCAAGAGCATCAGATCTTTCTAGAAAAGTAAGGTTTAACTACCTATAAATTGATAAATACACCTATGGGGATTGTTGACATCATATTATTCTAATATTTTAAATGAATAAGATTCATATACCTTATTAATCTGCTTAATTTTAATATATATATATATATATATATTAATTTGTTTTAGTAACACAAGCAATAAATTGTGTAATGAGTTACATGTTAATATAGTTTCTATATTTTTTTTTGGTGGAAGGGAAATGGATTAAATACTAAATCATTTGAATTATTTATATATAAAATGAAATATATGAGATTAGATTTAGAGATAATAAATAACTGTAAAAATACTAAGTTTTGGATTCCTTCAAAAGATAAAATTAGTAAGATCTCAATCACGCATAGGGGTAGTCTCCACCAGTGTAGGGTGTGCATGTTTTATCTTATGTATGTCAAGATAATTATGGGTGATTCTAAGATTCAAGTAAATATATTTGGTAAATTCATTTGGTTACGCTCTTTTGGGAAACACTAATTATTAATATACTAATGGAATAGAGTTGTGTGTGTTCATATGATGGGTTATGAAAAGTGTTTTCTGAAAAACTATCCAAGAGACATATAATATATGTTTAGAGTTATATCCTTCTTAAATAACTATATCATAAGAAAAATGCTCAAGTAGACTCATTAGATAGTTATGTATGGATCATGTCCAACTTCTAACACCGTGAAATTCAAGTATGTGTTTTCATATAAATAATATGTTTAATATATTATATCATAAAATGTAATAAAATATAATGAATCATGATATTTTTTAAAATTTAAGATAAAAAATAATATATTAAGAGAATAAAATGTGAAATATCATTAGTAAATTAAAGAAAATAAAATCATCAATTAAATAAAAAAGATAGAAAAAATGGCCTATTTTACATATTATTATTATTTTCAAATAATAATTTAAATTATTATAATACAAATGAATTGAATAAATTTAATTATTAAAATATTATAAAATTAATGGGATTTTTTAAAATATGTTTTTATTAAAAGGCCTATTTTTTAAGAATATTATGTTTCTATATACTATGTATTTTATTTCAAAAAAATAAATAGAACATATTTAAATGATTTTTGAAAAAAATTGAAATGAAAAAATAAATTTATTATCAATCATATTATCATTAATTGATATGAGATAATTTTAAGCACACATAATGTTTAAAAATTAATTTTCCTATTAAAAAAATTTCATTATATTTTATGTTTCCATTTTAAAGTTAAATTTTAAAATTTTAAAATTTTAATTTTATAAAAATATATTAATTTTTCGATTCATATTATTAAAATTATCTTATCATTAATTTTTGGTATTATTCTAAAAACGATTGATTTTTAATGAATAGTAAAAATATCGTTATTGTTACATAAATTAAAGTTACTTTTTATCAAATTAATAAATTCTATTCAATAAAATGGATTAAATTTCTCGAATCATAATAATAAATATTATATTATAAGGTTAATTTAATTTTTTCGCATAAAAATAAGTTACTAAGGTAAAAATCAATACCCATATTAAAGGTTAAAATTAGGTAAAAATATTAAATCCATAGGTGAAGTCTAAAAATATCCTAAAAATATTATTTAAATGTATTTATATGTTATTTTTAAAAATTAATTGATATTTTCACTAAAATTATCAAATTTTTGTCAACATTCCCTTAGTATGTCCTCTCTTTTAATATTAATAAATTTATATTTACAAAAATGACATGTCTCAGAATTATAAAAGGTCTCTTTTACCAACCCACTTCACTACACACCTAAATCCTCTTAGATCAACCAAAAACTATTGAAACACTTCCCCAACCCACTTTACCACTTCCTATATGATATTCCCTCACCAAAATAAAAATCTAAGAAGTTTTAAGGAGTGGTTTAACTGCAAATATCAAAGTAAGAGGTAATTATTTCAAGGGAGCTATTTTAAATATATTTATTCATCCAAATATTAAAAAATATATTATTTCCCTAATAATATAAGAAAAAAATATAATTATCATGATAAAATTTTATTTATTTATTTAATATTTATTATCTACCATCCTTTAATCCATTATAAAATTAAAACATTGCTAATGTTATGGTCGAATTATTTTCTCCATGACTTAAATATTTCATATTTCATCACAACCATACGGGAAACACTATAAAAATAGATTTAATAAATAAAAATTATATTTATGACATTATTAGTATTTTGGAAATACTGACTAGGGAATCTATTTATAAGATTAATAGTAAAGGATCATTGTAAATTTAACAGCCTAAAACGAGTATACTAAGACACATTTTAATTTGAATCAATTTTTTCAAACAGATTAAAGTAAAAAAATATATTAATATAATAATAGTTAAAAAATATATTTATAATTATAGAGATTATGACACAATATAATAACTACTTTGACTACGGTCAACATACATAAGCTGTTTCAGAGGAACTGACTGAGAAACCCAAAGTGGCCAATGTGGGAAAACAATACAATATATGAATGATAAATAAATATTAATGGACATTAAAAAAATTAAATATACATGATTTCTTTCTGAATCAAGTATTTAATATGATAAATTTATTAATTATATAAGTTATACATACACACTAAGTGAGACGGGACATAAGGTAAGGGTTCTTGGTCATAATTATAATTCATTAAGACATGATTCTTATTACGAAACAATTTTATTTTATAATGTTTAAATAATGTATTATTCAATTATTATTTATTAAATAATATTTTACCCTTGGTATTCTCACATTAATTTAATCTCTCATTTTTCCTTAACCTTCTATTGAAACATTACCTAAGTTGTAATGGTTGTTGCTAACTTAATTAACTTTCATTACGTTATAACATTTATTCTTCAACTTCATCCTTCTAATTTTTTTCAAACACCATATGATTGTATTATATATTAATGTCTATTAATTTTCTAGTTTTTATAAGTAATATTTACATTTTTTACTTCAATTTGGTTCAATATTCAAGTGAAGAGTAACTTATATATGGACGTGAATGTAACTATTCTTTATAATATGGAAACATTTCTTTTCTATACCCATATTTTTATATTGTTACAATAATGAAATTATGTAACATCCCATGTTTTAGTATACATTTTTCTCTATATATTATAAGTTTTTTATTTTATTAAACAGTAATTCAAGGATATTAATAATATTTACAAGAAAATATTAATTTATTAAATATGTTTACAAATTAATCACAACTAAAATTACCTTTTTATTTAATCAATAAAAATTTGAGTTTTAATTGATGATTTTCAAACCAATATAAACATTAATATAATTACATAAAAATGATATTATTTATAAAATTATCAACTTATATAAATTATGTTATTATTTTATAAAATTGGGAATAAATAATGTTTTAATAATCAAACAAATTTGTTTTAAGTGAATATAGAAATTACATGAAAATTATTGTTTATGAATTATGAAATCCGCCAAATTCTTTCATAAACATACAAATAAATTATAAATGAAATTATTATTATTATTATTTATTATTAACTTTTAATTTAAAAAAAATTATAGGAATGAAATATGAAACTAATTTTATTAATTAAATTATATAATAATAATAACCGATTAATTTTTTTTTCTATGAAATAAATAAATAAATAAAAATGTAAATTGAAATTAAAAAAAATGAAAAGGAGATTTGGGATTTGAGGGTTTTTCTTGGAGGAGAAACGCGATTTGAAGATCGAGAAGAATAAATCGATCAGTGAGAGCTCCGTCTCCAGGTATCATGGTCAATGAAGGTCCGACGCAAGGTTGCGAGTATGAATGGTGGAAAATAGAACTTTGGTTCGGCCAAGGGAATAGTCATTTGAGGAGTCTTGACCGACCCTGGACAATGGTCCGCCTACCGAGGCGAGGTCGATTGGAGGGAGTGAGATTGTTTGAAGCCGAGGGTTTCGATTTTTTTAAGGCGTGCTGAATCGAGGTCAAAATCTAAGTATTATGATTTAGAACAAAATGTGAGTTGAAGCCAAGTGAGGTATGTGGACTTGAATTTGAGTCGCGTGAATGAGATTTGGGGAAATAGTTGTTCAGTTTTTGGAGATATTCATCATGTTTTCTAGATTTGCAAGTATGTGTAGTTTATTCAACTTTTTGGTATCGAAATATGATTTTTAGACTTGTTTGTAGAGTATTAACTCACATTTTCATCGTTATCAATTGATTCTTCTTCTCTGGATGTCGACATATTACTATTACTTATATTTGTATGGGTTTTCATAATATAAATTTATCTTATGTCTTAATCTTGAACTACATTTTTGTCACACTTCCATCAATTTTTATCCATCTATATTTATTTAATCATCCTTTTTGTGTAACCAATTTGATCACATCCTAATTTTAATTTGAAAACAAACTAAAAGAAAAATATCAATTATTGTTCATGATTCCATACACAGAATTACGTTCTAAATGTCGCTTTCTGATTAGTTTCAAGGATAACTATTTTTTCAGCCACTCAAATGTTTGTTTTCAAAACATTAATTCATTCTTATTCTGACTTCTGATATATAACCTTGCTCAGCAAGCGTGCGATATAAAACACACATTTTTTTAATATAGTTAATAAAAAATGATTGTATAGCTATGGAACAGCTATATAAAGTCTCATATTCCCTTTCTATTGACTCACACATAAGTGAGAGAGATGACAGGATTGTGATATAATATTTTGAGCAAGGAAGAGGGTAAAAACATGTTTTACTTCTTTTCTTCGAGCAAGAGGATCCGTGTTTTAGTTTAGCCAAGAAGAAATCTTATGTTGTCCCCTACTCATGTTTTTTTGGTAAGGGTTTTCTTATATCAGTTATGTCAAATTATTTTTTTTACACAAATTATTTTTCGCAACAAATCATTTAGTTCATATTTGTTTTCTTTAAATTAAAAGTTGATTTTAGTGGAGTTTCTCTCCATTTTTCAATCTAAAGTCATCACAAATTATTTAGTTTTGTCTGTAAGGATTTATGTATAATTTCATTACAATTCGGTTATTATTGTAGTAAGAGAATTTCGATTATCGAATTCAAATTTACAAGTTCTATTTTTTTGTAAAGGGAGTTTGATCCTTTAAAATTATAATCTCTATTTTTGTGGTTTCTTATTGTTTAAATATTTTAAATTCCATATTTTATACCTCTATGAAACCCAAATCTATACATTAAACTCACAAATTTAATATGTTTATAATTTGTTCATGAATACTATATATAAATATACATATATATTTATATAGTAGTGTTATTTTTCACACTTTGTTAAAACTGTCCAAGTAGCTAATTATGGGTGTGGGATACATGTGTATAAGATAATAAAACACATAAACATATATAACAATAATTTATTTAACATTCAATATTATCGATTTCTAATTCTAGTTCTATTATTGTGTACATTTTCATTTACTTCTTAAATTCATGTTCCTTAAAAAGTGCATACAATAGCATGATTTTATTTAAGAAATGCTGCTTCGATAACTTTTGCGTGTACACATAATTATCCATTTTTATTGATTGATTTTAAATATATGTTCACTATTGTGATCAGTTTATACCTTCATGCATAAAATAAAACTTAATAAATATTTCCTTGAAATTTCATGTACGTGGATGTTGATTTAACATCCATGTGTTTATAAAATGTCTGGAATCAAGAGATTTTATCATACAAAGTCAAATACATAATTTTTAGTAATGATTAGTATTTATTTGTTCCATGCATGATTATTAATATATTTTCGAAACTGAAACAATAGTGAAAATTATCTGTATAGAAGTCAAGAAATTAAAAAAACGTTTTAAAAAAATTGGTACTCGAAATTTGTAAATATGATAGGGAATTGGATAGCTAATCCATCCCTCAAGTGGGTAGGCCCAATATAGCTTTCAGTGTTTTTAGTGGCCCCAGTTGTTTTGTTTTTAAGAGCTTGCTTAAAATTTTAAACTGGATCACTGGATTAGTTTTAAAAGTGTTTTTAAAATATAATTAATTTTCAAAGAATTAATTTACCAATGTATTTATAGTTGAACATTTAAAATTTATTATGAAAGTAAAATTTTTAAAAATATATTTGTCAATGTTTTTCAAAACACCTTACTAGGCATCTTTTGTGCTCACCCTACGTTTTTTAATTTTTTTTCACAGGTTGCCATGAAATCCAGAGTTGGTCGTCTTTGTTATAGTGCGCAGTGGAAGCATAGTGGACCATTGTTTTATTTTATTTTGACTCTGATAAATGTATGGTTCTATCTAATCCTCCAAAACCTAGACTGGTAAAAGATCCTCATTTCTATAAAGTGTTGTGTAATTTTTCAGTTTCAATTATAAAAAAAATTACACGGCATTTTGAAGCACCGAGTCTGGAAGTGCGGGCTCGGGGCGTTATAATTGGTATCAGAGGCACGGTCTAGATATCTTTGGAGATTAGATGTTCACTTTTGAGGAAGATAAAATCACCGTAGTTGAGTTTTATTTGGATAGTTATGTCCCCTTAGATAATCTTTAATTCCAAACATGGAAATTCAGAACTTTCGTAAATTCAAATGAATTGTGAGGGCATAATTCATTTAAAGGGGGGAGAATGTAACATCCCATGTTTTAGTAAACATTTTTGTCTATATATTATTAGTTTTTGATTTAACTAATCAATAAGTAAATGTTATTAATAATAATTGAAAATAAATATTAATTTATTAAATATGTTTACAAATTAATCACAACTAAAATTACCTTTTCATTTAATCAATAAAAATTTGAGTTTTAATTGATGATTATCAAACCAATATTAATATTAATAGAATTACTTAAAAACTCTATTATTTATAAAATTATCAACTTATATGAATTAAGTTATTATTTTATAAAATTGGTAATAAATAATGTTTTAATAATAAAATAAATTTGTTTTAACTGAATATAGAAATTACATGCAAATTATTATTTATGAATTATGAAATACACCAAATTATTTCATAAACATACAAATAAATTATAAATGAAATTATTATTATTATTATTTATTATCAACTTTTAATTTTCAAAAAAAATAAAATTTAAATATTATAGGAATGAAATATGAAACTGATTTTATTAATTAAATTATATAATAATAATAACCCATTAGTGTTTTTCATGAAATAAATAAATAAATAAGAATTTAAATCGAAATAAAAAAAATGAAAAGAGGATTTGGGATTTGAGTGTTCTTCTTGGGGGGGGAACGCGATTTGAAGATCGAGAAGAAGAAATTGAGCAGCGAGAGCTCCGTCTCTGGGTATCGCGGACAATGGAGGTCTGACGTGAGGTTGCGAGTATGAATGGTGGAAAATAGAACTTTGGATCGACCAAGGGAATAGTCGTTTGCGGAGTCTTGACCGACATTGGATAGTGGTCCACCTATAGATGTGTGGTTGAGTGTAGGGAGTGAGATTGTTTGAAGACGAGGGTTTCGATTTTTTTTAAGGCATGCTGAATCGAGGTTGAAATCCAAGTAGTATGATTCAGAACGAAATGTGAGTTAAAGCCATGTGAGGTATGTGGATCTAAATCTGAGTCGCGTGAATGAGATTTGGGGAAATCGTTGTTCAGTTTTAGGAGATCTTCTTCATGTCATCTAGATTTGCAAGTATTTGTAGTTTATTCATCTTTTTGGTACCGAAATATGATTTTTAGACTTGTTTACAGCATATTAACTCACATTTTCATTGTTATCAATTTATTTTTCTTCTCTGGATGTCGACAGATTACTATTACTTATATTTTTATGGGTTTTCTTAATAGGAATTTATCTTATGTCTTAATCTTGAACTATATTTTTGTCACATTTCCATCAATTTCGATCCATCTATATTTATTTAATCTGCCTTGGTGTGTAACTAGTTTGATCACATCCTCATATTAATTTTAAAACAAACTAAAAGATAGATATCATTTATTGTTCATGTTTTCATACACGGAATTCAGTTCTAAATGTCGCTTTCAGATTAGTTTTATGGATAACTATTTTTCCAACCACTCAAATGTTTCTTTTCAAAACATTAATTCTTCTTTGTTCTGACTTCTGATACATCAGCTTGCTCAGCAAGCGTGGGATATAAACCACACATTTTTTTTGATTTAGTTTATAAAAAAATGATTATATAGCTAAGGAACAGCTATATAAAGTCTCATCTTCCCTTTCTATTGACTCACACATAAGTGAGAGAGATGAAAGTATGGTGGTATAATTTTTTGAGCAAGGAAGAGGGAAAAAATGTTTTACTTCTTTTCTTCGTGCAAGAGGATCTATGTTTTAGTTCTTCCAAGAAGAAATCTTATGTTATCCCCTACTCATGTTTTTTTATAAGGGTTTTCTTATATCAGTTATGTCAAATTATGTTTTTTACCCAAATTATATTTGCGCAACAAATCATTTATTTCATATTTGTTTTCTTTACATTAAAAGTTGATTTTAATGGAGTTTTTCTCCATTTGTCTATCTAAAGTCATCACAAATTTTTTAGTTTTGTGTGTAAGGATTTATGTATAATTTCAATACAATTCTGTTATTACTATAGCAAGAGAGTTTTGATTATCGAATTCAAATTTATAAGTTCTATATTTGTGTAAAGGGAGTTTGATCCATTAAAATTATAATATCTATTTTTGTGATTTCTAATTGCTTAAATAATTTAAATTCCATATTTATTACCTCTATGAAACCCAAATCTATACCTTAAACTCACAAATTGAATATGTTTGTATTTCGTTCATGCATGCTATATATAAATATACATATATATTTATATTTAAGTGTTATTTTTCAAACTTTGTTTAAACCATCCAAGTAACTAATTATGGGTGTGGGATACAAGTGTATATGATAATAAAACACACAAAAAATATATAAAAATAATTTCTTTAACGTTCAATATTATTGATTTATAATTCTAGTTCTATGATTGTGTACATTTTTATTTACTTCTTAAATTCATGTTCCTTAAAAAGTGCATACAATAGCATGATTTTATTTAAGAAATGCTGCTTCGAGAATTTTTGTGTGTACACATAATTATGAATTATTATTGATTGATTTTAACTATATGTTCACTACTGTAACTCCCCGACCCCAGCTACCCAGAGTCGGTGCATTATTACATAACATTGGTATGATCACAAGAAAGATCAAATCTCGAAAGACCGATTGGTTTAGTACCCTTGGAAACACTAGATATATTCATAAGTTTTACATTACATCATAAAATGAAAAACTACTACAACAACATAATGTCTCCACAGTCCACACTATTATCCCCTCATAATATCCCTGCAGATCATTCATAATTTACTTCTTCACTTCCTAGGAAAAATAAAACATAGAAAAGGGGTGAGCTCAAATGCCCAATAAGGATAACAATATAGTGGAAACTTTCATAAATAAGAATAAACATTTAAGGCAATGTATAACTAAAAAAAAGCCTTTCAAACGTTAACTTTCAACATTGTATGGAATAAATAAAATGAAATAATGCCATTTACTCATTCACAAGGATATTCTACTAATCGAATAATCACATGCAAAATCAATAACCACTTTCATAATGTTGGAATGCATAATGCCAGACTATCATAACCACATAGCCAAGGCCTCGTGCCAAGACTACAAATAAGATTTTTTCAAGGCCTTGTGCCAAGACACTAGTTTGTCTCATGAGACCAACCAATGCATCGAGGAGCTATAGCGGGCTCCACCCGTCACATATTAAGTCCAATGCATTCCCATATGAAAAGGTTTAAACATAACATAATCATTCGTATTAAAACTAGAATACAAAATGTCAATAATTTCACCATAAACTATTAATGGTATAAAAAATAGCACATCCACAGTCAAACATATCACAAAACCTTCAATACAATATAGAAGTTTTGTATCATAATAGATCAACTTCAAATAAGCGTAAAATCCATCAAAGGATGTTGACATAGATGAAATCAAAACACTTTTTAGAGAAATATCTCTTTATATTTTTGAAATCATTTAGGAGCCATATAAAATAAGACATTTTCTTGAAAATATTCTTATAAGCTTGTAAGGAAAGCTTTGAAGATTTTATAACGGCGGAAAATAACCGCACCCGCCGTATAAGTTAAAAAAACATTCTTACCTTAATTCTGTCGAAAAGGTTAAAAAGGACCTTGATTTGAAAATGACGGAAAGATACCTCTTATAAAAAGTCAAAAAAGGGTATAAATGACTTTAACCCATATTCTTTTAAATAATAAAAATGTTTTGAAAAACATTTTGAAGAAACATGGATGTGGATGATAAAGAGATCCCAGTAGATTATTACGTATAAACAACCTCGGATAATGAAGAGATTGTGAAATAACACTTACCTTGTACTTTTCCTTGGTTGGGGTAGGTTAAACTCCTGTATAATGGTGAAATAATTGTTATTAAATTATACAAGAATCATATACATTCATATGATATCATATATGATCTTTTAACATTGCTTTGTTAACAATATCTTAGATTTATCGTTGTTTCAGGTGTTAACTTACTCGTTTTCTTTTATATGTTTTGTTACGTAAGTCGTGTTTTTAATGGATAGGATGTATCTTATTCATATCCAGAATGATATCATGTCCTTAAACATTATTTTTAAATCATCAAATGATAATTATACTTGAATGGATACGACGGAGACTGAATCTCATCGCGTTCGTGGAGACGGTAGTCCGTACGTACGCACGAGCGACAATATCATTATTTTGATATTAAAATAATATATAATTGGATATTATATCATATATACAGAATCATTATCATGTTATATTTATTATTTACATGAATTATATATCATTATTATACCCACCTAAATAATAATATATTGAATAACGATTACCCCACGACGTGGAGACGGTAAGCCGTACGTACGCACGTATGGTGACATGTCATTCAAATGATGGGTAGAATACTGAATATGGTTGTTCCATATTTATAATAACATCACAGCATATAGAAGATATTGTAGTTATAATTTTATAATTGAAATAATAAACAAATAGGGAGTGGAAGAAGAAAGAAACATGAAAGAGGGTGATGAAAATGTTTCCTCTTCTTCGGGTTCTTCCTTTTGATTTGATGAAAAGGACTCTATAGGATGGCTTTCTGACTAATGTAAAGCTTCTAGGATGAAGGGAGAGAAGTTGGGAGAGTATTTGGGCAGAGGTTGGCCGAACCAAAAGGCTTGAAAGTGTGAATAAGGTGGTAGAGGTGGGGGCCTTTTATACGAGGAGAGGAGGGGCTCTTTTGGAATGATTGAACTGTTACATTATTATACAATGCTTTTCGGATTATAAAGGTCCCACACTTATATAATTCGTGGATAAGGTGATAAGGGTTCGAAATCTCCTCATCCAATAGGCTTTCGACAAGTGTAAGCCTTGGATTTTTCATTATCTTCTCATTTTATTTAAATCGTTAAATAATGAGGTCATCGCTGCATCATAATGATGTCATAAATAATTTAATTTATTTAATGTCTAAAAATTATATAAAAAAAATACTATGATGTAGTAAATCTTCTTATCTTTCTAATGAATATTTATAGTAAAAATTTGGACTTGTGTAACCCCACTTAAAAACTGGTTTAGTAAAACAACTCATGTTTGTGTCAATTTAATTTTAACATTAAATAAATATATATTAATGTCATTTTCCAACTAAAGTGGCTCAATGGGGTCCCCAAGTTGTCCCATGGGTTGTCTTGCTCGGCCATGACTCATCCAATAGGAGTAGGACAAGTGTCAAGCTCATATCATATTATTAAAACATTGTTTTTACCTTAAACTACACTAATTACCTCTAATCGCGATTAAGAACTTAAAAGTTACTATTCACCAAAAAAATTATTTTAATCTCATTGAACCACATTTTACTTCTTAATGACAACCATGTATGTCTGATTTTTGAAAATCAAATCACAGAAGTGGTAATATTTCATTTAAACGAAAAATCAGTAATTTAACTACCACTTAGTGGTTTCACTATTCATCAAAAATAGAAGTTTTTCAGAACAATGCCAAAATTTCACCCTAAGCTATAATTGATATTCCGAATTCAAAAATGAAGTCCATTTTGATAAATAAAATTTATAAAATTTCAAAAAGTAGGTATTACTATTCACAATGGCTAGTATAATTCGTTGTGGTGTGTGTTAGAGCTCGAGGTTGCATACAACACAGGCTATTGCATTATTCGAAGGGAAACGTACCGTGGAAGCTTGGGGTGTTACATTCTCCCCTCCTTCAAATAATTGCATCCTCGCAATTTCTAGGGTATTACTGCATAAAAAGACTCGGGTGGTTCTTCATCATAAGTTCCTCAGGTTCCCACGTTGCCTCTTCCATTTTATGATTTCTCCACAAAACCTTTACCAGACGAGTCGTCTGGTTTCTCAGCACCTGCTCCCTCACATCAAGAATCCTGACGGGCTCTTCACAATAGGAAAGATCAGGTTCCAGTTCTAATTCCTCATAGGTGAGTACATGCGTTGGTTCAGGAATGTATTTCCTCAAATGAGATACGTGGAACACATCGTGAACTTTGGAGATACTTGGCGGCATTGCCAATCGGTAAGCTACAGCCCCAATTCGTTCTAGAATTTCGAAATGTCCGATGTACCTGGGACTCAATTTACCTTTCTTACCAAAACGTATGACTCTCTTCCATGGAGATACCTTCAGGAAAACATGATCACCGACTTGAAATTCCAAATCCTTCCTTCGATTATCGGCATAGCTCTTCTGCCTACTTTGAGCTGCTTTGATGTGATTTTGGATTACTTTCACCTTTTCCACCATTTCCTCCACCAGTTCTGGGCCTACAAGTTTTCTTTCACCAACGTCATCCCAACAGGTTGGTGTACGACATCTCTTTCCATATAACACTTCATATGGTGCCATCTGAATACTCGAATGGAAGCTATTGTTATAAGAAAATTCTACCAGTGGTAAATATTGATCCCACATACCCTGAAAGTCAAGTGAGCAAGATCTCAACATGTCTTCTAAGGTCTGAATAGTCCGTTCTGATTGTCCGTCTGTCTGAGGGTGGTAAGCAGTGCTCAAATGAAGTTCAGTATCCAAGTATTTCTGAAGACTTTTCCAAAATCTTGAAGTAAAACGGGGATCACAATCAGAAACGATCGATAGGGGTACTCCATGAAGTCTCACAACTTCATTAATATATAGTCTTGCTAGACGTTCTAGGGGTAGATCTTCTCTTATAGCAAGAAAATGTGCTGACTTGGTAAGACGATCAACAATAACCCATATTGCATCGTTCCTTCTAGGAGTCTTTGGTAGCCCCGTGACAAAGTCCATCGTAATATTGTCCCATTTCCACTCCGGTATGGGAAGAGGTTGCATGACTCCTCCAGGCTGTTGCCTTCCAGCTTTCACTTGTTGACAAACCATACATCTTGACACAAAATCAGCAATCTCCCTCTTCATGTTGTCTCACCAAAAATGTTCCTTCAAATCTCTATACATTTTGGTTCTCCCAGGGTGTATAGAGAAATTGGAACTATTAGCATCATCCAGCAATTCCCTTTTTAGATCAGGTATATCGGGAACAAAAAGTCTCTTCCTGAATTTCAAAATTCCATCCTTATACACAAAGTCCCTCAATCTTCCATCATTCACATCTTTAATCTTCTTCTGAAATTCTTCATCATTGGACTGAGAACTCTTAATCATCTCTAGTAATGATGGTTTGGAAACCATTTGAAAAAGAATTGATGTTTAACCTTCCCTAGTTATTCCCATGTCCATCTTCACTAGATCCATGAAAATTGGATCCCTTTCAATTCTCATCACATTCAAAACTCCATGGTCTTTTCTACTCAAAGCATCTGCCACCTTGTTTGCCTTCCCCGGGTGGTAATGTATCGTGCAATCATAATCCTTGAGTAGTTCAAGACATCGCCTTTGCCTCATGTTGAGTTCTTTTTGTGAGAATATATACTTCAAACTCTTGTGATCAGTATAAATCTCACATTTTTCACCATAGAGGTAATGTCTCCATATCATTAAAGCAAAGATCACAGCTGCTAACTCAAGATCATGAGTAGGATAGTTTTTCTCATGAATTTTTAGCTGTCGTGATGCATAGGCAATAACCTTATCATTCTGCATAAGGACACAACCAAGTCATTTCTTTGATGCATCACTATAAATAACAAACCCATCATTCCCCGATGGTAGAGTCAATACAGGGGCATTGAATAATCTTCTCTTCATTTCTTCAAAACATTCTTCACACTCTTTTGTCCGGACAAATTTAATCCCTTTACGTGTGAGCTTTGTCAATGGGTTAGCCAATCTGGCAAAATTCTGGACGAAACGTCGATAATAACCTGCTAAACCAATAAAACTACGTACCTCAGTTATACTCATAGGTGCTGGCCATTCATGGATTGCCTTGGTCTTAGAAGGATCAACAGAGATTCCATCTTTAGAGATAATATGGACAAGAAAAGAAATCTCATGAAGCCAGAATTCACACTTGCTAAACTTCCCATATAATTCATGCCTCCTCAAAGTCTCCAAGATAATGCGCAAGTGATTTTCATGATCTTCGTAGGTTTTGGAGTATACCAAGATATCATCAATAAATACCACCACAAATTCATCGAGATACTCCTTGAAAACTCTATTCATCAGATCCATGAATAAAGAGGGTGCATTAGTCAATCCAAACGGCATTACAATAAACTTGTAATGCCCGTACCTGGTTCGAAATGCTATCTTCAGAATGTCTTCCTTCTTCACACACAACTGATGGTATCCAGATCGAAGGTCAATCTTTGAAAAGTATTGAGCTCCATGCAGTTGGTCAAATAAATAATCAATGCGAGGTAGGGGATACTTGTTCTTTATCATTATAGCATTGATCTCCCTGTAGTCGATACATAACCTCATAGATCCATCTTTCTTTTTAACAAAAAGAACAAGGGCTTCCCATGGAGAAACACTAGGGCGAATAAATCCTTTATTACTCAACTCCTCTAGTTGTTTATTTAGTTCAACTAATTCTATAGTGGCCATTCTATAAGGGGTCTTCGATATAGGCCTTGATCCAGGAATTAAATCAATAGAAAACTAAACTTCTCGTTTTGGAGGATGTCCAGGTAAATCTTTCGGAAATACATCTACAAATTCTTTCACAACAGGTACATCCTCTATTTGAACATTCCTTTCCTCACCGATAGTTATTTCATTCTCTTCCTCCCTGATAATTGAATTTAGTTGAGCTATTGAGGGTGGTTCTAAAAAATAATTAGGTGGTGACGATTCTGCTCTAAAGATAAGGTGTTCCTTATCATTATCATCAAGAATCGTAACCTCTTTCTTCTTACAATAAATCTTCGCATCATAGTCCAAAATCCAGTCCATACTGAGGATTATATCAAACTCAATCATAGGTATGATGATGAGATCAGCAGATAAAGAACATTAATGTGCTCTAATGGGGACTTATTCACAAAACATTGTTGCAATGATACTTCCCTTAGGAGTTTTAACTGACAACTCCCTTATTAAATCAAATTGGAAATATCTAATTTTCTTAGCAAACTGGGAAGATATGAAACAATGCAATGATCCAGAATCAAATAATGCATTTGCTAAACTTGAGGAAACCATTAAATTACCTGCCACCACGTCATTCGGAGCTTCTACCTCAGCAGTAGTGATAGCAAAAGCCTGGCCTTGATCCCTTGGCCTTTTCTAAGGTAAGTTCTCCTGACGCTTAGGACATTCATTTGCATAATGCCCCATCTCCCTGTAATTGTAGCACTGAACATTGGTAGCTTCCTTCTTCCCCTTGCAATCACGAGCTTGGTGGCCTTTTTCACCACACTTGTAACAGACTCCCATTCCCTTCAAGCAAGTACCAGGATGTTTCTTCCTGCATTTACCACAAGATGGATATTCAACCTTTCCCTTCTTCCCTTTATTTACATTCCCAGATTGATCAGCAGGTCTCTTCTTCTCTTGCTTTTCTTTAAAGTCATAAGACTTAGAGAATTCCTTTTCTATCTTGATAGCACATGAGACAATGTCTTCGTACGATGAAAAGGATTGTGAGACTAATGCTCGACGAAGAAATGGTATTAACCCATCAAAGAAACGATCAATCTTACTTCTTGGGTTATGTATATAATTTCCATCATACCTTGATAACCTTGTAAAGTTAGCCTCATACTTTGTGACATTCTCATCCTCCTTTTGTCTCAGACTCAAAAATTTCCTTTTAATATCTGCTCGATGGTCGCGAGAAAGTATTTTTCTAAAAACAGATCTTTGAACTCTCTCCATTCCATATTTGATACTTCATCATCTTCCTTCATGTTTTGAATCAATGACCACCATTGATCAGCATCTCCAGTGAGGCGGTAAACTGCCATGATAACTTTTTCCCTTTCATTGCTCCCCAAAGCCTGAAATATTTTATCTAGGGAATTTATCCATTGCTCGGCTATTAAGGGATTTGTACTCCCGTTGAACGTTGGTGGTTGTTTCCTCATGAATCGATCTAACATTGATCCTCCACGCTGTGGATCAAAGTGCTCCATACGGTTAAGGTTATTATTCATAACCTGAGTAAGTTGTCCCAGTATGGTGATTAGCTGATTGGCACCAGTTGCATCACCAGCCCCACTATAATTATCTTGAGCAGGAGGGAAATCCCTACATGGAGTGTGTGCATTGATATGGTTTCCATTTCTTCCACTAGGTTCCATTTCTAAACAATGGCATAAAATAGATCAGTTTATGAATCAAAATACATAATCCCATTATTATAAAACACTTAACATAAATTGAACTATTTATGGATATAATCCATAATCATAAAAATGTTTTCTTTGAGGAAGTATATACTCATAAACCCTTCATAATGATTTATAAAGAAAATGAGAGTTATCCTAAGCATATCCCCCAGGAGTGTTGTAACCAAGAGTGCAGCAAGGCCCGTTGTCGTGCACCAGTTCCCGTTCGAGTCTAGCTCAAAGCGGTGTTTTCGGGTTTTACACCTAGGAACATCTGTGCCAGAGCCGCCTCTACCTTCTCGTATCCAGACAGGGATGTATTGCTCGGAAAACTCCCAAAATCTCTATAATACCAAAATTCTAGGAAGTTCTCCTATACTAATACTCAAAGTTCATCTTAGGTCTACGTGCTCTAATCAGAGTTTATCTAAATATAGCTTCCAAAGTTTGTACTAAACTTCCTCTGATACCAACTATAACGCCCCGACCCCAGCTACCCAGAGTTAGTGAATTATTACATAACATTGTCATGATCACAAGAAAGATCAAATCTCGAAAGACCGATTGGTTTAGTAGCCTTGAAAACACTAGATATATTCATAAGTTTTACATTACATCATAAAATGAAAAACTACTACAACAACATAATGTCTCCACAGTCCACACTATTATCCCCTCATAATATCCTTGCAGGTCATTCATAATTTACTTCTTCACTTCCTGGGAAAAATAAAACATAGAAAAGGGGTGAGCTCAAATGCCCAGTAAGGATAACAATATAGCGGAAACTTTCATAAATGAGAATAAACATTTAAGGCAATGTATAACTAAAACAAAAGCCTTTCAAACTTTAACTTTCAACATTGTATGGCATAAATAAAATGAAATAATGCCATTTACTCATTCACATGGATATTATACTAATCGAATAATCACATGAAAGATCACTAACCACTTTCATAATGTTGGAATGTATAATGCCAGACTATCATAACCACATAGCCAAGGCCTCGTGCCAAGACTACAAATAAGATTTTGTCAAGGCCTTGTTCCAAGACACTAGTTTGTCTCATGAGACCTACCGATGCATCGAGGAGCTATAGCGGGCTCGAGCAGTCACATATTATAAGTCCAGTGCATTCCCATATGAAAAGGTTTAAACATAACAAAAACATTCGTATTAAAACTAGCATACAAAATGCCAATAATTTCACCATAAACTATGAATGGTATAAAAAATTGCACATCCACAGTAAAACATATCACAAAACCTTCAATACAATATAGAAGTTTTGTATCATAATAGATCAACTTCAAATAAGCGTAAAATCCATCAAAGGATGTTGACATAGATGAAATCAAAACACTTTTTAGAGAAATTTCTCTTTCTATTTTTGAAATCATTTAGGAGCCATATAAAATAAAAAATTTCTTGAAAATATTCTTATAAGCTTGTAAGGAAAGCTTTGAAGATTTTATAATGGCGGAAAATAACCGCACCCGCCGTATAAGTTAAAAAAACATTCTTACCTTAATTCTGTCGAAAAGGTTAAAAAGGACCTTGTTTTGAAAACGACAGAAAGCTTCCTCTTATAAAAAGTCAAAAAGGGGTATAAATGAATTTAACCCATATTCTTGTAAATAATAAAAATGTTTTGAAAAACATTTTGAAAAACAAGGATGTGGATGATAAAGAGATCCTAGTAGAATATTACGTATAAACAACCTCGGATAATGAAGAGATTGTGAAATAACACTTACCTTGTACATTTCCTTGGTTGGGGTAGGTTAAACTCCTTTATAATGGTGAAATAATTGTTATTAAATTATACAAGAATCATATACATTCATATGATATCATATATGATCTTTTAACATTGCATTGGTAACAATATATTAGATTTATCGTTGTTTCGGGTGTTAACTTACTCGTTTTATTTTATATGTTTTGTTACGTAAGTCATGTTTTTCATGGATAGGTTGTATCTTATTCATATCCAGAATGATATCATATCCTTAAACATTATTTTTAAATCATCAAATGATAATTATACTTGAATGGATACGACGGAGAATGAATCTCATCGCGTTCGTGGAGACGGTAGTCCGTACGTACGCACGAGCGACAATATCATTATTTTGATATTAAAATAATATATAATTGGATAGTATATCATATATATAGAATCATTATCATGTTATATTTATTATTTACATGAATTATATATCATTATTATACCCACCTAAATAATAATATATTGAATAACGATTACACCACGACGTGGAGACGGTAAGCCGTACGTACGCACGTATGGTGACATGTCATTCAAATGATGGGTAGAATACTGAATATGGTTGTTCCATATTTATAATAACATCACAGTATATAGAATATACTGGAGTTATAATTTTAGAATTGAAATAATAAACAAAGAGGGAGTGGAAGAAGAAAGAAACATGAAAGAGGTGATGAAAATGTTACCTCTTCTTCGGGTTCTTCCTTTTGATTTGATAAAAAGGACTCCTTAGGATGGCTTTCTAACCAATGTAAAGCTTCTAGGATAAAGGGAGAGAAGTTGGGAGAGTATTTGGGCAGAGTTTGTCCGAACCAACAGGCTTGAAAGTGTGAATAAGGTGGTAGACGTGGGGGCCTTTTATAAGAGGAGAGGAGGGGCTCTTTTGGAATGATTGAAATGTTACATTATTATACAATGATTTTCGGATTCTAAAGGTACCAAACTTATATATTTCGTGGATAAAGAGATAAGGTTTCGAAATCTCCTCATCCAATAGGCTTTGGACAAGTGTAAGCCTTGTATTTTGCATTATCTTCTCATTTTATTTAAATCGTTAAATAATGAGGTCATCGCTGCATCATAATGATGTCATAAATAATTTAATTTATTTAATTTCTACAAATTATAAAAAAAATACTATGATGTAGGAAATCTTTTTAGATTTCTAATGAATATTTATAGTCAAAATTTGGACTTGTGTAACCCCACATAGAAACTGTTTTAGTAAAACAACTCATGTTTGTGTCAATTTAATTTTAACGTTAAATAAATATATATTAATGTCATTTTCCAACTAAAGTGGCTCCATGGGGTCCCCAAGTTGACCCATGGGTTGTCTTGGTCGGCCATGACTCATCCAATAGGATTAGGACAAGTTTCAAGCTCATATCATATTATTAAAACATTGTTTTTTCCTTAAACTACACTAATTACCTCTAATCGCGATTAAGAACTTAAAAGTTACTATTCACCAAAAAATTATTTTAATCTCATTGAACCACATTTTACTTCTTAATGACAACCATGTATGTCGGATTTTTGAAAATCAAATCACAGAAGTGGTAATATTTCATTTAAACGAAAAATCAGTAATTTAACTACCACTTAGTGGTTTCACTATTCATCAAAAATTGAAGTTTTTCATAACAATGCCAAAATTTCACCCTAAGCTATAATTGATATTCCGAATTCAAAAATGAAGTCCATTTTGATAAATAAAATTTATAAAATTTCAAAAAGTAGGTATTACTATTCACAATGGCTAGTTTAATTTGTTGTGGTGTGTGTTAGAGCTCGAGGTTGCGTACAACACACGCTATTGCATTATTCGAAGGGAAACATACCGTGGAAGCTTGGGGTGTAACAACTATTGTGATCAGTTTATACCTTTATGCATAAAATAAAATTTAAAAAATATTTCCTTGAAATTTCAAGTATGTCGATGTTGATTTAACTTCCATGTGTTTATGAAAAGTCATGCATCATGATATTTCATCATAAAAAGTCAAATACATAGTTTTTAGTAAATATTAGTATTTATTTGTTCTAAGCATGATTATAAATATATTTTCGAAACTAAAACACCAGTAAAAATTATATGTATATAAGGAAACCTAATAAAAAAATGTTTTATAAAAATCGGTACTCAAACTTTGTAAATATGATAGGGAATTGGATAGTGAATCCATCCCTCAAATGGGTAGGCCCAAGATAGACTTCAATGTTTTCAGTGTCCCCAGTTGTTTTGTTTTTAGGAGCTTGCTTAAAATTTTAAACTGGGTCACTAGATTAGTTTTAAAAGTATTTTTGAAATATAATTATTTTTCAAATAATTACTTTACAAATATATTTCTAGTTGAACATTTAAAATGTATTATCAAAGTAACATTTTTAAAAATAGATTTATCAAAGGTTTTCAAAACACCTTACTGGGCATCTTTTCTGCTCACCCTATGTTTTCAAAATGTTTTTCACAGGTTGCCTTGAAATCCAGAGTTGGTCGTCTTTGTTGTAGTATGCAGTGGAAGCGTAGTGGAAAATTGTTTTATTTTATTTCGACTTTGATAAATGTAAAGTTCTGTCTAATCCTCCAAAACCTAGACCGGTAAAAGATCCTTGTTTCTATAAAGTGTTGTGTAATTTTTCAGTTTCAATTATAAAAAAATTTACAAAGCATTTTGAAGCACCGAGTCCGGAAGAGCGGGCTTGGGGCGTTAAAAATTATCTAAACAATAATTTTTAATTAAGGTAATTTTTAATTCCCTATTACTTTTTTTTACCATCGCTTAAAAATAACCTTTTTAATGTTTTCCTCATAGGTCATTTTTGAATTTCATTACAAAAGTATATAAATCTATTTTTTAACATTTATCACATGATTCTCATTTCAGACTTTTCAAACCATTTCTCCAATAATTATTCCTATTAATGATTCTATTGTATTTTTAAAGATAATATTATCCCATTATTCTGGGATATTTTATTTTAAAAATAATGTTTAATTTTTGATAATAGTACATTAAAGGATTTCATTCCACTTTCATTTTTTTATATTCCACTAAATTTTCTTATTATTAACATAATTTAATTTCCATGTTTACATATCTAGAATTCCATTCAAATTGTTGTTTTCAATGGTCTCTTTTCACCTAATTAAATGGATTTATTATGGTGAGCTATAATGTTTTTTACAGCCATATTAAAAAATATTTATGTAAATTCATTTTATAATAACACTTCAATTTTATTATCAATATATAAAATATATGTCACTTCTATATTTGTGTTTTATGTATTACTCCCTCAGTTATCTTACAAATTTAATGTTCATAACCCCCCTTGTTTATACTGGTTATGTTCTCTATCACTCACCATTTCTCTAGTGAAATTATTTTTAAACTTGGTTCCCATATTCTTCAATTTCATGGATATATTATATATCACTTCAAATATTTATATATTTTGTTTTACACTTTTTACATATCAATATACTTATTAATTTATATGGGTTTAGCATTAACGGTCCCTTCCATGAATGTTATTCCATTTATTATCTATGAAAATATTGAAATATTGTATACTAATTCAATACAGATATTCATAGATTAATAAGTAATATTGGTTATGTATTGTATTTCTTATACATTCATTTATATAATTTATGTAATGGAATTAATTTGTCGTGGGTGGGGTCTAGAATTATATACCCCTTGTACTATCATTATCTCCCATGATAAAAATATCCGAGGTATTTGGTGTAAAACTAGCCCAATTATATATTATGTCTTGGAAATAGGCATTTATGATATGTTTATGATGTATAGAATTATAGATTCCATCAATATAAAATCAATTAGTGTTTTTAGTGTGATTATTTACATTATCATGTTATCAATGGATATATCAGATGATCATGTTATTAGTTATATATTGTTATTATTATTATTATTATTTATTTCTCGATTATTTTTCATATCTTATTAATTCCACGATAGCTTTAGTTGACACTTTCCATTACTTTGAATTCCACCTCACCGCTATTATGTTTCAATTTCCCTGAGTTATTATTAAGAGAATAAAATATGAAATTTCAATATATGTATCACATATGGATAATTATTTGAGAAATTATGAATACTTATTATTAAATAAGGAGTCCTATGTTTTGGTGGGAGGGAACATTTTATATGAAAGATATCTATTTTTTCACTAATTGTTTTCCTAACATAATAAAAATTTTAACTTGAAAGGGTAATGGGTATGTAAGTTACTTAATATTTTTTATTGATATATTTATTTTTGTTATTTATTATAACACCTTGATCTTAATCACCTTGTCTGGTCCATAGATCCACATAACCTCACATCTACATCCCCATATGTAAGAGGCTACTGATTGGTACCGAGGGTCAAAAGTAATGTTGAGAGACTATACCCTTAGTAATCACATCAATCACATGAAAATAAAACATAAATCTTATACAAATATATATCATAGTAAAAGATAATAGAAATAAGTTCTATATGATATTTCATGAAAGGTCACTATAGTATAATAAAATGGACCCCTGATGTGGTAATTCAAGGAGTATAATTGGATGAAATAAATAAATAAAAGTTTTGGGGAACCTATCGAGGGTATGTCCAAATGTCATATCTATCTCCCATATCCATGAACCTCATCAATCCCTCCGAGGCCCCCTACCCTACCCCATATTCCTAATCATGATTTTTTCATAAGCACTAATATGGTCTTATAGTGTGTTAGTAAAATTAGCTGAAGACCACCTATTTGTACTTAACATAAGATCAATTTTATATAGACTTTTATGAAATTATATTTTATTAATTTTCAATCCATGATTACAAATAATAATTTACCAATTCATATTGTACTGACCATGTTTCCACAAGCCCCATCTGTAACTACATTGATGCCATTTCAGAAAAATATAACATGTTATCGATCACATGACTTAGATCAATAAATTTGACTTCATACTCATTTAATTATAATACTCATTAAACATTTATGTGAAAATTTTCTATCCTTCCTCATGGGAATGTATTATTCACGATGCATGGTTACCTACTCACTTGTGATGGTAGGTGCGCGTGAAACACCCATATAACAGACTCTATATATCATATGCAAGGATATTCCCCATAAGTATATCACAATATCATATATATAAAATATTCCAAATGTGAAATGAAGTTCCTCTATGCATTTAAATATAAGAAAATAACCATCCTATGAAAATATATAACCAACGAGTCAAGTTATCCTCCCTCCCCTCTAAAGAGTTGGTTAAGTCAATTAGGTATACCACTTTACATTTACACAGAAACAGAGATTGCATAACCTTTTCACAATGTTACATATAAACAATGACATATAAAAGAAAAATATATCACAATAACTATTTCAACATTATACTAATATTAAACAAGTAATAATTGACATAACAAGAAACACAAAATAAATAAATAAGAAAATGTCTCAATAGTAGACATATACACAAGACAAACATTCCAAATAATTCCACATAGAATCCCAAGATGGTATGTACATAATAACAAAATATTTCTTACATAATGTATTACTATTTTTCAAGGAATCCTCACCTGAATCACATATGTTTTTTAATTAATTTATTCTGATCATAAAAGATTCTAAGAATCAATTCCAATTATTTTTTTCAATTTTAAAATCTATTTTTTTGTGATAATAATTTCTCTCTGAAGAATAATCCTAAGATTTGAATATGAAAATAATAAATTATTATTTGATGATTTTGGATTACTATCATTTATGGTCGAATCAAACCATTCATCCAAAAATATTTCGCATGTTAATTTAAAAATTGTACATTAAATATAGAGAATAAAAACAATAGATTCTTACCAAGAATTTATTGATTAAAAAATGTTTCATAAAAGAACAGAGTAGAGATAATGTTCTTCCAATCATATTAATCAGAATAAGAAATTAGACTTTTCTCATAATTTTTCATAGGTCATAGATACGGTAGTTCTAGGATTCCCCTACTCAAGAGGATTTCAAAATCAAAGGGTGGGAGGAGGTTTTTTTATAATAATACGTTCACCACAAAGTTATGTTTTGTGGTGCTAAAACCCTAGAATAAAAACAACCATTAGTTTATTTTTAATTAATATTCTGATTTTGAGGGTTTAAAATCATAGAAAATAATATTTATGAATTTAAACAAGCCAAAAAATTAAAACTATGTAATTTTAGTCTTTTAAAATCATCAGTCTCATTTACAAGTTTTATTTGGAAGATAAAAATAACAAAAAAGTGGGTTAAAAACTACCTATACACAAAAAATGGAAATTTGTAAGGGTAACATAGTTTTACCATTACCTAGATCATAGTTTCTGTGTGAGGGTAATGTTTTTTACCCTAATGATGTTCATGAATTAAAATTAACATTACATAGAGGTTATGTTACCCTTATGCAGCCTTTGAAAATTAGGAGTTACCATTACTCAACATAGACTTACCATTATATAGAGGTTGGGTTTCCCTTAAACTATGAAAAAGTAAACCCAAATTTATTTATCTCCCAAACCCTATCCTATGTAATATTAGAATTTATTTACATTTACATGGATCATAGAATCTACATATGGGTATTAATAAAATAAAAATATATTAAATTTCCAAAGAAAATTGTAATAATTTATAACAAAATGTGTCTATAAATAAAATTTATAATGATGAAATTAAAATTTTCCACTACTAAGGAATTATCATCTTAAAAAAGTGTGTAAATTTCATCTAAAACATCCTAGTCTAGTTAGCTCATATATCATATTCTAACTCCCAAGTCCCTTATTCAACATTTCTATGCCACCATAGGACATTGAGACATAGAACTATCATTCCTCACAATACCATATTTGTCCTGTCTGTGATCAACACTGGTATATCTATAAATTATGTGTTAGTATCTAACCCAATATCATCATAGTCTATCACATTCATAGGAACAAGAATCTACCTCTGATGCTAAGAGACATGGAATATATCCTTCACAGCTTGATATCATAGAGGTAGATCCAAATAGTTATCCAGTATCCAAAAAAAACTCAGTAATATCTACTGGTAAAAGATATCTTTATACTAACTTCCCTTGATTTTGAATATACGGATACCATCATCAAGGAGTCACCCGTATGAAAAATTGATCGACTATAAGGAACTCCATGGTCCACCTCATAATATCATCATATGATCAATATCTAATTTGAGTGATGATTAACCACTCATGGATAAATTTTAATCTCTTAGAGGTATCCTATACCAGTTTTGTCCCCACAAATTCTATTACACCCACCTTGAACTAATTCATTAGTGAGGGACATGGAAGACTATAAATAGACTTCAAAGGCTAAATCTAAATTTAGTCTCAAATTTTTTTTGTACATAAACTCTACCCAGGCTAGGTGATCATCATAAGTTAAACTAATTTATAGGATGAATTCCAATATAATATATTGAAATATTCAAATTTTCCTCTCTTATTATCCATGATTCTTCAAATTATACATTATGCTCGGTTTAATATGGGTACCCAAATCCTTCTATAATCCCTTCAAAATCCCTGATGTGAAACTTTTGTCTCCATATAATATGTTTCTTAAAGTCACTCCATGATAAAATATAATATCCTATGCATATAGTTTCCTCTATTCACCCACTAAAAGAGTCTCTTGAATCATCAAAAAATGAGTAACTTTTATATGTTGGTCCACTACAATCCAAATAGTATCACAACTCCTCAGGGTTTAGGGTAACCCTATCCTAAAGTACATTATCATGCCTTCAAGCATCCACACAGGATTGTAATCAAGCTTAAGGAAACCCCCAATAAACTAATATTTGGTCTTTACCCTCTAGGATGTAATGAATTACAAAACAAAACATGTGATGTCCTACATCATTACTGGCCCCCAAAGTAGGTGTCTAATATCGTGGTACATTTTCATTGATCTCGGATGAACTTTCCACATTGAATCTTTGGATTGTTTTATCCATTACTCCATTAGGGAAACAAGAATTACTAACCTTCACTAAAAAAGACCATTTCCTCATCATCAATGTATAACCTTGAGATGGAATCATACTCTTACATGCATTCCCGCATCACTACACAAACAGGATACAACACATTGTTATCCATTAACAGGTCCATTAATGGGAACATTATAACTAAAGGTTCAAAAGTCATTACTCTAGGATCCTCTCATTTATCCACTATCCACTATGTATTCAAACTCATCAAATGTAATTAGTCTTACAAAGACCGCTCTCATATCTCACATGTCACCAATGTTTTCCTACAATGAGAATCTGGAATGATAAAAAAAATTCCCATATCGTGGGATATATCAAAGGAAAATGTCTATAGATACTATACCCAACACATGTACCTCATATTGAGGTATTTCTAAGTAAATATCCATCATGATATCTTATGACCCATATAGAAGTTAAACAATTTACTAAAGTGATAATGTCACCAAATCTTCAGAGTGGGGACCACAACTACAAACTCTAAGTTGTGTGTTAGGTAGTTCCTCTATTAAGGTTTCAACTAAAAAGACCTATAATCAACTAAATTTTCTCTATACATCAACATAACACCCAATCAAACACCATAGACATCAAAACACACTATTTATCAAATCCTAGTTTATGGAAGATTTAAAACAAGAGCTATTCTCAATCTTATCTTCAACTCCCGAAAGGCCTCTTTACACTAATCAGTCTACTCAAACATCACCCTCTTTTTTGTAATTTAATTATTTTGATAACATAATCATAAGAAGTATAGGGTGAATCATCGATAGTACCACAAAATACAGAGAAAATTCCCGATCACAAATAAATTCATCAGGTGTTCCCAATATATCAAACCCTCCACCTTCTTTGGGTCCATTGAAATTTTTGTATTTGAAATTATTTTCCCAAGGAACCATACCTCAAAAATCCAGAGGGGGAACTTTGAAATTTTAGCATATATTTGATGTTTTCTAGGTGTACTCAATGAAATTTCATGGTTCAAAACACGCATGTATAATTTCTTATAATATATCATGATATTATCTATGAAGAGAATGATGAAGGAGTTATAATATGGATGTCAATTTTTTATTAGCTCCGTTAACACCATGGGATCATTTTTCAACCCAAAAAACTTGAACATATACTCATATAGTCCACAATTACTATTAAACACGATATTTGTAATATAATCTCCTCTACCCTAGGGATTATGGTAACACAAGAAAATATAAAACATAGAGAACCATTGGGTTCCTCATAATTAATAAAAAAATCATCAATCCTGGTTAAAGTGCACTTATTATTTGTTGTTACCTGATTCATCTTTTTATACTCCACAAAGAGCTATATACTACAATATGACTTCTTAGGAAAAAAATATATTGACACCTCAAGGTTATGTTCTTGAGTGGATAAATAATTTTTCCTTGAGCTCCACTAATATCACCTTAAACTCTCTCAATATAGTTGGTGACATATGATATGATGGAATCAATATTGGTTTCACCCTAGGAATAAACTCAATTCCTCTTCTAGGTGTAAGACATAATAATTAATCTATGATAAAAAACTAATAATGATCCACCACTATGGGAATGATAAAAGAGGTTAATTTTGATTCTAATATAATATCTAGACCTAATAATTGTTCCATGATAAATCCTATCTAGCATATGTCTAGTCCCATCATACCAACTATGGATCCCAATAACTGGTTAAAACAAGCCCCATTATCATAGGTGTGAAGAATGATACACAACTCTAGTAGTAGTCGGTATGAGCTCAATAATTTTCCAATAAATCCATTCCAAATATCACATTAAAACTAGTCATATCTATGATTATAATTTCTCACAAGTGTCCACATATAGAATAACTACCGGAAACTCTGGAAATGACTAGATATGTTCTAATCTCATTTACAATATTATTCCCATAGATTGAAATTCAGAAGATAACCTAAACATAAAATATAATCCATAAGTGACATGATAAGTTATGAAATAATGGGAATCCATTGTATCAAACAAATTAATATATAGCATGGATTTAATCAATGTTATAAATATAATTAGAAAAGTTCCCTCTATTTTTATGGCTGAAACCCAATCCATTCAATTATTATTTCCCACCTCTGGATAATGAAATTTCCTTTGTAGTGACAGACTCACATGGGTCATAATTTTTTGGTTCCAGATTCTATTAATGAGGAACCCTACTTTCACCTTAACCTGAGCTCCTCGAATGTAGATGTGGAATATTAGAACAAAAGTGACAGTGATAACCCATATTTCAACATCGGTTGATTTATTAGGTGACATAAAAAATTATGTACTAAAATTTCTTTTTAGTCTATAGTATTGCCACTAGGTCAAAATTACTCCTATAGAGGGAGTGGAAGTGGCCCTACTCGGATTCTCCTGTATTCCACACTATTGACCTCCTTATCCTTCCTCTTACTTCTATCGAAAGAGGCACTTAGTTAAACACATGGAATTTTTTTCATCACTATACTATAAGATGAGATAAAACATTTCAAAAACCATCTTAGAGGGTCCTATTCCATGACTTCCCCAAGCCCGCCTCTAATAGGATAGAGGGTGGTGACTAGCACAATGAATGAATATCTCAAAAATTGGTAGCATTAGCCTAAAGTACCTATAGGCACACAAACACCTCCAAGCCAAAAATAATAAAATATAAAAACACTAACTACACCATGAATGAAAATCACTATATCCCATAACCAGAGTACAATAGTGAAGGTATTAGAAAATAAACAGGGAAAAATAAATTCCCACCAAAAAATTCTATAACCACAAGTATAACCTGTAATAAATGAGGTATTGGGACTATTGTTTGAAAATCCACAAGAACACACCTTGGTTTGTCTAGTCTCACAAAGCATCACCTGGTCCTGGTCTACCTAGGACTCTGTTGAATATTTGATTTTCTGCAAAGGACATGACACATGCGAGAAAATCCAATACAGGTTTGAGTATAATAATACTCAAAAGGACAACCCAAAACTACAATGGAATACCACAATGCAATTCTAGAATATTATGTACAAGTAGATATACATAGGTATGTGTCTACAACACATATAATAAGAAAATCTAGACATACTCAATCCAGAACACACTGTCTAGTAGACATCCACAACCAATTATAAGCCACATGATTCTGCTCTATGCATGGAACTTCCCAGAGAACTCTATCCTAGAGCCATGATATCATCGGAGACACTCATGAAGAGGTCAATCACATTTGGGCTACTCATAAATAGAACACATTGGTTAAGGAATACTGTGATACATAAAGAGGGGATCAATCTCACACACACTGAGAATACTATATACACAATTTGATCAACCCAAAACATAGAGGATCCTAACCAAACATACTAGGGAATACCACTACCCTACTTATGCGGACTTCTAGATAGAGAACCAATGCCTTACTCTTTATGGTTATGTATATTTTAAAGAACACCCCTACGGGTGAAAGGGGATCACACTCTAGTCCCATGAAGGGATATCATACTCTATCTAGGAATCTTCCATTGAAGGGGATTGCAATCTAGTAATATGGACATAATGTCATAATAAACCCTTGAGGAAATGACTAAGGGAATTATCTCAACCAACAAGGTCTAAAATAAAAACTCACTACCTATCTAAAAATACCGTCTCAATATTAGTGTCTCAATGTCATAAATGATTCATCAATTAGATGATCTGTTTAGAAATTATGGTTATTTGAATGATTATTGGATCCATTTCACCCATGGACCAATTGCGGCGGTTAGTCCACCTATTGTGGCTGCCACACTCGACTACCCCGATCAACCGACCCCATGTTACCATGAAGACCTGGTATCTAGAGCTGTTGGGGATCACGTTTAACTACCAGGGTCGACCGTGGCTTGGCTGCGGCCCAATTTCCCTACGTCTGACCCATTCGTCTTGACCAAAATGGCCCAACCCTCTCATCCCATAATGATCCCACATGGTTCCTCAGATCCAATATGGTTCCACATATATTGTTGTTTCACGTACTTCTATCCACATAGTCATCAGCTACATCCCATGTGGCTGCCTCCGGCATGCCACGCCACCATCGACACCACTTGTTGCTGGTTCTGTACCAGTGGTCCCATTAGCGGAAAACCTCATATCCCTTGATTCCCAAAACATGAAATGATCATATATTCAAGCTACTTGAGTCCCGGTCTACACATAACTAGTTTCTGCTGCCGATTTTCATCCAATCTGGGGGTTCGATCACATTCGGAGCCACCCATCAAGGTCAATCCCTGAACACAGGGATCCAATGGTGATGAATGAAAATAATGGGGGGGAGAAAAGCACAAAGAACAACCCTAAAGAATGACCATTTTCCATTATTTCTATCATCCTCAATCTTCTTCTATTAAAATGATACAGGAAGAGGAATAATGATCAATCTCCTGATAATCCCATAGATAAAATGACATCTTGGAACAATGGTCAATCAATAAGAAATAAATTATTTGATCGGTCTATGTTCATCATAGAATTCATGAACATCGAAAACAACTGAAGAAATACACTCTACCTCGATTAGGTTCAATATCTGAAAAATAATGAAGTGTATTTGTCATCATTAGAAAGGTTTATCAAATTCTAGGTGCGTCGTTCGATCAATCTGTCATCGTTTGCCAAAGGATTTTCTAGTGTTTCATTCTCCATTTCTCTAGAGGAATCCTAGGGTTATTATGGTAACCCATAAATCCTTAAAAACATAATAAAATGGAACTCACTTCATGAAAATAATTTCTTACTTAATTATTTTACTTATTGTGGCATCCTCTGTTACTTTTTCTATAGATAGCCAAAAATGAAAAAATTTAAGTCATGAATTGGGTAAATCCACCATTCTAAGATCAACGGTGCCCTTATATTTCTGATTTGAGCAACAATTTAACAGTTATTACACTTTTTTAGGAAGAGCATGGGTTTGTACTATTAAAACATTTATCATTTTCATGCATTTGTTTTGGTCACACCGGACCATGGAATTGAATTATCTATTAGGCCTGGTCTCAAAATCGCCCTATATAATATATACAAATAATAAAATGAAGATATGAGATGTTACATTCTACCAAACTTCTGGATTTACATCCCTGAAAAGCAAGATAGGGGATACTCAAATAGATGATGGTATCGAACACGAATTTGAGCCTCCCACTCTGATATGCTCTCTTGAAGATTCATTTGATGCCACTAGACAAGAACTAATGGAATCTCCCACCCACAAAGGATCCTCTCCTACTAATCCTCAATCTCCACTAGTTACTCAGCAAAATACTCTCAATCCTTTATTTCCTCCCCACCCCACTCGATGAGGTGGGACAATTTATGCATGTACATCATCAACTGTAACATGTAGAAGATGGAGTGTACCCACTCTAACTACAGAGGTAGATCCAAAAGGTAAAACACCTCACCAACTATACATATTATCTGGAATGTGATGGTGAACTTCAGAGATGGATTTCTACCCTGACCAAATCTCCGTAATAAACAATGATGTGAACCCAAAGGAACACATGGCCTCCTTCCATGAACTCCAAAGGCCTCTATCACCTATCAGTAAAAGACATGTGATGGATCTGTGTAGTCTTCATCCACTCATGGATGATCTTTACCTTCTCTGTGCTATTTTTCAACAACTCTATGCCGATGTGTGCTGACTCTCTTAGGTTAGTCCAATGAAGGGGTGACATATAGTGTTTCCCGTACATGGCCTCAAATGACGTCGTACCAATGGTGGAATGGCAGTTGTTTTTTAAAAAATTCCCTAGTTCTAGATGATCCAATGAACTACTAAAAAATACTAACATTAAAGCTCACATGATATCCTCCAGAATATTAATGGTCCGCTCAGTCTAGCCATCCATCTATTGGTGGAACACTATTTTAAAGAGTAAATGGGTCCCATAACACCATGTAATCCCTTATTCATTCTTGGCCTCCAAAACTGATGTCGAAGGTCCTCATTTATCTTTTCCACACCTAGATGTACTACCAAATGGGATGTATGAAACTCCCTCATAACCACATCCCACAATTCCACTGGAACTAATATACTTCCTTTGAAAAGAACAATGTTCTACCTTATTTTAAATATCCATTAAGAACATGCCCTGTATGAATCATAGCACATAAGGTCTCACAGTTGATATCCCTATGTTGTACCTCCCTAACTTATTATAAGAGTTTAGGGTTGAAAACCATCGACTTTAGGTAATCCACTCTATCTCCATCCACAAAAGAAAATTAGAATAAGGCTAACTACTATGATATCTCATTGCACAAATATGAACTGGATCTCGTAATAAGAGTGTTTTCCACCACGTTCCCCTTTACATGAGTTTATGAAACCGTCAAGTCGTAGTCCTAGAGTAACTGTAGCCATACCCTATATCTCAAGTTCATATCCTTCTAAGAGAAGAAATTCATGAGACTCTTGTGATTTGAGTAGATGATAAATTGGTCTCCCATTAGGTAGTGTCCCTATATCATCATTGCAAAGACTACCACTGTAAACTCAAGATCATGGGTTGCATAGTTCTACTCATCTAGTCTTGTATGACGTAAAATAAAGGAAATCACAAATTGCATCTACAGTAGGACACAAACAGGCCCAGTTCTAGATACATATTATAACACTACGTACTCATCACCATCCAATAAAAATCACAAGATGGTAGCACTTGTTAATCTCAGCCTCAACTGCTCAAAACCCTCTGGGAACTTTTTTTTTCACATGAAAGGATTCCCTTTTTATATCAATGGTTTAAAGGATACTTCCACCCTAAGGATGTCGATTACAAACTTTTGATAGTACCTTTCCAAACCAAATAAAATATGCATCGCGACAACACTCTTGGGTGGATACCTTGCATGAACCACCACAATCATCACTAGATCCACTATAACTCTAGCCTCTGAAATGATGTATCCAAGAAAATGGACCTCTAAAATCCATAACTAACACTTAGAGAGATTCCCATGATGTTGGTTCTCTCTATGTGTTTCTAAGACCATCCTCAAGTGTCTCATCGGCTACTCCTCATATACCATGTACTCAAGGATGTATCAATGAAGACCACCACGATCCAGTCAATCTAAGGCTGGAATATCCTATTCTTAAATCCTATGAATACTGCTTTGGCATTCACCACAAAATAATAGAATCCCCTTGTATTCAAGGTGGTCATAATGACATCTGATGGTTGAATTCATCATATCCTCATCACGTACTCGTAGCTAGTGATATCCAAATCTAAGTTCAAACTTCAAGAACCATTGAACCACTTTCAATTGATTAAAGAGGACATTGGTCCTCTATAATTGATAAATATTCTTCTAGGATACCTCAATCAATATTTGGTAATTCACATATATCCTCAAGATATTATCTGACTTCATGGAAAATAAATCTAGGGAGGTTCAAGGTGAAACACTGGGTCTCCTGAATCCCTTCCTTCAAAATTTCTCCAACTGTACCATCAACTCACGAAGCTCTATGGGAACCATATGATTTGAGGCTATAAATATTGATGTCTCCTCATGGTAGATATCAATTTATTAGTCTGTATCCCTTTGGGGTGGTAAACCTAGAACATCTACATGAAGGATATCCTTATGATCTTCCACCACTACAAGAAACTAAGAACTCATATCATCCACTACACCGAGAGTTAGGCTAGCCAACTGATGAGTGATTGGTCGCACCCTCCTATGTGTGAGTCTATCATATACTACTTATGTTTCATTTTCACAAAAAAAGTACAACCGAGTTCTATCACTACTGATACACCACACTCTATGTCTAAAACAGTCAATCTAAGCATGAAAAGTGGATAACCAATCCATAAAAGAATAACATTGTAAAGAATCAATTCCACTGCTAAGAGATCCCAACCAAAACTCTCACCTCCATGATTTTAGTCACACTGTCGGTACCATTGATTGATCATCAAATCTTTTTCTATACGATTAACTAAGTGTTATGATGAATAAAATGGTTCACTAGAATATCTTAATCTCTAACAAGATTCATGGAAAGTAAGGATTTACCAGAACTTGTGTCTATAAAAAACTTATCTATGGTGGAAAAGATATATGTCATACCCCAAATCACCCTTATATCCTTGGGGTCATAAGCCTCTATTTCCTAAAACTAGACTATTTCTTTTCCACTAGATCCCTCAGCCTGGTGTGGACCACTAGGGGGTGGTGGTGGTAATAGATCAAACCTCTAACCACCTCCTACTTCCTTGCCTACTCCTCTTATATGTCTACCAACCTACAGACTACCATACTCAAGTCTCTACCTATACCTCAGTGGTCCCTCAACCATATCCCAATCAGTTGTACAATAGGTTGGGAAATATCATGCAAGATATCCCCGACAACCACAAGAGTAACACTGTCTATACCTTAGCATATTCGAGCCACCCTGGGAGCCCTACCCCGCTGACCCTATCTTTTGGAATCATTCCAAAATCCTACTATCCCACTTAGATCCATGTGACAACCATTGTCTACCTATTTCCAATGTCTCAGCTACCCAGTTTCCATTTCTAGCTCCCACTATCAGTGTATACTTCTCTAGAAATATCTCCACTTGAAGGGATTTCTCATGTACCCCATAATTGTAAGGAATACTAAGGGATAATATTGATTCCCAAATGTCCAGGAATAATCCCCGCATTATGGTCAGATCTCTAAAGAACTGTGTGAGCACCACATCCCTAGAGTATCATGAAATATCCATAAAATTATCTAAAAACTCTATCATGGTCAAACTACCCTGCTGCAGATACATATTCTTCTATATGTTCATTGATCATAACATATCCATATAGAACTCCTCTCTAAATATATTCTCAAAGTCTATCTAGGAGAGAGATGTCTCATGATGTGTCTGATTAACTAAGATCCTTCATCGCCCCACATATCCCTAAAGAAGAATCACAGAAAAGACTACCATCTAGTCGTCAGGAATCCCCACAGGGTAGAAAACATAGGTCACTACCTCTATCCAATCCTCATACAACTGGGGGTCTGGCTGACCCCAAAACCTGGGTGGTCTCTACCTCTGAAAACAATGAAACACACATAGCCTACTTGAATCATCAGGTGACAGTGATGGTAGTATATGATTCTTGAGGGGTATAAGTATATATGGTAAACAACCAGGAGGTGTAATCTCTGTTACATTTCCTATACAAATTCCTCCTCACTAGGTGAATGATCATCATGATCATGTGGGGGAATCCTAGCTAGTTGTCTACCTGGAGGCATCCTGTAATAAAACAAGATGTACAATAGTCCATAGAGTATATATGGAGAGATAACTCAAGGACATGGAATACAAAACCATTCCTATATGATGCATGTACCATTAATTTTCCATGCAGCCATTATTTTCTTGCACCAAGTTGAGAATAATGTGCTCATAGTCTGGTTGTATGGATACGTCAGCTGCCACATCAACACTGGATTCCCTGGTCTAAATGCTAAACATGAAACACATAACACTATTGGATAAAACAAATCTCAGAGACTACTGATCCTACAGTAGAGATGAACCCCTCTAATACCAATCCGTCATGACCAGTCCTAGAGGGGCCCATGTCGTGACTACCCCAAACCCACTCTAATAGGTCAGGGGATAGCACCTAGCACCGAGTAGTTATATTCCAAAAATGGGGGCCATTATCTTGAAGTAAATTTATGCACACACACACACACATCTCCAAGAAAAAAATGATAAAATGTAAAAACAGTAAGTAAGAAAACCATAAAACCCCTATATCCCACAACAAGAGTACAACAATGAAAGTAATAGAAAGTAAACTGAACAAAATACAACCCCAATAAAAAGAGTTTGTAACCACAACTACAACCTATAAGAAAAGATTTACTGGGACTCCTATATGAAAATCCATAGGAACAGACCTCGGTATGTATGGTCTCAAAAATAAACACCTAGACCTGATCTGCCTAGGACTCTATCGAAAGGTCGATCATCTCCACAAGACACAACATGTGAGGGAAAATATCATGTAGGTGTCAGTATAAAAATACCCAGTAGGAAACAGCAAAATAAAAAAGGAATAACATAATGAAATGAAAAAAAGGAATATACACTCATCTCTGTAAAGGTATATGTCTACAAAAAAATATAATAAGAACATCCATATATACTCTGTCCAAGTCACAAAGTCTAAAGGTGAGCCACAACCAATTACCAACCCCTGTACTCTACTCGAAGCATGCTCGTTCTAGGAGGATTCGCTCCTCAAGGCATGATATCATAGAAGACACTCATTATGTAGACTATCTCATTTGGGCCCCACTGAAAGAAAATGCATTCATCAAGGAAGTATATAATAAACAAAGAGAGGATTTTACCTAGAAACACTAGGTAATACCATATACCCAATCTGTATCAACTCGTAGCATATAAGATCCTTCTCTAACACAATTGGGAATACCACTTAACCGATTTATGCGGCCCACTAGATGGAGGACCAATGCTCCACTCTCAAAGTTGATGTATATTCTGCAAAATTACACCAGGAGAGATAGAGGATCACATCCCTCCCCGTGGATGGATACCAAACTCTATATGGGGTTCAACCTCTAGAGGGGATTAAAATCCAATGATGTCAATGTATTACAATATTAAAATTTTGAGGAAATGACTAAGGGAACAATCTATAACTATACTGGTCCAAACTAAAAATACCCCACTTGTCTCAAAAGGGTAATCTCAATGTTAGGGTCTCAACTCCGTAGAAGGATCGTCGATTGGACGTTCCTTTTATAAGTGACAACCATTTGAAAATTTAATGGGGGTCACTGGGCCTGGGGTTCGACCACACAGTCTGTCCAACAACCTCTATCATAGACCACCTGGACTGGCTTCCCATTGAGAGACGACCACTATCTGTCCACCTGCCACATTCAATATCATCCAACACTCCAGTTGACTACCCCTAGATGTAGTGGCTGATGGTCGACTGCCCTAGTTGACTATTGGAATATTTGGCCTAGTTGCCCCAGGTCCAAAACGGGTCCGACCCATTTGGCCTAGCCCATATGGACTAGCCTGCTCGGCCTGGACCACTAGGACCAACCCACTCAACACGGTCCACTCCCACCTGGAACCCCATGTCTGCCATAGTTCCATATTCTTTGATCCTCATGGTCGCTGGCCATGCCCCACGTGGTCACTACTACCATGCCTTGGGTCCCTCTACATCCCCCATGGAACCACCTCAAATGGTGCCGGTCACTAGTGGCACACTGGTGGTCCCTTCCATAGACCCCCTCTTATTCTATGATGAAAAAAACTTGAAACATTTTCTGATCTGAGCTCTTTGGGGCCCAATATACACTAAAATGGCCTCTGCTTTTGATTTTCCTCCAATATAGGTGTATTATCACATTCAGATCCACCCAACAATGTTGATCCATTACTATAGGGATTCAATGAAGAAGAATGCGAATAATGGGGGGAGAAAAGAAGAAATATCAACCATGAGGGATGAACCACATCCTTTTTTCATGTCTTCCTCAATCTGTTTCCATTCAAATGATAAATGAAGTGGAAGAAAGATCAATCTCATGATAATCACAAAGATTAAATCCAATCCCATAAAAAAATCAATCCATGGGTCAATATATTTTTTTTGGTCCAAATTTTTCATTGAATTATTGAATGAGGAAAACAAATCAAAAAAACACACCCTACCTCTTTTTGGTTCAATATATAATGTAGAGAGAAGCACATTTGTTACTGTTTGAAAGATTCGTTGAATCTGAGATGTGTCGTTCGATCGATCTGTCATCACCAACCAATGGTTTCTCTAGAGGATCTTTCTCTATGTCTCCGTAGGAATTCTTCGGTTACAATGTTAACACTGAATTCATGATAAATACTTAATATAAAAAAAAATTATACATTAAAATCATTTTTAATTAAATTTTTTTATTTACAGTTATGTATTCTATGACTTTTTTTACAAATTACCCAAGCCGACAAAGGTTAAGTCACACCTATGGTAAAGCCTCCATTTTGAAATCAGTGGTGCCATTGGAACTCTAATCAGGGAATCCATTTAAGAGTTATTCCACTTTTTTATGAAAACGGTGTGTGCATGCAATTAAGATATTTAACATTTTTCAAAATTTTGTTTTGGGAACACCGGGCATAAAAATCACATGCCATTTTAGCTTATAATTTTGAAATATGTCCATATAATATCAAAAAATAATACATGGAAAATATGACATGTTAGAAGACCTACAATATATTCCCCCTTAAGCCTCTTCTTAACATTCAAGTCATTGTCGAGTATTAGTGTATAACTCATATTATCAAAGCACTAAACCTAATATTTGAGAATTGGAAGAAGGTCAATCTTGAAAATTATTTATTTCTATTTCTAATTAAAATAAAAAAGAGGAGAAAAGTGTAACACCATTATGAAATGATAAGTAAGTAGAAATAGACATCTCCCCCTACAAAATCTCCATAAACATAATGACCATGGTCCATATTTAGCGATTTAGGGAATGAATCCTTGAAGAATTGATCTTTAAAGGCATCCCATGTTAGAACATAAAACTTTCATACCTATCCCCTAACACCCCACCACATTTGGGTGAGTCTCTATAGAATAAAAGAATCTAACTTAACCCTCCTATCTATAGTATTCTAACTAGGTGATGGGTTACCTTAATGATGTCAACATAGTCCTCATGATCTAGAGGACCACCTATGCCTTTGAATATTGATAGGCATTGGAGATGAATGCCTCAATAGTTTTCAACCATCGTCCTATCTTTCCCTTCATCCTCATAAGGCTCAATTTTCAAGACTCTAGGCTGAGGATGCCTTTCCAAGTGATATAATATGGCATTTGTGGGAGAAGTCTTAGGAGTCTCCTCTTCTATTGAATATGGTGGAATGGGCATGTCAACCCGAGTAGGATCATTATAGATCCTCAAAGGAGGAATTCTTATGAAATGAAATTGAATGTTTAGAAATATTATATAAACATTATTACTAGAACAACCTAATAAATTATAAGGCACACATAGGAGATTCCTATTGGATGACCTGTCATAAGAGATACCCATACACAAGTTATAACCCTCTTATTTCTACACAAGGATCAGGACTAGTCCTCCATAACTACACATTAGTGACAATAAAATATATAACATAGTGACATGATAATGTTCAACTAACTAATGCCAAAAATATATATCATAACCATATAAAATAAAGATATATCACTCAATAGTAATCACAGATCAAGGAATTTATTAAATTGATATTATGTAGAACTAAAAAGGTATATATATGTAATGTGATCCATCGTTCCTACTAATGATGCATGTATGCATCCAAATCCCATAAAATGTTACAGTAATTCCATCATCGATAACTCAGAGGTTCATTACACATGTGCTATCCATGAATATAGAAACTTCCCAACCAGATTTCTATACTACCTTTCTCATTTATAAAAATACTAAAAAATAAATTAAATAAAATATCAAGCCTTTGATATCTATTTATAACTCACTAAACCAAATCTGTTGGTTTGGGATAAGGATCCACATAACCTCATGTGTGCCTCCTCGCAGGAAAGTGTCTACTAACTAGTGGTGAGGGTCTAAATTAACATGAAGAAATTTTACCTTGGTAATCATATCCATAAGATTATAACACAATATTACTATAATCCAAATAATCAATACATTAAAATATACTTAAAATAAGTGTAATAATAGATTTCATGAAAATTCAAAGTATTATAATCAAAAGTACCATTAATGTGGTGGCGGAAAAAAGTAAAAATGGGAATAAATTGAGATAGAAATCTAGCGTTTCTCACAGTGCCACAACCATCTCATATCTCCAAGAACCACAACAACATGCCACAAGGTATTTACCCTTCATCATGTCTATGCTCATGAATTTTTCACATGAACCATGATTCCCATGTTCAATGTGAGTATAAAACCATCAGGATGCCACCAATGTATCCTTAATAAAGTTTTACATGTATATAAATGTGTACAACATGAATAAAAAGATATTTTCCCCTAGTCATACAAAAAATATTTTATCAGATGATTATGTTCTAATAGTGATAGCATGAGCCTAGGCTATACCTACTTCAACACCATGCTAAAAGAATATAACATGTAATCAATCACATGAATAATATCATTATATGTACACATTTATCATTTAAGGAAAACACATTTTCTTAATTTATGATAAAACTCCACACCCAACATTAAGGGAAAGTCTTAACTGTGATTCATGGTTACATAATCTTCTATGATGATATGCATGCTTGTCACACTCTTATAATGGACTCTATCTAACATGTAAGGACATTCCCCTCTGTATATCACACTAGAATATATGGACACTCATTTAAAGGTGATATGATGTTACCATATGAATTATAAGCAAATTATTTAACCAATATATGAAAATCCATCTCTAAGGAATCGTATATTACATGATTCCCCTCTATGGAGTTGTAAATGTATATCAGATCCCCTTATCAACCTAAAAATTGAGATATATATTATATTATCTATGAACTTAAAAAATGAAATTATTAATATATAAATGAACAATATATCACATCATGTAATTCCATGGGCTATAAAATATCACACAAGAAATAAGAAATATAGAAAGGAAAATAAATTCCATAAACAAGAAAAGGTATCAACATTAATCACATGCACAAGAAAAATATGCCAATCAATTCAACACAAAGGCCAAATACAGTATTTACTTTCTACCACCTGATATATGACATAAAATCCAATGGTTCTCTAAGGAATCTTCACCTGAATCAAATCTTTGTATTAATATATTCAATCCACTCACTAATTATTCATAGAACCAATATACATTATTTAATTATATATTATAATCTTTACATGCGATAATAATTTTTCTCTCCATAATAATCATGGGATGAGAATGAGATAATTATTATTTATTTTTTGATAATTCTGAGTTATTATTCATTATGGTTAACTTAAAAAATATTTTAAAAATTATTAGTCATTATTTTTTTCAAAACGAATAGTAAATGAAATATAGAAAATAGAAATTATTGATTTATTTCCATAATTGAACCCATGAAAAACACTGAACACACAGATATATTAGAGAGGGAGAGATTTCTTCCACACCGAAAAATTAGAAGAAGAATCCAGAATAATAAAATAAGACTTGTCAGAACATGGATAAGGTAGTAATGGCCATCCTAGAATCAAAAGGATATCAGAATATAATGTAAGAAGAGGATATCATGTTATAAAAATAATACCATCAGGTTTTGGTTTACTGTATTGAATCTCCAAATTATAAACACAATTTAATTTTTCTTTTTCTTGAATCTTAAATATAAAGTGTTCACTATCATCCCAAGTAAGAGTAATGGATTCAAACCAGTAAAAAGGACTAGTCCACCAAGATTTCAAGAATTTAAAATTGTGAAATGAATTTACAAGTTTGATCTAAAAGATATAAAGGAATGATTAGGTAATAACTACATTTATACCAAAAAATGATCTTTATAATAGAAACATGGTTTTATAATTATACAAATAACTGTTGCCGCATGTGGTTATTTTTTACCCTTACATAGGTCATGATTTATTTTTAACTTTACGTAGTGGTTGGGGTGCCCTTATATAAACTCTTAAAAATAATAGTTACGTTTTTGAAACATAGAATTACCTTTACATAGTGGTTTGGTTACCCTTATATAATCATTGAAAATTCAACTTACCTTTATGTGGCTGCCAAAAACCAACCTATTTAATGGTAGAATGTATTTAAATTTACATATAGTATAGGGTCTACATAAGGGAAAAAATAAAATTATTAATTATTAATTTCTTACTTAATATAATTATAAATTATAACTGAATGGGTATGTAAATAAAATTGAAAATGAGGTTATTATAGTTATGTTTGGGTCACCTCATTTGGTTTCAAATCCAATATATAAATATATAGTTTTTATCATTTGATCCAGGCATGCAGGTTAATAGTTTCATAATTTGTATCAAATAAGAGTTTAGATAAATTTATTAGTTGATTTGTTATCATATGTGGATAATTTAACATTTGTGGATAAAATCATTGTTTAATAAGTTTATGAAATATCATAAGTTTTAAAAAATTATACCCATTTTGAGTTCTTATATGTATGGAATTTATGGTGATGTTTTTGGATATGTTTGCAATGTTTTTATATGAATACATGATTGAGGAGTATGTATCACTTTTGATTGGAATAAAATTTGATTTTTGGGGAAATCATGTTATTTTGGGAAAAATAGATATCTTTTTGGAGTAAAAGTTTTTAAGATATATATTCATCGATGTGAAATTGATTGTGTTTGGGGATAATAGTTACGATGGAATTATAGGAGCATATGTTTCTATAAATTTTTAGTTTAATATATAGTAATAGATATCATTATATAAATATAATTAGAAGTTTTTACAAGACTATAATAGTGGAAACACTAAGGGTAAATCAAAATAGGGAAAACATCCCCAACTTTTGGTAAAGTGTTATTGGTCTCCTAGAAGATAAATCTCTATATCGATAATAAAACATGCTTTAGGGTCTAGATTTGATGAAATCCGAGTTAATAACCATGAAAAGGTCGGTTGGGTATTAACTCTATCTTCACTTGGTACACAACAAGTGGGCCAAACTGCACACCTAGTTTGAAAATCTCATTGGATATTATTTTCACAATTAAAAATATATATACGATAATTATAATAGATTTGAGAACATTTTTATATCATGATTCATGACTATATTATGAATACTCTCATCAATTTTCATCTATGAGAGAAATAAAAATTATGAGGATTAATTTATTTAAGGGGGTAGAATGTAACACCCTGAGATTTTAGTATATGTTTTCCTTTAAATAAATACTCTATTGAATATATTTTATCATACACAACAATGATCTAAAAATAATCACAATATATTTTACAATTCAAGGAAAACATCAATACACTACGAGACTAAAATGTGAAATATAATTATAAAAATTAAAAAAACTAAGAAAATGGTAAATTAAAATACACTCAAAAGTATTAATTTAAAATATTTTAACTATTTATAAAAAATAATTTGAAACTTTATAATAGTAATAAATTGAATAAATTTATTTTCTAGTAGATAAATAATTAATGATAAGTGATTTTATTCATTTATTTTTTTAAAATGAATATCGTTTAAAGATTGGTAATTCTATACATATATTACATTTTTATATTAAGAATTTGAGATAAAACATTTTAAAGGATTTATCAAATAAATTTTTTTAATTTTCAAACAATGATATTGACACTCATTTAATTAGTAATTGATAAGAAATTAGATTAAGAATGCTTAATGTCTAAAAATTCATTTTCCTATAAAATCAGTTTTTCATTATATTTTATGTTCCGATTATAAAGTAAAATTCTTTAATTTTATAATTATAATATGCTAACATGGTCTTAATTTTTGTATTCATCATTTTTATAATTATCATAGGGTCACTTTTTGATATTTTTCCTAGAAAAGTTAATTTTTTATTACTCATAAAAATATTTTTTATAACATTAATTAATTTAAATTTAAATTACATTTAGAAAATAAATTCAATAAAATAGATTTAATATTATTAGTGAACATAATAAATATTAGGTAATAATGCTGATTTAATTTTAGGTCATAGAAATAATTTATCAATGTAAAAATTATTCATTACATTAAGGGTTATAATGAGGTAAAAGTGTTAAATCAAGAGGCAAAGACTCAAAATATCATAAAAACTCATCTAAAAATAAATAGATGAGGATTTTATTGAGATATTATTATTTTTATAAACTCTAATTATTAATTTTTGATCCACATGACTTGAATATGAAATAACATTTAATATTAAAAAATTACTATTTATAAAAATACCACCCCTCTCAACTATAAAAGGACCCCCACCATCCAACTTCCCCATATTCATAAATTCACTTTTATTGACCAAAATATACCAAAAACACTCCCTAACCCTACTCCCCAAGTCATATTGGTTTTGGCCTCACCAAATTACCAACCTTATAATGCTAAAGGAGTGGTCTAAAGTAGGATATCAAAGGAAGATGAAATTATTTTAACCAAGTTCTTAAATGTTTATTTATACTTTCACCAAATCTTAATATATTATACCTATTAAAATATAATTAAACATGTATTATTATTATACTAAACTATTATAATGTTGATGGAATAACCTTTTTCCCTTCTTCTAAACCATTAGAAAATGAATGACCATATCCTTAAATGAAATATTTCATTTTCCATCACCACCTTACATGGCTAGTTATAAAATTTCATTGAATGAATAAATATAATATTTATGACATGATTTTGACTTTATAAGAATAAATTATTTATTATATTAACAATAAATCATCATTATAAATTTTACTGATTAAAATTATCATGTTGGGACACTATTTTAAATTTTAATCAATTTTTTATAGTGTTTTGAATTGTAAAAATTATTTGATAATATAATGAAAAAAGAACATATGTCTATAAAAAATTATTTAAAATGTATCTATTTTTTATCTACTTTGACCATATTTGATGAACTAGTTTTGGAGTAATTAACTAAAAAACCCCATGTGGTCGATTAGAGAAAAGGATATACAATAAATAAATCGAATACAATTATAAGGTGACATTATAAAGAGAAATATATAGGAATCATTTTCAACAGAAATTATTTAATAAGTTTAATTTGGTTATTCATTTTGTTATATGCATGCACCAAGAAAGTTATGACTTGCAGTAAGGACTCTTCTTATTAATATTAATTTCATGGTATATGCTTCTTATTATTCCCAAAATTACTTTTATACTGTGTAAATAATACAGTATTTAAACCTTATGTCTTAAATAATCTATTTCCCTTTAGAGGTTCACTTTTATTGAATCTCTTCCATTTCCTCGTCCATCGATACATATGTTTCCTATATCATATGTTTTATTGTTAACATAATTTACTTTTATTATGTTATAATGATTTTTATTGAACTTATTTCTTATATGATTAGTTAATTTTATGCTATTATTTTATTATATTTTATTTAGAGATCCAAATGATCAAATAACAACTGAGAAGGGGGGGGGGTTGAATCAATTGTTCACTTTTTGTAAGTTTCAAAACATTTAGAAAAGTATCCCCTAAAATGTATTAGGATTAATTTATTTATCAACTTTTAGTAAATAATCATTCATGAAAAAGTATGAAACAATGTAAATCACACAAGATTTATGAGGTTTGGCCATATTCTGGGAACCTACATCCTCTTAGTATCCGCTCTTGAGGATCTGTGGAAATCCAAAACTAAGAGGAAGTGAATTCAACTTGGGAGAATTCTGATTATACACCTTCTATATCCTAATAGGAATGACTATACTAACTCCCATAAGTTTATAATGTTTTCTTTTAAAAAAATTAAGAAAAACCAAAGAATAAATACTTTGTAAATCTTCTCTATAATTGCTTAGTCTTTATCCTCATTCTGATTTGGTTAGATCTGATTCTCTCAATATGATAATGTGGAATCTATTTCTCTGAATATGATAATTCTATAACTGATTTTATCTGTATGATAATGATGGATTTAATTTTCACCGCACAATAATGTTGCATCTGATTCTCAATAATATGATTTTATATCTTATTTTCAAAAACAAATGATGCTAGATCTAATTTTCTCAGTATGATAACACTGGATTAGATTTTCTCAAAATGATGATGTAGGATCAAATTTTCTAAAAATGATGACCTCACTCAAAAAATTCAAAACTAAAACTCCAATAATTTGAACAATTCAATTCTTCTTTAATTATATGGGAACATTCACTTTTGAATTCTTCAATTCTCTTCCTTTTTAACATGTGTGAATTTTATGAATGAAAAAATAATATGAGGATGTATTTATCAGAAATTCAAAAAAAATAAAGGCATTAAACATTGAAACATTCCCCTCTTCCTCAAATATAGAAATATCTAAAATACTATCGCATTTTATACTTAAACTTTTACTTCTTTAAACCACCATATATTTCATTGAGATTTATGAAAAAATGAAATTCATGTTTGACAACATCAATTCATCATACCTTTCTCTACTTATTATGATCTGTTTCTTTCTCACCTTTATTACAATATGTTTATTTCTCATCTCATGAAGATAATTTTCCTTCACAGCTAATTATGATTCCTTTCTTTATCATCTCATTAAGATATATTTATTTATCATCTCATTGGGATATCTTTTTTTTCTAATCTCATTATTATATGTTTCATTGTCATCACATTACGATTTCTTTTCTTCATCATCTATTTACAATCTATTTCGTTTTTAGTACGATTTTTCAACTATGAAAATCATAGTAAAAAATCCCAGTAAGAAAGTCTAAGTACAAAATTCTGAGTATGAGAATATTAGTATGAAAATCTCATTATGATTTTCTAAGTACGAAAATCTCAGTATGAAAATATGAGTACACAAATCACAGTATGAAAATCTGAGTATGAAAATATCAATATGATTTCCCTCTTCCTTAGGATCAGCAACAGAGTTTTCTTCCTCAACTCATTACAATATAATTCCCATTTCAATATAAATCTCATTTTTCAACACTAAAATTCTTAAAACATCTCCAATATTTCTTTAAAATATTTTATCATGATATGTTTCTTAATTTGTGGGAACATATTTGTCACAAATAATAGTCTTACATAGTTTAAATGTATGAATAATTTATAACTTATATCTTCACATACTTCTTTAAACACACTTCATCACCTTCATTATTTATCTAATTATTTTGAATTTAATTTTTTTAAATATCATCTAGATGGACCAAAATATGATACAATGTATATAAAATAACTTCACCTTCATGGATTTATCTTTGTATGGTATGACTCAATATGAAAACTTGGGTCCAAAAACATATGTACATAAAATAAACTCATTATGATAACATGGGTATGATTTCTAGAAATCAAAAACACTATTTTAAAAAGAGAGTTAGTTTTAAAAAAATAAAAAAAATTTAAAAAAAACACCATAAAGTTTCTTCAATATACCCCTTCAAATTTGTTTACATTCCTTGTTTAAAAACTATTCTAACTCAAAAAAATTTCACAGCACAGCTTTTGTAAACACCTCAGATTTTTTAATTATATCAAAACAGATCCTTTCACAAATGAGAGTATCTTGACACCATACTGCTGGAAGAAGTTATATTTTTGAAATAATTACATCCCTTCGTGAAAAAATACTTTTTTGGAAATGTAATGCTTAATTATCCCTCACTTTTATATTTTCCTCAATCTTTTCTTTTTCTATACCCTATTATATGATAACCAAAACATTATATTCATTTAAAAAGTTAAGTAAAAACTTCTTACAAAGAATTTTGTTTTTCATTATCTCCCTCTTTGTCAACATAATTTAAAGAATGTTGGGGGTTCTTCCTTATATGATTGTAGGAATACATGGGAGGAGGCTAAACATGAAGTTTTCACCTCAATTCCACAAACCTTTCTTTGAACATTAGTTTGGTAAAGATATCAACAATATGATACACTGTTAAAATGTATTCTAGAAAAACATATCCATCATTAACATTCTATTTTATAATGTGAAACATTATATCAAAGTGTTTTGATCTTGAATTTAAGATATGATTCATAGAAATATTAATTGCACACTGATTATCATAATTTATCTTCAATAACATAGAAACTTTTACTTTCAAATCATCCAGCTGAAACTTCATCCACAACATTTGAGTATAATTTCATGTAGCTACTACATATTCAGATTCAGCTATGCTCAATGTTTCTGAAATTGGTCTCACTCTATTCCAAATCAAACAACATTCACCCAAGAAAAATGTTCCTCCTGAGGTTGATTTTTAGCATTACAATCTCCAACGCAATCAAAATCTACATAACCATAAAACTTCAATTAACTATTTCTTCTATATAAAATTCCATGTGATTTTGTTGCTTTGATATATATCAAAATTATTTGTGATTCCATCATATATGATTATTTCAAATTAACTTGATACTAGGCATACAAATTTACATCATAAAAAATATGAAGCCTTGATGATATAAGGTAAATAAGACTTCCTACCAGCTTCTGAAAGGCTTTCTGATTCATTTTTTTTCCAAATTCAAAATTTCTCAACAATATACTCACTGAAATAGGAGTTGAATCTTTTTTGGATTCTTCCATCCCAAATATCATGAATAATTCAAATGGAAACTTTTTTGGGATTAGAAAATATATATGTTTGTGGAACTTGTGAGATAAAGAAGACTTTAAATTATCCTAACATTGAAATTTTAAATTTCTTATTCATTTACTCATTAAATTTTTTACAAGTATCTTCTCTATCCCTAGAAAAAATTATATCATCCACGTAAAGAATTACAATTAGAGTTTAGGAGTCAAAAACATTCACATACAAGTTGTTGTCAACTTTTCATTTATAAAAGTAAAACGTTCTCAAACAATTTTTAAGATTAGAATACCATGCACGCGGTGCTTGTTTCATCCTATAAAAATATTTTACCAATTTTGAAATTTTGTTTTTATCCTCATAAATTTGAAAATCATAAGGTTTTTTGATGTAAACTTCATCCACAATACCAAAATTTATGAATGATGACTTTACATCCATCTAATAAACACAATAATTCTGTTGTTATTCCAATAAAAGAAACATTCTAATTATTTCCAATCTTGAAACATGGGAAAATATTTCTCCAAAATACACAACTTCTACCTATGAATTGCCTTAACAAACAAGCAAGTATTTGTTTCTTGAAACTTCTCCTTATTAATTTAACATGTTTTTGTAAGTACACATGGCTCTGGTAATATTTTTATTTTCTATCCATGAAAAAAGTTCCAATGTTTTGTTATTTTAAATATGATTGTATTTTTGATTCATAGAATCTATCCATTATTTGTGTTAAATAGCTTCTCAAACTAATTATGGTTTATCTTTTGAGATATGTAATGTATGATTATATAATAAATAATTTACTCTTGTCTGAACTAGAGCATTCTGATTACCAATAATGTTTTTAGAGTCAACAGGATTTTGTAAGGAATGAAATTTAAAAGTTACTTTCCCATATGAAATTTCCTCATCACATTATTCTTCTAAGTTTTGATAAGGATGTTTTTAATTATATTCACCATTGTTGGAATTATCTAGTTTATCCTCCTCATCATTCTCAATATATATTGTTATGGAACATTGATTTTCAATTACCTTCACATTATATGAGTCCACCAACTTTTTTAATCATTTTTTCCAATATTTGTAACTTATTCCATTTGATGAATAACCCATAAAATATCATTCTTCAGATTTCTCATCAAGCATTCTGAAATCTGGATTTCTATTTTTTAGAAAACATGGACATAAAAATACATTGAATTATTTCATTGAGGGTTTTTTATAAAACATTTCTTAAGGATTCATGTTAGTTTCTAGTCTCAACAAGCTTATATTTTGAACATGTACAACAATACTAAAAGCATTACTCCAATAGAATTTTGTATTAATCTCGAATACTTATTCCCATTTCCACTAATATTTTATTCTTTCATTCTACTACTCCATTTTTTGTGGATTATAGGGAGCACTATACTGATGTTTGATACCGTGATTTATTAGATATGTTTCGAAAGTATTAATTTTGAATTCAGTATAATTATCTCTTCCCAACTTCTTTATTGAAACCCCTATTTCATTCTCATAATCCTTTCTAATGAATTTGATTATTTCAATAGACTCTTACTTTTTCTTCATAAACATGATGTTTTTCATCAGATTGAAATCATCAATAGAAGTGATAATGTATAAATATCATTTTTTTAATTGATGTATCCTTAGACCACATAAATTAGAATGAATTAGCACAAGTTGTCTTGTATATTGAATCTAAAATCTATTATGAATTTTTTTAGTCATTTTTCTTTTCAAAAAGCAAAAAAAACCTATTCATCTATTATATAAAATTATATAAAATTCCAAACAGCATCAACATTAGAATTTTTATTTATGATTTTCTTCCTAAGTTGGAAAAGTCTTTGGTGCCACAATTTTTTTTCATCTTCCGCCCTGAAGTGAAAATGATTTGTTGAATTCTACTATTTGAAAGAGATTCCCACTAGTTCATTCTCTTTCTATAATGACTTTTCCATCATTCATGACATTGATGATAAAAAATATATTTTCTGAAAACAACTTGTTTTCCATCATTAAAAATGTGACTTACACTATGTAAGTTATGTTTTATCTCATCAAAAAATAAAACATCCTAATATTTTAACTTTTCAACATCAATATTAGTCGTTTTGATTCCTTTGATTTTTAAGGATGTATCATTACCAAAGGTAACTACTCCTCCATCTTGACATTAAACATGTTTAAAGATTTTTTAAATCACCTTGTATATGTGAAGAGAAACTATTATTAGGAATCCATGGTTTGTTCCTTTTACCTTCTTTTAAATCTATTTCAACAAAAAAAGGCTTCTTCTTCTACATTCATTTTTTCAACTTTAATTTTTTTTCTATCTTAATAAACATATTTTAGATGGATTGTCATACATATTTTGGAATGATGAATACCCTGATCGTATATTACACAAACATATTCTAGACATTCAAATTGATTTATTTTTTCAATTTTATAACATATTTAGAATTCAATTTTTAAAATTTCTATATGTTCAGAATGTTTTTCGTTAAACTTTCACTATTTCATCCACTTTTCTCAGATATTCTTCTAGGTAAGGATAAGTTATGTTAAAAATTATAATACATGTGCCCATAGATTCCACAAAAACCACAATAACCATTAAATAATTATATTCTATTGAAATAAGATCTTTCTTTATTGAATCATTGTTAAGGTTGGTAACTTCTTTCATCACTAATATACTCTAGACATGGACCACATTTTATTTCGAGTGAGTTTTCTACATTTATTGATTTTATAGGTTAATCACATATTTTTTAGACCTAATATTTCCCAATACTTTTTCTTAAAACATAAATATTAAATTAATTAGATGAAACATTATTTTTGGTAAGAGAATATTTCAACTGATCCTTTTATTGAGCCTTCTCAACAACTATTTAAGTATCAACTTTTACTTTCAACTATTTGTGGATGTTTTCATTCATCTTCCTCGTCAATATTATTGACTCAGGAAGTTTTAATTGAAACTTGTTAACTTCTTCTTCCTTAGTTTCCAACTTCTAACTAAGAGCTTCAATCATCTTTCGCTATTTAGTAATTATTAGTTTTTTAACATAAAATCTCCTAGATATATTCTTCCTCTTTCATGATAATATATTTTCTTCCATCATAAACTTCTTGAAAATAATTCTTTATAACTCTAATTTATTTGTTAAGCGTGTCTTTTTTATCAAGAAATGATAAAATTTTGGTTCTAAGATGATACTCTTTATAAGATTCTTCACCACCTTCATCACTTTCTGAGGAATCTTTTGTTTTCTCAACTTTTCAATGATGTTTCTTAATTCCTCAAAATATTAATCTTCAGATGAATTGTTATGTAATGCCCCAACCCTAGTTACCTAGAGTTGGTGCATTCTTTCAAAACATTGGCATGATCACAAAGGATCAAGTCTCGAAAGACCGATTAGTTTAGTAGCCTTGGAAACACTAGATATATTCATAAGTCTTACATTTCATCATAAAAATGAAAACTACAACAACTTATTTTCTTCATAGTCCACAATAATATCCCCACATACTTTCTCTGCAGGTCATTCATAAATTACTTTTTCATATCCTTGAAAAAATAAAACATTGAAAGGGGTGAGCTCAAATGCCCAGTAAGAATAACGATATAGCAGAAACTTTTATAAATAAGAATAAACATTTAAGGCAATGTATAACGAAAACAAAAGCCTTTTAAACATGAACATCAATATAGTGTGGAAAAAATAAAATAATTCCATTTACTTATTCACATGGATATTCTACTAATAGAATAATCACATGCAATATCAATAACCACTTTCATAATGATGGAATTCATAATTCCAGACTATCATAACCACATAGCCAAGGCCTCGTGCCAAGACTACAAATAAGATTTTTCAAAGGCCTTGTGCCAAGATAGTAGTTTTTCTCATGAGACCTACCGATGCATCGTGGATCTATAGTGGGCCCCACCAGTCACTTACTAAGTCCAATGCATTCCTCATATGAACATGTTTAAACATAACAAAAAAATTCATATTAAAACTAGCATACGAAATGTCAATACTTTAACCACAAACCATGAATGATATAAAAAAGCACATCCACAGTCAAACATAACTCATTAGATACAATATGGATGATTGTATTGTATCATATTAACCTCAATCTATAATAACTAATGATATTGAAATATATGAAAATAACCATCAAAACTATTTGAGAGAAATATCCCCCTTTTCCTGAAATCATTTAAAAGTCATACTATTTGTCAAGAATCCATTTAAAATAGATTTTTGAATCAAAGTTTCTTATAACACTTTGAAACTTTTAAAAGGAGTTTTAATTTTAAAACATTAATGTCCATATAAATAAATCCTTAAAAATATTTTTAAAACATGGACATTAATGAGAACGATTTAGAATAATAAATCTCTAAAACATTTAAAATGATATTTTACATAGAAATCTCAACCAAAAGAGAGACACATGAATACAAATAATTGATGTAAATAATACATAATAATATCATGAGAATAAAGGTACTCATGATATACTATGCCAAAGTACATTATATACACCACATAAAAGTGATTTGGTGTATAACAACAAAGAAGTCTCAATGGAATGTAAATTGAGATGAATTCTATTATATAGACCATATCCCTAGGTTAGGGATAAATCAATGACATAATTATGTGTGACAAATATAAATACACTCAATATGATTGGATATTTAGTTTAAATCAATCAGAGTACATTCACACATATTCCTGTAAAAACAACTCCAATGAATTGGATTTTTAACTCAACAAATAGAGATTGAGTTAAAAATTACTCTTATCAAGTTCATACTGATCACTTGAGAATTTATCAATGGAGTGATTAACTGTATCAAAATTATATCCACAGAAAGGGGATTGGAATTTATGACATAATCAAATGAATAGTTATTCTACACATAATCTTGGAGTAAAATAATCAATGAAGTATGCGTAAAGCCGAATGAGTGGAAATTAAATTTTCAAATTCCCTTATTGATTTGGTAACATAAAAAACATAAACCCATGAAAGAAGGATCATACAATGATGATGTAAATATAAATGAATTAATGTATGTTACACAATTAATACAAACATGGGCTGTACACAAATCACATGTAATAAATAAGTGGTGAACAATGGAATTCTCACGGAAATAAAAGTGAGATAAGAAAACCCTTACTTTGTACTTTTTCCTTAGTCGAGGGTAGGTTAAACTCCTGTATAATGTTGAAATAATTTTTATTGAATTATAATAGAATCATATGCATTAATATGATATCATATATGATATTTTAACATTGATTTGTTAATAATATCATAGAATTATCCTCATTTCTGGAGTTAACGGGTTCATTTTCTTTTATATTATTTGTTATTTGAGCCATATTTGTTACTAATGGGATGTATATTATTCATATCCATAATGATGTCAAATCATTAAACATTATTTTTAATCATTAAATTAGAATTAGTCTGGAATGGATATGATGGGGAATGAATCTCATCGCGTTCGTGGAGACGGTAGTCCGTACGTACGCACAAGCGACAATATCATTCTTTTGATATTAAAATAATATTTAATTGGATGGTATATCATATATACAGAATAATTATCACGGTATATTTATTATTTATATTAATTACACATCATTATTATACCCATCCAAAAAATAATGTTTTGAATAACAGTTACAACACGACGTGGAGATGGTAAGCCGTACGTACGCAAGTATGGTGACATGTCATTCAAAGGATGGATACAATACTGAAATATGGTTGTACCATGATTATAATGACATCATAGTATATATATAATATACTGGATTTATTATTATATAATGGTAATTACAATGAAAGAAGAAGTGGAACAAGAAAGGAACTTGAAAAAGGGTGGTGAAATCATTACCTCTTCTTCGGGTTCTTCCTTTTGATCTGATCAAAAGGGCTCCTTAGGTTGGCTTTCTGACTAAAGGAAGGCCTCTATGATGAATTGAGCGATGTTTATAGAGTATTTGGGTAGGGTTTGGCCAAACCAAAAGGCTTTGAAGGTGTGAATTAATGAGAAGGGGGAGTGCCCTTTTATAAGAGGGGTGAGGGGCACCTTTGGAAAAGCTAGAAATATTATTTTATAATAAATTCATATTCGGTTTTTAATGCCTCAAAAGTGGATTATTTAAAGGTTAAGGTGGTTATAGGTCTAAAACCACTCAACCAATAATATTTATACAGGTTTGGGTTACTATATTAACCTTATCTTTAAGTATTAACTCTTAGTTAATTAGTTTCACTTTTACAATGTCTCTTTGTATTTTTATATTATATGGTTATTAAACTTACTATATACATCTGAGTGACCCCCAACTGGTCCATTAATGATAGAACTATAATTATATATGTCTCCTGGACGAACCATAGCTTTTTAGGAATTTAATATCAATTAATAATATAATATTTTTTTAAAAAACTCTTTTATGTCAATTTTGACACTATTTAGAAAATTGATTTTGGTGTAAATCATAACAGAATGATTACATAGAACAAAGTTAATTAAATCATTCCTAAAATTTCATATTAACCTATAAAATTATTTTAATTCATAAAAAGTATCATATTATATTTATTTTTGTATTTATAATATCAATTATTTTAATTTTTCACTATTATGGTAATAACTGCATCATCATTGGGTCATAAATAAATTAAATTATTTAATGTCTACAAATTATAAATAAAATACCATTATGTAGGAAATATTTTTCTATTTCTAATTAATATTTATAGTCTAAAATACAATATATATAACCCTTTGTAAAAATTATTTTTCTAAAAGATATATGCTTATGTCATTTTTGTATTTGTTTTAACTTAATTAAAATAAAGTGTCCCTATCACCTACAAGTGGCTCCATGGGGTTCCAAAATCGACCCAAAGATGCCCATGGTCAGACATGTATCCACCAATAAGGTTAGGACGCGTTTTAGGGTAATTTATTATTACTATAATATTATTTGTTAGCACTTATTTACCGGATTTACCCATTAACCATGGTAAATAAAATATTTACCGAAGTAATTATTCAAAATGTCTAAAAATAAAAGTTACCTATTTACAAAATTTCTACATCCGGATTCCAAATATGGAATCCATTTTTCCAAATTCAAAACACAAAAGTGGGAGAAATTAATTTAAAATTAATTCCCGCTGTCAAAACAAAAAGCGTGTTTTTAAGATATAATAACTATCAAAAGATTGATACTTGTTTATGTTCGGTTTATTTGCAAAATTATGTCTAATGACCAACATTGTATTAAATGGTAAAAATATATTCTAAATATACTTTAAAACAACTCAAATTCATAATTTATCATTATTAATTATTTTGATTAAAAAAGATATTTTTAATTAAAATTTAGTAATTTTAACTATTCATCAAAATATGAAAGTTATCCGAAATGTTCAAAAATTTCACCCTAAGATAATTTTGATATTAAAAATCCAAAAATAAAGTCCATTTTTAAATATAAAATGTATAAAATTTCAAAAAGTATGTATTACTATTCATAATGGATAGTTTGATCGGTTGTGGTGTGTATTAGAACTCGATGTTGCGTACAACACACGCCACTGCATTATTCAAAGGGAAACGTACCGTGGAAGCTTGGGGTGTTACATTCTACACTCCTTCAATAAATTTCATCCTTGAACTTTTTTTTAAAATTGGGCTTGAGAATATAATGGAAAGTCCCACATCGTAAAAAGAGTCAATAAAATTATCACTTTAATAGAAAGGAAGAGAGGTATAAAGGTCACCCAAAATAACCCATACTAAGATTCAATGTAGGAAAACATTGATATGGATGATAAACTAAGTGTTATGTTCTGATGGATAGGGATAGAAAACATGATCAAAAGAAAGTTAACAATAAGAAAATCACAAACTTATATTGGGACAAACGGTCAATAGTCTCCCAGTAGGAAAAGTAAAAAGACAATATTTTTTTATTTTAAGTTACATTACATAAGGACGAGGAATTAATTTATGATATTGACTAAGAACATAATGATATATACATACTTTATAAGTAGAGTTTCATTCTTTAATAAATTTTTACCACTAACTAATTTTTTTGAACAATGAGTATTCAAGAAGACTTGGTCACAATGGAAGAGCTAGAATAAACTTCTATAGAAATACATGATCCACGTAGGGCAAACTTTATATCTACCTTGCCTTTAGAGATTAATCAAAACCAAAATGTTATTATAATATCTGATGACCCCCCAAATGGATATTCCATTAGATAGAAAAAAATACTAATCTCAATTTCTAAAATTAAACCATCAATACCCCAAAGTTAAATAAATAACATTCAATAATCAATTGTCCTTAAAATCCTTCAATATAATCCAAACTAATATTGAAACTCAAAACTTATAAGAATGTAGTCTTCTACGTTAAATTGTATCTCCAAATAATATTAATTACTCTTAAAGTCACATACTTAAAAGTAATAAACCTAATCATTTCCATAAACAACCCAAATCGCTATAAATCCACAATAAAAACATAGATAAAAATCCACCATTACTCCTCAAATGAAATCCTATTCTATTTTATTTTCCATACAACAAAGAGAAAAACTTCCAAAATAACATTTATCACTTAATTACCAAATCATTTTCCTATACTAAGGTTATTCATTTGATAAGACATTAGATCCCAAATCAAATTATTAATGATCAATAAAATCATTTAACTAAAAATAATAGTCACACTAACTAGGGACTTCACGTAGTCGAGTGGTAGGCGATAAATCCCAATCGCACTTTGGTTGTGGGTTCGATTTTCATAGCTTTGTCTGACGCGACGGGTTGTCACACGGTCTGCGTGTTGTCCTTTTTCAAAAACTATATTTTATAACATTACCAAAATGAGATAAATTCCTCACAATAACCATAACATAATTTAACCACAAATCTTATCTCATACCTTGCATTTTCATCCCAAATTATAATAACTTATAATTTCCTCAAACCCAACGATCATATAAAACTAGATGGTTATTTATAACTATATTCACAAGAGAAAAGATAATTCTTCCTCAAATATCATTCTCAAATAGAAAAATTCAAGGTTAAAAATCCAAGAGAAAATTATTCCAAAGTAAACCCATCAACAAGGAGCACTAATACTTTTTAAACATTTCTCCAACCATTTATTTCCACATAGATTCTTCTTTGACCAAGAAAATATCCTATAGAATAGGGCATTCACTCGGGTAATGGCCAGGTCCCTTAAATTTACAGCAAATGACTGTAAATGGAATCTTTGGACCATTTTTATATTCTTCCATAGTACTCTTCTTTTTTATTCAGTAATTCTTCACTTTATGTCCTTCCTTCCCGCACGTAAAGCATTTCTTTGTCCCATTGAGACACTTTCCTGGGTGTCTCCTTCCACATTTCCTATATGATAGAAATTGACGATTCCTTTCTCCATGTTCTCCACTGCTGGAGCTCTTATCATTCATCACCTTTCTCTTCTTTTTTGAATCCAGGAATAGTTTAATATATATATTGTTGATCATATATTTGGAAAATTGATTTGGCATAAAGAAGATATCCTTTACGCCTATCAACATTCCATTTTGTTTCTCATTGCCACCACCGTTCCCACCTTGTACATCATTCTCAAAGTCACTATGAATTCCTTGGAATCAATCCATTGACTAAAACCAGAAAGCATTGTGTGGGTAACAGTAGTCATAAAATCATTTAGTGATTAATATGTCACCATATTCTCAATTTGAAACACATTAGGACTAACCAAGGTCATTTACTCTTATCTTATATATTTAATACTTCAAATCAGTTAGTAAAGAAAATGTAAATTATCCTAAGCATATCCCATGGGAGTTTCGTAACCAAGAGTGCAGTAAGGCCCATTTCATGCTCCAGTTCCCGTTCGAGTCTAGCTCAAAGAGGTGTTTTCGGGTTTTACCCCTAGGTACATCTGTGCCAAAGCAGCCTCTACCTGCTTGTATCCAGACAGGGATGTATTTCTCTGAAAACTCACAAAATCTCTACAATATCAAAATTCATGGAAGTTCTTTTATACTAATCCTCAATGTTCATCTTAGGTCTACGTGCTCCAATCAGAGTTTATCTAAATCTAGCTTCCAAGGTTTGTACTAAACTTCCTCTGATACCAACTGTAACGCCCCGAACCTAGTTACCTAGAGTTGGTGCATTATTACATAACATTGTCATAATCACAAAGGATCAAGTCTCGAAAGAACGATTAGTTTAGTATCATTGGAAACACTAGATATATTCATAAGTCTTACATTACATCATAAAAATGAAAACTAAAACAACATCTTTTCTTCATAGTCCACACTTATATCCCCACATACTATCTCTGCACATCATTTATAAATTACTTCTTCACATCCTGGGAAAAATAAAACATTGAAAGGGGTGAGATCAAATGCTTAGTAAGGATAACGATATAGCGAAAACTCTCATAAATAAGAATAAACATTTAAGGGAATGTATAACTAAAACAAAATCCTTTTAAACATGAACATCAACATAGTATGGAAAAAATGAAATAATTCCATTTACTTATTCACATTGATATTCTACTAATCGAATAATCACATGAAATATCAATAACCACTTTCATAAAGATGGAATGCATAATGCCAGACTATCATAACCACATAGCCAAGGCCTCGTGCCAAGACTACAAATAAGATTTTTCCAAGGCCTTGTTCCAAGACACTAGTTTGTCTCATGAGACCAACCGATGTATCGAGGAGCTATATCAGGTTCCACCCGTCACTTACTAGTCCAATACATTCCTCATTTGAACATGTTTAAACATAACATAAACATTCGTATTAAAACTAGCATACTAAATGTCAATACTTTAACCACAAACCATGAATGGTATAAAAATAGCACATCCACAGTCAAACATAACTCATTCGATAAAATATGGAAGATTGTATTGTATCATATTAACCTCAACTGATAATAATGAATGATATTGACTTATATGAAAATAACCATCAAAACTATTTGAGAGAAATATCCCCCTTTTCTTGAAATCATTTAAAAGTCGCACTATTTGTCAAGAAGCCATTTAAAATAGATTTTTGAATCTAAGTTTCCCATACCACTTTGAAACTTTTAAAAGTAGTTTTAATTTTAAAACAATAATGTCCATATCAATAAATCCATAAAAATATTTTTAAAACATGGACATTAATGATAATGATTTAGAATAATAAATCTTTAAAACATTTAAAATGATATTTTACTTAGAGTTCTCAACCAAAATAGAGACACATGAATACAAATAATTGAGGTAATCAATACTTAATAATATCATTATAATTAAGTGATTCATGATATACTATGGTAAAGTACATTATATACACCACAGAAAAGTGATTTGGTGTATAAAAACAAAGAAGTCTCAATGGAATGTAAATTGAGATGAATTCTATTATATAGACCATATCCTTAGGTTAAGGATAAATCAATGACATAATTATGTGTGACAAATATAAATACACTCAATATGATTGGATATTCAGTGTAAATCAATCAGAGTACATTCACACATATTCTTGTAAAAAGAACACCAATGAATTGGATATTTAACTCAACAAATAGAGATTGAGTTAAAAATTACTCCTATCAAGTTCATACCGATCACTTGAGAATTTATCAATGGAGTGATTAAGTGTATCAAAAGTATATCCACAGAAAGGGGATTGTAATTTATGACATAATCAAATGAATAGTGATTATACACATTATCTTGGAGTAAAATAATCAATGAAGTATGCATAAAGCCGAATGAGTGCAAATTGAAATTTCAAATTCCCTTATTGATTTGGTAACATACAAAGCATACACCCATGAAAGAAGGATCATACAATGATGATGTAAATCTACATTAATTAATGTATATTACACAGTGAATACAAATATGGGCAGTACACACACCACATGTAATAAATAAGTGGTGAACAATGGAATTCTCACTGAATTAAAAGTGAGATAAGAAACCCCTTACATTGTACTTTTTCCTTGGTCGAGGGTAGGTTAACCTCATGTATAATGGTGAACAAATCTTTATTTAATTATACAGGAATCATATACATTAATATGATATCATATATGATCTTTTAACATTGATTTGTTAATAATATCTTAGAATTATCGTCGTTTTGGGTTCTTAACGGGTTCATTTTCCTTTATATTATTTGTTATTTGAGAAATATTTTTTACTAAAGGGATTTATATTATTCATATCCATAATGATGTCAAATCTTTAAACATTATTTTTAATCATTAAATGAGAATTATTCTGGAATGGATACGATGGATAATGAATCTCATCGCGTTCGTGGAGAGGGTAGTCCGTACGTACGCACGAGCGACAATATCATTCTTTTGATATTAAAATAATATTTAATTGGATGTTATATCATATATACAGAATCATTATAATGTTATATTTATTATTTAAATTAATTAAACATAATTATTATACCCATCCAAATAATAATGTTTTGAATAACAATTACACCATGACGTGGAGACGGTAAGCCGTACGTACGCACGTATGGTGACATGTCATTCAAAGGATGGATAGAATACTGAAATATAGTTGTACCATGTTTATAATAACATAATAGTTTATATAATATACTGGAGGTATTATTTTATAATGGTAATTACAATGAAAGAAGAAGTGGAAGAAGAAAGGAACTTGAAAAAGGGAGGTGAAATCATTACCTCTTGTTCGGGTTCTTCCTTTTGATTTGATCAAAAGTGATACTTAGGTTGGCTTTCTGACTAAATTAAGGCCTCTAGGATGAAGTGAGGGAAGTTTATAGAGTTGTTTTGAAGGGTTTGGCCGAACCAAAAGGCTTTAAAGGTGTGAATTAATGAGAAGGGTGAGTTCCTTTTTATAAGAGGGGTGAGGGGCAACTTTGGAAAAGCTAAAAATATTATTTTATAATAAATTCATATTCGGATTCTAATGGAACCAAAGTGGATTATTTAAAGTTTAATGTGGATATAGGTCAAAAACCACTCAACCAATAAGATTTAGACTGGTTTGAGATTCTATATTAACCATATCATTAAGTATTAACTCTTAATTAATTAGTTTCAGTTTTACAATGTCTCTTTGTATTTTTATATTATATGGTTAATAAACATAATATATACATCCAAGAGACCCCCAAGTGGTCCATTAATGATACACCTATCATTATATAAGTCTCTTGGATGAACCATATATTTATAGAAATTTAATATCAATTAATAATATAATATTTGTTTTAAAAACTCTTTTTTTGTCAATTTTGACACTATTTGGAATATTAATTTTTGTGAAAATCATAACAGAATTATTACTTAGAAAAAAGTAAATTAAATCATTACTAACATGTCATATTAACATATAAAATTATTTTAATTCATAAAAAGTCTCAAATTATATTTATTTGGGTATTTATAATATCAATTATTTTAAATTTTCACTATTATGGTAATTACAGCATCATCATTGGGTCATAAATAAATTAAATTATTTAAGGTATAAAAACTACAAATAAAATATCATTATGTAAGAAATATTATTAGATTTATATTTAATATTCATAGTCGAAAATCCAACATATATAACCCTTTGTAAAAATTAATTTCCTAAACGACATATGCTTATGTCATTTTTGTATTTGTTTTAACTTAATTAAAATAAAGTGTCCCTATCACCTACAAGTGGCTCCATGGGGTCCCAAAATCAACCCAAAGATGACCATGGTCGGACATGTATCCACCAATAATGTTAGGATGCATTTTAGGTAATTTAGTATTATTATAATATTATTTTTTAACACTTATTTTCCAGATTTACCCATTAACCATGGTAAATAAAATATTTACTGAAGTAATTATTCAAAATGTCTAAAAATAAAAGTTACCTATTTACAAAATTTTGACATCCTGATTCCAAAAATGGATTCCATTTTTCCAAATTCAAAACACAGAAGTGGCAGAAATTAATTTTAAATTAATTCCCGCTGTCAAAACAAAAAAGCGTGTTTTTAAGATATAATAACTATCAAAAGATTGATACTTGTTTATGTTCGGTTCAATTGTGAAATTATGCCCAATGACCAACATTGTATTAAATGGTAAAATTATATTCTAAATATAATTTTAAACCACTTAAATTCAAAATTTATCATTATTAATTATTTTGATTAAAAAAAGATGTTTTTAATTAAAATTTAGTAATTTTCACTATTCATCAAAATATGAAAGTTATCCAAAAAGTACATAAATTTCACCCTAAGCTAATTTAGATATTAAAAATCCAAAAATAAAGTCCGTTTTTAAAGATAAAATGTATAAAATTTCAAAAAGTAGGTATTACTATTTATAACGGCTAGTTTGATCAGTTGCGGTGTGTGTTAGAACTCGATGTTGTGTACAACACATGCCATTACATTATTCAAAGGGAAATGTAGCGTGGAAGCATGGGGTGTTACATTCTCCACTCCTTCAGTAAATTGCGTCCTCACAAGTTTTTTTTAAAATTGGGATTGAAAATATAATGGAAAGTTCCACAGCGGAAAAAGAGTAAATAAAACTATCACTTTAATAGAAAGGAAGAGAGGTATAAAGGTCACCCAATATAACCCATACTAGGATTCCATGTAGGAAAACATTGATATGGATGATAAACTAAGTGTTAAGTTCTGATGGAGAGGGATAGAAAACATGATCAGGAGAATGTTAACAATAAGAAAATCATAAACTTGTGTTGGGACAAACGGTCATTAGTCTCCCAGTAAGAAAAGTAAACGGACAACATTTTTTTGTTTTAAGTTACATTACATAAGGAAGATGAATTCATTTATGGTATTGACTAAGAAGATAATGAGATAAACTAATTTTTTATGTATAGATTCATTCTTTAATAAATTTTTTCCACTAACTCATTTTTTTTTGAACAATGAGTATTCAAGAAGACTTGGTCACAATGGAAGAGCTAGAATAAACTTCTATAGAAATACATGATCCACGTAGGATAAACTATATATATACCTTGGATTTAGAGATTAATCAAAACCAAAATGTTTAGTATAATATCTGATGACCCCCCAAATGTATATTCCATTATAGAGAAAAAAAATCTAATCTTAATTTCTAAAATTAAACCATCAATACCCCAAAGTTAAATAAATACCATTCAATAATCAATTGTCCTTAAAATCCTTCAATATAATCCAAACTAATATTGAAACTCAAAACTTATATGAATGTAGTCTTCCACGTTAAATTGTATCTCCAAATGACATTAATTACTCTAAAAGTCAAATACATAAAAGTAATAAAACTAATCTTTTCTATAAACAACCCAAATCACTATAAATCCATAATAAAAACATAGATAAAAATTTACCATTACTCCTCAAATGAAATCCCATTCTATTCTATTTTCCATAGAACAAAGCGAACAACTTCCAAAATAACATTTAACACTTAATCACCAAATAATTTTCCTATAATAAGGGTATTCAATTGATAAGACATAAGATCTGAAATCAAATTATTAATGATGAATAAAATAATTTAACTAAAAATAATAGTCACACTAACTAGGGACTTCACGTAGTCTAGTGGTAGGCGATAAATCCCAATCGCACTTTAGTTGTGGGTTCGATTCCCACAGTTTTGTCCGACGTGACGGGTTGTCACACGGTCTGCGTGTTGTCCTTTTTCAAAAACTCTATTTTATAACATTACCAAAATGAGATAAATTCCTCAAAATAAACATAACATAATTTAACCACAAATATTATCTCATACCTTTCATTTTTATCCCAAATTATACTAACTTATAATTTCCTCAAACCCAATGATCATATAAAACCATATTCTTATTTATAACTATATTCACAAGAGAAAAGATAATTCTTCCTGAAATATCATTCTCACATGGAAAACTGTAGGGTTAAAAATACTAGAGAAAGTTTTTTCAAAGTAAAACCATCAAAATGGAGCACTAATACTTTTAAAACATTTCTCCAACCATTTATATCCACATAGCTTCTTCTTTGACCAAGAAAATATCATATAGAATATGGTATTCACTCGGTTAATGGCCAGGTCCCCTACATTTACGGCAAATGACTGTAAATGGACTCTTCGGACCATTTTTATCTTCTTCCATAGTACTCTTCATTTTTCTTCTGCAATTCTTCACATTATGTCCTTACTTCCCGCACGTAAATCATTTCTTTGTCCCATTGAGACATTTTCCTGGGTGTCTCCTTCCACATTTCTTTCATGATGGAAATTGAGGATTCCTTTCTCTATGTTCTCCACTGCTGGAGCTCTTATCATTCATCACCTTTCTCTTCTTTTTTTAGTCTGGGAATTGGTTAATATATATATTGTTGATCATACTTTAAAAAAATTGATTTGTCATAAAGACGATATCCTTTACGCCTATCAACATTCCATTTTTTTGCTCATTCCCACCATCGTTCCCACCTTGTACATGATTCTCAAAGTCACTATGACTTCCTTGGAATCCAACCATTGACTAAAACCAGAAAGCATTGTGTGAGTAACAGTAGTCATAAAATCATTTAAAGATTAATATGTCACCATATTCTTAATTTGAAACACATTAGGATTAACCAATGTCATTTACTCTCATCTTATATATTTAATACTTCAAATCGATTAGTAAAGAAAATATAAATTATCCTAAGCATATCCCCTGTGAGTGTCGTAACCAAGAGTGCAGCAAGGCCCGTTGTCATGCTCCAGTTCCAGTTCGAGTCTAGTTAAAAGCGGTGTTTTCAGATTTTACCCCTAGGTACATCTGTGCCAGAGCCGCCTCTACCTGCTCATATCCAGACAGGGATGTATTGCTCAGAAAACTCACAAAATCTCTAAAATACCAAAATTCTAGGAAGTTTTTTTATACTAATCCTCAAAGTTTATCTTAGGTCTACATGCTCCAATCAGAGTTTATCTAAATCTAGCTTCCAAGGTTTGTACTAAACTTCCTCTGATACCAACTGTAACGCCCCGACCCCAGTTACCTAGAGTCGGTGCATTATTTCATAACATTAGCATGATCACAAAGGATCATGTCTGGAAAGACCGATTAGTTTAGTAGCCCTAGAAACACTAGATATATTCATAAGTCTTACATTACATCATAAAAATGAAAACTACAACAACATCTTTTCTTCATAGTCCACACTCATATCCCCACATACTATCTCTGCACGTCATTTATAAATTACTTCTTCACATCCTGGGAAAAATAAAACATTGAAAGGGGTGATCTGAAATGCTTAGTAAGGATAATGATATAGCAGAAACTTTCATAAATAAGAATAAACATTCAAGGAAATGTATAACTAAAACAAAAGACTTTTAAACTTGAACTTCAACATAGTATGGAAAAAATGAAATAATTCCATTTAATTATTCAAATGGATATTCTACTAATCGAATAATCACATGAAATATCAACAACCACTTTCATAATGATAGAATGCATAATGCCGTAATATCATAACCACATAGCCAAGGCCTCATGCCAAGACTACAAATAAGATTTTTCCAAGGCCTTGTGCCAAGACACTAGTTTGTCTCATGAGACCTATCGATGCATCGAGGAGCTATAGCGGGCTCCACCTGTCACTTACTAAGTCCAATGCATTCCTCATAGGAACATGTTTAAACATAACATAAACATTCATATTAAAACTAGCATACGAAATTTCAATACATTAACCATAAACCATGAATGGTATAAAAATAGCACATCCACAGTCAAACATAACTCATTTGATACAATATGGAAGATTGTATTGTATCATATTAACCTCAGTCGATAATAATGAATGATATTGACATAGATGAAAATAACCATCAAAACTATTTGAGAGAAATATCCCCCTTTTCTTGAAATCATTTAAAAGTCTCACTATTTGTCAAGAAGCCATCTAAAATAGATTTTTGAATCAAAGTGTCCCAAACCACTTTGAAACATTTTAAAGGAGTCTTAATTTTAAAACAATAATTTCCATATAAATAAATCCTTAAAAGTATTTTTAGAACATGGACATTAATGAGAACAATTTAGAATAATAAATCTTTAAAACATTTAAAATGATATTTTACTTAGAGTTCTCAACAAAAATAGTGACACATGAATAAAAATAATTGAGGTAATCAATACTTAATAATATCATGAGAATTAAGTGATTCATGATATACTATGTTAAAGTACATTATATACACCAAATAAAAGTGATTTGGTGTATAACAATAAAGAAGTCTCAATGGAATGTAAATTGAGATGAATTATATTATATAGACCATATACTTAGGTTAAGGATAAATCAACGACATAATTATTTGTGACAAATATAAATAAACTCAATATGATTGGATATTCAGTGTAAATAAATCAGAGGACATTCACACATATTCTTGTAAAAACAACACCCACTACGGGAAAAATGGGTTTTTGCGACGGGTTATTTGCGACGGGGGTATTTACCGTCGCAAATAAGTAGGCTTTTGCGATGGGATTGCTTTCCCCATCGCAAAAGAACTGGCGCGCGATGCGCACCAAATCGCGGGAAAACTATTTGCGACGGGGGAATATTCCCGTCGCAAATAATCGGCGGCGGTAAAAGGTATTTGCGACGGGAGTATTTCCCCGTCGCAAATAGTATGTCGGCAGGTGGTTATTTGCGACGGGACCCGTCGCAAATAACTATTTAACCGTTGATCGTAATAAATGTTGGCGAAAGTATTTGCGACGGGTTCCGTCGCAAATAATCTAACCTATAAATACCCTCATCCGTTTTTTTCAAATCATTCTCAAACTCCATCTTCTTCTTCTCTCAAAGTTGTATTTCTAATGTTCAGTTTTTCTCCAGTTTAATTTTTTTCTCCGGAGTTGATATTAAAGTTTTGAAAAACGATCAGAGCAGACCAATTTTCAAGGTATTTATGTTCATTTTAATTTAATATTTACTTTTAATTTTTTATTAGTTTCAATTATTCTTAATTAGTTGTAATTTAATTATGTTTACATTGTTTTGTTACTTAATAAATTTAAATTATTAGTATTGTTCATAGTTAATGGTAATTAGGAATAATTAGTAATAATTTTTAATAATTAAGTATAAATAGTAATAATTAGTAATAAATACCAATACTTAGGAATAATAACATTATTACATTATTAGTATATTTTATTATTAATATTAAAATAATATAAGTTTTTATATATATACAATTCTCTTCTCATCTGTGTGTTTGCTGTCTTCACATGTATTATTTGTATGTGGAGATAGAAAACGCACAGATGAAAGGAGAATTGTATATAAATTAGAAAATTATATTACTTTAATATTAATAATAAAATATACTAATAATGTTATTATTTGTAATTATTGGTAATTCTTCCTAATTATTGGTAATTATTCATTTAATTACTAATAATTAGGAACAATTACCAATAATTATCAATAATTAAGAATAATTAGTAATAATTAGTAATAATTACCAATAATTAGTAATAATTACCAATAATTTGTAATAATTACCAATAATTAGTAATAATTATTAATAATTAGTAATACTTACCAATAATTAGTAATACATACCAATAATTTGTAATAATTACCAATAATTAACAATAATTAGTAATAATTAGTAATAATTACCAATAATTACAAATAATTACCAATAATTACCAATAATTACTAATAATTAGCAATAATTAGGAATAATTAGGAATAATTAGGAATAATTAGGAATAATTAGGAATAATTTGGAATAATTTGGAATAATTAGGAATAATTAGGAATAATTAGTAATAATTAGTAATAATTAGTAATAATTAGTAATAATTAGTAATAATTAGTAATAATTAGTAAAAATTAGGAATAATTACCAATAATAAGTAATAATTAGTAATAATTAGTAATAATTAACAATAATTACCAATAATTACCAATAATTAGTAATAATTAGGAATAATTAGTAATAATTAGTAATAATTAGTAATAATTAGTAAAAATTAGGAATAATTTCCAATAATTAGTAATAATTAGTAATAATTAGTAATAATTAGTAATAATTAGTATTAATTACCAATAATTAGTAATAATTACAATAATTAGTGTTAATTACCAATAATTAGTATTAATTACCAATAATTAGTAATAATTACCAATAATTAGTAATAATTACCAATAATTAGTAATAAATACCAATAATTAGTAATAATTAGTAATAATTACCAATAATTAGTAATAATTAGTAATAATTACCAATAATTAGTAATAATTAGTAATAATTACCAATAATTAGTAATAATTAGTAATAATTAGTAATAATTACCAATAATTGGTAATAATTAACAACACTTACCAATAATTGGTAATAATTAATAATAATTACCAATAATTAGTAATAATTAGTAATAAATAGTAATAATTAGTAAAAATTACTAATAATTACTAATAATTAGTAATAATTATCAATAATTAGTAATAATTAGTAATAATTACCAATAATTAGTAATAATTAGTAATAATTACCAATAATTAGTAATAATCAACAATAATTACCAATAATTAGTAATAATTACCAATAATTAGTAATAATTACCAATAATTAGTAATAATTAACAATAATTAGTAATAATTAACAATAATTAGTAATAATTAGTAATAATTACCAATAATTAGTAATAATTTGTATTAATTAGTAATAATTAGAAATATTTAGTAATAATTAGTAATAATTACCAATAATTAGTAATAATTAGTAAAAATTACCAATAATTAGTAATAATTAGTATTAATTACCAATAATTAGTATTAATTACAAATAATTAGTAATAATTACCAATAATTAGTAATAATTACCAATAATTAGTAATAATTACCAATAATTAGTAATAATTAACAATAATTAGTAATAATTAACAATAATTAGTAATAATTAACAATAATTAGTAATAATTACCAATAATTTGTAATAATTACCGATAATTAGTAATAATTACCAATAATTAGTATTAATTACCAATAATTAGTATTAATTACCAATAATTAGTATTAATTAACAGTAATTAGTAATAATTACCAAAAATTAGTAATAATTAGTAATAATTACTAATAATTAGTAATAATTAGTAACAATTACCAATAATTAGTAATAATTAGTAATAATTAGTAATAATTAGTAATAATTAGTAATAATTAGCAATAATTAGTAATAATTAACAATACTTACCAATAATTACCAATAATTACCAAATATTAGTAATAATTACCAATAATTAGTAATAATTACCAATAATTAGTAATAATTACCAATAATTACCAATAATTGGTAATAATTAATAATAATTACAAATAATTAGTAATAATTACCAATAATTAGTAATAATTACCAATAATTAGTAATAATTATTAATAATTACCAATAATTAATAATAATTAAAAATAATTAGTAATAATTATCAATAATTACCAATAATTAGTAATAATTATCTATAATTAGTAATAATTAACAATAATTACAAATAATTAGTAATAATTAACAATAATTACCAATAATTCGTAATAATTAGTAATAATTACCAATAATTAGTAATAATTAGTAATAATCAGTAATAATTACCAATAATTAGTATTAATTACCAATAATTAGTAATAATTAACAATAATTAAGAATAATTAGTAATAATTAACAATAATTAGGAATAATTACCAATAATTAGTAATAATTACCAATAATTAGTAATAATTAGTAATAATTAGTAATAATTACCAATAATTAGTAATAATTACCAATAATTAGTTATAATTACCAATAATTCAAAATAATTAACAGTAATTAGTAATAATTAACAATACTTAGTAATAATTACCAATAATTACCAATAATTACAAATAATTAGTAATAATTACCAATAATTACCAATAATTACCAATAATTACCAATAATTAGTAATAATTCCCAATAATATTAGTACTATGAAAATAATAAAAAATTTATATAATATTAAAATTATCAATATTTGTAACATGTTTTGCTTTATTCTCAACATATTTAATTCTTAAAGGGTCAATTTTTAGGTCTATCTCAATAAAAAGTTTGTGTCAGTCGTGTATGATCTAAACTCTATAATTATCCTAGCTTGAGTGTTTTTTCTAACAAATTATTCAAAACCAGTAATGCTTTTATATTTTATAGAGAAATATGGAACAACGAGGTCGTCAACAATCATTATTAGGTGACCGCATATGGATAAATCAATATAGAAGTCCAAACGGTTCTGGTTTAAATCCAGTATATGTAGAGGGTGTGGAGACTTTTTTATCATTTGCAGCATCAAATCCAGAATTTGTTTCAGAAGGAAAAATAAAATGCCCTTGCATAAAATGTGCATTGAGAATGTTTGACACATTTGACAAAGTGGGAGAACATCTCTTGCATTTTGGTTTTCAACCAGATTATGTTTTTTGGTATCAACACGGTGAACGCAGTTCCAGAGCAGGTGATACCAACTTGATTCCGGATCCATCCCGGTTTCAAGATTTAGTACATGATGTTGCAGGTTCATCTGTTCAACATACAGAAACTCCGGCTGATATAGCTTCAAATCCTGAGTTGGCACCGTCTGAATTTTATGAGTTGTTGAAGTCTGCTGAGGATGCATTATATCCTGGCTGCAAGATGAGCAAATTATAAGCAGTTGCAAAATTTATGGCTATCAAATCAGATAACAGAATGTCAAACACCTGTTTTGACCAGATATTTTCTTTGCTGAAAACACTGTTACCCAAAGGAAATGTTTTACCAATAAATTACTATGAGAGTAAGAGGCTGGTTCGAAATTTTGGACTTACTTGTCAGAAGATTCATGCATGTTCAAATGACTGCATTTTATATTCTGGGGAAAATGAGTCATTGGATAGTTGTCCCACATGTGGGCAACTGAGATATAAAGAAGGACAACACGGGAAGTCTAGTTTGATTCCTGTAAAACAGTTGAGATATTTTCCGCTTACATCCAGACTTCAGCGTTTATTCATGTCTAAAAATACAGCGACAATGATGTCATGGCATAAAGAGAGTATTTCAACCGATAAAAGCTTGAATCATCCAGCCGATGGTGATTCATGGAAACATTTTGATAGACTGCATCCATCCTTTGCTTTGGAATCTAGAAATGTTCGACTGGGCCTTTCAACTGATGGTTTATGTCCGTTTGGATCTTATGGTAGTCAATATTCATGTTGGCCTACTTTTTTAACTCCGTACAATTTACCTCCATGGATGTTGATGAAGGAGCCATATATCTTTTTGACTTTACTAATTCCAGGACATCCGAAGAAAAATATTGATGTTTATTTGAATCCATTGATTGATGATTTAAATTTATTGTGGAGTACTGGTGTCAGTACATATGATGTTGCAACGAAACAGAATTTCATACTGAGAGCAGCATTGATGTGGACAATAAGTGACTTCCCGACTTATGGGACGTTATCTGGCTGGAGTACACATGGTCAGAAATCATGTCCTTACTGTATGGGAGAGAACAAAGCATTTATGCTCATTCATGGAAAGAAACCTTGTTATTTTGACTGTCATCGCAGATTTCTTCCATCTGATCATCCTTTTCACAGAAACAGATCTCATTTCAGAAAAGGAACAGTTGAAAGGGATGGACCTCCAAAAATGCTATCAGGTTCGGAGTTAAAATCAGTTGTATTTTCATTACCTCCCATCACTTTTAGTCCCACAATAAACCAACAGAAAATTTCTGGTTTTGGGAAAGAACACAATTGGATTAAATGTAGCATATTTTGGGATTTGCCATATTGGTATGATCTGTTGGTCCGACACATGTTAGATGTCATGCATATTGAGAATAACTGTTTTGATATTTTTTTTTCATACAGTTTTGGATACGCCAGAAAAGAGCAAAGACAATGTAAATGCACGTTTAGATCTTGCCCAAATTTGCAGGCGTCCAGAATTGGAACTATTTGAGAATGTCAGAACAGAAAGGTTACTGAAACCAAAAGCAGATTATATACTATCTAAAGAAAACCATTTATTATTTTGTCAGTGGATTGTAGATTTGAGACTTCCAGATGGTTGTGCTTCCAATTTGGGTAGATGTGTAAAGAATGGTCATATTACTGGATTAAAAAGTCATGATTGTCATGTTATAATGGAGAGACTTCTACCCATTGTATTAAGAGGTCTATTGAATTTTGTGATTTGGGATTCCATAACAGACATGTCTCATTTTTTTTGGGAAATTTGTGCGGCTACGGCAGATTATGATGCTCTAGGAAAACATGAAAAAGATGTTGTTGTAATTATATGTAAACTGGAAAAAATATTTCCGCCGTATTTCTTCGACTCAATGGAACATTTTATGTTAAATTTTCCATATGAAGCCAAATGTGGAGGTCCGGTACAGTTTCGATGGATGTACCCATTTGAAAGATGCATGCAAAAATTGAAAAGAAAAGTACGCAACAAAGCATCTGTTGAAGGATCTATTGCAGAATCTTATTTGTAAGAGGAAATATCTTTTTTCTGCTCCCATTATTTTGAATCTGAGTATCCTTCAAAACACAACCGAATGGGATGGAACGAGAGGAATATTGATGAAATCGACAATCAATTATCTATTTTCAACCAGTCAGAGCTTGGTTTTGGTGGAGTTTATGAACGCTGGCTTTCAGATGATGAACATCCGAGAGCTCATACGTATGTTCTGCTCAACTGTGAAGAGATGACATCAGTTGTACTGTAAGTGTTTATATCACTTATTCTATCATTTATGTTACAGTAAATAACTTTGGTTTTTATAGGTTGTATGATAATCATATCAATAAACAAATTCCACAAATTACAGCAGCTGCTCTCGAAGAACGTCGACTGAAAAATTTCTCTCAGTGGTTTCAAAAACTGGTAACATAAATTCTTTATCTTTTAGAAACTCATTCAATGTATAGTTTACTATATTGATAATTATTTCACAAATTTTCAGGTGTCTCGACATGCTGATAAAATTGACAAATGGTTGTGTGTATTGAGTAACCCACCTTCCAAACTTGTTAAAACTTATAATGCATATGTGGTGAATGGATTTAGAATGCACAAACATGTATATGGGGAATCGAAAAAAACAATGAACAGTGGAGTTAGCTTGATAGGATCTCATCATTGAGAAGATGAAGTTGACTTTTATGGCATACTTGATGAAATCATTGAACTCTGTTATCATGGACAACATTACATAACCATGTTCAAATGTCGGTGGTTGGATACAGAGAGAGGCGTGCATGTTCATCCGACTCATGGAATCATCGATATTAAATGTAAATGTGTTCTCGCAGTAAATGAACCATCATTATTGGCTCAACAGGCATATCAAGTTTATTACGCAAAGTACTGTGCAACATCAAGAGACTTGACTGATTGGTGGAGTGTAATAAAAATCAAAATTTGAGACAATCAGTTTAGTCAAAGTGAATGTGCTTTCACTGATGTGCAAAGAATTGATGTTTTTCAAGAGAGTACTCAAAATCAATCTTTTTTACAAAGAGACATGAGTATCGATGAAGAAACCCCACATTTAAGAGTCGGTGATGACGATGATGTTAATGATGTCACATATGAATTTGAAATGGTAAGAGATGAAGCAACTGTAACTCAAATGGATATCGATGATATTGAGGAGGAATATGAAGATGACATTGAAATATATGAAGATGATGATGAAGATGAACACTGATAGCATTCCATGGTATTTATATACAATCATAATAAGTATATATGTATATATAATAGTAATTATCAATTATTTTCTAACATTAACATTTTCTGTTTCAGATGGACGACGCCACATTTCGTGAGTTGGCGGATGCTGACCTGACTTTTGATGCGGATGAGTTGCTGACAGATGACCCTCAGCCTGCAGGTGCTCCAGGGAGTACGTGGAGGGGGCGCGGTCTTACACGATTGATGATTCCTGACCCCGTCCCCGAGCGACGTCCACGTCTTGGGTTTGATCCACGCACACGGAGGTGTGATAACCTGTGTGATAACCTATGGATTTGACTAAGATTTCATTAATCTATTCACATAATAAATGTTTATTATTTTTGCAGTTTTTCGCATATAGCAGTCGGACAGGGCAGTGCTATTTTGCGCAACTATTTCTCTCAGCCGTGGACCACATGTGAGCAGATTCCCATTGATGTGAAGCAGGCCATGTTCGGCCATTGGTTGGTACGTACGTAAATAAATAATTTTTATTTTGAAAATTAGTTCATTTCTAACTTGATATTTTGATTTATTTTTAGGGTTTATGGTATCCGATCGAGGATACCATGCGTGACGCCATCCACGAGGCATGGGAGGTGGCCATGTGTGATCGCCTTCGTCAGTTTTTGCACAATTTAAGAAAAGCTGCGATGAAGAAAGCAGGAGTGTCAGATTTTGACGAGTCATGTAGAGCAAACCGACCAGAGTATATTTTGTCCCATGTATGGGATGGATTATGTGCGCACTAGTTGAGTGGTGCCTTTCAGAGGAGATCATCGGTGGGGAGACAGAATCGGGGGAGACAGGAGGTGACTCATCGAGCTGGGAGTCGTTCTTTCAGTACTCATAGACAGCATTTGGTACATACATTATTTATAAATATTTTATATAACTATAAATATTAACAGTTTATTTTTTATTCTTATAGGCTGTCGAGCCCCCCGATATTACAGAGTACGACGTATATCAGAGGATGTATAGTGATCCTGCTACTGGGGAGCTCAGAGGTGATCGTCAGCATCACATCGTGGTCAGTATTATATGTTTTCAAGTTTAAAAATTAACTGCATATAATATATTCACAATTTTAATTTTAAATTGCAACTATAGGAGTCATATGAGGCCGCAGCGTCACAGGCCCGGCCTGAGAGTCAGGCCGAGTCATCAGATCAGACCACTTCCCATCAGTTTGATGAGGCGGCATGGATGCAGGCCACCCAGTATGCCTTCGAGAAGGGCCGGGTAGTTGGTATCGGCTCTCGACTGACTCTCGGAGATTATTATGGCAGGGCTGCGATGTCGGCGTCCAGCTCGAGAGGAGCTCGTGCATCTTCTTCTACTACACAGTATGAGGATCAGTTGCGATCTCAGACTGCACAGATAGAGAGTCTCCGACAGGAGCAGGAGCAGATGCGTCAGCAGCATGAGGAGGAGCGTCGACGCCAGCAGCAGCTGTACGAGGAGCAGGCGAGTCGGTGGCAGCAACAGCATCAGAAGCAGATGGAGTACATGCGCCGACTCACTCATGCTTTAGGGATGAAGTTTCCTCCACCACCATCTGCAGATCCCCCACCTGCCCCCTCCTTCAGATTAGATATTGTATTTATGTTATAAAATTTGTGAAATCAAAATATTTTTTTTTCTATTCGTAGTTTCTATCTCATTATAAAATATTAATAATATTATATTTTTAAATAACAATATTAAAATGAATAATAATATTATTTATATTTTATAATATTAAATTATATATATAAATTAAAATTTTATAATATTATAATTTAAATATATTTTTTGTAATACTTGAATTATATTAATATTTAAATGTAAAATAATTCTATTATTTTTATATTAATTAAAATAACTTATTAATATTTTTTTATTTATGAATTATAATTCAAATATTATTATATTAATTAAATCATTTATTAATATTCTATTATTTTTTATTTTTGAATTATAATTCTAATATTATTATATTAATTAAAATAATTCATTATTTTTATTTGTGAATTATAATTCTATTATTATATTAATTAAAATAATTTATTAATAATTTATTTTTTTTATTTTTTTATAGTATTTGTGATGGGATACTATTCCCGTCGCAAATACTAGTATTATTATATGCATTAAAATAATTTATTAATAGTTTTTTATTTGTTTTAAAAATAGTTTTTGCGACGGGTCCCATGGAAAATACTATTTGCGACGGGTACCGTCGCAAAAGGTATTTGCGACGGGTCCCGTCGCAAAAACGATTTTAAAAGTTTTTTACAAATATACGGAGTACTATTTGTGACGGGGAGAATAACCGTCGAAAAAAAAGGCTTTAGCGATGGGCCCGTCGCAAATAAGTGTTGTTGCGACGGGATCCCGTCTCAAATAGCCCGTCGCAAATACCTGTTTTTCTAGTCGTGACCAATGAATTGGATATTTAACTCAACAAATAGAGATTGAGTTAAAAATTACTCTTATCAAGTTCAAACCGATCACTTGAGAATTTATCAATGGAGTGATTAAGTGTATAAAAAGTATATCCACAGAAAGGGGAGTGGAATTTATGACATAATCAAATGAATAGTGATTCTACACATAATCTTGGAGTAAAATAATCAATGAAGTATGCGTAAAGCCGAATGAGTGAAAATTCAAATTTCAAATTCTCTTATTGATTTGGTAACATACAAAACAAACACCCATGAAAGAAGGATCATACAATGATGATGTAAATATACATGAGTTAAAGTATATTACACAATGAATATAAACATGGACAGTACACACACCACATGTAATAAATAAGTGGTGAACAATGGAATTCTCACGGAATTAAAAGTGAGATAAGAAACCCCTTACTTTGTACTTTTTCCTTTGTCGAGGGTAGGTTAACCTCCTGTATAATGGTGAAATAAATGTTTTTGAATAATACAAGAATCATATGCATTAATATGATATCATATATGATATTTCAACATTGATTTGTTAATTATATCTTTGAATTATAGTCATTTCAGGTGTTAACGGGTTCATTTTCCTTTATATTCTTTGTTATTTGAGCCATATTTATTACTAATGGGATGTATATTATTCATATCCAGAAATATGTCAAATCATTAAAAATTATTTTAATCATTAAATGAGTATTATTCTGGAATGGATACGATGGAGAATGAATCTCATCACGTTCGTGGAGACGGTAGTCCGTACGTACACACGAGCGACAATATTATTATTTTGATATTAGAATAATATTTAATTGGATGGTATATAATATATAGAGAATAATTATCATGATATATTTTTTATTTACATGAATTACACATCATTATTATACCCATCCAAATAATAATGTTTGAATAACAATTACACCACGACGTGGAGACGGTAAGCCGTACGTATGCACGTATGGTGACATGTCATTCAAAGGATGGATAGAATACTGAAATAAAGTTGTACCTTTTTTATAATAACATCATAGTATATATAATATACTGGAGTTATTATTTTATAAATGTTATTACAATGAAATAAGAAGTGGAAGAAGAAAGGAACTTGAAAAAGGGTGGTGAAATCATTACCTCTTCTTCGGGTTCTTCATTTTGATTTGATCAAAAGGGATCCTTAGGTTGGCTTTATGACTAGAGGAATTCCTCTAGGATGGAGTGAGGGATGTTGAGAGAGTATTTGGGTAGGTTTTGGCCGAACCAAAAGGCTTTGAAGGTGTGAATTAATTAGAAGGGGGAGTGCCCTTTTATAAGAGGGGTGAGGGGCACCTTTGGAAAAGCTAGAAATATTATTTTATAATAAATTCATATTCAGTTTCTAATGGCTCCAAAGTGAATTATTTAAAGTTTAAGGTGGGTATAGGTCTAAAACCACTCATCCAATAAGATTTAGACAGATTTGGGATACTATATTAACCTTATCTTTAAGTATTAACTCTTAGTTAATTAGTTTCACTTTTACAATGTCTCTTTGTATTTTTATATTATGTGGTTAATAAGAATACTATATACATCCAAGAGACCCCCAAGTGGTCCATTAATGATAATAATATCATTATATAAGTCTCTTGGCCGAACCATTGATTTTTAGGAATTTAATATCAATTAATAATATAATATTTGTTTTAAAAACTCTTTTATGTCAATTTTGACACTATTTGGAAAATTGATTTTTGTGAAAATCATAAAAAAATTATTAGTAAGAAAAAAGTTAATTAAACCATTCCTAACATTTCATATTAACCAATAAATGTTTTTTAATTCATAAAAGTCTCAAATTATATTTATTTAGGTATTTATAATATCAATTAGTTTAATTGTTCACTATTATGGTAATAACTGCATCATCATTGGGTTATAAATAAAATAATATATTTAATGTCTAAAAATTTAAAATTAAATACCATAATGTATGAAATATCTTTAGATTTCTAATGAATATTTATGGTCGAAAATCCATCATATATAACCCTTTTTGAAAATTATGTTCCTAAACGATATATTCTTATGTCATTTTTGTATTTGTTTTAACTTAATTAAAATAAAGTGTCCCTATCACCTACAAGTGGCTCCATGGGGTCCCAAAATTGACCTGAAGATTCCGATGGTCGGAAATGTATCCACCAATAAGGTTAGGACGTGTTTTAGGTTAATTTAGTATTATTATAATATTAATTTTTAACACTTATTTACCGGATTTACCCATTAACCGTGGTAAATAAAATATTTATAGAAGTAATTATTCAAAATGTCTAAATATTAAAGTTACCTATTTACACAATTTGGAAATCCTGATTCCAAATATAGAATTCATTTTTCCAAATTAAAAACATAGAAGTGGTAGAAATTAATTTTAAATTAATTTCTGCTGTCAAAACAAAAAGGGTGTTTCTAAGATATAATAACTAACAAAAGATTGATACTTGTTTATGTTCGGTTTAATTGTGAAATTATGTCCAATTACCAAAATTGTATTAAATGGTAATAATATATTCACAATATACTTTAAAACCACTCAAATTCATAATTTATCATTTTTAATTATTTTGATTAAAAAAGTTGTTTTTAATTAAAATTTAGTAATTTTCACTATTCATCAAAATATGAAAGTTATCCGAAAATTACCAAACTTTCACCCTAAGATAATTTTGATATTAAGAATCCAAAAATATAGTCCATTTTTAAATATAAAATGTATAAAATTTTAAAAATTAGGTATTACTATTCATAACGGCTAGTTTGATCGGTTGCGGTGTGTGTTAGAACTCGATGTTTCGTACAACACACGTCATTGCATTATTAAAAGGGAAACATACCATGAAAGCTTGGGGTGTTACATGTTTTCAGTTGAGTCCAATTAAAATTTGTTACTCAGGATACTTATTTTTTTCTATTAAACTTATTTTTGTATCTATCAGAATACTTTTCTTCATTATCATTTTTTCTAGTTCTTCAATCTAGGTTTTCCATCAGAATAATCTTGATATTCTACAACTTTATTATTAGGGAAATTCATAGAAAGGTTTCTGACTCCACCGCACTCAAATCATTTTATAAGATATTTACCACTATAATTTCCTCTTCCTATTTGATAATTTATGGATATAAGAGACAAGATTTTTTCATTCAACTCACCATCCTCTTTATCATTAGATTCACAAGGATAAACATCTTGAATTTTCAATTTTCTCATAGCTTAAAATTCCATTTAATCATTAATCTTATTTTTAAACATTATACCATTCCTCATTTCATAATAAATAAAACATTTATACAATTAATCAATAGATAAATCATATTTACCTTCTAATAAATACATTTTATAATCAAACTTGTCCGGAAAGTTTATCGTTTGTTTTTTCACAATTGTAGAATCTTCCAAGAAATCTATAAATCATTTGATGTTGAATAAAAATTCATTTACTCTAGTGATGTATTGATCAATTGTTTCTTCACCTCTCATTTTGATGTCTTCACACTTTCTTCTAAAGATTTGTATATTTTCTTCCTTAACTTTTGTATTCCCTTTGAAAAAACATTTCATCTTATCCCACATACTTTTTAATGTTTTTAGACCCATCACCTTATGATAATTATTCACCGATAAGTACGTAAGTATTCCATTTCTTGCCTTTCCATAAACTTTTATATTTCTCTTATCAGAAAATTTCATAGAATAATCTTTGTCAATTGGAGTTAACCTAATAATATCAACATTAAAAACATCAAGGCCAAGAGATATGAGATAAAGACTTGTCCTATTTTTCCATATATAATAATATTTTCAATGAAATGTAGGAATTCCTCTACTATTAGAAGATATGATATTATCCATGATAAGGAATCAATAAGGGAGCCTTTCTCTGATAATAATTGAAGTTCCAAAGGATTGAATAACAACTAAAAAGAGGGGGTGAATTAGTTGTTTACATTTTATATGTTTCAAAACATTTAGAAACATAACCCATGTAACCTATTAAGATTTATTTCATTGTCAACTTTTATTAAATACTCATGCATGTAAAATTATAAAAGAATTTAAAGAACACTAGATTTATAAGGTTCGAACTCAATGTGAGAACCTATATACAGTCCATAGCCACTCTTGTGGGTCTATAGAAATCCTTTAATAAGAAGAAGTGAATAAAACTTTTTCCAACTCCCTTTAAACAACTTTTATACCCAGGAAAGAATGATTATACTGACTCCCATTAGTTTACAATGTTTTGTTATAAAAAAATTGGGCCAAACAAAAGAATAAAGACATTCTTGAATCTGCTCCACAAGTGCTTAATCTGAATCTTGAGTCTGGTTTGGATGAATATGATTCACTTAATATGATAATGTTGAATCCTATTCTATGAACACGATAATGTTGGATCCCATTTTCTCAAATAAAATAATACTGGATGTGATTTTATAATTATGATAATGTTATATTCAATTCTCATTACTATATTTTGGGATTCGATTATCTCAAAACAATGACACTAGATCATATTTTTTCAGAATTATAATTCTAGATCTGATTCTCTAAAAACAATGAACACACTATCAATCTAAAAAACTAAAACTGTAATAGAATTCTCAAATTCAATTCTTCTTCAACCGGATTAGAACAATCAATTTTGAATTCCCCAGCACATCACCTTTTGTACATGTGTGAAAGTTGGGAATGAACAAATAATCTACAGAAAGTATTTTTAGGGAACTCGAAAAAAAACAAATGTGCGAACTTTTGAAACATTCCCCAGTTCCCAAAATATCAAAATCTACAAATATATCTCACATTTCAAACATGAAATTTGACTTATTCAATCCTCTTAGATTTATATGATATTTACACAAAATTGAAATTCATGCTTGACCACTTCAATTCATCAAACCTTTCTAAGATTATTATGATATATTTCTTTCTCATATTCATTATGATCTATTTCTTTCATAGCTCATTATGATCATTTTATTTCTCAACATATTATGATATATTTCTTTCTCAGATCATTATTATCTATTTCTTTATCATCTCATTATGATCATTTTATTTTTCAGCTAATTATGATCTGTTTCATTCTCATCTCATTAAAATATTTTTATTTCTCACCCATTACAATTTTTTTCTTTCTTAGTATGATTTTCCTTGTATGAAAATCCCTGTAAAAATTTACCAATATAAAAATCTGAGTACAAAAATATTATTAAAAAATTCTATGTATGAATGTCTCAGTACAATTTTCATCTTCCTCATGCATAGCTAAAACTTTTTATTTCTCACCTCATTACAATGTAATTCCCATTATGATGGAAATATCATTTCTAAACTCTATAATTATTTAAACCACTATAATATTTCTTCAAAATATTTTATCATGAGAGTTTTCATGATTTGTGAGAAATTATTGATTATAAAAGCATAGTATAATTTAGTTTTGAAATAATAAAAAAATTCTAACTCATGAATTAACTTAATTATTTCAAATCTCTTCAGAAAATTCATTCTTTATATGATTCTTTTAAATTCAATTATTTTTAATGTCATGTTGATGGAGCTGAATATGAAAAATTGTCTAAACAAAAACCTCACATTCCTGACTTCATCTGGGTCTAGTGCAGCTAGATACGAAAACATGGGTCTGAAAATGTGTCTTTATAATATAACCTCATTATGATAGAAATGGTTTGTTTGATGGAAAAAATGATATTTTAAAAATAGAGTTATTTTTCAACAAATACAGAACTTAAAAAAATACCACAATGGTTATTTAGTATTCTATATTTATTTTATAATTTTAACAACTATTCTTGAAATTTCACCTTATTTTGGCTCACAATTCAACCAAACAGTTTCTTTTATGTGGACTCAACATTATCTCTTCTTTATAGTCAAGATTCATTTTATTTTATATCCACATTCTTTATATTTCAATTACAATCACTAGTGTAGAAAATTAATTTTCATTTTGGTTATAAAGTGTCTTTATTAAAGGTGATGTTGTATATTTTTATTTAATGTTTCTTTAAAAATGGACTTTGTAAATGAATTATTGAATTTTTTTTATATGTGTTATCAAATTACCAATGATTAAACCCCATTTAGAATAGATTTTCACATTTTTTGTATTATAACATACCAAAAAAATTATTTTTCATGTCCATTATTTGATAACCAACCTGAAAACCTATGTGATGAACTATTGATGAAGGGTCTTTCACATTGGTTATCAAGTAACATACATGAAAATTAAATTTTATTTAAAATAATTACATTTCACCCCCCTCCAGAGCGAACCAAAACAAAAAACAAGAATATTAAAAAAATAAGACAAGTAGAAGAACTATAAAAGAAACAAGTTATACAGGTTTACAATTAAAACATTAAAAATTGCAATATATAGTATAGACAATTTTTTTTTGTAAAAAACCTGTAACATGATTTTAGAATTAAACTTGCATGTATCTGAGATATTTTCTTCTATAAGTTTAGGGGTAAAAAAATATAAATATTAAATGGAATTCATTTAACATGTATTATGAATAAAATAAATCAAATATTATAGAAAATTTTATAAATAAATTTAACCTAGTGGAACTTTGTAACTGTCTGAGTTGTAATTATTTCATACAAAAATATTAACAGAATATATCAGTATTCTTTTACACCTTCTTTATTATGAAATTATATTTAAATGTGTTTTCCAATTAATAAAAAAACTACTATATAATATATTCAAAATTTACTTGTTATAAATGAAAATTCCCCTTTTCTTTTATATATATTATCTTGGTGCCCTTCTTTGTTGTGGTATGTCAAAAGAAAGTACATGCCCTGTTTAAAAAAATCTGAATGAAATAATCCCAATTTTCACCGATATAAAAGTAAATATAATATCAGTGGTAATTATTTTAATAGATATGCATCACTTTATAAACTATTAGTATCATATTCTTAAATAAAAAGAACTATATAACACTAAACAATTTCATTCTTTTAAAATATTTCAGCAATATAATATGTTCTTTCTTCTTCATACATTTTCATCGCTTTAGGTGAAATAAATAGTGGGTCTAAAAATCCTTATAAATTTTTCATTTCATGATCCGTAAAAATTATATAAATATAACTAATAAAAAACAAACATAAGTATAAATTTTCAATAATTTAAATATACGGAAATGTTTATGTTAGGACTTTCATGGAAAAAACATGCCTTAAGTTGATACCCAACTCATATCCAGGTACATGATCTACAATATCATTTCTCAAAAGATCCATAGTCATTGCATGCACAGAAAAACCAACTAGAATTATAATATCATAAACATGCAACAAAAAATATGAATATGTTGAAAATATATCAAGAATACTATTATTTGTATCTGATGTCATAGCACATTGTATTTTTTGTCATCTATATGGTATTTTATTACATTTATTGTATTATTATAATAATTATATAAATATAAAATGTTTAAATTGTTAAAACCAATTTATACCAAAATAACATAAAATTTATAATATATGCATAGCTCTATTGTAATATGTCTTAGATGTCCATATGGCCAAAAAAGTGGCTAATACTTTGTCCAACTATACTCACCTCATTTATATGCAATGGTACTCAAGTTGATCTATCTATAATATCCAGTTTACTTACGTTGTGAATGTTTATCTCTATGTATTGATAATTAATGGTATCTATAATATAAATTTTCAACCCATAAGCAAAAAATGTGATGTTTTGTATCATCAAAATATAACTCAAAATAATTGTGACGTTGCGGGGGAGGGGTGTAGGTGTAGGATAAGGAGTGTGGTCTCTTAGAGGAGTTGAAGGAGTGGGCACCTCTGGAGGAGATATAAGAGTGGGAGCTTCATTCTGAAACTTTGTTTACTTTTTTATAAGCATTGGTTGTAATAATTACCTCATCCTATCCTACATTATAACATAAATATCCTAAACATGAGCCTCCATAAATTCTATTTTTTAATAACCACCCTCCGTTGAATAATCAAAATAATGTGGAAACTCCGTTCACTGATAAACTCACATGGTTTCCTCATACATGTCCTAGGTGTTCGGGCATTTGAAATATTGTGTCTAAAATATCCTACCCTGGATCAGCTAATAAATACCCTATGTGTGCTATGCTTCTCAAGAAAATACTGAATGAAATATTTGAAAAATTATTTAATGAATCAGAAATATTTAAATATTTTAATTACCATTAATAAATAAATAAATTTAATATATTCAAATATTCTCCACTACAACCCTCAACTCTTCCATTAGATATTTTTCATTTTTAATCATTTGATCCAACTTCCATTTTTCAGGTATATTTGGTGGGATGGAGGTAAATCCTCTGCAAATCTTGATGAATCAGTTCTCAATTTATTTATTTTTTTAGCCATCATTTTTTCTTCCAATAACGTATACCCTCACTAAGATAAATTATAAAGGTATAAATTTCTATATTTGATCTCTTGATCAGACATCCTCGATTGATGTAAATTAAGAATAAATAAATCATTAATAAATCATTAATAAGATCACTAAAAACATATAAAAGATAACATTACACTTACAAAAAATGCTTCTTATCATATCATTGAAACATATTCCTTCCATGTATCTTTATCTATAAGGGGGTATATATCAAATGGATTGTGATGTTTCCTATTTCCACAAATGAAATCTAAAGTTGCTGTTGATTTTAAATCATTCCATCTCCTAGGATCCAATGATAAAATTTTCCTACTAACTCCTCCATTTTTAGCTATATCAGATGTCATCAGATGATAAGGTGGAAATATATATTTCTTAAAAAATTCCATGATCTCTAAAATAATGAAAAATGATTTTACCAAAATTGACTCACACAGGTGAGATAGTGTTAATTTTTCAACACTTCTCAAATCATCAATCAAAATACAAACTTTTTTTTAGCCTAAATTGATATAAATGTCTTGAATTGTTTTGTATTGGGACCACTTAGAAAATCATTATCATCAATGAATACTAGTATCCTTTGGTACTAGTTTTGGAAACTAATAATTTTGGAAAACATGGGTTTCAATGTTTACCTACACTCAATTTATTCTTTGGCCCTATGGGATTAGATATTTCATGTAAAGAAGGATGAGGCTCATCAAAGAGAGCATGTGTGCATTCTATCATATAGAAATGTGTAATATATTCTCTAGAAGTATTTGGTGGATTAGTGGATTAGTCATTCATTATCCTAATAATAAAAGAAACAAAAAATAGTACACAAATATACAAATTCAACTATTACAACACTAATGTAAATAAAAAAATGAAAAAATTTCAAACATAATTGTAACCTAAATTAAACATAATACATGGTCAATTTAATCCATGGAAAAAACTTTTTCTATTCTAATTCAAAATCAACTAATATTTCTTCTTTGGAAAAAATTATTTCAACACATTAATATGAAATGTTATATATGGTTTCTCATTATTATTATTATTCATGATATATAAATATACATTCTGTATATTTTCACATTTCAAAAATTTGGATATTTGAGATAAGGATCCCATATCCCAAATAATTAACTTGTCTGTGGAAAGATGGAGGCAAACCAATGTGCTCTACGGAAAACAAGTAGCTTGTTTTAAACTCTAAAGCCTCATCTGAAATGTATTTCTTAATAATTGAAGCTTCATGTACATATAGATTACTAATATACCCCTTTAATATCATCATATATCATTCAAAAGAATTAAACCAATATAGATATATAGGTTTGGAAATCATTATTTCTCAGACCAAATGAACCATTAAATTCACTATAATATAAAAAAAGATAGAGGAAAATTCATTTACAATTGAAAAACATTAAAAATCAATTCATTTTACAAATTTCTCAAAGCATTCAGATTAATAACTATATTAAAAATTGAATTGAAAAATTAACACACCTTCATGATAGTAATTATGAAACTAATGGGAAATATTCCTCACAATAAAACATATAAGAGTTGTTTCATACATACCTAAAAAATGTCAGATTTTATCCTTGTCAAATTCAAATCATTTAAATACACAAAAAAATTTACATTTCAGGAATAACCCTTTGACACATTGATTTCATGAAGTCACTACAAAAAAGATAATTTTCTCCCTCTTGGATATTTTATGACTAGACAGGGATAGAAATGTTCACCATCCATTAAGATTGGGATATAAATCCCAATATATTCCCATTAAGAGTAAGTCCAATATTGCATTCAACACATCTAAATACATTCCTTTAATATCCTACAATGTTTCAATCGAGCTATCAGAGATATTATTATCCACATGCATGAAATAAATGTTATGTTTGATCTCATTATATTTATAAATTTTTAGCTAAAAAATATTTTCCATTTCTTCCAAATATTTTTTATCATTACTTGATTTTTGTGTGTTTTTGAATGTCACATCAATGTTTTTCACCATCTCAAAATACTAATCAATGGATACTGGTTTTAGAGAAATATTAAATAATCATGATCCACAGAAGTCATTTTTTAAACTTTTATAAAATTGATCTATAGAAAAAATATTTTGTTGACCCGTGTATATAATTTTTCTCCAATGATGTAATTGATAATATAAAGTATGTTTATAACAAATTGGACATGTATTATTCCCCTTAACAGTGTATCTATTAAAATTTTCAATTGATGGGAAGTCGTTTATTGTTAATATAATGATTTCACGTAGTTTAAAATATATCATTTTATAATAGTCATACACCCTAAACTATCCTCTCATAAGGGTTTCAAATCATCATTTATTGGTGACAAGAAAACAACAATATCATTTTTGGGCCGTTTTGGTCCAGATCTCATTAAACTCAATGTGAAATACAATGGATTCATAAAATATTTGTGAGAAAAATTTTAAATTACAAATAAAATAATCCATGAACTATGTATGCTACTTAGTATTAAATATAGATTTATTCCATCCATTTACAGTACAAGACTGATATTTATAACTTCATTTCCAATATAAGAAAATACTGATCAATTATTTTCTATTGTGGAGAATTAACTATATTTCATAATTTTCCATCACATATCCTCTCATATATATGTCATATTAACCTCTTTGCATCATGTGAATTTAAAAATATACATTTAAAATGAGGAAATATAAGAAGATATGAAAATTCATTTGCAGGGGTCTCTATAACTACTCAATCAGCTTGAAATTTTTCTTTCAACTTATATTTTGACATCCTAAATTTAGGAAAAATTGATAGAAATTTGTATTTGAAACTAAATAAAACACATTCATTCATAAAGGCATGCATTTGTTTGTACCATAATCCCATTGGGCATAGTATTTTCTTATATTTATAATGTGAATCAGGAATATCATTGTCTTTATAAAGAATATAATTCTGAAATTTTACTAAATTTGAAAAACTATTGACACTCATACCATGTTTCACTGAAAATTTAATCAATACTAACCATCCAATGGCCCTAAGGCCTTTATTTTTTATTTATTTTTGACAATCCACCTTTAAAGGGGTGAGGTGGAACCCTTACAAGGCCTGTAGGTGTAAGTATTACATGTCCCATAGGCCTTAGAGGATTTTATTTCCCATAGGCTTCAAACATTATATACAACTTAGACTAACTACTTGGAACTACTCTTCCTCAGTATCTTCATCGTGAAATCAGCTCTCTACCTTGGCATGGCTATTTGGCTAGGCTATCTTGTGCATGCACAAGATCGTCCCGATAGAAGGTTTCATACCCTCTCATTCTTGAAATCTATGTAACTTATACTATGGTGAATTCTCTTTGCTCATCTTCCTTAAAAATCTTGTTCCTTGTAGGTTGTCTGGTTTTCATCAGCAATTAAGGTGGCCCGAAGGCCTTTAGGTGGCCCAAAGGCCTTTAGGTGGTCCGAAGGATTGGGTGGACCAATGGCCTAAAAGGACTCAGGGACAAAATTGGTGGCCCAAAGGACCAAATGAGGGTAGATTCCTGGCTTCAATATCACAAATCATTTCTTCAATTTCATCAATTTTACCATCTTGAATAGAAACATCATCAATAGATCCAAAATTCTTCATATTTTCTCCATGCTAAATCCAAGGGCTATAACTAGGATTAAAACCATGAAAAATTTAATGATCTTTGATCTGTATTATTTTAAAATTATTCATATTTAAACATTTCAGTCATGGACAGAAAAAATGTTATTGTTTGAAAATTTTAATTTATAAAATTCAAAAAAAGCATCAACACATTACACGCATTCATCACCTATTCAAAGTTTCATAATCCATCATTAACACATTTTTATATATAATAAATATCAAAAACAAATTTCTTGTCAAAAATAATATAGTGGTGATAAAATTTAGTTAGAGGTGGGGTATTTAGATTATTTCAATGATAATAAATATTTTAATGCAATAAGACATAAAGTTTTCAAACCACACAATAGTAAATAAGGTGTTAAATAAGCTAAAATATTTCCATAATTTGGAGGGATATACTAAATTCACCCATCAAATAATGATCAATATAACATTTTTTGCAACAGAAATAAAAAATATTCATAATCCTCACATATCATATTGAACACAAGATAAATAAATTTAATTAAAAAGGATATCAATTTTTTTTCATAATTCATAATAAAAATAAGTTGGATGGTTTATTTAGAATATATATCAAGTATAGTATAAGAAACATGAAAGGGTGTTGATGTAGATGAAAATTACAATATAATATAATTATAAAATTTAATTAAAAATATTAAGATTTTATATTAAAATTTTATATTATCCATTATTATTTATAGAGTAATTTTTAAAATATTGAGATTAAAAATGACATGGAAAAATATAGAAAACAAATAAGGGGAACATTATAAGGAAAATTAAAAAATTTGATGTGAAAATTTATTCTAGCAAAGTAAATGACAAAACGATTCCTTTAAAACATTTATAAATTAAAAATAAATAAATATAACCTTATAAAAATATATAAAAATATAAATTACTTTCATTTAATGAGTATTGAATGTTTTTGGTAAATGTGTTCAACATATTATAGATCATGTTTTTGCTCAAAATGATCTTGTAATATGAATTAAAAAAAGTTTACAATTGTTTTCTATAACACTATTTTTTTAAAAAATCAATTTCCTAGTTCAATATGGGGATATCAAAATTTTCATGTAGAAACACTAATTTAATTTATTCTATCAAGCTCCCCTAAATATTTCCTTCCACAATTAGCTTGTCACCATTAAAGAAATATCTCATATTTGATGATATTTCATACATCATATATGTTTCTATAACACTGATTCAATGGAAACATATTGGATTGCTAAGAATATTATTGATTTTTATTGTATTCCAATCTCACAAAATTAATAAGTATCTTAACCAAACAATTAAATATGTATTTAAAACTAGTTTTCAAATATTAATTTTTTTGATTAAATTCTATAATCATTAAAAAGTCAAAAAAATCTGTATTGCAATAAATATTATGGAAAAAATTCCATTATTGTACCTTGATCCTCACGAATATATCATTGAACTTAAAGTTTAGAAGATTATAAATTTTAAAAATTCGAAAAATTACTAGAAAAATGAATTAATTGATTGAAACCATGTCTTAATATCATATATTTACCTTCTTTGAATGATATATTAAGGTTAATTATCTATACATGAAAAAATTATGGTTTTATCAACAATGATTTTAATTTATTCATAAAGCATGGGAGACTAATCAAGTCATGAGAAACAAATACTCATATAAGGAATGGGAAAAAACCCTAGTTGGTTGAAATAAATTAACCAGTTGATAATTATATAAGGCCCTGACCATAAAGATTTCATAATCTTGAGTTTTAGATAATAAAATTTATTTCTTACACATTGAATATATTTTTTGGTTTAGAGTTTTAGAGAATTAAGTCATAACGCATACAAAACAACTGAACTATTACAAAGTAGACACTTCTACTCAATATCCATTTTTAAAAAAACAAAATTCTAAAATAAACATGGTTTATTTATATAACATCAAAATCCTCATCATTTACTTAACATTATTCATAATAATACTTTACCCCTGTGAAAAATATTTTAAAACATTAGATGAGTGGAAAAAATATTGGTGAGGGACATAAAAATGAAGAAAACCATTAGTCCAGGGAATCCTAGAAAACATATTTATTGTTCATTGAGAGAATGAAACAAAATTTTTTGAAATGAATAAAAAGATGTTTTGTAAAAATAAATAATTGAAATAAATAAAATGTAATTAAAACTACTTTAAGTGACATAAAACATCATATACATAAAACCTTTTTAAAACTCTTTCAATTGGAATAACCATATAGAAAACTTCAAATATTATTATTACCCAATAAATTAGAGATCTATAATGGGGATAAACAATTGTATAAACTATATCCGGCTCTCACATGTGTCATAATGGGGTCAACCCTTCGTATAAGATATATTCGGATCACCTGTGAGAAATAAAGGAGTTGAACCCTTCGTATATGCCATATCCAGCTCACCCATGTGAAATAATGGGGATCAACACATTGAATAAGTTATATTGGGCACAAAAATTTTATTTAATTCCCAAGTAAAATATCATTAAAGAAAAAAAAATTCATTATAAAACCATTTTAAAAAAATAAATCACATATGAAAACACTTTTGGATAAAAATACCCTTTTCTTTTAAAATCCCCTTTTCAATTACAAAATACCCTTTTCATTAAAAAACCATTTTCAAATAACAAAATAACTAAAAATATAAATATGGTTTTTATTTAAGGAGACATTAAATATTTCAAAATAATACAACAATAAAATAGAGTCCACAATGGTTGAATAGTCATTGTCACTATATACATTAAGAATATAGTTTTTTACTTTGAGATTGAAGTGTGAATTGGAAATGTAACACCCCATGTAAATAAAGAATATGAAATTTTCACATTTATCCATATTTTTGAAAAAAATATTAATATAACTTTAAAGGGGATGCTGTGCTCGATGGCGTACCCAATACACAACAACATGTTTTTGGGAATCTTACGTTGCACGCTAATAATAAAATAATATTATTTTAAATTGTAGTTAATGCCTAGCCGTTATAATGGCAGGAATGAAAAGAACTAACTACAAAATGATTATATATATTTGTCAAATATTTTTACTTTTTACAATAAATGTTAGAGGATTAAAAATACGAATGAATCCAATTTTAATCGTTAACATTGTAATATTCTTTAAAAGGTCGATTAACCGCCTTTTTATGACAAACCTCTTTTAAATACAATATTTCACAATTTTATGTGTTATATTTGACAAAATAAAATTCTTCTTTAGAATCGGGACATCAAAATTTACTTTGTGTAAATTTTTGGTATTTTTCCGATAAAGTTCATTTTTTAATGAATAGTGAAAAATGTTGTATTTTAATTCAAACCCACTTTTTAATATAATTTATTTGTACGATTAGATTATCTTTTTAATTGGTTTTAAAGTTAAATTATAATATATTTTTACCATTTAATCCAATAGTGTTCGTTGGAATTAATTTCATCTCGAAATTGGACTTAAACTAGTGTCAATCTTTTGATACATATTATTTCATAAAAACAAGCTATTTGATCTGACAGCGGGAATGAATTTTTAAATTAATTAATTTAACTTATATGTTTTGAATTTTTTAAAGTAGAAATCATTTTTTAATTTGGAATATCAAATATAGCTTAGGGATAATTTTTGGTATTTTTCCGAAATACTTCAATTTTAGATTAATAGTGAAACCACTAAGTCGTAGTTAATGAAACAAATTTTTCATTTAAATGAATCTTTTCCACTTCTGTGATTTGATTTTCAAAAATCCGACATACATGGTTATCATTAAGAAGTTAAATTTGGTTCAATGAGATTAAAATAATTTTTGGTGAATAGTAACATTTAAGTTTTATTAATCGCGATTAAAGGAAATTAGTTTAATTTAAGGTAAAATTAATATTTTAATAATATGAAATGACCTAGACACATGTAATAATCTCATTGGATGTGTCATATCAGACCAAGACAACCCATGGGTCAACTTGGGGACCCCATGGAGCAACTTTGGTAGGAAAATGACATAAATAACTTTTTATTTAAAGTTAAAATAAAGATGTCACAAACATGAGTTGTTTTACAAAATCTATTTTTTAATGGGGTTATAAAAGTCATATTTTTTACTATAAATATTCATTAGAAAGATAAAAAGATTTCATACATCATGATAGTTTTTTTATAATTTTTAGACATTAAATAAATTAATTTATTTATGACACCGTGATGATGCAGTGATTACCTCATAAATGAATAATTTAAATAAAATGAGAAGATCGGGTGAACTATAAGTCTTAAACTTGTCACAAACCTATTGTATGGGTGGATTTATAAAAAGTATCACCTTATACTAGAAATATATCCTTTTGGGACCTTTTAAATCTGAAAAAAAAATTTATAATAGAGTAATATTTTATAACTTTCCAAGAGTGCCCCTCCTCTCCTCTTATAAAAGGCCCCCACCTCTACCTCCTTACACACACCTCTCAAGCCTTTGTCTCAGGAAACCCCTTCCCATTTCATCTCTCCACATCCCTCTATTCATCATTGAAGCCTCACTTTTGGTAGAACCCTTTCCAAGGAAGCCTTTGAGCTTAAATCAATGAGAGTTACCCGATTTAAAGGTAATGTCTTTCCTTGTGTTCTTTTGTCTTATTTTGCTTCTCCAAACCCCTAAACTCTTTTTATTACTTTTTTTTGTAACAACACCAGTATCTTAAATATACTAGGATGTTTTTATAAGAATTATTCTATCTACACTTTCACACACCTTCATCTAATGGTTAAATAACATACTGTTTCTGTGGATGGCGAATTACTGCCTCACGAAATGATGATTGTTCAATATTCTTTTAACACCTTCAAAGGTGGCCATTAAGATGTCACTATATTTATATATGATATATAATATGTTTATTTTTTCATTAATCTTCTGTATTTTTAATTTCTGGCATACCTTTATGGTTTCTATTATGGGTAAACGCGATATCTTCATTTTAGGAAGGGCAGACTACCGCCCCCTCAAAGTGATTTGCATCGTTAATGCCATATGTGGGACATATGAAGGAGGTAATTAATGTTATTACAAATTATATCCTACTGTAATTATAATATACCTTTATATCATTATTATTTCATTCCATTGAATACAAAAAAAAGAAATTAAAGTAGCATTCATGCGTACGTACGACTTACCGTCTCCATGAACTGTACATTTCATTTCTTATCTCCAAATGTTATGCACTATTATAAGTACATATATATAATGGATATATATGTAATATATTACATATAAATGATAGATATAATTCTATAATTATAATATATATCTCTTTCATTTTGTTTTAATTCCATTAATATGACAAAAAATTAAAGTAGCGTTCATGCGTACGTAAGGCCTACCGTCTCCATGAACGGTGGTTTTAATTTTTTTTCCAAATGCTACGAAATAGTATAAAATGAATATATACTGGATATATATGATATTTAAAACATCAGTACTATTCTGGATATGATGTACCTCTAACTACATGGAAAATTCTTTTCCAACAAGTTCAATTTTTACTCATGTACCGAACATCGACAAAAACGTCTGATATGAACTCACATTATTAACCAATTATTATAACATTATAATATGTGATATGAACTGAATAATAATATTTAAAGGAGGTCATTAAGAAATTATAAATTGACCAAATTTTATTATTTAGGATATTAAATAACTATCGAGTCATGTCGGACACGAGGGAAGGGATCCAACCTCTCTCTTTCTTTTTAAGTACTCTCTTTTATGTCATTTCTTTTAAGCTCATCTTTCTTATGTTTGGGGATTTTCTTTTATATTACTCATACTGAACATTTTATGTTCATATTATTAGAGACCCTATTTGATCTCACAAATCCATTTTTGGAAGTTTTAAGTGGCGTCGTTAGGCTGCCGAGTTTTCGTAAGGGATTTTTCATCTCACTTTTATTCCTGTGACATTTATGCTACGTTTGCCACTATTTCCTTTGAGTGGTGTATTTACTTCAAATTATTATACTCTTTGAGTAGTATAATTTTATTTATGGATAATTACATCTTCATTGTATGACCCTTCTTCCATGGGGTGTACATTTCTAAAGTTACCCAACTCGGTAAGGGGACCTTTCACCCTCCTCTTTTTAAAAGACTTCTTTTGTTATGTCTTTTAATTCACATAATATCATGTCAGGATATGTTCTTATATATCCTTATTTATGTAATTTTTATGTCCAAGTGATGAGATACCATTTTCTCTCTCATCAACTCATTTTCTGAATTTTAAAGTGACGCTGTTAGGCTGACGGATTTCTATAAGGGAACTTCTTAACCCACTTTCAATTCTTTGGGTTAAACCTCTACTTCTTGATTTTATTATTCCAAGATTATGTGTGGAATATCTATGTTGTAATTGCCACAAACCTTTGTGTATATATACAATTTCTACACATAGTAATCTCATTGATAAATTCTTACGAACTTGTATGGGAAATAATAACCAAATCTCATTTCATTGAGTTAAATACCTATGTCATTGGTTTTGTTTTTCCATGATTATGTGTGAATGAACTTGGATTGTTTCACACTTAATATCTACTTATATTGGGTGTATATATATTTTTCACACATAATTATGTGATAGATTTATCCTTAATTTAAGGATACTATCTTTATAATGGATTTCATCTCAATTTCCATTTCCATTGAGACTTTGTTGTTGTTATGCACCAATTCACTCTTATATGGTGTGTATACTATCCTCTGACATATTATATCATGAATCCCTTTATTCTCATGATATTATAATGCTAGGATTAAATGTTATTCCACAATTATTTGTATTCAAGTGTCTCTCATTTTGTTAAAAACTCTTTAACAAAAATATCATTTTAAATGTTTTAAAGATACACTATTCTAAATCTTTAACTTCAATGTCCGTGTTTTCAAAATGGTTTTCAGTATTTATTTATAATGACATTAATGTTTTAAAATTATAATTCCCTTAAAATCATCAAAGTGGTGTGGGACACTTTGATTCAAAAATCTCTTTTAAATGGTTTTCGAAAATTGATTGATTAATTCAATATCTTGGAATTACTTATTGTGATTGCAAATGAAATGTTGTTATTAAAATGTTTATATTTTCAATATTTTATGTGTAATGATGTTACTTAGATATTTTACAGGCGGTTACATGATAAACCATATGACGGGTAGTGCCATGAATACCGGGACAGGTGGTTATGTTATAACATCCAATATATTGGGTATGGAAGTTGGCCGTATGGCTATTCCATTAAGTATGTGTGGAATTCAACCGTATGGTTATTCCATTTAAGTATGTCTATGTACCATGTTACCTTTATGTGTTACGTGTTCTTTATATGGGTTTTATGGTAATATTTTCGTTACAGAAGGGTATGTAATGGTCTTTTATTCCATGAATAGTTTCTATTACTTCATAAAGGTGAAAAGTATTACTTTGGTAAAGTATTCATGGTTTACCTATTGTTTTGAAAAAAATAACAGTTTTCCTTCTTTGGGTATCCTTTACTGGGCTTTTTCGGCTCATCCCAAGTTTTTGAAATGTTTTCCACAGGACCTAAAGGTGAATAGGGTCAAGGATTGGTTCAAGGAAAGACATGCTATCTAAAACATGGAACTAGACATGTTTCTTTTTAAGAGTTTTTTTCTTTATTTTATGGAAACTTAGTATATGTGTCTACTATGTAATCTTTTGAGATGTAATAGTTATAACCTAATTCTCTAAAACTCTAATACTTAAAAGATCCTCTATGTGAATTATTCATTTAATTCATGATTAAGTAAGGTTTAAGGTCGGGGCCTTATATTTGGTATCAGAGGTCGGTTTTGATAACTTTAGAGGTTACGGTATTCTCTAAGCATAAGTGACATTACCATAATTGTTAGGATTTCAGAAAGAGTCCTAGTTTTGTTAAAGTGAATGAGTAAGTATATCTTAGTGTTTATCTTCCTCATTAGTACATGATGGTATTGTTGATATACTCACACTGACATTTCTGTTTTTAGTGAATGGATGGATATAGCAGGCACCAAAGTGACAATAGTTTTGAAGGAAACTGTGGTGGTTATCTGATTAATAGGCTAGATGAAAAGGGGGATTCAATGAGGAAACTAATGGTTGTTCCAAACCAACTATCAAGGAGTCATGATCAACCACTTGTACCTTGGTATGTTCTGTAATGCATCATGTACGAGATGACCAATCGATGTGGAATTTCAAGTAATAAATATAAAGGTAACCATTAGGGTTTATATGATCCTTACTTTTGAGGTAATTATAGGTTATTATATGTTATGATAGAAAATTAAAGGCATGAGATAAACTTGAGGTTAAAATATGTTATGATTATTTTTTAAGATTTAATCTCATTTGGGGGAATGTTTTAAGAATTATGTTGTTTTGGAAAAAGGACAACACGCAGACCGTGTGACAACCCATCGCGTCGGAAAAAGCTGTGGGAATCGAACCCACAACCAAAGTGCGACTGGTATTTATCGCCTACCACTGAACAACGTGAAGTCCCTGGTTAGTTTGACTAATTGGTTTTAGTTAGATGATTTTAGGAATCAAGAGTAAGTTTATTTTTGGGTTATCTATGGAAATTATTAACCTATCATGGAGGATGTGTGATTAGGTTAATTACTTTTCAATATGTGACTTTAAGAGCAACTAATGTTATTTGGAGATAAATATTAATTTGTACCTTGGATGACTATGTCATTAAATCCTTAAAATATTTGGGTCTCAAACTTAGTTTGGTTTACTTTGAAGAATTTTATGGAAAAATTGTTTATCTAATGGTCTTCATTGAACATTGGGTTTGTTAGACAAATTTTGGAGATTAAGAATAGATTTTCTTTTTTATAAAGGATTATTCATTTGTGGATCTTGTTCTAAAAATTTTTTGTTTTCGGTTTTGTCTAAAGGCATGGAAAATATATAGTTCTTTTTTGTGGATTAGGTGATTCTCAAGAAGTTGATTATAGTACTATTAATGCTTACAAGTATTCCTAAATACTCATCTTTTAGAGAAAATATGAGTTTGATTAAGGAATCTAGTAAAAGTTGAAAGTCTACGTGACAAGTAAGTATGTTTCATTATGATTTAGTTACGCTCAAAAATAAATTCCTCAATGAAGAGTGACTTAAAACAAAAATGTTTTCTGTTAACTTTTCCTACCGGGGAATCGAATATCATTTAACCCATCACAAGTTTGTGATTTTCTTATGGTCAACTTTCTCCTAGACATGTTTACTATCACTCTCCCTCAGAACATGACCCTTTGTTTTTTCCTCCATATCCATGTTTTCCTACATGTAATCCTAGTATGAGTTAACTTGGGTGACCTTTGTTCTTCTCTTTCTTTATTTTAAAGTGATTGTTTTACTGACTCTTATTCCGATGTGGTATTTTCAATGAAGTTTCCAAGCCCAATTTTAAAATTGAGAGGATGAAATTCCCAAAAGGGGGGAAGGATGTAACACCCCAGGTAAATAAAGAATATGACATTTTCACATTTATCCATATTTGTGAATAAAATATTAATATAACTTTCAAGGGGACGCTATGATAAATGGTATACCCAATACGCAACAATGAGTTTCTTGGGAATCTTACGTTGCTCTCTAATAATAAAATAATATTATTTTAAATTGTAGTTAATGCCTAGCCGTTGTAATGGTGGGAATTAACAGAACTAACTTCAAAATGATTATATATGTTTTTCAAATATTTTTACTTTTTAAAATAAATGTTAGAGGATTAAAAATGTGAATGAATTTAATTTTAAGCGTAAACATTCTAATATTCTTTAAAAGGTCGATTAACCGCCTTTTGATGAAGAACCTATTTTGAATCCACTTTTTGATAATTTTATGTGTGATATTTGACAAAATAAAAATTTTCTTTAGAATCGGTACATCAAAATTTACTTTGTGTAAATTTTTGGTATTTTTCTGATAAAGTTCATTTTTTAATGAATAGGGAAAAATGTTGTATTTAAATTCAAAACCACTTTTTAATCTAATTTATTTTTATGATTATATTATCTTTTGAATTGGTTTTAAAGTGAAATTATAATATATTATTACCATTTAATCCAATAGCGGTCGTTGGAATTAATTTCATCTTGAAATTGGACTTAAACTAGTATCAATCTTTGGATACTTATTGTTTCATAAAAACGCGCTATTTGCTCTGACAGTGGGAATTAATTATTAAATTAATTAATGAAACATATATTTTTTGAATTTTGTAAAATATACATCATTTTTGAATTCGGAATATCAGATATATCTTAGGGGGAATTTTTGGTATTTTTCTGAAAAACATCATTTTTAGATGAATAGTGAAACCACTAAGTGGTAGTTAAAGAAACTGATTTTTCGTTTAAATGAAACTTTTCCACTTCTGTCATTTGATTTTTAAAAATCCGACATACATGGTTGTCATTAAGAATTAAAATTTGGTTCAATGGGATTAAAATAATTTTTGTTGAATAGTAACTTTTAAGTTTTATTAATCGCGATTAAAGGTAATTAGTGTAATTTAAGGTAAAAATAATGTTTTAATAATATGAAATGACATAGACACATGTCCTACCCTCATTGGATGTGTCATGGACGACCAAGAAAATCCATGGGTCAACATGGGGACCCCATGGAGCCACTTTGGTAGGAAAAAGACATAAATAACTTTTTATTTAAAGTTAAAATAAAAATGACACAAACATGAGTTGTTTTACTAAAACTATTTTAAATGGGTTATACAAGTCATAGTTTTGACTATAAATATTCATTATAAAGCTAAAAAAAATTCCTACATCATGATAGTTTTTTTATAATTTTTATACATTAAATAAATTAATATATTTATGACACCGTGATGATGCGGTGATTACCTCATAAATGAACGATTTAAATAAAATGAAAAGATAGGGTGAAATGTAAGTCTTTCACTTGTCACAAACCTATTGGATGGGTTGATTTCGAAAACTTTACACCTTATCTTCGAAATATATTCTTTTTGGACCTTTTAAATCCCAAAAAAATTTATAATAAAGTAATATTTTATAACTTTCCAAGAGTGCCCCTCATCTCCTCTTATAAAAGGACCCCACCTCTACCACCTTACACACACCACTCAATCCTTTTATTCAGAAAATCCCTTCCCATTTCATCTCTCCACATACCTCTATTAATTATTGAAGCCTAACATTGGGCATAATCCTTTCCAAGGAAGCCGTTGAGCACAAATCAAAGAGAGTTACCCGATTTAAAGGTAATGTATTCCCTTGTGGTCTTTTGTCTTATTTTTCTTCTCCAAACCTTTAAACTCTTTTTATTACTTTTTTTGTAACAAAACCAGTATATTAAATATACTAGGATGTTGTTATAAGAATTATTATAGCTACACTTTCACACACCTTCATCTAATGGTTAAAGAACATACTGTTTCTCTGGATGGCGAATTACTGCCTCATGAAACGATGATTGTTCAATATTCTTTTAACACCATAAAAGGTGTCCATTAAGATGTCACTATATTTATATATGATATATTATATTTTTATATTTTCCTTAACCTTTTTTATTTTTCATTTATGGCATACCTTCATGGTTTCCATTATGGGTAAACGCGATATCTTCATTTTAGGAAGTGCAGACTACTGCCCCCTCCAAGTGATTTGATTCGTTAATGACATATGTGGGACGTATAAAGGATGTAATTAATGGTATTTCATATGATATAATACTGGAATTATAATATACCTTTATATCATTATTATTTCATTCCATTGAATACAAAAAAAATGAAAGTAGTGTTCATGCGTACGTACGACTTACCGTCTCCATGAACGGTACATTTCATTTCTTACCTCCAAATGTTATGTACTATTATATGTACATATACATAATGTATATATATGTAATATATTACATCTAAATTATAGATATCATTCTAGAATTAAAATATATATATCTCTCATTTTGTTTTAATTCCATTAATATGACAAAAAATGAAAGTAGCATTCATCCGTACATACGGCCTACCGTCTCCATGAACGGTGCTTTTAATTTTTTTTCAAATGCTATGGAATAGTATAAAATGAATATATACTGGATATATATGATATTTAAAATATCAATACTATTCTGGATATTATGTACCTATAACAACATAGAAAATGTTTTTCCAACAAGTTCAATTTTTACTCATGTACCGAACATCGACAAAAACTTATGATATGAATTCACTTTATTAACAAATTATTATAACATTAAAATATGTGATATGAACTGAATAATAATCATTAAAGGAGGTCCTTAACAAATTATAAATTGACCAAATTTTATTATTCAAGATATTAAAGAACGATCGAGTCATGTCGGACACGAGGTAAGCGATCCAACCTCTCTCTTTATTTTTAAGTACTCTCTTTTATGTCATTTCTTTTAAGCTCATCATTATTATGTTTGGGATGTTCTTTTATATTCCTCATACTATAATTTTTATGTTCATATTATGAGAGACCCTATTTGATCTTATAAATCCATTTTTTCATGTTTTAAGTGGCGTCGTTAGGCTATCGAGTTTTCGTAAGGGATTTTTCATCTCAATTTTATTCCCGTGACATTTATGCTATGTTTGCCACTATTTCCTTTGAGTGGTGTATGTAATTTCCATTATTATACTCTTTGTGTAATATAATTTCATTTATGGGTATTTACATCTACATTTTATGGCCCTTCTTCCATGGGGTGTATGTTTCGAAAGTTACCCAACTCGGTAAGGGGACCTTTCACCCTCCCCTTTTTAAAATACTTCTTTTGTAATGTCTTTTAATTCACATAATATTATGTTGGGATATGTTTTTATATATCCTTATTTATGTAAATTTATGTCCAAGTGATTAGATACCATTTTATCTCTCATCAACTCATTTTCTGAATTTTAAAGTGACACCGTTAGGCTGTCGGATTTCTATAAGGGAACTTCTTAACCCACTTTCAATTATTTGGGTTAAAATTATACTTCTTGATTTTATTATGACAATATTATGTGTGGAATCTCTATGTTTTAATTTCCACAAACCTTTGTGTAGATATACTATTTCTACACATAATCATCTCACAGATAAATTCTTACGAACTTGTATGGGAAATAATAACCCAGTCTCATTTCATTGAGTTAAATACCTATGTCATTGGTTTTGTTTTTCCATGATTATGTGTGAATGACCTCTGATTGTTTCCCACTTAATATACACTTATATTGTGTGTATATTTTATTTATCACACATAATTATGTGATAGATTTATCCTTAATTTAAGGATACCATCTTTATAATGGATTTCATCTCAATTTACATTTCCATTGAGACTTCATTGTTGTTATGCACCAATTCACTCTTATATGGTGTGTATACTATCCTTTGACATATTATATCATGAATCTCTTTATTCTAATGATATTATAATGCTCGGATTAAATTTTATTTCGCAATTATTTTTATTCAAGTGTCTCTCATTTTGAAAAAACTCTTTAACAAAAATATCATTTTAAATGTTTTAAAGATTCATTATTCTAAATATTTATGTTCAATGTCCATGTTTTCAAAATGGTTTTATGTATTTATTTATATGGACATTACGGTTTTAAAATTATAATTCTATTAAAATATTCAAAGTGGTATGGGACACTTTGATTCAAAAATCTCTTTTAAATTTTTTTATGAAAATGGATTGATTAATTCAATATCTTGGAATTACTTATTGTGATTGAAAATGAAATGTTGTTATTAAAATGTTTATATTTTCAATATTTTATGTGTAATGATGGTACTTGGAAATTTTACGGGTGGTTGCGTGAAAAACCATATGACGGGTGGTGCCGTGAATACCAGGACGGGTGGTTACGTTATAACCTCCAATGCGTTGGGTATGGAAGTTGGCCGTATGGCTATTCCATTAAGTATGTGTGGAAGTAGACCGTATGGTTATTCCATATAATTACGTTTACGTCCCAAGCTTCCTTTATATGTTATGTGTTCTTTATATGGGTTTTATGTTAATCATTTGGTTACAAAAGGGTAAGTAATGGTCTTTTATTCCATGAATATTTTTTACTATTTCATAAAGGAGAAAAGTATTAATTTGGTAAAGTATTCATGGTTTAACTATTGGTTTGAAAAAACTAACACTTTTCCTTCTTTGTGTATCCTTTACTAGGATTTTTATGCTCATCCCATGTTTTTGAAATGTTTTGAACAGGACTTAAAGATGAATAGGGTCAAGGATGGGTTCATGGAAAGACATGTTATCTAAAACATGGAAATAGACATGTTTCTTTTTAAGAGTTTTTTTATTATTTTATGGAAACATAATAGAAGTGTCTACTATGTAATCTTTTGAGATGTAATTGTTATGACCTAATTCTCTAAAACTCTAATCCTGAAAAGATCCTCTACGTGAATTATTCCTTTAATTCATGATTAAGTAAGGTTTATAGCCAGGGCCTTATAGGAAACCCAACTCAAACTTCTTGAAATTTTATTAAACAAAAATGATCAATGATTACATGAGGTGGAAAGAATTTTCACTAACAAGAAATTCACAATGATAAAAACATACCTAACCACTCTAAAAATAAAAAGAAGCAGCGAAAAATGATATCCCTTCATAGAAACATTCTAATATGATGAAGTCTACAAATAAATAATAGTTCCATCTTAGGTGGAAGAGAGTTTTGCATGAATTTAAATCCATCAAAATAGTGCTAAATTTAAATGTGTAGTCCACATAAATAATATCTAAGGCCTTTAAGTAGAGGTTTACAATGAGAAAGCACTAATATGAATAAAGACTAAGAGAAAACAACCCAAATAATTTCCATGGAATAAAATTGAAATTGAAATTTGAGTCTCTCTTATCCTCCTCTAAAACATTGAAAAACATTCACCTTTGGAGGTCAAGGTAACAATCCACAATCATGTCTCCATTTTGTATTGTTTAAAGGAAGATTTTTCATTCACCTCTATCCAAGAATCGAGTTCTTTTGTAAAGAACATTTCCTCTTCTATTTGGTAATAATTTCTATATGCAGGATCATCATCCAGAGGTAGTTTCTGAATCAATTAAGGATTCATATAACTTTTCATTATGCATGTGATGTGGTATTAAAATGTTCTTTTCATTCAATTTAATAGTTAGAGACTATGTACCACTTGTTCTCTAAATTTTATACTTCTACATGATTTTACATGTTTTTCAAGCACTCCAATTAATAAAATCATCTAAGACAATAATTAGCTTCTTTCCCTTTGTAGCCCTTGATTTAAGGAATTCATCCTCAATATGAAATGGTTTCTCAAGTTCCACTAGAATATTCTCCATGCTCACTAATGTTGGTCTCAATATGAGGCTTGTTTATGAGACTCAAAATTGTGACTTCCTTTGAGTTATATTCCCTTTTCTCATTCCTAGTTGTGGGGAGATGAGAGGTGGAAGAAAAAAAAGGATTAGAATTTACATTATTGTCTAAATTGTTTCATGCCTAGGAGGCTTACTTTTCATCCCAAATAGATTTGAAAAGGGGGAGGTTTCAAAACTCTCCTTTGATACTCAAATTCACCAATAGGTTATCCAAATCGAGATAACTTTTTATAGTAGTCAGGCATAATCTCAAATAATACCTCTTGGAAAAAAACAATTTGAACCATTTGAAAGCCATAATTGAGTGGGTAGTTCTTGTTTTATGTCAATTTCAGTGTATACATTACCTACTGAGGGTATGGAATGGTTTGAAGTGGAAGAGTAATGTTTAATTGGATTCCCAAATAAAATAGCTATGGATAATAGATATTTCTTCTTGAAAAAAATACAATGGTATTCCCAAAAATCCCAACCAAATAGGTATTGTAGGCGGCTCTGAATCAAAGAAAAAATCTGGTGACCATTTCATGACTTTCATGAAACATCCATAGAAGGACTAGGATCTTCTCACCCAAAGCCGATAGTAATTATTTTCAGAGGAGAAGCAAAATAGGACATGTAAAGAGTTCATCAATCCAATAAAGAAATTCTCAAACCCAATGTTTTCAAGTGTTTTTCATAAAAAAACTAGAGAGGCTCTCCGCTTATTGAAGTTTCCAACTAGTATAAAGAAAATATCTAAGTAAAGTAGTTGTAACTCTTCATCTGAGAAAGTGATCACCGCAAGACCTCAATGTTGATACTTTTTTTTTCAATACTCCGAGACCTTCGATTCAACCAGGGAAACTCTACCTACATCTAAATCCACAAAATATTTGGCATCAGGGATCCCTTTTTCTTATCTTCCACTAAGATTAGAGTTTCCTCTTAATTTTCCTAAGGGTGGGATCTCCTTTGTGACCAATGATTTAATCCTTATGTTAAGAGTAGAATATATTTTTTATCATTTTCCAAAATGATCCACATAAAAAAATATAAAAACATTCATTTTAAAAAAAATGAATTAAATTAAAATTACACGTAATATTTCATTTATATTACTTATATATCATTATAGATATATATGTTAAATAATATTATGAATATTGATATGGAGAAACGATTTGATAATTAAATATTTAAACATTCAAAGTGTCACATACCACATTGACCATTTAAATCATAGTCTCCGTGAATGAATAAATTTATCAATAAATTAAATTAAATTATTATAGATAAAATATGGACAGTAAATCTCATAGTATTTGTATATATTCCATATTAAATAATAAAGGTTCATATCATCAAGAAATGCCTCAATGAAAGAACATTGAGACGAAATATATTTCCATGAGTGTAATTCCTATAGTATGTTCATTATATTCCAATAAAATAATATTATTTTTTTATTTACATTCATGAGAAACTTTTAATGTTTATTAGTCCTTTTAAACCAATTAATATCATGTTATAACAATTACTTCATTATGAAAGTTCATGTTAAACGTTTTAATGATATTAAATATTTGAGTCTGAAATGAAATTGGTAAGTAAAATATGGTCAAAGGGTTCATTAGTCTATAATATCTAGAATAATATTCAAGACATAATAATTATTATAAATAAATCATACTTTAAAATCCATTCATTAAATATGGATATGAAAACTGAACTATGTTATAGTCATGGAGACGGCAAGTCGTACATACGCATGAGTAACATTTTTATTTTCCAACGATCAGTATAGACCAAAGGTAAGTATTATTACATATTTAAATAATTATAATATTATCATTTATAACATATTAAAAAATTTAATGTACTTATATAAATCATCAATTTGATGTGGTGACAAAAAATTAATCACATCGCTGAATGATGATGATAGTTCACACGTACGCATGAATGACTTTATAATTTTCATGTTCATGGAAATTAAGATAATAATTGATATATTATTATTTTATAATTAAAATTATTTCATCAATACCATATATAAATATTAATTCTACAATTATAACAATTCTTTAGATATGTTAATGGAAACGAATTATATCAGTTTGTGGAGGTGAAAGGTCACACAAACACTCTAAATATTAATTCATTTACCATATGATGGAATTAGAGATGTATTTATGTGATTATAATAAAATAATAAAATCTCATTATATGTGTTATATTAGATTTATAATCTCATCATGTTTTTATAATATTTGAAGGATGTTTAAGAATAAATAAAACAGAAACACTCAATTAAAAATGATACACCTTATTCAGACGATCACTTTTTATTAACACTACAACATATCCAAAAAGAATTTTATGACTACACTATGGACTCTGGAATATGGGTATGGATTATATGATTTTATGTAGGTAGGTCTTGGAATAGATAAATTCTTTTTTAAGTGTTAATAAATGTTAATAAGTAGTGAATTTTTATATGATAGGGGAATGACACTCTAAGAACTATTCAAAATATTAAATTAATATAAATTAATATTCTCTGAAACATGGTCCCAAATTTATTTATTCAGAATATCATATGATTATGCATTGAAATAAATTCATCAAATAAAATTTATACATGCTTTATTTATTTTTAAAAAATTATCTTCTGATTTTTACCCTTATTTTACAGTTTTAATCTTTACCGGGATATCATATAATTTAGACTATATGGTTTAATATTATTAATATAAAATGAAAAACCAATAAAATAGTAATTGAATAAAATTTATGCCTTATAAGAATCATGTGGTTTACTTTTGTATTTTTATTAATTATACATCATTTAATAAAATATTATTTATTTTAAACTATCTCTTTTGTCAATTTTGACACTATTAATTAGTTTACATTTTAAAAAATCACAATAGAAAGAAAAGACTGAAAAAATTCTTTAAATAATCACTAAAATATTAATGTAATCGATAAAGTTAATTTTTGACATTTATTGTCTCTAATTAAATTGAATTTAGTATTTTTAATATCATTTATTTAAGTATTCTATTAATTAAACAATAACTTCATCCTCATTCTCTCACTATTTAATGTAACTATTTCCTTCAAAAAATTATGAAAAAATTACCATGATGTAGGTTAAAAAAAATTATTTCCAAATAATTTTTATAGTCAAATATATATTCTATATGACTAGATATTAAAAATTTTATAGTAATTAATATATTAGTATGTTATCTCTATCTTTAAAGCTAGTATTTATTAATTGATATTTAAGTCTCATTATTATTTTTAATAACTTGTGATTAAATTATAGAGATTAACCAATCCTAAATAGATATTTTTCATTCTTTCTTATTAAATTCATTACTTGACCTTAACATTGAATGTGGATATTCTTAGTGTGTGACCCTCTAGGAGTCCTTCTTTGTGGAGATGGGAATCACCACCAAACGTTTAAAGTTACATCTTGAAACAAACTAAGGAAACTATAGAGAAATAATTTAATGTCACAATGACGTCCAACCTCTTATGAACTCTTACCGTGTAATATAATAATTTCATCATAATATCTCGAATCAAGTAGGTTTCATGCTGGTTCCATCAACTTATATGCTCGATGAAAATTTCTTTATTTTTATAGAAATAAACACACGTATTAAACACCATGGACATGGATTTGTTTAGGCAATTTCGATACTATCAAAGGGCATGAGATATTCAATTTAATCAACATAAAAAATAGATTAATACTTTCTCAACTTATCAATTCCTTCTATTTATATTGTGATGCACCCAACGTATCATGCTTTATCACGAACATATGTTGTCACAATTATCATTGACACATAAAAGAAACTGAGTTTTGATTCTAATTAAGTATATTGTTAATGTATAAGGATCAATAAAAACATTTAAATATAGGATAATCCAACAACACATGAAAATTTGGTTTTCATATTAACAAGAATGTTCTCATAACCTCATATATTGTAGATTACCAAGGGTGAACACCATGAGCAGTTATCTCAATGTCTTACAATCCACCTAAATATAATAACTTGTATTTTATGTTTCCCATTAGTCCATATCATCTGCCTATATAACGATGTTCATGAATAATATAGTGCAACCTCTAGGTTCTCATCATTGAGGGGAACGGGTGTGTCCCTTCTCCGTGAGATATATTCTAAGTACATTATCACACAAAAATATCACTTATAAGAATAATGAATATGTGATCATAAAACTTCTTTAATACAAAAATTATATAATCAATAAAAAAATATTTTGTTTCTAGGGCACTAACTCGAACACATTAAATATAATTTTTTCATAAAAATGTTATTTATTAGTTTTTGTGAGAAAATAATATAAAAATTTATTATAAGTTTATACATTGTTTTTGGAAAAATGAAATTAATGTTTTAAATTATATTTTTAATAATATATTACAGGGAATTTTTGATATATTTCTAAAAAGATTTATTTTTTAGGAAAAGTGAAAAATATATATTTTTATTGAAAACTATCATTTTGTCTCTTTTATTTAAGAAGAATATTTTTTTAAATGATTTAATAAGTGAATTTAATTCATTAATATTATGATAAATCCATATTAGGTAATTTTATTTAATATTATGTTTTATCTTTTTACAAAATATATTTGTAATTAGAAAAAAAATTATAAAACTACTTTTCATCATATTTTATTAGTTTGATTTGAAATTAAAATTTTCTAAATATATTAATTCAATTTGATTGAATTTAATCTATATTTCTTATCAGAATTTATAAATTTGGTAATGTTGCCACTTTTTTCATAATGAATCATATAAACATTACAAATTTATTATCACATTTATGGTTAAAACTACTTTACTAGGGGTTAAACTAAGAGATAAGGGAATATTCTCTAATTAAACTTTAATAAATCCTATTACTTGTTAATATTTTAACATTATAATATCCCACCTTTTTACCTCTATAAATTATACATTATTATTCTTTAGTATGAATTTGTTATATTAATATCTTTTAACAAATTCTATGTGTGTCATTTGCCCCTCTTATTATAGGACACCACTCTTACACATCTTTGAGCCATATAGATCAAAAAAACATTGAAAATTATACAATAAAATTCAAAATAATTTAATTTTAGGTCAATATATTATTAAAATACGATTTAAGTGTCCTTGATAGAGTATTTAAAAGAGGATTACTAAAAAAAGGTAGTCATCTTACCCGACGTCTTTCAATTTATTTCTTCTTCTAATACCTATAAATCAAGGGTATTGATAATAAAAAAATAAAATCAGTATCCAAAATATACTGAATTTTCATTATGAATATGTAACCACTAATATCCACCCTATATTCTGTCATATGAGTAGTGAATGTATCACCCATGCGGACGTGTGGACTACAGCCTCCACGTTGTGATGAAATTAATTCTCTATCGTCATCTTTCATGGAGGGCTATTTTGATGGGATTAATGTATATTTTATAATTATTAAATAATAATTCCTATATAATTATAATATCATATCTATATTCTTACACTCTAATCAATTTCAAATCAATAATGTTTCTCATGCGTATATGTGGACTACCACCTCCACGAAGCGATGTGATTAGTTATTTGACTCTACTTTACATGGATGCTAATAAAATTATATATAATAAATATATAATATATAACTGAGATAATATTTATTTTTTAATTTTTAATTACTATTTACCTTTATTTTTTTCTATCAATCCAAATTTGAAAATAGTGTTCATGCATACGTGTGTCCTACCATCTCCATGAAAAGTGTAATTAATTTTTCTATCTCTAACTATTAAGGTTGACTCTAAATATATATATATTAAATATATAGGACATTTAAATCATGTCTAAAATTATTTATATTATGTACCTATTATAAATGTACAAGTACCAAAACTATTGAATAGAATGTATCATGAAAAACAAAATAGTTCACACTCTAAAATGATGATTTTAATAAGGAATTGTTAATAAATGGGTGTTGAAATATTATAAGTGGATCATATATGATATGATAAGTTTTAATTTTTTTAAAAATTATAATAAATTTTAGTTTCTTATAAATGATTTTATAGAACTTTAAAATCAATTTGAACATTAGTTAAGGGCTTTGTATTACAATTTCATTCCTTATCGAAATTATTTATTATCAGGTTTTTGATGGAAAAAATTTAAACCCTATCTATGATGAATCTAATTAATTTTATTCAATTATATTTATTTATATAAATTTGATATTTTCCATTCATTTTATACTTTTTATGAACTCAATATACTGAACTTATGTTTTCATGTAAAACCAACTTTATTTATCTCTTCGATCGAAAATACTTTTTCTTCCATATCAATGTTTTAACGACGCTGATTTTTATCTTTGAAATTTTCATTATTATATTTTTGGAATGAATTATAAATAGAATAAATCACATATAGAACTTAATAAAAATATTAACCTCATAAATGAATAAATAAATAATAGATATTTATAGAAATTAAGGAACCAAAACCAATGAAATAATAACCCGACTGTTGGAATACTTATGTGACCATTAGGAACAGTAATCAATCCACTATATTAGTAACCTAATATATGAATTTATAAATAAAATTTATTTATTCTATAATTGAAAATATGATATATTTATATCATGGTATATATAAATTAATGTTTCAAAAATGGAAAATTATGTGTTGGTATTTTTTTGAAACATTAATTTTTTTACAATTTTTTAATTAATGTTATGATTTGAAATAAAATATATTTTATAAAATTGACTCATAAACTGATATTTTTTCTTATTATTTTAAACTAATTTTATGAGACATTAAATAATTTTTCAAAGTATCATAAAATCAGTGATAATATAAAAATCATTATTTTTTATTAAATGATGATTTTAATTAGAAATTGAATACATCGTATTTATTAAATTATTTTTTATAAAATTTATTTCATTTTCTAAATATAAAAATAAAAAATGGTTAGGTTTATTTTTTGGGGTTTTCTTAAAACTATTGATTTTTTTGGTGAATAGTGAAATTTGATAAAGTACGGTATTTAAAAAATACATGATTTTTTGAATCATGGATAATGTATAGAAGATGTAAGAATACTTTTTTTATAACTCTCATGAACCATTTACTATATTTATTCATTTTAATCAACACTATTGATATTCCAGATCCAAAATAATTAACAAATGAATAAAATAACTAAAATAACCCTCTCTGCCCACTATAAATTCCACCCCTTCTCCTCACATATCCAAGAACATTAATATCTATAAATTATGAAAAATAATTTTACCAATAATATTCAAAACATCCAGGAGCTTATATTCTTATGAAAATACCAAACCCACATGCCTTAAGGATGTTCTCAAGAAGACGATATTCAAGAGTTAAAATCCTCCACTATTATCTCTTTAATTCATTCGTTCATCTACCTTATACTTTCCTCCAACATGAAAACTGAAATGATAACCCTAGTATAAAAAACATACTAGAATTCAATTTTTTTAATGGAATATACATCATCAGTTATCTTCCCTACTTATTTTATTAAATGAAAACATCGTTTTTGAGGTGCTGATTCACTACCTTCGTGGATGATGAGATTTTATTTTTCATTACCACCTTCAAGGTTGGACATGAAACCATTATGATGATTAAATATGATTATAAAATTTAAATTATAATTATTTTTAGGATTTTTAACCAAATATATGAATAATATTAAAAAATGATATTATTTCACGATGCTTCTAAGACCCCCCAAAATAAACTGGTCATTTTTCATTAACATTTTATCTAATAAATCGATGAAATATATAAAAAATGATATATGGGGACCATTTGAAATTATATAAGTATATTAATACCATTTAATTACACTTATAGAGTTTTTATTCCATTTTAAAATTACTTCCATATTTAAACTCAAGGGAACCAACCATAAAACCATTAAATGAACGCTCCCAAAATAACAAAATTAAACATTATAACTCATCCAAATGAACCTAAATGAACTAAATATAATATTAATAAATAAAATATATGGTGAATATGATATTAAATAAATTAGTAATGAATTTAATATTATGATCTAGTGTATAAGTGTGAGTGTAGAACACTTTCACTCATAAGGTAAGGGATATCCTCGAACCACTAAATTACAATCAGGTTACACTTTATCATTGTTTTATAAAATTAATTTATAAATTATTATTTTAAAATTATTCTATATATTGTTTATACATTCCAAAAATATATATCAATATCAATTCATTTTTGTTAATGGGAATATACATGTTTTATAGGGTTCCCTTCCTAATTCCCCCTAATAAGTAAGCCCGATTAATAGGGACATCAAATATTCATACCCATTTTCATGTAATCTCCATAATATATTTAATGATAAATTATTTTTATAAAATAAATAATTTTATCATGAAAATACTATCTTTCTTCAATTCTGGTTTTATACAAACAATTATACCTTTGTTCAATTTAAAGACTCTTTAATATTTTTCCTTAAACCGCATTAAAGTGCATCATTTATAACGTTTCTTAAACACCCTATTTATGTGTTTTTACTTCATTAAGATATTATTTTCCATGATCTATACCTATTATATCTTATAAATTCCCATGTATAATTTAAATCCATTCTTTTATAGACAGTATTATGATACACCCATTGGTTATGCCTTATGACATGATTATGATACCATTTTCCTTCCATGGGTAACCATTATGTTTATTCATTAGGTTTGATTATTAATATGGAACACATATGAAAGATAATGATATGATGGGTGTGCCTAGATATTTATCTAATTATTTGGGTAATTTTTAGCCTCGTGAGACGACGTGTATGGGATTAGAGAGTAAACTAAATCCATTGTGGGAATTTTTTTACCATGTAATAAGGTCTTGGTAGTTATCATTGACTCATTTATATATCATGTTTGAATATTTCTACCATATTCTTCTATTTCCATGATCATAAGATTCCATGTTCTATGTTCTATGATTCCATAGGATTATTCATGTGGCCTACCTTTTATGTTATCATGTTATTCCTTCTAACACATGTGTTATGATATAATCCCATGTTTATTCCATTTCATGGATTTCTTCTCATACATTTTTTCTATGTATTCATTAGGTTATCCTTTAAAAATGTGGGAGGAGAAAGGATTTAAGTAGATCATTTTAGATGATTGATGATTATATATTTTATTCTAAAACCACGTTTTCTATTTTATGTACCTAAACTTCCAGAGAATCTTTTCTTTATGATCCTTGGTTTATATTTGATGGGAAATTATGATTATAATCATGTAATAATATGTGTAAAAATATAGCATCCCTATAGATGGAATCATAGAACTATCAAGTTATTCATGGAGATTATGTCAAGAAAACCTTTGTAACAACCCTTGTGATAATTCTAAAACCATGGATATATTATATTGAAACTTATGGAATCATAATTTATGATGTGATTTTCATTTTAAATTTTGTCCTTCTATGTTAAAATTAAATTTTTTATATTATTATTATCTAAGTATTATACCACCCTTAATTGTACATTATTTTACATAGTTCTTGGATATAAGTAGAAGAACATGTGGTGATAATAAATGTGATGGGATGTTTGAAAATTAACCTAATAAAATGTTGAGTCTAATGGGAATAAGATCATAGAACTTCATGACTATAATGGATTAACTAACTAAAGTTATGAATAATAAATTGAATCATGTGGAACTCCCTCATTCTCCTGAGAAAGAGAAATTTTTGGTCAAATTCTTTATGTGATGAAGGCTTAAAATATTTGGTGCATCTTATGATCCCCTTATCAAAGAACAATGTATTAACTCTATTGAGAAGATATTCTTTTTCCCTCAATGATAAAAAGAAGAGAATGTCTTATTGGAGGTTTATCATTCTTATAGGGAAACTGATCAGTGGTGGACATTGACCAAAAATACAAAGTCTAAGGGGGAAATTGAGTCTATGTAAATGGAAGGATTCAAGAAATTATTTTCAATAAATATTTTCCTCAATAACTCCATCTTAAAATGGAGAAGGAGTTACTTAGATTGGATTATAAAGAAGATGATTATATCACGGTGTTTTAGTAAAACATTAGAAGGGTTTCATGATACACCTCTATCTTTTTCATATACACTTAAAGAGAAGCGGACCACTTCTTTAGTGGACTAAAGGTGAGTCATCGTAAATCATTGGTGATTCAAGACTTTACCATCTACGAAGATATTTTTTGTTGCTCCCTTAAGGTTGAGATGGATATTAGAGACTCTCAGTGGTCTCATGGGATAAAATATAAAAACAAGAAAATTATGATTAATATGAGAGGATCAACCAATTAATCCCATTATAGAAATAAAAACCTACATCCCATTTGTCAAATTAGTGGGAATAAGCATCATGATAACTATAAAAAGGGAACCTAGAAATGCTACAAAACTAGAAGAAAGGGGCATCGAAATAATTATATCCAAAGGGAAATGAAGATTCCCATAAATGAGGATGGAAAATTAAGGTTCAAACCAACAATTTTTCTATAGTGAATTGTTTTGACTACAAGTAACATGGTAATTATGTGATCCAATTCCCTAAGACAAGGATTTTCAAAGGAAATCCACAACAAAAACATCCATTTCAATAAATAATGGTGTATTCTATCATTATTTCTAAGGAGGAGATGGATAATGATGTAGTGATAGGTATGATAATTATTCATTCAAGAATAGTGATCATAATTTTTTATTTTGGTTATACAAATTTTTCTTTATCATTCATGTTTAGTATAGATATTCAAATACCACCTCAAAATATGAATGTTGACTTATATGTGTGAATAGATAATGGGAAAATTATTTCATCCAAAATATATAATTCCTCCTCAGTTTGTGTTTGTTGACTGATCCTTCTATAAACTATTGGATTACATTCTTTAGTAGAGTTTGATTCTATATGAGTTATGCATTGGATATATTTATATATATCCAACATCAACTGTGAGGGAAAAGAGATAACTCTACACATCTGAGGCATCCCCCAATTCTGTATATGTGTAAGGATAATGATTAATCTCCTTTAGAATCATTGTCTTAATTGTGGATATTATTTCCTTATGAGAAATTATATTTAGCTCAATTTATTTAGAAAACAATGGGATCATACTCGAAGGCATGCCTAATGTGTGGGGCCACACTAGTATGTTGCCTCTATAATTAATTGGTGTTCCTCTAGAAAGAGAGGTTGAGTTATTAGTTGATCTTATACCTAGATCACTTCTTATATCAATGTCACTTTATAAAATAGCTACCTTTGAGTTGCAGGAATGGATGAATCCCTTGTATGAATATTTAAACAAGGGTTTTATACACCCGAGTACTTCACCATGGGTTGTTCAAGTCCTATTTGTCTAATATAAGGATGGATCTATGTTCATTTGGATTTAGTATCATGATCTTAACAAAATCATGATAAAGAACATGTATCCCCTACCAAAGATATGTTACATATTTGATCAACTATGTAGGGAGAATTATTTCACTAAGGTAGAACTTCATTTATGATATCATTAATTAATGGTGAGGAAGGAAGATATTACTAAGACTACCTTTAGAATGTGTTATGGAAACTATGAGTTCGTAGTGATTCATATCAAACTCACTAATGCTCTAGATATATTCATTGATATAGTTAATAGAGTATTAAGATATTACCTAGATAAATTTTGGGTAGTATTTAAGGATGATATTCTAAAATACATCAAGATCATGGAAAAACATGAAGAGTATTTGAATACTATTATAAATAATTTTCTATTGGGTAAACATTATGAAAATTATAGTAAATGTGAGTTCTAGATGGAGGATTATCATTCTTGGAGAATTATATCAACTTAAAAGGAATATCAGTGGACCCTTATAAGACTAAGATAATCTAAGATTTGTCAAAACCAACATCTATAAAGGAGATAGGTAGTTTCCATGGTCTAGAAAGTTATTAATGATGATTTTTAAAGAAAATATCATGATTCCAAACCCTACTAACCATGATAACTTGGAGAGAAATATAGTTTGTTTGGATCAGTGAATGTAAATACTACTTTAATGAGTTGAAAAAGAGGTTTATCACTGCACTAGTAGTCAAACTAAAAATAAGTGGGGAACTATTTATGGTATATAATTATTCATTGAATAATGTATTAGGTTTTGTACTAATGAAAATTGATAAATTAATAGCCCATGCCACAAGGCAGTTGAAATTCTATGACAAAAACTATCCCACACATGATCTGTAGTTAGCAGTTGTTATCTTCACATTGAAAATTTGGTACCATTATCTCTATTTGGATAAGTGTGTGATATATATTGATCATAGGAGACTCAAATATTTATTCACACATAAGGATATTAATATAATCTAGTGTGGATGGTTATAGATCATCAAGGATTATGACTTCTAAATACATTACTATCCTGATAATAAAAATAAAATGGAAGATTCTCTAAGTAAAAATGATCCATATCATTATCACTAATGGGAATTGAGTGGGTTCTAATCTTCTTATATTTTTAAAGGATGGACATGGGAGTCATTAAGCTTGTTAATTTTTCACTATTTTTTCTCTTTCTGGATGGCAGTATCTTTTATGGGTAACACCTATGGTTTCATTAAATAAACCTGAGGTTTAAGGTAGGGGATCCATTATCTCCCAGTTTTTCATCATTGTTCAAGATGTTCTCATCATGATTATTCATAGAATCATGAGTAATGGTGTTATTATTCCATATCGGCATATGATGGGTTCTCCTCCAATATCTCATATTATGTTTTCTGATGATACTATTATTTTTATGAATGCATCGAGTAGATCGCATTGAGGTTTGAATAATTTTTTGGATGAGTAGTGTCTTTAGAGTGGAAAAGTGAATAATAAAAATAAAACTTGCTTCTATATTCCAAGTTATTGCAATTTAGGTCATTTTTTCATTATTGGCCATTTTCTAGATATGCATAAAGGTTCCTTTCATTTGGATTATTTGGGGGCTCCTCTATCTTCTAGAAGACTTCACATTCGTGATTTTGATAATTTAATCAGTAGGATTATGGTTCAGGTTTTTTACTGAAAGAATAACTATATCTCATTTGGAGGAAGAATAGTATTGATCAATAGTGTGCTTTTGACCATTCATGTTCATGTTCTATCTTCTGTTAAAGTTCTAGCGGTGGTGATCAAAATTATTGATATAATTCTAGATAATTTCATATGGTGTCTTAAGGCTAAGGGTAAGAGGAGATTGGTATCTTGGGAGAGGATAGATAGACCTGTGCAAGATGGTGGAGTCAATGTTTTCAGCCTTTATGTTACTCTTATGTGTATGTATGAAAAATTAGCATGGGAAATTTTGTAATACCATACTTTATATGGAAGAAAAATAAATGGTAATTCAGTGGTTGAAATGGTTTCATTGAATAAACATGGTTCTCCATTCTAGATTGATATTTTTTCCATTGTTGATTTCCTAAGACCTTATTCTCACTAGCTATTTTTAAAGGGTGATATTATATTCTGGCATCACAACTTGAGTGGAATGTTTATTGGTTATCCAGGTTGTACTACTATGATTATGTCATTTAAAGAAGCTTGTCAATTCCATACTTTTACTAATGCAGTTTTGGATAGGGATCAACAGGATCTTTTCAAACTTATTGTGTTATCTTCAAGTCCATATCAGTGTATATTTACTCCTTCTTCTTCAGGTTCCTTTAAATCTAGAGACTACCAGAGGATTATTACCATATAGAATTCAATGGATATATGGAATAATACTATTTGGGATAATAGTATTCATAAAAAACATAATTTCTCAACATGGAGAATTCAGAATGGAGTAGTATCTACTAATGATAATGTAAAAATATGTGGAATTTATAACATTTCCAAATGTGTTTTCTGCAAAAAAACATAAATAAGAGAGTTCAGAACATCTTTTCCTTGATAGTGAATGGGACAAAGAAGTTTGTAATTATTTTGGTGAATTCACAGAATTATCTTCTACGGATATGTTGAATATTTCTTTCCTTTATATTTGGTTTTATGTATCAGGTGTGATAGGTATTGAAAGAACAATATTTACATTTTTATTAAATGTGGGATGTTGGTGCTTGTGGAAAGAGATAAATAAGAGTATCTTTGAGGGCCTGGTTTCAAATGGTCGGGTGATTATATGCAGGATTAAAAACCTGCTGATTTATATTATAAGGACCTTGGGTAATTAGAAAGAGGCTCCTTCTTTACATATATTTATTCCTAAACCTCATCTATTTTCTCAAGGGAATACTTTTCAATCAGGTATATGGGTTTGTTGGAGGCCTCTATCAGGGGGTTTTAATTAAATAGTGATGGTTCATCAGTTTTTGGTTTGATCCATGGAGGTGGTATTTTACATGAAATTTGTGGATCAACCATTATGGCCTTCTACATTAGATTGAGTCAATGTAATTATCTTTATGCTGAGGCAATCACTATGATAACTTGATTAAGCATATGTAAGCAAGGGAAATTGGAGATCTTTTAAGAAGAAATAGATTCTATGATATTTTACAATTTCATTCAAGATTGAGGTATGATTCCTTGGTCTAAATCATACATAATTATATGATGCAGGAGAATAATTTGTTTTGATATTAGAGTTTCTCATACATGGAGTGAATGAAATATAACTACGGATTACCTTGCTTGGATGGATATTCTGGGTCTGGAAAGTTTTTTCTTTCATGATTTGATCATATTGAAGTTAGAAGGTGTTAACATCATTACTGTAGATGTTCTTGGTCTCCAATATTTTTGGCCCCCTTGATTTCTTTTGTTTTATTGGTATCTCTATGTGGACAAATTCTATGATGTACTCTCTTTTCCTTGAATAAAAAATTACATGATTGATTGATTAAGGATGTTAAATCATAAATCCTTTCTTAAATGATGGATTAACCATCCCTTTTGTAGAAAATAAATGGGTCCTAATGAAATGATGTGGAAATTCAGAATAAGGTGGAATTTATTAGAAAAGAGAAATCCTTAGAGTTTAAAATTGATGAGGAATGAGACATGAGAATTCAGTCATGACTATATATTCAATCTAATCTAGTGATAAATGAGGTGTTTTTAAATGATTCACATAGTTTAAAATTATATTTTCACCCAGGGAGTATACAAATATATCCTGATCCTCAAGAGAACTATTGGTGGGATTACATGAAGAAATAGATCACTGAATGTACATGAATGTGTCTTGAATATTAGAAGGTGAAGGATAAAAGTAAAAAAGTCTAAAAATGATGATGAAACCATTACCCCTAACAACATGGGTATGGGAAAATATCACCATGTACATTCTCATCAGACTTCCAAATATATCCAGAGGAAACAATTCTATATGGGTTATTGTAGATCGTTTTATAAGGATTGCTCACATTATCACAATTCGAGAGAAATTCTCACTTGATATTTCATAGATATATATCATAGAATTAGTGAGGCTGTATAGATCACCATTATAGATTATATGTGATCATGATCTGATATTTAAATCTATGTTTTTGGAAAACATTTAATATGATATAAATAATAAGTTGAACATTAGTATGGATTATCAACCACATAATGATGGCCACTCTGAGCAGACTATTGAGGCACTGAAAGATATGTTGAGAGCATTTATATTAACATCAAAGGAGGATGAGACCAATTTCTACCTCTGGTCGAGTTCTCTTACAACAATAGTTTCCACTCAAGTATCCATATGGCTCTATACGAATCCCTTTATGGTAAAAGATGTATAACACTAGTATGATGGGATGAATTCAGTGAATTTAAGTAGTTGGGAACTTAAAGTATCAATGAAATATATGAAATGGTTAAAACCATTAAGAATCACATCAGGGTTGCCAAAAGTTGACAGAATAACTATATAGATAATCCTCGATGAGACTTTGAGATTGATGGTGGAGATAATTTATTCCTCCCAATATCTACATAGAAGAGGGTCATGAGATTTTGGGAATAAAGGAATGCTAATTCGTAGGTACATCATCCCCTTCAAGATTCTTGATCCTGTTGGATCTATGACCTATCAACTAGAACATCCACAAACCATATCTCATGTTCATGATTTCTTCCATGATTCCCTCTTGAGAAAGCAGATACTATATCCCTCACATATAATGAATCCGTATGTGGTATAGATGGAACATGACCTCTAATATGTAGATCAACTTGTGAAGATCTTAGATTGTATAGG